>CM038115.1:28115963-28470963 GCA_001642375.2 Mentha longifolia
GGCTTGAAAAGCCGATTGAAGGTGAAGATTTGAGATTGTGTATCAATGAGTGTTTTCCAGATGAGAAGATTATGGTCTTGAAGTGTAAAGATTCATGGTTTGCCGACTTTGCCAATTACCTTGTGCTTCGAGAATTGCCACCAAATCTCTCGGACTATCAAAAGGCCAAGTTCCTTAGAGATGTGAGGTCCTATTATGTCACGCCCCGGTTCCTGTGAACCAGGGTGTGGCGGGGGTTGGATTAAAGAAGCGGGGAAGAAAGGGGATACTATTGATTTATGACCATTTTACGAGTATCTTAAACGTAAAATGAGACTATAAAGAAAATGGTGGGGTAAACTAGCGTCAAGTTGCCAAGTGGAGTCGACCATCTACTACGACACATTGGAATTACCAAGAGTGAGTAGGAAATCGAGCGTCCAAGTGGAACCATTGCATGGCACTCTCCACCTTGCATAAAGTAAAAGATGGGGTAAACCGGCTTTCAGTAAACTAGAGGAGTCGACATCCACTTCGAAAATGGGATAACCATAATTGAGTGGGAATTCGAGCTTCCAAAAGGAACTGATACACGACACTCTCCATCCAACAATAAGTAAAATGGGAAAAGAAAAATAAGTTTAGAAAATAAAGAAACCATATTATATAACTAGAGGGTTGGAAGATGACGCCCTCGACTTATTAATTATTACCAAACTAGTAGTCTTGTTATCAGAGTTATGAGCAAAATAACATAGCGGAAACTTTATAAGGCCCTGCAACAACCCCTGCCTCAGCCTTGCTGCGCATCACCTGCTTCCAGACCTGAAAACATTTGAAAGAGTTTTGGGCTGAGTACTTGATGTACTCAGTGGTCATGCCCCTTTTGGCAAGCATTTTAAAAACTGGCAATTTATCCATACATAGTATATCAAGAGGCTTGCAGAAAACAACTCTTGAAAATACAAATATCATTTTGGGGTGTGTGATGTTCATTCCTGGACTCAACCAAGGCTACAAATCACCTTTGGTTCATCTAGACCGGGTTCAGGGTCGTAACCCTAAATAATCCCAGTACTTGCAGAAAACCCGAGTCGAAACTCAAGGAATTCGCCATTAGTTAGCATACGACGTGATCAAGGCATCGTATGTAACCGGGGTGCGCACAATTCAAAGTTAGTATATCTGATACTAACAATGAATCTCGATCGATCCATAGAGTCATTTCTTGGAACATACACATAAAATATTTTTATGGATAATTGCATTTTTAACATAAATTTAAACAGCATTAAAAACAATGCCAAAACATTTTACCCACACACGAAAACATTTTGGACCCACCTGTAACTTGGAGCAACCTGGAGAATAACTTTAACTTATAATATAACCTATTCTTCTTGGGCCTTCAATAAAAGAAAGGATAAACTATTTTGTAGTTGTGATAGGAGCTTGGAGATGAAAAATAAACAAGAGCTTACGTTGCTATTTATAAGGGAATGAAGTTGGTTATTCATCATGTATAGCTTTGCTTAGTCATAATATATAGGTTCCACTAGTCATGCTTGTAGGTTTTAATAGTCATCTCTCTGGACAAGTGTAAAAGAAAGAAAATAGCTTCTTTTAATTAATACATAGAAATTTACTTGATAGGTTTGAACAAATATATATTATAAACTATTACTATTCTTCTAGATGTAAGACACGTATATACTTTTACTACTAGTCTTGCATTTTCATAATTATCATAGTACATAATCATGCATATATAATATTATAATTATATATATATTAATCAAAAGTCCATGCACGCATGTCCTATGCATGCACGTATCTTATATATAAATATATACTATATATATCTATATACATATACACATATACGTGTATATATATATATATATATATATATATATATATATATATATTCTAGTAATATTATCTAATATATCTATTTTAATAACTTTATTTTTGTCTAATATATATATATATAAAGATCGGGATATTACATTCCTCCCTCCTTATAAAAATTTCGTCCTCGAAATTTACGTACCTAGATACTGTAGCATAGGAAATTGATTCTTTATCCTATCTTCTAGTTCCCATATTGCTTCTTCTTGTCCATGGTGATTCCATAGGACCTTACTAGAGGTATTTGCTTATTACTTAACACTTGGATCTTTCAGTCAAGAATCTGGACTGATTTTTCATCATAACTTACAATTTGGGCTTAGACCACTTCATCATAATTAATTATGCGCTTTGGGTCAAACACATATTTTCTAAGTTGTGAGATATGGAAGACATTATGCACCTCTTCAATGTTGGGTGGTAAAGCCAACTCAAAGGCTACATGACCTATTTTATCTAGGATCTCAAAGAGTCATATATAGCTAGGGCGAAGTTTGCCCCGCTTGCCGAAAATGTATAATTTCCTTGGTAGGAGAAACTTTGAGAAAAACACGATCCCCTATTCTAAACTCTAATTCTGATACGCGTTTGTCAGCCTAAGATTATTGTCTATCTTATGCTTTTTTATTCTATGTCTGATGAGATCAACTTTTTCAATCATCTGTTGTACTAGTTCTGGGCCTAACAATTTACACTCACCTTCTTTATCTGAATAAAGTGGCAACCTGCACTTGTGACCATAAAGAGGCTCATAAGGTGGCATTCCAATTCTAGCTTGAAAGCTAGTTATTATTTAATCAAATTCAGCTAGAGGCAAAAATTCCTCCTAATCTCCTCCATGGTCTATAACAATTTTGTTTTCTTAATTACCATCCTAGCAACCTTCATGGTCGAGAGTATTGGTATTTTATTTTCCGTTTCCTAACATCGGGAGCCAATCACATCACCGTTCTTTATTTAAAAAAACAACCTCACTTTCCTTACAGTTTATCGTTGCATCATTTCTTTCTAACTTATCTATTCCTACGATGATATCGAACCCTATTGTGTCGATAATAAATAGATTTGCTTTAAAAGATAAATCTCCAATCTTGAGATTCTGGTTTCTAATAGTTTCGCTAGAGATTATGGCTCTTATACACGGATCATCCTTGCCAACTATATAGATAACAACAAATCTACATATAATAACGCCTCATCAATTGTTCACATTCTTGATCGAGGTTTATGTCCTCTAGTTCATCCTCGTCGGACGATATGTTTATTACTATTGGCACTTCTACTGGCCGTATCGGCACTGGTGCTATCACTAGTGAACTCCTAAGTGCAAGGGAATCTACATGAGTTTCCTTAATGTTTTGTCTCTCTCTCTCTCTCCCTCTCGTAACATTAGATCTAAGTGGTGGCCACATACTGCAAGGATTTTCTATATGAATATCTAAACTTAAATCATAATAATGTTTTAAATAAATGCTTAACTTATAAATACCACTTCTGGGTTTAAGCAAGTCTACTTAAACCGTAGTCTTCTTTAAGGGTTCTTGTTTACTAGGCCAAATAGGATTCTTATTTTCCTAGTGACCATATCATAGATCCTCAACTTTAACTGGAGAATTGTACCTTCAGAGTTATACTGATGCTACTGATAAAATAACATAATATTCAAATAACATTTGAATCATATACATGACTAAGCATGCTTTCTCATTTTTCTAGGAACAAAGTTCCACATACTTTCATAATACTTGAAAAATCAAGTCATGGAAACTCAGGGAGTTTCATCATATCTGGTGTTTCGTAAAACACAATCATTCCTTAGAAAATGCTTTGACAAATAATAAACATGCAGTTTCATATAATATGCATAATTAAATATACCTTAGCTGGAGCAGATGATGGCAAGCTGAGAGTGATTGTTGCTTAACTAACATGACTAGATTTAATATTCTAGACTAGACATAGACTAAGGTCTCAGAGTCTTCCGCTCTGATACCACCTTGTCACACCCCGATTCCTGTGAACCGGAGTGTGGCGGGGGTTGGATTAAAGAAGCGGGGAAGTAAGGGAATAATATTAATTTATGACCATTTTACGAGTATCTTAAAACGTAAAATGAGACTATAAAGAAAATGGTGGGGTAAACTAGCGTCAAGTTGCCAAGTGGAGTCGACCATCTACTACGACACATTGGAATTACCAAGAGTGAGTAGGAAATCGAGCGTCCAAGTGGAACCATTGCATGACACTCTCCACCTTGCATAAAGTAAAAGATGGGGTAAACCGGCTTTCAGTAAACTAGAGGAGTCGACATCCACTTCGAAAAATGGGATAACCATAATTGAGTGGGAATTCGAGCTTCCAAAAGGAACTGATACACGACACTCTCCATCCAACAATAAGTAAAATGGGAAAAGAAAAATAAGTTTAGAAAATAAAGAAACCATATTATATAACTAGAGGGTTGGAAGATGACGCCCTCGACTTATTTATTATTACCAAACTAGTAGTCTTGTTATCAGAGTTATGAGCAAAATAACATAGCGGAAACTTTATAAGGCCCTGCAACAACCCCTGCCTCAGCCTTGCTGCGCATCACCTGCTTCCAGACCTGAAAACATTTGAAAGAGTTTTGGGCTGAGTACTTGATGTACTCAGTGGTCATGCCCCTTTTGGCAAGCATTTTAAAAACTGGCAATTTATCCATACATAGTATATCAAGAGGCTTGCAGAAAACAACTCTTGAAAATACAAATATCATTTTGGGGTGTGTGATGTTCATTCCTGGACTCAACCAAGGCTACAAATCACCTTTGGTTCATCTAGACCGGGTTCAGGGTCGTAACCCTAAATAATCCCAGTACTTGCAGAAAACCTGAGTCGAAACTCAAGGAATTCGCCATTAGTTAGCATACGACGTGATCAAGGCATCGTATGTAACCGGGGTGCGCACAATTCAAAGTTAGTATATCTGATACTAACAATGAATCTCGATCGATCCATAGAGTCATTTCTTGGAACATACACATAAAATATTTTTATGGATAATTGCATTTTATAACATAAATTTAAACGGCATTAAAAACAATGCCAAAACATTTTACCCACACACGAAAACATTTTGGACCCACCTGTAACTTGGAGCAACCTGGAGAATAACTTTAACTTATAATATAACCTATTCTTCTTGGGCCTTCAATAAAAGAAAGGATAAACTATTTTGTAGTTGTGATAGGAGCTTGGAGATGAAAAATAAACAAGAGCTTACGTTGCTATTTATAAGGGAATGAAGTTGGTTATTCATCATGTATAGCTTTGCTTAGTCATAATATATAGGTTCCACTAGTCATGCTTGTAGGTTTTAATAGTCATCTCTCTGGACAAGTGTAAAAGAAAGAAAAATAGCTTCTTTTAATTAATACATAGAAATTTACTTGATAGGTTTGAACAAATATATATTATAAACTATTACTATTCTTCTAGATGTAAGACACGTATATACTTTTACTACTAGTCTTGCATTTTTCATAATTATCATAGTACATAATCATGCATATATAATATTATAATTATATATATATTAATCAAAAGTCCATGCACGCATGTCCTATGCATGCACGTATCTTATATATAAATATATACTATATATATCTATATACATATATACACATATACGTGTATATATATATATATATATATATATATATATATATTCTAGTAATATTATCTAATATATCTATTTTAATAACTTTATTTTTGTCTAATATATATATATATAAAGATCGGGATATTACATTCCTCCCTCCTTATAAAAATTTCGTCCTCGAAATTTACGTACCTAGATACTGTAGCATAGGAAATTGATTCTTTATCCTATCTTCTAGTTCCCATATTGCTTCTTCTTGTCCATGGTGATTCCATAGGACCTTACTAGAGGTATTTGCTTATTACTTAACACTTGGATCTTTCGGTCAAGAATCTGGACTGATTTTTCATCATAACTTACAATTTGGGCTTAGACCACTTCATCATAATTAATTATGCGCTTTGGGTCAAACACATATTTTCTAAGTTGTGAGATATGGAAGACATTATGCACCTCTTCAATGTTGGGTGGTAAAGCCAACTCAAAGGCTACATGACCTATTTTATCTAGGATCTCAAAGAGTCATATATAGCTAGGGCGAAGTTTGCCCCGCTTGCCGAAAATGTATAATTTCCTTGGTAGGAGAAACTTTGAGAAAAACACGATCCCCTATTCTAAACTCTAATTCTGATATGCGTTTGTCAGCCTAAGATTATTGTCTATCTTATGCTTTTTTATTCTATGTCTGATGAGATCAACTTTTTCAATCATCTGTTGTACTAGTTCTGGGCCTAACAATTTACACTCACCTTCTTTATCTGAATAAAGTGGCAACCTGCACTTGTGACCATAAAGAGGCTCATAAGGTGGCATTCCAATTCTAGCTTGAAAGCTAGTTATTATTTTAATCAAATTCAGCTAGAGGCAAAAATTCCTCCTAATCTCCTCCATGGTCTATAACAATTTTGTTTTCTTAATTACCATCCTAGCAACCTTCATGGTCGAGAGTATTGGTATTTTATTTTCCGTTTCCTAACATCGGGAGCCAATCACATCACCGTTCTTTATTTAAAAAAACAACCTCACTTTCCTTATAGTTTATCGTTGCATCATTTCTTTCTAACTTATCTATTCCTACGATGATATCGAACCCTATTGTGTCGATAATAAATAGATTTGCTTTAAAAGATAAATCTCCAATCTTGAGATTCTGGTTTCTAATAGTTTCGCTAGAGATTATGGCTCTTATACACGGATCATCCTTGCCAACTATATAGATAACAACAAATCTACATATAATAACGCCTCATCAATTGTTCACATTCTTGATCGAGGTTTATGTCCTCTAGTTCATCCTCGTCGGACGATATGTTTATTACTATTGGCACTTCTACTGGCCGTATCGGCACTGGTGCTATCACTAGTGAACTCCTAAGTGCAAGGGAATCTACATGAGTTTCCTTAATGTTTTGTCTCTCTCTCTCTCTCCCTCTCGTAACATTAGATCTAAGTGGTGGCCACATACTGCAAGGATTTTCTATATGAATATCTAAACTTAAATCATAATAATGTTTTAAATAAATGCTTAACTTATAAATACCACTTCTGGGTTTAAGCAAGTCTACTTAAACCGTAGTCTTCTTTAAGGGTTCTTGTTTACTAGGCCAAATAGGATTCTTATTTTCCTAGTGACCATATCATAGATCCTCAACTTTAACTGGAGAATTGTACCTTCAGAGTTATACTGATGCTACTGATAAAATAACATAATATTCAAATAACATTTGAATCATATACATGACTAAGCATGCTTTCTCATTTTTCTAGGAACAAAGTTCCACATACTTTCATAATACTTGAAAAATCAAGTCATGGAAACTCAGGGAGTTTCATCATATCTGGTGTTTCGTAAAACACAATCATTCCTTAGAAAATGCTTTGACAAATAATAAACATGCAGTTTCATATAATATGCATAATTAAATATACCTTAGCTGGAGCAGATGATGGCAAGCTGAGAGTGATTGTTGCTTAACTAACATGACTAGATTTAATATTCTAGACTAGACATAGACTAAGGTCTCAGAGTCTTCCGCTCTGATACCACCTTGTCACACCCCGATTCCTGTGAACCGGAGTGTGGCGGGGGTTGGATTAAAGAAGCGGGGAAGTAAGGGAATAATATTAATTTATGACCATTTTACGAGTATCTTAAAACGTAAAATGAGACTATAAAGAAAATGGTGGGGTAAACTAGCGTCAAGTTGCCAAGTGGAGTCGACCATCTACTACGACACATTGGAATTACCAAGAGTGAGTAGGAAATCGAGCGTCCAAGTGGAACCATTGCATGACACTCTCCACCTTGCATAAAGTAAAAGATGGGGTAAACCGGCTTTCAGTAAACTAGAGGAGTCGACATCCACTTCGAAAAATGGGATAACCATAATTGAGTGGGAATTCGAGCTTCCAAAAGGAACTGATACACGACACTCTCCATCCAACAATAAGTAAAATGGGAAAAGAAAAATAAGTTTAGAAAATAAAGAAACCATATTATATAACTAGAGGGTTGGAAGATGACGCCCTCGACTTATTTATTATTACCAAACTAGTAGTCTTGTTATCAGAGTTATGAGCAAAATAACATAGCGGAAACTTTATAAGGCCCTGCAACAACCCCTGCCTCAGCCTTGCTGCGCATCACCTGCTTCCAGACCTGAAAACATTTGAAAGAGTTTTGGGCTGAGTACTTGATGTACTCAGTGGTCATGCCCCTTTTGGCAAGCATTTTAAAAACTGGCAATTTATCCATACATAGTATATCAAGAGGCTTGCAGAAAACAACTCTTGAAAATACAAATATCATTTTGGGGTGTGTGATGTTCATTCCTGGACTCAACCAAGGCTACAAATCACCTTTGGTTCATCTAGACCGGGTTCAGGGTCGTAACCCTAAATAATCCCAGTACTTGCAGAAAACCTGAGTCGAAACTCAAGGAATTCGCCATTAGTTAGCATACGACGTGATCAAGGCATCGTATGTAACCGGGGTGCGCACAATTCAAAGTTAGTATATCTGATACTAACAATGAATCTCGATCGATCCATAGAGTCATTTCTTGGAACATACACATAAAATATTTTTATGGATAATTGCATTTTATAACATAAATTTAAACGGCATTAAAAACAATGCCAAAACATTTTACCCACACACGAAAACATTTTGGACCCACCTGTAACTTGGAGCAACCTGGAGAATAACTTTAACTTATAATATAACCTATTCTTCTTGGGCCTTCAATAAAAGAAAGGATAAACTATTTTGTAGTTGTGATAGGAGCTTGGAGATGAAAAATAAACAAGAGCTTACGTTGCTATTTATAAGGGAATGAAGTTGGTTATTCATCATGTATAGCTTTGCTTAGTCATAATATATAGGTTCCACTAGTCATGCTTGTAGGTTTTAATAGTCATCTCTCTGGACAAGTGTAAAAGAAAGAAAAATAGCTTCTTTTAATTAATACATAGAAATTTACTTGATAGGTTTGAACAAATATATATTATAAACTATTACTATTCTTCTAGATGTAAGACACGTATATACTTTTACTACTAGTCTTGCATTTTTCATAATTATCATAGTACATAATCATGCATATATAATATTATAATTATATATATATTAATCAAAAGTCCATGCACGCATGTCCTATGCATGCACGTATCTTATATATAAATATATACTATATATATCTATATACATATATACACATATACGTGTATATATATATATATATATATATATATATATATATATATATATTCTAGTAATATTATCTAATATATCTATTTTAATAACTTTATTTTTGTCTAATATATATATATATAAAGATCGGGATATTACATTCCTCCCTCCTTATAAAAATTTCGTCCTCGAAATTTACGTACCTAGATACTGTAGCATAGGAAATTGATTCTTTATCCTATCTTCTAGTTCCCATATTGCTTCTTCTTGTCCATGGTGATTCCATAGGACCTTACTAGAGGTATTTGCTTATTACTTAACACTTGGATCTTTCAGTCAAGAATCTGGACTGATTTTTCATCATAACTTACAATTTGGGCTTAGACCACTTCATCATAATTAATTATGCGCTTTGGGTCAAACACATATTTTCTAAGTTGTGAGATATGGAAGACATTATGCACCTCTTCAATGTTGGGTGGTAAAGCCAACTCAAAGGCTACATGACCTATTTTATCTAGGATCTCAAAGAGTCATATATAGCTAGGGCGAAGTTTGCCCCGCTTGCCGAAAATGTATAATTTCCTTGGTAGGAGAAACTTTGAGAAAAACACGATCCCCTATTCTAAACTCTAATTCTGATATGCGTTTGTCAGCCTAAGATTATTGTCTATCTTATGCTTTTTTATTCTATGTCTGATGAGATCAACTTTTTCAATCATCTGTTGTACTAGTTCTGGGCCTAACAATTTACACTCACCTTCTTTATCTGAATAAAGTGGCAACCTGCACTTGTGACCATAAAGAGGCTCATAAGGTGGCATTCCAATTCTAGCTTGAAAGCTAGTTATTATTTTAATCAAATTCAGCTAGAGGCAAAAATTCCTCCTAATCTCCTCCATGGTCTATAACAATTTTGTTTTCTTAATTACCATCCTAGCAACCTTCATGGTCGAGAGTATTGGTATTTTATTTTCCGTTTCCTAACATCGGGAGCCAATCACATCACCGTTCTTTATTTAAAAAAACAACCTCACTTTCCTTACAGTTTATCGTTGCATCATTTCTTTCTAACTTATCTATTCCTACGATGATATCGAACCCTATTGTGTCGATAATAAATAGATTTGCTTTAAAAGATAAATCTCCAATCTTGAGATTCTGGTTTCTAATAGTTTCGCTAGAGATTATGGCTCTTATACACGGATCATCCTTGCCAACTATATAGATAACAACAAATCTACATATAATAACGCCTCATCAATTGTTCACATTCTTGATCGAGGTTTATGTCCTCTAGTTCATCCTCGTCGGACGATATGTTTATTACTATTGGCACTTCTACTGGCCGTATCGGCACTGGTGCTATCACTAGTGAACTCCTAAGTGCAAGGGAATCTACATGAGTTTCCTTAATGTTTTGTCTCTCTCTCTCTCTCCCTCTCGTAACATTAGATCTAAGTGGTGGCCACATACTGCAAGGATTTTCTATATGAATATCTAAACTTAAATCATAATAATGTTTTAAATAAATGCTTAACTTATAAATACCACTTCTGGGTTTAAGCAAGTCTACTTAAACCGTAGTCTTCTTTAAGGGTTCTTGTTTACTAGGCCAAATAGGATTCTTATTTTCCTAGTGACCATATCATAGATCCTCAACTTTAACTGGAGAATTGTACCTTCAGAGTTATACTGATGCTACTGATAAAATAACATAATATTCAAATAACATTTGAATCATATACATGACTAAGCATGCTTTCTCATTTTTCTAGGAACAAAGTTCCACATACTTTCATAATACTTGAAAAATCAAGTCATGGAAACTCAGGGAGTTTCTTGAAACTCCTACTCACAATGTAAAGACCGGTCCACCTTGATTTGAGTTTTCCGGGGAAAAGACAAAGACGAGAGTTAAAGAGAAGAACCTCGTCACCCGGAATGATCACCTTGCTTCGAATCTCCAAATCATGAAACTTCTTGGCTCTTTCCTTGTAAATCCGAGAATTTTCATAAGCCTCGTTTCTCCATTCCTCTAACTCCACAAGATGGTTTTTTCTATTCAATCCGGCCTCCTTAAACTCAAGACTAATGTTCTTTAAAGCCCAAAAAGCCTTGTGTTCAATCACTAAAGGTAAGTGACAATATTTTCTGAACACAAGCTGATACGGAGACATACCAATGGGGGTTTTATAGGCGGTTCGATAGGCCCACAAAGCATCATCAAGTTTCTTAGCCCAATCTTTCCGAGTAGTGATTGTCTTCTCCAAGATTTGCTTGATCTCCCTATTTGCAAGCTCCGATTGACCATTGGCTTGAGGATGATAAGGAGAGGTAATCTTATACTTCACTCCATATTTAGCAAGAACACTTCCCAACCACTTATTATTGAAGTGAGACCCCCCATCACTAAGCAATGCCCTTGGAGTTCCAAACCGAGTTAATATGTTCTTCTTCAAAAACTTGATCACAACCTTGGAATCACTAGTCGAAGTTGGAATAGCTTTGACCCATCTTGAAACATACTCAATGGCAAGAAGAATATAAGAAAAACCACAAGAATTAGGGAATGGTCCCATGAAGTCTATCCCCCAAACATTAAACAATTCAACCTCGACCATGATGTTTTGAGGCATCTCATCCCTTTTTGTGATATTTCCCATCCTTTGACACCTATCACAACTCTTCACAAATGATTGACAATCCCTAAAAATCGAAGGTCAATAGAATCCACTTTGAAAAACCTTCCAAGCCGTACGATTTGCTCCAAAATGACCCCCATTTGGTCCCTCGTGATAATCATCAATAATCTTGAGCCATTCACCATCCATAACACATCTTCTAATAAGACCATCGGCACATGTACTCCACAAATATGGATCTTACCAATAATAGAACTTCACATCTCTAAGGAACTTGGCCTTTTAATAATCCGAGAGATTTGGTGGCAACTCTCGAAGGACAAGATAATTAGCAAAATCGGCAAACCAAGAATCCTTGCATTTCAAGACCATGATTCTCTCATCTGGGAAGCACTCATTGATATTCAATCTCAAATCTTCACCTACCGGATTTTCAAGCCTTGACATGTGAGCTGCTAGCACATTATCAACTCCTCTTCTATCACGAATCTCCATGTCGAATTCTTGTAGAATGAGAATCCAACGAATCAAATGAGGCTTTGCATCCTTCTTGGCCATGGGATGTCGTATAGCCATATGATCCGAGTAGACAATGGTGTGATTCTCAACAAGATATGACCAGAATTTGTCAAAGACAAAGACAATGACCAAGAATTCCCTCTCGGTTGTTGTGTAGTTCCTTTGAGCACCATCCAAGGTTCTACTAGCATAATGAATGACCCGAAACACTTTATCTCTCATTTGCCCCAAAACCACTCCTAAATCATAATCACTTGCATCACACTTCAATATGAAAGATTCACTCCAATTGGGCTTGATTAGAATAGGAGAAGAGATGAGGGCTTTCTTCAATGTCTCAAAAGCTTTCAAACATTCTTCATCAAAGACAAACTTCACATCTTTTTGCAAGAGATCACAGAATGGCTTTGTGATCTTTGAAAAATCATTAATGAATCTTCTATAGAACCCCGCGTGACCACGGAAACTCCGGATTGATTTCACATTTGTAGGGGGTGGAAACTTCTCTATAGCAACAATCTTGGCTCTATCAACTTCCAAACCATCTTTAGAAACTTTGTGCCCAAGCACAATTCCATCTCTAACCATGAAGTGGCACTTCTCCCAATTCAAGACAAGAGAAGTGTCTTTACACCTTTGCAACACCTTTGTGAGATTATCCAAACAAGAATCAAAGGTCTTCCCGAAAACCGAGAAGTCATCCATGAATACCTCCATAATATTTTCGATCAAGCCTCCAAAGATAGACATCATGCACGTTTGGAAAGTGGCTGGAGCATTACACAACCCGAAAGGCATCCTCCTATAAGCAAATACTCCATAGGGGCATGTAAAGGCCGTCTTGTGTTGATCCTCCGGGGCTATGGAAATTTGGTTGTATCCCGAAGACCCATCAAGAAAGCAATAATATTCATAGCCCGCCAAACGATCCAACATTTGATCTATAAAGGGCGAAGGGAAGTGATCTTTCCTTGTAGCCAAATTCAAAGCCCTATAATCGATACAAACTCGATATCCGGTGGTAACTCTTGTAGCAATAGCCTCATCATTCTCATTCTTGACCACAGTCATCCCCCCTTTCTTAGGAACAACTTGGGTAGGACTCACCCATTCACTATCTGAGATGGCGTAGATCATTCCTGCATCTAGTAACTTCAACACCTCTTTTCTCACCACTTCTTGCAAGACCGGATTCAACCTCCTTTGAGGTTGAACCTTAGGACGACAATTATCTTCCAATAGAATACGATGCATGCATATAGATGGACAAATACCCTTCATATCATCAATAGACCAACTAATAACATCTTTAAACTCCCTAAGGACACGCAACAACTTGTCCAATTCGGACTCTGACAAGTGTTGTGACACAATTACGGGTAAAGAGTCATTATCACCAAGGAAGGCGTACCTTAGGTGATCGGGAAGAGGTTTCAACTCTTGAGAAGTGTTTGAAGAAGATTCCACCTTAGTTGAACTCACACTCTCCCCCGGTTGGTTGATATCAAGGTAATAAACTTTATCCTTCAATGATCCTTGATTTGCTTCCAAATAAGCAATAGACTCTAATAAATCATCACAAGCATCATCCAAATCGGAATAAGAATAGAAAGAATTAGCGATGATTTCTTCCGTGAGATCCTTTGCAGATGTAGGCAAGGTGGTGATTGAATTGCATTCTCATAGGTTGAGTCATCTCCTCGCTTCATAGCATCAAAGATTAAAGAGTGAGGGTCTCTTCATTAACTCTAAACGTAAGATTCCCATCTTGCACATCAATAAGAGCTCTTCCGGTTGCTAGAAAAGGGCGCCCAAGAATGAGGGGCATATCCTTATCCTCTGGTATATCCAAGATAACGAAGTCCATGGGGAAGATGAACTCCTCAACTTTCATTAACACATCTTCAACCACTCCTTGAGCATAAGATATGGAACGATCGGCCATTTGGAGACAAATAGGAGTAGGTTTGATCTCTCCAATATCCAATCTCCTAAAAATAGACAATGGCATCAAATTGATGCTAGCTCCAAGGTCACATAGGACATTTCCAAACTTTTTCCCTCCAATCACACATGCTATTGTGAAGCTTCTGGGATCCTTCTTTTTTAAAGGCATTTTTCTTTGAATCACCGCAGTAACCTCCTCCGTTAGGCTAATTATTTCAAATGTTTCTCTTGTTAGCAATGACATCCTTCAAGAACTTTACATATCCGGGCATATCTCGAAGTGCATCAAGCAAGGGAATGTTGATTTGTACTTTGTTGAATATATCCAAGAATCTCATCAACTTTTCGTCAATCTTATGCTTTGCTAGTCGATGGGGAAATGGAGCCTTCGTAATAACATCCTTAGTAGGGAGAGGGGCCTCTACTAGCACTGCCTTAGGAGCTTCTCCTTGAACTTATTTCCTTGAATTCTCTTCATTGGTAGGAGACTCCTCGTAAGGTATGTCTTCAACAAGAACTTCTTCTTTTCCACTTCCGGATGTAGCATGATTCTCATAGGCTCTTCCACTCCTCAATTTGATAGCATTGCATTGGTTCTTTGGATTGACCTCCGTATTACTTGGAACCTTTCCCGGAGTATGTTGAGTGGTGGCTTGGTTAGCCATTTGACTTATTTGGCCCTCCATCATCTTCACTTGCTTTGTCAAAGAAGTAAGAGAATTCTCCAATGTACTCACTTTTTGTCCGGTTTGTGTGATAAACGAGCTTTGTTGATTTGCCATTTATTGGACAAGTTGCTCGATAGAAGGAGATGTTTTCTTTGGTTCTTCAATAACTCCTTGAGAAATGGAGAATCCGGGAGGTGGCAATTGAGCATTGTTAAGATTTCCGTAGGAGATGTTAGGATGATTCCGGTTGTTTGGATTATAGGCTTGATAGCCTCCTTGATAACCATAAGAATTGCCTCCTTGTGGCCTTCCTTGGAATCCTCCTTGTTGTCCTTGGAAACCTCCTTTGTTGAAATTTCCATATTGCATTTGGTTTACAAAATTCAAGTCTTCACTTCCACAAGGCTCCAAGTTCTCTTGATATTGATGAACACTTTAAACTTGAGCTTGAGATTGAACTTCTTTATATTAGCAACTTCCATGGCCAATGCATCGAACTTCTCATCATCAATAGAAGCAACCTTCCTAGAAGGGGCCCTCTCCATTGGCGATTGATAGCTATTGGCGGCCATCTCTTCAATAATCCTCAAGGCTTCCTTGGCATTTCGATTAACTAGACATCCTCCGAAAGTAGCATCCACGATGCTTCTTGTGTGTGGTGTGAGACCACTATAAAAAGTGGTAATTTGTTGACCTTCTGTGAAGCCATGTTGAGGACATTTTCTCAAAAGCTCTCTATACATCTCTCATGCTTCAAACAAAGTCTCATCACCTTGTTGAGAGAAGTGTGAGATATCGGAAATAAGTCTTTGAGCTTTGGATGGTGGGAAGTACTTAGAGAGGAAGGCCTTGCATAGATCATCCCATGTGTGAATGTTGGCTTTGTTTAGTCCTTTATACCAATCCTTGGCCCGGTCCCGTAGAGAAAATCCGAAAATCCTCATACGAATAACATCATTTGAAACTCCGTTAAGCTTGATAGTATCGCAAATATCAAGGAAGATACTAAGATGGGCGTTCGGATCCTCTATAGGACTTCCACCGAATTGCTCACTCTTCACCTTTTGGATGAGTCCGGATTTAAGCTCAAAATTATTGGCGTTGATCGTCCCCCATTCTCCTCCTTGAAATTATTCCGTTGGAGATTGCAACATATGATTGAGAGGAGGCGGTTGAGCCTCATTCGCCCTTCTTTCTTGCTTATCCTTCCATGCTCTAAACTCTTCTATTTCTTTCATAAGAGCTACCATTGCTTGATTGTTAGCCATTTCTTGATCTTCAATAGAATTCCTTCTTCTATGCTTTCTTTCAAAGTTCAAGATCAAAGGTTGAACGAGTTTTCTTTGGACCTTGTGTGCATAAACCTAGAAAACAAAAATTAAAAGAAACAATACCTGAATTAGTAACTTAATAACTAAATCAACTCTTGAAACTCAAACTAAGCATTCCCCGGCAACGGTGCCAAAAATTGATCCGCCCTCACTTAGGGGTGAGGGTAGAGAGCAATAATAATCGATGTAGTATAATCGAGTTGAATCCACAGGGAATGCAATGGCGAATTAGATTCAAGTAGTAATCTAGTTACTAAAACTACTATTCAAGCTTACAAGTGACATATTTTTGTGTTTTTGATTAGCTAATGAGAAATATAAAGTAAGTAACAAATTAGATAACAACTAATAGCAAGAGTTAACAAACAATAGTAGAAAGCTTGGTTCCAAATATAATCCGATAATCACTAGAGACCTAGGTTTTAGGATTTATTAGGATTGACCATTTTAATCTAATTCATATGGGAGTTCTATGTATAGTAAACATCAATTCTTCTCTCGAAGCAATCAATATTAGTAGATTAACCTATGACGTCTATCTCCGCTAGGTCTCAAGATGCATAAATTAACTCCAAATAGCTCAATTAATTATCTAGAAGCTCCTACTAGCAAAAATTACTAATATGGTGTGATTTGATGCCAAGTGTTATGAATTAAAGCCTCCTAAGCATTTAACCAAACACCTTGTATGCACTCAATGATGGGCAATCAATCATGCAATATAAACAAGTCCCAAACCACAAGACATATGAATTAGAAGGTAATCCAACAACAAAACCTAAAAACCCAAGGATCTAGATCATATCTTCATATATTGGAACCAAAAGTAAATTTAGCTAGACATAATTGAAGGAATTAAACCATAAAAAGTAAATGAAATCATGCTTAAAAGATAGAGAATTTAAAGAGGAAGAAGAATATGGTCTTGAAATTGCAAATCCACAAAGTTTAGTTCCAACAATCTTGAATTTACTAAAAAGGAAAGAGGGAAATATTTCTAGGATTCTAAGAATGTTAAAATATGCAAAAGATCCACAAAATAGGAAGATTTTGGGGTTACAAACATAATAGGTGAGTTTTGGGTCGAGTTGGACCGAGTTAGACGACTAACTCGGTCAAGACACTAAAGAAAAAGGGCGACGGCTCCCTGGCCGGCGGCATGGACGACCGCCGCCTGGGTCGCCACCTGGGTCACCGGAAAGTCTGCAACTCAGCCGGCCAGCCGGCAGCCTGGCCGGCGGTCCAGCCGGTCGCCGTCCGGGTCACCACCGGTCCGGTCCTTTTGCGCAGCTTCACCGTTTTCACTCGTTCTCCCTCGTCCGAACTCCGATTCTCGATCCGCTTTTTGCTATGGACTCCTAACGAACCCCTCTTCGATATTAAATGATCAAATTGCCAAAATGAGTTCTCCATTGTTCCTGAAAATAGCATAAAGAGACTCGAGAGAACGAGGAAAACATAATTGAATTCAAACTAGTGAAACCCTAACTCTATATATTTAAATTCCATATTTCAAACCTAGGTTTCACCCTAATGAAGCTCGATTCTTCCTCGTTTCTAGTCTTCAATCATTATCCACATGAATACTCTTTCCAATTCTTACAAAAATGGATCGAAAATCGAGAAAAATGAGAAAAGTTTAAAGTATACTAAGAGTTAAGAAACCTGAGCATTTCTAACATTAAAACATACAAATCAAGCTTCAAATATATTCAAAATACACTCACCGTGCACATATGATTAACACGTATTTTATGTGCATGTTGAGTGTGTTTTGCATGTGTTTAAGTCTCGATTTAGGTACTTAAGTGTTAGAAATGCTAGGGTTTCTTAACTTGTAGCATACATTCTACTTTTCTCATTTCTTTTCAGTTTTTGATCCATTTTTGTAAGAATTGGAAAGAGCATTCATGTGACTAAGGATCGATGGCTAGAAATGAGGAAGAGTCGAGTTGGATTAGGGTGAAACCTCGGGTTAAGAATGAGGAATTTGAATTTATAAAGTTAGGGGTTCACTCGTTCAAGTTTGTTTATGTTTTCCTCATTCTCTCGAGTCTCTTTGTGTCTTTTTGCAGGTTGATGGAGAACTTATTTGGCCAAATTGATCATTCTATGTTGAAGATGAGTTCGTTAGGAAGCCGTAGCAAAAAGCAGTTAGTAAATCGGAGTTCGTACGAGAGAGAACCGGCGAAAACGGGAAAGGCGCGCAAAAGAGAAGACGGAGTTGACCAGTCAAAGAAGGAGGGCCCGCGGTCTGCCAGACCGCCAGATGAAGCTGCAAACTGCCGTGGAACTACAAAGATTTCGGCAGTCTAGGCCTGCAGTCTGCCAGACCGCCGGCAGCCTCCCAGACCGCCGGTTGGCCAAAAGTTCTCAACTTAAGGGGCGAGTTCGGCTCGCCCAAACTCGCGCCGGTTCGTCCCATCTCATTCCAATTCGACTCAAACTTGATTTTCAATGTATTTAATCCTAGAATTCATCCCATTTGGATATCTTTTGGCATATTTTATTCTCCCAAGAACCCTAGAATATTTACTCTCTTTCCTTTTTAGTATTTTGAAGATTGTTGAAGCTATACTTTGTGGATTTGCAATTGAAGACCATTTTCTTCTTCCTTATTAAATACTCTTTCTTTTAAGCATGATTTTATTTACTTTCTATGGTTTATTTATGTCTAGCTAAGTTCCTTTTGGTTTCAAATATATGAAGACATGATCTAGATTAATAGGTTTTTGGATATTGTAGTTGGATTTGCCTTTAATTCATATGTCTTATGGTTTGGGACTTGATTTTATTGCATGAGTGATTGGCCATCATATAGTGCATACAAGGTGTGTGGTTAAATGCTTAGTAGGCTTTAGTTCGTAACACTTGGCATCAAACCACAACATATTAGTAATTCTTGCTAATAGGAGATTCTAGATAATTAATTAAGCTATTTGGAGTTGATTTATGCATCTTGAGACCTAGCGGAGATAGATGTCATAGATTAATCCACTTACATTGATTGCTATGAGAAAAGAGTTGATGTATATCCTATAAAGAACTCCCGTATGAATTGGATTAAATCGGTTTATCCTTGCAAATTCCAAAACCTATGTTTCTAGTGAATGTTGGATTATATTTGGAACCATAATTTCTTCTATTGATATTTATCATTTCATACTTGTTTGCTAGTTGATTTTGTTATTTGAATTTGTCATTAATCTTTGGAAAACATAAAAACATGATATATTGTAGCTTGGCTAGTGATATAGATAGCTAGGTTACTAGTTGAATCTCTTACGCCCTTGCATCCCTGTGGATTCGACTCGAATATACTATTCGATTATCATTGCATCCTCCTACCCTCAAAAGTAGGGCGGATCAACATAAAATACGTGTTAATCAGTATTTAACCCCTAAATCTTCCGCAATTAGAGATCTTTTACACTTGAACACTCTCTTAGAACCCTAAATTAGATTTAGACTTTCTATTTTGGTATTTTCAAGATTTGTGGTGCTCTACTTTGTGGATTGAAGATCCAAGACCATATTCTTCTTCCTTATTGAATTATCTATCTTTTGATTATAGTTTTATGTACTTCTTATGGTTTATTTTCCTTGATCATGTCTAGCAAGATCTCTGATAACACGTATTTTATGTGCATGTTGAGTGTGTTTGAATATGTTTGAGTCTTGATTTATGTGCTTAAATGGTAGAAATGCTAGAGTTTTTATACTTATAGCATACTTTACATTTCTCTCATTTTCTCTCGATTTTCAATCTATTTTTGTAAGAATGGGAGAGTATTCATGTGGCTAAGGGTTGAAGGCTAGAAACAAGGAAGAATCGAGCTTAATTAGGGTGAAACCTAGGGTTAAAAATGTGGAATTTGAATTTATAGAGTTAGGGTTTCACAAGTTTAAGTTAATTTATATTTTCCTCATTCTCTCTAGTCTCTTTGTGTCTTTTTCAGGTTGATGAAGAACTCATTTGGAAACTTTGATCATTCCATGTCGAAGAGAAATTCGTTAGGAAGCTGTAGCAAAAAGCAGTTCGTAAATTGGGGCTTGGACGAGAGAGAACGAGCGAAAACGAAAACATTGCACAAGAGAGGATGGATGGGCGGCAAACCGGCGGTCCACTGGGCCGCCGGTTCACCGCACCTGAACTGCCATTTACCACAAAGCCCCAGGCGGTCCACTGGACAGCCGGTGCCCAGCCCTTGGACCGCCGGTTGAGCGAGATTCATGCCGGTTCACCCCGTTTCATCTCGGTTCGACCAAATTCGAACCAAACACGATTTTCAATGTATTTAACCCCAAATACTTACCTTTTTGAGGGATCTTTTGCACATTTAATATTGTTAGAACCCTAGAAACATATCCATCTTTCCACTTTAGTATTTTCAAGATTTGGAGAGCATCACTTTGTGGATTCAAGATTCAAGACCATTTTCTTCTTCCTTATTAAATTCTCCATCTTTTAAGCATGATTTCATTTACTTTTTATGGTTTAATTTCCTTAATCATGTCTAGCTAGATCTCTTTGTGATTCCAATTATATGTAGATTAGGGATAAGTGATTAACACATATTTTATCTGCATGTTGAGTGTTTTGGGAATGTGTTTGAGTCTCGATTTATGTGCTTATATGTTAAAAATACTAGGGTTTCTTAACTCTTAGTACATTTTAGACTTTTCTCATTTTTCTTGGTTTTCGATCCATTTTGGTAAGAATTGGAATAGGATTCATGTGGCTAAGGATCGAAGCCGGGAAAGAGGAAGAATCGAGCTTGATTAGGGTGAAACTTAGGTTTGAAATGTTGAATTTAAAAATATAGAGTAAGGGTTTCACTAGGTCGCATTCAATTATGTTTTCCTCATTCTCTCGAGTCTCTTTATGCTCTTTGCAGGAACAATGAAGAACTCATTTGGGCAATTTGATCATTCCATGTCGAAGAGGGGTTTGTTAGGAGTCCATAGCAAAAAGCAGATCGAGAATTGGAGTTCGGACGAGGGAGAACGAGCGAAAACGGTGGAGCTGCGCAAAATGGCCGAACCGACGGCGACCCGGACGGCGACCGGCTGGACCGCCGGCTAGGCCGCCGGCTGGCCGGCTGAGGGACAGCTTCTGCGGCAACCCAGGCTGCAACCGAGGCGGCGGCCGCAGCCATCGGCTAGGGCGCCGCCAGCCCTTCTTTCTCCCATTAGTGACCGAGTTCGTCCTCCGACTCGGTCCAACTCGACCCAAAACTCACCTATTATGTATTTAAACCCAAAATCTTCCAATTTTGTGTAGCTAGAACATATTTTAATTCCCCAAGAACCCTAAAAATATTTCCCTCTTTCCTTTTTAGTATTTTTAAAATTGTTGAACCTACATTGGTTGGATTTGGAATTGGAGACCATCTTCTTCTTCCTTATTGAATTCTCTTTCTTTTAAGCATGATTTCAATTACTTTTTATGGTTTATTTTCCTTAATCATGTCTAGCTAGTTCTCTTTGTGATTTCAATTATATGTAGATTAGGATTAAGTGATTGGGTTTAGGCTTTAATTGTGAATTTACCTTCTAATTTCATGTTCATTTCTCTTGGGGCTATGTTTTATTATGTAATTGTGATTGATCACCATAGTTGCATACCAAGTGTTTGATCTAATGCTTAGGAGGCTTAGATTAGATGCTAGGATTAAGAGATTTGCATGCTAGAGTATAGTAGGGTTAAGGAACTCCATGAGCTATTGGGAGTTAATGAATTGCTTGACGTCTTAGTCGGAATTAGGCCTTTCATTAATCTAGTTGTCTTCATTGCAATGAGAATTGAGTGAACCATAGTTAGGAGGTTTCCACATGAAATTGGATTAAATTGGTTAATTCTAGTTAGAGTTCTAATCACCCATCACTTGAGCCTAATCGAAGTATAATTGGAATCATGTTTATTTCCTATTGATTTTATATCCTTTGCTTATTTGTTGCTTGTTTAGTTAAGTTTGAAGTTGATAATTACTTTTTAGTGTCATTAGTTAATAAAAAAAAAACACAAAAATATGCTTGTCGGTAGCTTGAATAGTAGGTTTAGTAGCTAGGTTACTACTTGAGACTTGAGCATCCTTGCATTCCTTGTGGTTCGACTCGATTACTTAATCGATTATTATTGCTCTCTACCCTCACCCTAAAGTGAGGGCGGGTCAATAAGTGATGGGATTAAGCTTTAATTATGAATTTACCTTCTAATTTCATGTTCATTTCTCTTGGGGCTGTGTTTTATTATGTAATTATTATTGATCACCATAGTTGCATACCAAGTGTTTGATCTAATGCTTAGGAGGCTTAGATTAGATGCTAGTATCAAGCGATTTGCATGCTAGAGTATAGTAGGATTAAGGAACTCCATGATCTATTGGGAGTTAATAAATTGCTTAATATCTTAGTAGGAATTAGGCCTGTCATTAATCTACTTGATTTCATTACAATGAGTAATTGAGTGAATCATACTTAGGAGGTTTCCCACATGAAATTGGATTAAAATGGCTAATTCTAGTTAGAGTGTCACATCCCTATCACTTAGACCTAATTGAAGTATAATTGGAGTCACTTGCATTTCCTATTGATTTTATATCATTTGCTATTTGTTACTTATTTAGTTCAGTTTTAAACTTGTTAATTATTTTTCATTTGTCATTAAGCAATCAAAAATACAAAAATATGTTAGTTGGTAGCTTGGATAGTAGTTAGGTAACTAGATTACTATTTGAATCTCATTCGCCATTGCATTCTGTATGGATTCGACTCGATTATACACATCGATTATCATTGCATCCTCTCACCCTCAAAAGTGAGGCAGATCAATTTTTGGTGCCGTTGTCGGGGAATGCTTTGTTTGAGTTTCAATAGTCGATTTGGTTATTGAGTTACTAATTCAAGCATTTGTTCTTTTGATTTTTGTTTTGTAGGTGTATGCACACAAGATCCAAGGGAAGACTTGTTCAACCTTTGATCTTGAACTTTGAAAGAAGACATAGAAGAAGGATTTCTATTAAAGAAGAAGCAATGGCTAACAATCAAGCAATGGAAGCTCTTATGAAGGAAATGGAAGAGTTTAGAATATGGAAGGATGAGCAAGAAAGAAGGGCTAATGAAGCTCAACCACCTCCTCTTAACCATATATTCCAATCTCCAACGGAACAATTTCAAGGAGGATAATGGGGGACAATCAATGCCAATAATTTTGAGCTCAAGTCCGGACTCATCCAAATGGTGAAGAGTGAGCAATTTAGTGGAAGTCCTACAGAGGATCCGAATGCCCATCTCGGTTTGTTCCTTGATATTTATGATACTATTAAGTTTAATGGAGTTTCAAATGATGTTATTCGCATGAGGATGTTCGGGTTTTCTCTACAGGACCGGGCCAAGGATTGGTACAAAGGATTAAACAAAGCCAACATTCACACATGGGATGATTTACGCAAGGTCTTCCACTCTAAATACTTTCCACCATCAAAAGCTCAAAGGCTTATTTCCAATATTTCACATTTCTCTCAACAAGATGACGAGACCTTGTTTGAAGCATGGGAAAGGTATAGAGAGCTTCTAAGGAAATGTCCTCAACATGGCTTCACGGAAGGTCAACAAATCACCACTTTTTATAGTGGTCTCCCACCTCATACAAGAAGCATCGTGGATGCTACTTCGGAGGGTGTCTAGTGAATCGAAATGCCAAGGAAGCCTTGAGGATTATTGAAGAAATGGCCGCCAATAGCTATCAATGGCCAATGGAGAGGATCCCTTCTAGGAAAGTTGCTTCTATTGATGATGATAAGTTTGATAAATTAGCAATGGAAGTTGCTAATATAAAGAAGCAATATGAAGAAGAGAGGAAAGCTCAAGCTCAAGTTCAAAGTGTTCATCAATATCAAGAGAATTCGGAGCCTAATGGAAGAGAAGATTTGAACTATGTGAACCAAAGGCAATATGGAAATTTCAACAAAGGAGGGGTCCAAGGACAACAAGGAGGCAATTCTTATGGTTATCAAGGAGGTTATCAATCATACAATCCCAACAATTGACCTCATCCCAGTCTCTCTTATGGAAATCCTAACAACGCTCAGTTGCCATCTCCCGGATTTTCTGTGTCACAAGGAGGTATTGAAGAGCCAAAGAAGAATTCTCCTTCTATGGAGCAACTTGTCCAACAAATGGCAAATCAACAAAGCTCGTTTATCACACAAACCGGGCAAAAGGTGAGTGCATTGGAGAATTCTCTTACTTCTTTGACAAAGCAAGTGAAGATGATGGTGGGCCAATAAGTCAAATGGCTAACCAAGCCACCACTCAACATACCACGGGAAAGTTTCCAAGTGATATGGAGGTAAACCAAAGAACTAATGCAATGCTATCACATTGAGGAGTGGAACAACCTATGATAATCTGGTTACATTTGAAACAATTGCCTAACGGAGGAGGTTAGTGAGGTGATCCAAAGGAAGATGCCTTTGAAAAAGAAGGATCCCAGAAGCTTCACAATAGCATGTGTGATTGGAGGGAAAAAGTTTGGGAATGTCTTATGTGATCTTGGAGCTAGCATCAATTTGATGCCATTGTCTATTTTTAGAAGATTGGATATAAGAGAGATCAAACCTACTCCTATTTGTCTCCAAATGGCGATCGTTCCATATCTTATGCCCAAGGAGTGGTTGAAGATGTGTTAGTGAATGTTGAGGAGTTCATCTTTCCCGCGGACTTCGTTATCTTGGATATGCCAGAGGATAAGGATATGCCCCTCATTCTTGGGCGTCCTTTTCTAGCAACCGGAAGAGCTCTTATTGATGTGTAAGATGGGAATCCTATGTTTAGAATAAATGAAGACACCCTCACTCTTTCAATCTTTGATGCTATGAAGCGTGGAGATGACTCAACCTATGAGGAATGCAATTCAATCGCCACCTGCCTAATCTATGTCAAGGATCTCACGGAAGAAATCATCGCTAATTCTTTCTATTCCTATTCCGATTTGGATAATGCTTGTGATGATTTGTTGGAATCTATTGCTTATTTGGAAGCAAATCAATGATCATTGAAGGATGAAGTTCATTACCTTGATATCAACCAACCGGGGGAGAGTGGGAGTTCAACTAAAGTGGAATCTTCTTCAAGCACTTCTCAAGAGTTGAAACCTCTTCCCGATCACCTAAGGTACGCCTTCCTTGGTGATAATGACTATTTTCCCGTTATAGTGTCACAAAACTTGTCAGAGTCCGAATTGGACAAGTTGTTGCGTGTCCTTAGGGAGTTTAAAGATGTTATTGGTTGGTCTATTGATGATATCAAGGGTATTTGTCCATCTATATGCATGCATCGTATTCTATTGGAAGATGATTGTCGTCCTAAGGTTCAACCTCAAAGGAGGTTAAATCCGGTCTTGCAAGAGGTGGTGAGAAAAGAGGTGTTGAAGCTATTAGATGCGGGAATGATTTACACCATCTCGGATAGTGAATGGGTTAGTCCTACCAAAGTTATTCCGAAGAAAGGAGGTACGACTGTGGTCAAGAATGAGAATGAGAGACTATTGCTATAATAGTTGCCACCGGATATCAAGTATGTATCGACTATAGTGCTTTGAATTCGGCTACAAGGAAATATCACTTTCCTTTGCCCTTTATAGATCAATCTTGGATCGTTTGGCGGGCTATGAGTACTATTGCTTTCTTGATGGGTATTCGGGATATAATCAAATTGCCATAGCCCCGGAGGATCAACACAAGACGGCCTTTACATGCCCTTATGGAGTATTTGCATATAGGAGGATGCCTTTCGGGTTATGTAATGCTCCGGCCACTTTCCATAGGTGCATGATGTCTATCTTTGGAGGTTTGATTGAAAATATTATGGCGGTATTCATGGATGATTTCTCGGTTTTCGGGAAGACCTTTGATTCTTGTTTGGATAATCTCACAAAGGTGTTGTAAAGGTGTAAGGACACTTCTCTATTTTTGAATTGGGAGAAGTGCCACTACATGGTTAGAGATGGAATTGTGCTTGGGCACAAAGTTTCTAGAGATGATTTGGAAGTTTCTACAAATGTGAAATCAATCCGAAGTTTCCTTGGTCACGCGGGGTTCTATAGAAGATTCATTAAGGATTTTTCAAAGATCACAAAGCCACTTTGTGATCTCTTGCAAAAAGATGTGAAGTTTGTCTTTGATGACAAGTGTTTGGAAGCATTTGAGTCATTGAAGAAAGCCCTCATCTCTACTCCTATTCTCATCAAGCCCAATTGGAGTGAATCTTTTATATTGAATTGTGATGCAAGTGATTATGCTTTAGGAGTGGTTTTGGGGCAAATGAGAGATAAAGTTTTTCAAGTCATTCATTATACTAGTAAAACCTTGGATGGTGCTCAAAGGAACTACACAACAACTGAAAGGGAATTCTTGGCCATTGTCTTTGCTTTTGACAAATTCCGGTCATATCTTATTGGGAATCACACTATTGTCTATTCAGATCATATGGCTATACGACATCTCATGGCCAAGAAGGATGCAAAGCCTCGATTGATTCATTGGATTCTTCTTCTACAAGAATTCGACATGGAGATTCGTGATAGAAGATGAGTGGATAATATGCTAGCCGATCACATGTCAAGGCTTGAAAATCCGGTTGAAGGTGAAGATTTGAGATTGAATATCAATGAGTGCTTCCCAGATGAGAGAATTATGGTCTTGAAATGCAAAGATTCTTAATTTGCCGATTTTGCTAATTATCTTGTGCTTCGAGAGTTGCCACCAAATCTCTCGGATTATCAAAAGGCCAAGTTCCTTAGAGATGTGAAGTTCTACTATTGGCAAGATCCATATTTATGGAGAAGATGTGCCGACGGTCTTATTAGAAGATGTGTTATGGATGGTGAATGGCTCAAGATTATTGAAGATTGTCATGAGGGACCAAATGGAGGTCATTTTGGGGCAAATCGTATGGCTTGGAAGGTTTTTCAATGTGGATTCTATTGGCCTTCAATTTTTAGGGATTGCCAATCATTTGTGAAGAATTGTGATAGGTGTCAAAGGATGGATAATATCACAAAAAGGGATGAGATGCCTCAAAACATCATGGTCGAGGTTGAATTGTTTGATGTTTGGGGATAGACTTCATGGGACCATTCCCTAATTCTTGTGGTTTTTCTTATATCCTTCTTGCTATTGAGTATGTTTCAAGATGGGTCGAAGCCATTCCAACTTCGACTAGTGATTCCAAGGTTGTGATCAAGTTTTTGAAGAAGAACATATTACCTTGGTTTGGAACTCCAAGGGCATTGCTTAGTGATGCGGGGTCTTACTTCAATAATAAGTGGTTGGGAAGTGTTCTTGCTAAATATGGAGTGAAGCACAAAATTACCTCTCCATACTATCCTCAAGCCAATGGTCAAGCCGAGCTTGCAAACCGGGAAATTAAGCAAATCTTGGAGAAAACAATTACTAATCGAAAGGATTGGGCAAAGAAACTCGATGATGCTTTGTGGGCCTATCGAACCGCCTATAAAACCTCCATTGTTATGTCTCTGTATCAACTTATGTTCGGAAAGTCTTGTCACTTACCTTTGGAGATTGAACATAAGGCATTTTGGGCTTTAAAGAAGATTAATCTTAAATTTAAGGAGGCGGAGTGAATAGGTAGAATCATCTTGTGGAGTTAGAGGAATGGAGAAACGAGGCTTATGAAAATTCTCGGATCTACAAGGAAAGAGCTAAGAAGTTTCATGATTTAGAGATTCGAAGCAAGGTGATCATTTCGGGTGATGAGGTTCTTCTCTTTAACTCTCGTCTTCGTCTTTTCCCCGGAAAACTCAAATCAAGGTGGACCGATCCTTATATTATGAGTAGGAGTTTCAAGAATGACACATTTGAACTTCTAAGAATGATGGTTCTACCTTCGTTGTTAATGGACATCGACTCAAGCTCTATTTCAATTCGAAGAAGTTTAAGGAGGAGTCGACCATTCTTCTTAATGATGCTTGATTCGGAGGCTATGTCAAGCTAACGACGTAAAACAAAGCGCTAATTGAGAGGCACCTCAACACGTATCCTTTTCTTTTTCATTTCCTTTAGTTTTTATTTCATTTTCGATTTTTTTAGTCGTTTGTTATGTTTTTCGTTTCATTTTGAAAAAAAACCAATAAAAAAAATAAATAGAAAATTAAAAAATAAAAAAATTAAAACATGTTTAGGGGGTCTCGATAGAGGGTCGGGAGTCAGCCCCTCCCATTGGAAGGGCTGAAAAACGGCCCAAAATCGAGCGACGGTCTGGCCGGCGGTTTGCCAAACCGCCGGGAATTGTGCACAACCCGCCGTGAACCACAGCAATTTCGGCGGTCTGGGCGGCGGTCTGCAGACCGCCGGCGACCTCCCTGACCGCCGCCGCCCATCTTTTTCCCCTTCACCTTATTTCTTTGCTTGAACCACTTCTCTCTTTATTTATTCCACTTTTTGTTTTGAACATTGAAGAACATAGCCCATTTTCTCTCCAAATCCCAAATTTTCATCCACCAATTACTCTCAATTCACTTTGAATCAAGTTTAATCCTTCTATAGGTCAATTACCCATCCTAAAACTTGCATTTTGAACCAAGAAAATCACATTTTCACCCACATTTTCATAAAAAACGAAAATTCATTTTTCTTTTGAAAGAAGTGAAGTTCTTCAATTTCATTCAAGATAATGAGGTAATGAGTTCTATATCCTATCTTTTATGAGTTTCTACTTGTTTTATATGAATTGGTATGTATGTCTTGCTTATCAAATTCATGAAAATGGGTAGAACTTCTTGCTAGGGTTTTGTTTGAATTTTGAAAATTCTTGAATGAAAAATGTGGTTTTGATCATGAATTGCATAGCATTAATTCTTCTTTTTAAGATTTATGCTACATCAAGTCTTGAAATGTGCATTCTTTAATGGACCATATCTCTTTTGCCCTTGAGCATACTTAGAATGAATTTGGAATATATTTAATCTCTTGATGAATGAGTGAATGTTTATGTTTGATTCTTGAATAGGATATTCATCTCTTGAATGTTTCATTGCTTGAAGAGGGTATGTTTTCATGGATTCTTGAGCTTGAAATATGAAGATTCATGGTTTAAGTCTCTTGATTTGAATTTCCATATGCATTTGAATTTATTTTCACTTGGATATGCATGAATGGAGTGAGATGAATTTTTCTTGAACTTAGGGGAGTTTTGTTAATGATTTTCTTGGTGTTTGTTTGAAATTAACTTCTTGGAGTTTTAAAGGCAAAATGGGGGGTTGATGGATAGGAACAAATGTGATTGTTTAAGTGAAAATTCATTGTTTCATTTCTTGAATCTTATTTTGAATTTTTCACTTGGTGTAGGGATAAAGGAACCAAAGGAAAATGGCCTTCTAAGGCACCCACTAAAGTATTGGTAACCTACTCTAATAAGAGGAGAAAAGATGGCTCCTCTTCATCTCACCCTTCGGAAACCACTTCACGCACAATGGATCCCAAAGTCCCAGAAACTCACAATCTACACTTGAATACTCATGAAGAAAGAGCCGCGTTTGCTAGTATAGTCACCAAAGGCATTGAAGAGACAAGATTTCCATCTTGTGAGGTATTGAAGGAATTGGGCCTTTATAAAAATGTGAAAGCCCTTTTTGATAATATTGGATGGGGAAATTTCCTTAATGAGCACATTCAAGACCGGAGGATATATTCAAAGGTTGTACTTGAGATGTTAAGTACATTGGATACCTCCCATATGCACGTCATGAGGAGCATTGAATTCCAATTATTTGGAAGCAAGCATATGATATATGAGGAAATCGATAATGCCTTTGGTGTACCACATGGAGGGGATCAACTCATTGATAGAGTGTTCGATGTAAAGGCCATTTGGAAGATGCTCGTGCCAAATTCGGAAGAGGGGTATAAATCCAGGTATTCCAAGTCAAATGAAGTGAGGAATCCGGTACTTAGGATGGTGTTGAAGATCATATCACATACTATCATTGCTAGAAGAGAGAACACTTCGGTGAGAAATGATGATTTGTTTATCCTTCATGCTATGCTCACCGGGAGGAAAATAAGTTTTTGTGATTTATTTCTTCCCCAATTGAAGAAGCACTCTCGAGGTGAAGTAGGAAAGATCAATATTGGAGGTATGCTCACTCCAATTGCAAGAAAGATAAAAGGAAATCTCGGTGGCTATCCTCCAATGGGAGGTGCTTTTCTCCTTGATTTTATCAAGCTCTGGTACTTACGTTTCCTCAATTCTAGTACTCCTCCCTACTACTTCCGAATTAATGGCAAGGAGTTGTACCCTCTTCCAAACCCTATGAGCATACTAGTTACCAATTTCAATGAAAGGGTAAATTGGTATTTGCACACTCCCTTACATAAGATGATCATGAGGGTTCGAATGTTCAAGCAAGATGAAGGAGATGAGCATGCTCTTGGTGAAAGAAGCCGGGATGAGTTTAAAAGAGAGCACCGGGGGGTGGAAGAAGAGGAAGGCATGGAAGATAATGATGATGAGTCTAGAAGGGATAATCAAGGTCCGAGTGATGTTTGCTACGATGAGAGGTTTGAGGCCCTCGAGGGTAGAATGGAAGGCATGGAGAATAACTTCAAAGCTTTGGATGCTCAAGTAACGGTGATGAGAAGGGAAGTGACTTCGATGAGAGTCACACAACTTGAAGAATTGGAAAGGAGTGCAAGGATGGAGAAGCAAGCAACATCGATGATGGAGGTGTTGGAAAGCTTCCGGGATTACCAAATTGCTCAAGGGGCGACTTGGCCCCGACCACCACCATCATCATAGCTTGGAATGTTGTAAGTGTAATTTAAATCCATTATATATCTTTCCCTCCAAACTAATTTTAGAATTTATTTTCTAAAATAAGTTTAGGGAAGGGGGGTAGGATAATGAATTTAAATTACTTTAAATTGCTTTCATTTCATGTCTTGCTACTTTTCCATGTTTTAGCTCTCTTGCTTGACACTCTTGTCTTAGTCTCTTTGTCTTTGTCTCTTATGATTGATGTTGCTTGGCTTTAAAATTGTGGGTTGAGGTTCTTGTGGCTTGATGGTGTCTATGTGATTGAGATTTATTTGCTTGGATTGTGGATGAGAATTGTGGGTTGTTGATGTTGGAAAATGAATTCCTTTGTTGATGAGTTTGATTTGTGGGATGTTTTGAATTGGATTTTGTGTTATTTGTTGAGTTTGTTGGATGTTCTTGAATTTGTGTGGAAGTTTGTGTTTTGTTTTGTGCAATTAGGGATAGGTAATGATACTTTTCATGAGTTTAGAGATGAGTTTGGAGCTTGAATGTGAAATTTTTGAAAAATTAAAAATTTTGAATGTAAAAAGGAATGAATGCAAAAAGGAATGAATGCATGCATGCTTGAGTGCGAAAGCACGTGTTGAATTGCTCATGTGCATTAGAGTGAGATACCAATAATTAATACTAAATGGTGATATTTTTGAAATTTATCAAGTTTGAGTTAAGCATGATTAGGGTTATTTCACTAGAATAGCTTGGAAGGATTGATCTTAGGCACTTAGGCTCTAGACAAAAAGCTTGAGAGGATTTTGAGCCTAAACCTATGCATTTTACATAGTAATATCCTTTCTTAAGAGCTTGATCTTGCATTGCATATTCTTTACTAGAACTTGCCTTGATACTCTAGTTAGAAATATTACATGTTTGTATGATTAGGAGATGATCTTAGGCCATCATTGCATAGCCCATTTTCCCTAAACACTAACCTATCTTTCATTACCATTGTCATCCCATTTTGTGCCTTAAATAGAACCTTTTCTTCTTGAACCGGACGATAGGGGGGTGAAGGATGGTTAAGGGAACCTTGGTGGAAGTTGAAAATTCATAAGAAATGTTGGGTGATGGTGAAGAGTCTTGAGATTGGTTTTGAGTTGAAAGAACACTCCTATAAGCTCAAAGTTAGAAAAGAAAAGAATAAGAACAAAGTTCTTATTGATAAAAAAAAAAAACAAAAAGCAAAAAAAAAACATAAGAACAAAGTTCTTACAACAAAAAGAAAAGAATAAGAGCATAAATGAGTGTTTCTTTAGAAGTTTGATAGAAGCTTGGGTTCATTTGATAAAAAGGGGTTGGATAAGGTGGAAGATGAAGAAATTCATACTTTGAAAAGAGAAGAAAAGGGGTAAGGATGCTTGAATGTAAATTTAAGTCACTTAGCCTATAATTCCCTACCTCAACCGATGTCCCTACATTACAAGCTTAATGAAGACCTTTTTTATCTTAATTTGTGCATGCATTGTGGTATTGGAAACTTGAGTTGATAGGCAAGCTTATGGCTAAAGTTATGCTTTGCATGATTTCGATGAGTGCTTACCTTTTCCATATGTAGAGGGATCGAGTGTTACACATATTCCTTGTGAGGTCTAGAGTCGAAGGTGCTTGAGTGATTGATTTTTAAGTTAGAATAGTGAGTGATCTTATGAATGCTTGGCTTGACTTGAGAATTTCCTTGAGCTAAAATGATTTTTGATATGATATGAGGCATCGAGGAACTCAAAATGCATACTCCATACGTGTTAAGTGTTTTGATTGTTCGTTTCATTATTCGGGACGAAGAATGGCTTAAGTTTAGGGGAGTGATTAACACGTATTTTATATGTATGTTGAGTGTGTTTTGCATGTGTTTAAGTCTCGATTTGGGTGCTTAAGTGTTAGAAATGCTAGGGTTTCTTAACTTGTAGCATACATTCTACTTTTCTCGTTTCTTTTCAATTTTCGATCTATTTTTGTAAGAATTGGAAAGAGCATTCATATGACTAAGGATCGATGGCTAAAAATGAGGAAGAGTCGAATTTGATTAGGGTGAAACCCCGGGTTACGAATGAGGAATTTGAATTTATAAAGTTAGGGTTTCACTCATTCAAGTTTGTTTATGTTTTCCTCATTCTCTCGAGTCTCTTTGTGTCTTTTTGCAGGTTGATGGAGAACTTATTTGGCCAAATTGATCATTCCATGTCGAAGATGAGTTCATTAGGAAGCCGTAGCAAAAAGCGGTTAGTAAATCGGAGTTCGTAGGAGAGAGAACGGGCGAAAATGGGAAATACGCGCAAAAGAGAATACGGAGTTGACCGGTCAAAGAAGGAGGGCCGCGGTCTACCGCGATCTGCCAGACCGCCGGTTGAAGCTGCAAACTGCCGTGGAACTACAGAGATTTCGGTGGTCTGGGCCGACAGTCTGCCAGACCGCCGGCAGCCTCCCAGACCGCCGGTTGGCCGAAAGTTCTCAACTTAAGGGGCGAGTTCAGCTCGCCCAAACTCGCCCCAGTTCGTCCCATCTCATTCCGATTCGACTCAAACTCGATTTTCAATGTATTTAATCCTAGAATTCACCCCATTTGGATATCTTTTGGCATATTTTATTCTCCCAAGAACCCTAGAATATTTTCTCTCTTTCCTTTGTAGTATTTTGAAGATTGTTGAAGCTATACTTTGTGGATTTGCAATTGAAGACCATCTTCTTCTTCCTTATTAAATTCACTTTCTTTTAAGCATGATTTTATTTACTTTCTATGGTTTATTTCCTTTAATTATGTCTAGCTAAGTTCCTTTTGGTTTCAAATATATGAAGACATGATCTAGATTAATAGGTTTTTGGATATTGTAGTTGAATTTGCCTTCTAATTCATATGTCTTGTGGTTTTGGATTTGATTTTATTGCATGAGTGATTGGCCATCATATAGTACATACAAGGTGTTTGGTTAAATGCATAGTAGGCTTTAGTTCATAACACTTGGCATCAAACCACAACATATTAGTAATTCTTGCTAATAGGAGATTCTAGATAATTAATTAAGCTATTTGGAGTTGATTTATGCATCCTGAGACCTAGCGGAGATAGATGTCATAGATTAATCCACTTACATTGATTGCTTTGAGAAAAGAGTTGATGTATATCCATAAAGAACTCCCGTATGAATTGGATTAAATCGGTTTATCCTTGCAAATTCCAAAACCTATGTTTCTAGTGAATGTTGGATTATATTTGGAACCATAATTTCTTCTATTGATATTTATCATTTCATACTTGTTTGCTAGTTGATTTTGTTATTTGAATTTGTCATTAATCTTTGGAAAATACAAAAACATGATATATTGTAGCTTGGATAGTGATATAGATAGCTAGGTTACTAGTTGAATCTCTTACGCCCTTGCATTCCCTGTGGATTCGACTCGAATATACTATTCGATTATCACTGCATCCTCCTACCCTCAAAAGTAGGGCGGATCAACATAAAATACGTGTTAATCAATATTTAACCCCCACATCTTCCCCAATTAGAGATCTTTTACACTTAAACACTCTCTTAGAACCCTAAATTAGATTTAGACTTTCTACTTTGGTATTTTCAAGATTTGTGGAGCTCTACTTTGTGGATTGAAGATCCAAGACCATATTCTTCTTCCTTATTAAATTATTTATCTTTTGATTATAGTTTTATGTATTTCTTATGGTTTATTTTCCTTGATCATGTCTAGCTAGATCTTTGATTAACACGTATTTTATGTACATGTTGAGTGTGTTTGAATATTTTTGAGTCTTGATTTATGTGCTTAAATGTAGAAATGCTAGAGTTTTTATACTTATAGAATACTTAACATTTCTCTCGTTTTCTCTCGGTTTTCAATCTATTTTTGTAAGAATGGGAGAGTATTCATGTGGCTAAGGGTTGAAGGCTAGAAACGAGGAAGAATTGAGCTTAATTAGGGTGAAACCTAGGGTTAAAAATGTGGAATTTGAATTTATAGAGTTAGGGTTTCACAAGTTTACGTTCGTTTATGTTTTTCTCATTCTCTCGAGTCTCTTTGTGTCTTTTTTCAGGTTGATGAAGAACTTATTTGGAAACTTTGATCATTCCATGTCGAAGAGAAATTCGTTAGGAAGCTGTAGCAAAAAGCAGTTCGTAAATCGGGGCTCGGACGAGAGAGAACGAGCGAAAACGAAAACATTGCGCAAGAGAGGATGGATGGGCGGCAAACCGGCGGTCCACTGGGCCGCCGGTTCACCGCACCTGAACCGCCATTTACCACAGAGCCACCGGCGGTCCAGTGGACAGCCGGTGCCTAGCCCTTGGACCGCTGGTTGAGCGAGATTCGTGCCGGTTCACCCCATTTCGTCCCGGTTCGACCAAATTCGACCCAAACACGATTTTCAATGTATTTAACCCCAAATTCTTACCTTTTTGAGGGATCTTTTGCACATTTAATATTGTTAGAACCCTAGAAACATTTCCCTCTTTCCACTTTAGTATTTTCAACATTTGGAGAGCATCACTTTGTGGATTCAAGATTCAAGACCATTTTCTTCTTCCTTATTAAATTCTATATCTTTTAAGCATGATTTCATTTACTTTTTATGGTTTAATTTCCTTAATCATGTCTAGCTAGATCTCTTTGTGATTCCAATTATATATAGATTAGGGATAAGTGATGGGATTAAGCTTTAATTATGAATTTACCTTCGAATTTCATATTCATTTCTCTTGGGGCTATGTTTTATTATGTAATTATTATTGATCACCATAGTTACATACCAAGTGTTTGATCTAATGCTTAGGAGGCTTAGATTATATACTAGTATCAAGAGATTTGCAAGCTAGAGTATAGTAGGGTTAAGGAACTCCATGATCTATTGGGAGTTAATAAATTGCTTAATATCTTAGTAGGAATTAGGCCTTTCATTAATCTACTTGATTTCATTACAATGAGTAATTGAGTGAATCATACTTAGGAGGTTTCCCACATGAAATTGGATTAAAATGGCTAATTCTAGTTAGAGTGTCACATCCCTATCACTTAGACCTAATTGAAGTATAATTGGAGTCGCTTGCATTTCCTATTGATTTTATATCATTTGCTATTTGTTACTTATTTAGTTCAGTTTTAAACTTGTTAATTATTTTTCATTTGTCATTAAGCAATCAAAAACACAAAAACATGTTAGTTGGTAGCTTGGACTAGTAGTTAGGTAACTAGATTACTATTTGAATCTCATTCGCCATTGCATTCTCTATGGATTCGACTCGATTATACACATCGATTATAATTGCATCCTCTCACCCTCAAAAGTGAGGCAGATCAATTTTTGGTGCCGTTGTCGGGGAATGCTTTGTTTGAGTTTCAATAGTCGATTTGGTTATTGAGTTACTAATTCAAGCATTTGTTCTTTTGATTTTTGTTTTGTAGGTGTATGCACACAAGATCCAAGGGAAGACTTGTTCAACCTTTGATCTTGAACTTTGAAAGAAGACATAGAAGAAGGATTTCTATTAAAGAAGAAGCAATGGCTAACAACCAAGCAATGGAAGCTCTTATGAAGGAGATGAAAGAGTTTAGAGTATGGAAGAATGAGCAAGAAAGAAGGGCTAATGAAGCTCAACCACCTCCTCTTAACCATATGTTCGAATCTCCAACGGAACAATTTCAAGGAGGAGAATGGGGGACGATCTATGCCAATAATTTTGAGCTCAAGTCCGGACTCATCCAAATGGTGAAGAGTGAGCAATTTGGTGGAAGTCCTATAGAGGATCCGAATGCCCATCTCGGTATGTTCCTTGATATTTGTGATACTATTAAGCTTAATGGAGTTTCAAATGATGTTATTCGCATGAGGATGTTCGGGTTTTCTCTATGGGACCGGGCCAAGCATTGGTACAAAGGATTAAACAAAGCCAACATTCACATATGGGATGATTTACGCAAGGTCTTCCACTCTAAATACTTCCCACCATCAAAAGCTCAAAGGTTTATTTCCGATATTTCACATTTCTCTCAACAAGATGACGAGACCTTGTTTGAAGCAAGGGAAAGGTATAGAGAGCTTCTAAGGAAATGTCCTCAACATGGCTTCACGGAAGGTCAACAAATCACCACTTTTTATAGTGGTCTCCCACCTCATACAAGAAGCATCGTGGATGCTACTTCTGGAGGGTGTCTAGTGAATCGAAATGCCAAGAGACGGCCGCCATTAGCTATCAATGGCCAATGGAGAGGACCCCTTCTAGGAAAGTTGCTTCTATTGATGATGATAAGTTTGATGCATTAGCAATGGAAGTTGCTAATATAAAGAAGCAATATGAAGAAGAGAGGAAAGCTCAAGCTCAAGTTCAAAGTGTTCATCAATATCAAGAGAATTTGGAGCCTAATGAAAGTGAAGATTTGAACTATGTGAACCAAAGGCAATATGGAAATTTTAACAAAGGAGGGTTCCAAGGACAACAAGGAGGATTCCAAGGAAGACTAGGCAATTCTTATGGTTATCAAGGAGGTTATCAATCATACAATCCCAACAATCGACCTCATCCCAATCTCTCTGATGGAAATCCTAACAACGCTCAGTTGTCATCTCCCGGATTTTCTGTGTCACAAGGAGTTATTGAAGTGCCAAAGAAGAGTTCTCCTTCTATTGAGCAACTTGTCCAACAAATGGCAAATCAACAAAGCTCGTTTATCACGTAAACCGGGCAAAAGGTGAGTGCATTGGAGAATTCTCTTACTTCTTTGACAAAGCAAGTAAAGATGATGGTGGGCCAAATAAGTCAAATGGCTAACCAAGCCACCACTCAACATACCCCGGGAAAGTTTTCAAGTAATATGGAGGTCAACCCAAAGAATCAATGCAATGGTATCACATTGAGGAGTGGAAGAGCCTATGATAATCATGTTACATCCGGAAGTGGAAAAGAGGAGGTCCTTGTTGAAGATATACCTTATGAAGAATCTCCTACTAATAAGGAGAATTCAAGCAAAGAAGTGCAAGAAGAGGCTCCAAGTGAAGAGTTGACAGAGCCCCCTCTTCCTACCAAGGATGTTATTACAAAGGCTCCATTTCCTCATCGTCTAGCCAAGCATAAGGTTGACGAAAAGTTGATGAGATTCTTGGAGATATTCAACAAAGTACAAATCAACATTCCCTTGCTTGATGCACTTCGAGATATGTCCGGATATGTGAAGTTCTTGAAGGATGTCGTTGCTAACAAGAGAAAGTTTGGTTCATTTGAAACAATTAGCTTAACGGAGGAGGTTAGTGCGGTGATTCAAAGGAAAATGCCTTTGAAGAAGAAGGATCCTGGAAGTTTCACAGTAGCATGTGTGATTGGAGGGAAAAAGTTTGAAAATGTCTTATGTGATCTTGGAGCTAGCATCAATTTGATGCCATTGTCTAATTTCAGGAGATTGGATATTGGAGAAATCAAACCTACATCTATTTGTCTCCAAACGGCCGATCGTTCCATATCCTATGCTCAAGGAGTGGTTGAAGATGTGTTAGTGAAAGTTGAGGAGTTTATCTTTCCCGCGGATTTTGTTATCTTGGATATGCCGGAGGACAAGGATATGCCCCTCATTCTTAGGCGTCCTTTTCTAGCAACCGGACGAGCTCTTATTGATGTGCAAGGCGGGAATCTCACGTTTAGAGTAAATAAAAAAAACCCTCACTCTTTCAATCTTTGATACTATAAAGCGAGGAGATGACTCAACCTATGAGGAATGCAATTCAATCACCACCTTGCCTACATCTATGGCAAAAGATCTCACGGAAGAAATCATCTCTAATTCTTTCTATTCTTATTCCGATTTGGATGATGCTTGTGATGATTTATTCGAGTCAATTGCTTATTTGGAAGCAAATGAAGGATCATTGAAGGATGGGGTTCATTACCTTGATATCAACCAACCGGGGGAGAGTGTGAGTTCAACTAAAGTAGAATCTTCTTCAAGCACTTCACAAGAGCTGAAACCTCTTCCCGATCACCTAAGGTGCGTCTTCCTTGGTGATAATGACTCTTTACCCGTAATTGTGTCACAACACTTGTCAGAGTCCGAATTTGACAAGTTGTTGCGTGTCCTTAGGGAGTTTACGGATGTTATAGGTTGGTCTATTGATGATATCAAGGGTATTTGTCCATCTATTTGCATGCATCATATTCTATTGGAAGATGATTGTCGTCCTAAGGTTCAACCTCAAAGGAGGTTGAATCCGGTCTTGCAAGAAGTGGTGAGAAAAGAGGTGTTGAAGTTACTAGATGCAGGAATGATCTACGCCATCTCGGATAGTGAATGGGTGAGTCCTACCCAAGTTGTTCCGAAGAAAGGGGGGATGACTGTGGTTAAGAATGAGAATGATGAGGCTATTGCTACAAGAGTTGCCACCGGATATCGAGTTTGTATCGATTATAGGGCTTTGAATTTGGCTACAAGGAAAGATCACTTCCCTTTGCCCTTTATAGATCAAATATTGGATCGTTTGGCGGGCTATGAATATTATTGCTTTCTTGATGGGTATTCGGGATACAACCAAATTTCCATAGCCCCGGAGGATCAACACAAGACGGCCTTTACATGCCCCTATGGAGTATTTGCCTATAGGAGGATGCCTTTCGGGTTGTGTAATGCTCCAGCCACTTTCCAAAGGTGCATGATGTCTATCTTTGGAGATTTGATTAAAAATATTATGGAGGTATTCATGGATAACTTCTCAGTTTTTGGGAAGAGCTTTGATTCTTGTTTGGATAATTTCACAAATGTGTTGCAAAGGTGTAAGGACACTTCTCTTGTCTTGAATTGGGAGAAGTGCCACTTCATGGTTAGAGATGGAATTATGCTTGGGCACAAGGTATCTAGAGATGGTTTGGAAGTTAATAGAGCCAAGATTGTTGCCATAGAGAAGCTTCCACCCCCTTCAAATGTGAAATCAATCCGAAGCTTCCTTGGTCACGCGGGGTTCTATAAAAGATTCATTAAGGATTTTTCAAAGATCACAAAGCCACTTTGTGATCTCTTGCAAAAAGATGTGAAGTTTGTCTTTGATGACAAGTGTTTGGAAGCATTTGAGGCATTGAAGAAAACCCTCATCTCTACTCCTATTCTAATCAAGCCCAATTGGAGTGAATCTTTCATATTAAAGTGTGATGCAAGTGATTATGCTTTAGGAGTAGTCTTGGAGCAAATGAGAGATAAAGTGTTTCGGGTCATTCATTATGCTAGTAGAACTTTGGATGGTGCTCAAAAGAACTACACAACAACGGAGAGGGAATTATTGGCCATCGTTTTTGCCTTTGACAAATTCCGGTCATATCTTGTTGGGAATCACAACATTGTCTACTCGGATCATATGGCTCTACGACATCTCATGGCAATGAAGGATGCAAAGCCTCGTTTAATTCATTGGATTCTCCTTCTACAAGAATTCGACATGGAGATTCGTGATAGAAGATGAGTTGATAATGTGCTAGCCGATCACATGTCAAGGATTGAAAAGCCGGTTGAAGGTGAAGACTTGAGATTGAGTATCAATGAGTGTTTTCCGGATAAGAAGATTATGGTGTTGAGGTGCAAAGATTCTTGGTTTGCCGACTTTGCTAATTACCTTGTGCTTCGAGAATTGCCACCAAATCTTTCGATTATCAAAAGGCCAAGTTCCTTCGTGATGTGAAGTTCTATTATTGGCAAGATCCGTATTTATGGAGGAGATATGCCGATGGTCTTATTAGAAGATGTGTTATTAACGGTGAATGGTTCAAGATTATTGAGATTGTCATGAGGGACCAAATGGGGGTCATTTTGGGGCAAATCGTATGGCTTGGAAGGTTTTTCAAAGTGGATTCTATTGGCCTTCAATTTTTAGGATTGTCAATCCTTTGTGAAGAAGTGTGATAGATGTCAAAGAATGGGAAATATCACTAGAGGGATGAGATGCCTCAAAACATCATGATTGAGGTTGAGTTGTTTGATGTTTGGGGGATAGACTTCATGGGACCATTCCCTAATTCTTGTGGTTTTTCTTATATCCTTCTTGCTATATATTGAGTATATTTCGAGATGGGTCAAAGCCATTCCAAATTCGACGAGTGATTCCAAGGTTGAGATCAAGGTTTTTAAGAAGAATATTTTAACTCGGTTTGGAACTCCAAGAGCTTTCCTTAGTGATGGGGGGTCTCATTTCAATAACAAATGGTTGGGAAATATTCTTGCTAAATATGGAGTGAAGCACAAGATTACCTCTCCTTACCATCCTCAAGCTAACGGTCAAGCAGAGCTTGCAAACTGGGAAATCAAGCAAATCTTGGAGAAGACAATCACTACGCGGAAGGATTGGGCAAAGAAACTTGATGATGCTTTGTGGGCCTATCGAACCGCCTATAAAACCCCATTGGTATGTCTCCATATCAACTTGTTTTTGGAAAGTCTTGTCACTTGCCTTTGAGATTGAGCATAAGGCATTTTGGGCTACAAAGAAGATTAATCTCTAGTTTAAGGAGGCCGGATTGAATAGGAAGAACCATCTTGTGGAGTTAGAGGAATGGAGAAATGAGGCTTATGAAAATTCTCGGATTTACAAGGAAAGAGCCAAGAAGTTTCATGATTTGGAGATTCGAAGCAAGGTTATCATTCCGGGAGACGAGTTTCTTCTCTTTAACTCTCGTCTTCGTCTTTTCCCCGGAAAACTCCAATCAAGGTGGACCGGCCCTTATGTTGTGAGCAAGAGTTTCAAGAATGGTACATTTGAACTTCTCAAGAATGATGGTTCTACTTTTGTTGTCAATGGACATCGACTCAAGCTCTATTTCAATTCGAAGAAGGTTAAGGAGGAGTCGACCATTCTTCTTCATGATGCTTGATCTTGGAGGTAATGTCGAGCTAACGACGTTAAACAAAGCGCTAGTTGAGAGGCACCTCAACATGTATCCTTTTCTTTTTCATTTTTGTGAGTTTTTATTTCATTTTTGATTTTTATGTTGTTTATTTCATTTTTCGTTTTATCTCGAAAAACCATAAAAATAGATTAATTAAAAATTAAAAAAATTAGAAAAGTAGAAAAATATGTTTAGGGGGTCTTGATGGAGGATCGGAAATTGGCCCCTCCGGTTGGAAGGGCCGAAAAATGGCAAAGTGTGGCTCGGGAGCAACCGGCGGCCCACACCGGCGGTCCAATGGGTCGCCGGTTTTGGAGCTATGAATCGCCGGAGCCTCTGTGATAACCGGCGGTCCAATGGGTCGCCGGTTTTGGCACTTGGACCGCCGGTCCCCCTTCTTTCCCCCCTATACCTATTTTTCTTCCATTTGCAAGATGTTAAACCTCAAACCCACTTTCTCACTCTAAAACTCATCTCATTTCTCTCTCAATCTTCATTTTTCTTGCTCACATTACTCTCAAATCACTTAGAATCAAGTTAAATCCTTCCATAGGTCCATTACCCATCCCAAAACCCATATTTTGAACCAAACAATTCACATTTTTGGCCACATTTGCTTTAAAAAACGAAATTTTTTCTTCTTTATGGAAGTTTGAATTTCTTCTCCGTTCTTCAAGATAATGAGGTAATGAGATTCATACCCTTGCCTCATACCCTTGCTTTTATGAGTTTCTACTTGGTTTCTATAAATTGAGATGCTTGTTTTGCTTGGTAACTTCATGAATTAAGTGGAAATTCTTGCTAGGGCTTTTCTTGAAATCTTGAAGAATTATTGAATGAAAAATGTGATATTTGGTATGAATTGGAATCCTTGCTTATATATATTTTTTTAGGAAGCATGATAGGGATAATATCGGGCATGAATTCTCTTATAAATCTTGTTCTTTAGGCATTGGAGAAAATTTGTTGATAATTGATTTTGGTGGTTTACAAGAGAAAATTCAATGAATTCTTTTGCATTGCATTTCTTTCATATGAATTTGAATCTCTTGGAATTTGATCATACTTGAAGAAGTTATGAGAAATCACTTGCATGGGCCTAAGTTTGTTTGAAATCCTATTCTTGAATGAATAAAAGCCAAAGTGGGGGGTAATGGATAGATGATGTGTGATTGTTGTGCGATGGTTCATAGCTTAAATTGTTGAATCTTACTAGGATTTTCTCATTTCTTTAGGAATCAAGGAGCTAAAGGAAAAGAAAAGGAGCCTAAAGCCTTGGTTACCTATTCACATAAGAGAAAGAAAGATGGCTCCTCCTCTTCTCGACCATCGTCCACTACATCAAGTAAAAATCCAAAGATCCCGGAATCATATGATTTACATTTGAGCAACAATGAGGAAAGGGCCACTTTTGCAAGTCTTGTTACCAAGAAAATTGAGGTAACAAGATTTCCTTCCAAGGAGGTGTTGGAATCACTCGGTCTCTATGATAATGTGAAGGAGCTTTTCAATAACATTGGTTGGGGAAGCCTTATAGATGGTGAGAATCAAGATCGGAGGACTTACGAGAAGGTTGTTTTAGAGATGTTAAGCACATTTGATGGAGAGTATATGTGCATCAACAAATCAATCAAATTTCAACTCTTTGGAGAGAAGCACACGATGAGCTACCCACACATTGATAATGCCTTCAACTTCCCTCATGGTGGTGATCGCATTGTGGATAGATATTTCAATATACAAGCCGTGTGGCGTACCCTTGTTCCAAATGCGGCGGAAGGATTTAAGGCGGGGTTCTCAAAGTCAAATGAGGTTAGGAACCCGGTGTTACGAATGGTGTTGAAGATTATAGCACACACCATCATGGCAAGGAGTGAGAACATATCGATGAGAAATGATAATTGTATATCTTACATGCTATGCTTACCAAGAAAAGCATAAGTTTTTGTGATTTCTTTCTTACCCAAGTGAAGAAGCATGCCAAAGGTGAAGTTGGAAAATGCAATATTGGAGGCATACTCACTCTAATCGCAAGGAAGATTCAACCTAATCTCAATGGCTATACTCCTATGAGAGGCGATTTTCTCCTCGACTTTGTCAAGCTTCGATGCTTACGATTCCTTCACTCAAGCTCCCCGCCTTACTACTTCCGCATTTCCAAGGATGAGAATTATCCTCTACCAAATGCTATGACCATTTTGGTCACGGATTTTCATGAGAGGATGAATTGGTATATGGATACCCATGAGCACACCCGGATTATGAGAGAAAGGATCTTCAACCAAGGTGAAGGAAGTGAGTATTCACTTAATGGAAGAAGTGTTGAAAGAGACCGAGGGGATGATGAAGATGAAGAGAAGGAGGAGGAGCATTTTGACAATGACCAAGGTTCAAGTGAACCATTATATGATGACAAATTCGATGCTCTTGAGAGTCGAATGTCCAACATGGAAGGTGGATTCAAGAACTTAGAGGCCCAAGTCACGGTGATGAGGCAAGAGGTGACATCCATACGGCTTACTCAACTAGAATAAGCACTCCTTGAGAGCTTTTGGGAGTATCACATTGGCCAAGGCGGCACTTGGCCAAGGCCGGCCCCGAACTAGCTCAGAGAAGTTGTAAGTGTAATTTAAATTCATTATATATCTTTCCCTCCAAACTAATTTTAGAATTTATTTTCTAAAATAAGTTTGGGGGAGGGGGTAGGATAATGAATTTAAATTACTTTCATTTCATGTCTTGCTACTTTTCTTTACGCTCTTGTCTTTAGTTTTTTTGTCTTTGTCTCTCATGTTTGGTATTGATTGGCTTGAAAGTGTGATTTGATATTATTCTTGTGGCTTGATTATGTCTACTTGATTGAGATATGTTTGCTTGGATTGTGGAGTAAAATTGTTGGTTTTTGATTGTTGGAGATGAATTTGTTTGGTGATGAGTTTGAGTGGTGGGAGGTTTTGAAGGATCTTGTGTTATTTGTTGAGTTTGTTTGATGGTTTTTGAATTTGTTTGAAAGTTTGTGTTTTGTTTTGTGCATTTGGGGATGAATTAGGGGTAAATGAATATTTTTCATGAGTTTGTGGTTGAGTTGTGGTTTTGAATGCGAAATTTTTAAGAAAGAAAAAATTTTAAGTGAATGAATGTTTGCATGCTTGAGTGTGAAATGATCGTGTTGATTTGCTCTAGTATTTTCATGTGAGATGCCGATGATTGATGGAAAATAATGAAATATTTTGAAATTTTTCGAGTTAAAGTCAAGCATGATTAGATTACTCACTTGAATGGCATGAAGGATTGATCTTAGGCACTTAGGCTCTAGACAAAAAGCTTGAGAGGATTTTGAGCCTTAAACTATGCATCTTACATAGTTGATATCCTTTCTTGAGAGCTTGGTCTTGCATTGCATTTTCTTTGCTAGAACTTGCCTTGATACTCTTGTTAGAAATATTACACGTGTGCATATTTAGGAGATGATCTTAGGCCATCATTGTTTAGCCCATTTTCCTTAAATACTAACCTATCTTTCATTACCATTGTCGTCCCATTTAGAGTCTTGAATAGAGCCTTTCTTCTTGAACCGGATGATAGGGGGTGAAGGATGGTTAAGGGAACCTTGGTGAAGTTGAAAATTCATGAAAAATGATGGGTAATGGTGAAGGGTCATGAGATTGGTTATGAGTTGAAAGAACACTTCTATAAGCTCAAAGCTAGAAAAAGAAAGAATAAGAACAAAGTTCTTATTGAAAAAAAAAAAACGTAAGAAGAAAGTTCTTACAACAAAAAGAAAAAAAATAAGAGCATAAAGGAGTCTTTCTTTAGAATTTTGATAGAAGCTTGGGTTCATTTGATAAAGAGGGGTTGGAATAAGGTGGAAGATGAAGTAATTCATACTTTGAAAGGAGAAAAAAAAAAAGGGGTAAGGATGCTTGAATGTAAATTTAAGTCACTTAGCCTATAATTCCCTACCTTAACCAATGTTCCTACATTACAAGCTTAATAAATACCTTTTTGATCCTAATTTGTGCATGCATTGTAGTATTAGAAACTTGAGTTGATAGGCAAGCTTATGGTCAAAGTTATGTTTTGCATGATTTCGATTAGTGCTTACCTTTTCCATAAATTGAGTGATCGAGTGATACACATGTTTCTTGTGAGGTCTAGAGTCGAATGTGTTTAGGTGATTGAATTTTATGCTAGGAGAGTGAGTAATTTCATGAGTGTTTGGCTTGACTTGATGATTTCCTTGAGTTTAAATGGTTTTGAAGTGAAATGAGGCATCGATGAACTTGAAATGCACATCCCATACGTGTTTTTGTGATTCCAATTATATGTAGATTAGGGATAAGTGATGGGATTATGCTCTAACCTATGAATTTACCTTCTAATTTCATGTTCATCTCTCTTGGGGCTATGTTTTATTATGTAATTATGTTTGATCACCATAGTTGCATATCAAGTGTTTAATCTAATGCTTCAGAAGCTTAGATTAGATGCTAGGATCAAGAGATTTGCATGCTAGAGATAGTAGGGCTAAAGAACTCCATAAGCTATTGGGAGTTAATGAATTGCTTGATATCTTAGTAGGAGTTAAGTCTTTCATTAATCTACTTGATTTCATTACAATGAGAGTTGAGTGAATCATACTTAGGAGGTTTCCCACATGAAATTGGATTAAAATGGTTAATTCTAGTTAAAGTCTTATATCCCTATCACTTAGATCTATTTGACGTATAATTGGAGTCACTTTCATTTCCTATTGAATTTATATCATTTAATACTTGTTGCTTGTTTGGTTGAGTCCTAAATTTGTTAATTACTTTTCATTTTTCATTAGTTAATCAAAAACACAAAAACATGCTAGTTGGTAGCTTGAATAGTATTTAGATAACTAGATTACTAGTTGAAATTCATACGTCCAAACATTCCTTGTGGATTCGACTTGAATATACTATTCGATTATTATTGCATCCTCTCACCCTCAAAAGTGAGAGCGATCAGCTGGGAGAGGCGACGCAGTTTGGCAAGGGACGGACACGGGCGCGTCCTGATCCGACGCGGTTCACAAGTCGCGTTCGCAAATTTTGAGCGAGCAAATGGAAGAAGGCGACGTGGTTAGTGATGGCTAGGACACGGGCGTGTCGGTCCCGACAAGGTTCATAAGTCGCGTTCGTAGATTCAACTGGAACTAAGGTTTGGGCAACGCGGTTCATCAAGAATTAGACGTTAGAACACGTGGACGGCTCGAGTGTCAGGGAGATCACGCAGCGTTCGACAATAATTATGAGATATAAACAGTGTCACAGTCGAGATAGCTTGGGAAAACTATCGGTTTAGACTGCAACATAACGGTAGTGGCGGGTCTCAGTCGCTAGTTATGTTGGTACGGTGGAACGTATTGACAGGATCGAGTGAGATAAGGTTCTTCTGATACTGACCCTAGCAATAGGTGAAGAACTAGAGATCTCGGGATTTAGAGATATGATCTTAATCTCGATATGCTATTAGAGATATATGTGTTGTTCACTGTTACTTTGACTTGTATAGCTAAGGGTCTATCGCAGCATCCCTGATGACTTGCATCTTGGGTAACATGAGGGCACATAGTATGTCTAATTAGTTATATCGAGACACCGTGTCCGTATTAGGTTGAGAGATATCCCCTCAGGGAGTTCACAAGGTTTATTATACCAAGTCATGCATGCTGATTAAGTTCAGGTATAATAATAAGGGGTGAACGGGTACTACTTGAGGAAAATAAGATGTTAATTAATTATGAGCAGTCAGAGGAGCTCTAATTAATTAATGGATATCGGAGTCATTAAACACGGGGATAGCTCTAAATAAAGTATCAGCCCCAATCTACAAATTGGGACAGAGCGGTGATTCAGTTGTGATTCTTTAGTGGAATGCATCACAGCTCTAATGAAATAAATGTTCTGGGTTGATCATGGTTATTTCATTAGGTAAGGCTAAACTCTGTCTGGTACATAGATCCCTGGGGTGGCCTAAGAGCTCTTCAGGAAAGGAATTCAAGGTATTATTGAGGGATATCAGTTTTGGACTAAAAAGAGACATTATGGGTTTGAGCCCATTAATGTGGCGCCTACTGTAGTGTAAGGGACGCCAGTTTCCTCTTTTAGTGTTCATCTGATTTCAATAATTGTACTCTGGTTAATTATATAATTATAGAATAAATTAATATCTAATTAATTAAGATTTATTCTTAATTAAGGAATTAGATAATTAATTTAATAATTATATATTATTTTCCTTATAATAATTAGGATTAATTCTAATTATATTTAATTAGAATTTGTTCCAGTAATTATTAACTAAACCGGGCTTTAATTAATTAAAGCCCGTGACTTAGTGGACAAGGAAAGTGGCGCCCCCTCCTCTTATAAATAAGGAGGAGGAGATTCTCAAAAACCTAAGTGTTGAAGAAAGGAGAATCGGCGCCTATCATCAGCAGAGGGAGAGTTTATCATCAGCAGAGGGAGAGTTCCTGGTTCCAAAGTTCCTAGACGCCCACACAGTCGAAGAACTTCGAGGAAAGGGATCACACCTCAGTAATCTAGACCTGTAGATTACTCCGTCGGCACAGATCTGAGGTATAACATTCTAAACTCGATTATATGATTTAGTTGCATTTAAATTATCACATCCAATTCGAAGATCCTGTGGGAAAAAGGAATGCTTTCAAGCAGCAGTTCCAGCAGGCGCATCCTGGACAACGCGGTTAACCGAGCAGACTCAGCGGATTTGGACGGGAAACAGCTGGGGCCGATGCGGTTCGGCAAGGTTTATGATGCGGGCGCGTCCACTTCTGTATCAACCGTGTCAGACTTCTTTTTGATTATTTATTTATTTTTATATTTTTTTGAACCTGCAAAATAAAAGAAAAATGTTAAAAGTTCATAAATAATATAAAATAAACAAAAATAAAAATGAAAACAAACAAAAGATTGGGTTGCCTCCTAACATGCGCTTAGTTTAATGTCGTTAGCTTGACGATACCACTTCTCAAGGAGATTGCAAGAAAATATGAGCCACTTCTTGAAGTTGCTCAGGACTATAATACGCCTTGATTTGTTGTCCGTTAACCACAAACGGACTCCCACTAGGATCAAGCAACTCTACGGCTCCATTAGGCTTCACTTCATTGATATAGAAAGGGCCCGACCACCTAAACTTCAACTTTCCAGGAAAGAGTTTGAGGCGAGAGTTGAAAAGCAGCACGGCATCCCCCTTCTTGAAATCTCATTTCTTGATCATCGTATCATGAAATCTCTTCGTTCTCTCCTTGTATAAGCTAGAGTTTTCAAAAGCTTGAACTCTAAACTCATCCAATTCATTAAGTTGGAGAATTATTTCTTGCCCCGCCGCTTTGAAGTCGAAATTCAACTTTTTGACGGCCCAAAATGCCTTGTGGGCAAACTCAACGGGAAGATGACAAGATTTACCAAAATAAATTGATACGGAGACATACCTAGAGGGGTTTTGTAGGCCATTTTATAGGCCCAAAGTGCATCATCGAGCAAAATAGCCCAATCTTTTCGGCTTCCATTGACGGTCTTCTCTAGCACTTGCTTGATTTCTCAATTTGCCAACTCCGTTTGCCCATTAGCTTGAGGATGATAAGACGTGGTGACACGATGCTTCACACCATATCTCTTGAGAAGTCCTTCAAGCCACTTGTTGCAAAAATAAGAGCCTTCATCACTAATCAAAGCTCTTGGAGCTCCATACCTTGTAATGATGTTCTTTTGGAGGAATTTCATCACCACCTTGGAATCATTTGTGGATGTTGGAATCGCCTCTAGCCACCTAGAAACATACTCAATGGCCAAGAGGATATATTGGTGACCAAAAGATGTAGGAAACGGACCCATGAAGTCAATTCCCCACACATCAAACAACTCAACCTCAATCACATTTATTAAAGGCATCTCATGCCTTTTTGTGATACCTCCCATCATTTGGCATCGATCACAGTGAGTAACAAAGAGATGACTGATTAACACGTATTTTATGTACATGTTGAGTGTGTTTTGTATGTGTTTGAAGCTCGATTTATGTGATTAAGTGTTAGAATCACTAGGGTTTCTCAACTTATAGCGTAGTTTATATTCTTCTTGTTTTCTCTCGGTTTTTGATCTATTTTTGTAGGAATTGGAAGAGCATTGAAGTATCTAAAGATCGAGGGCTAGAAATGAGGAAGAATCGAGCATCCAGAGGTAAACGTCGAAGGTCAAAAGCTGGTTTGAAGAAAGGAAAGAAAGAATCAAAGAAAGAACAAAAGACCGAACTGAACGGGAGAAGAATTGAACCGGGAAGGAACGCCGGTAGTTCAAACGGCGGCCGGCTAGACTGCTGGCCAAACCGCCATGTAGGTGGCCGGATTTCAGAGATAACGGCGGTCCAGACGGCGGTTCAAATGGCGGCTGGCCAGACCACCGTCCCAACCGCCAATGTGGCACCCTCTCTCCATTCTTGACCTGAGTTGGTTCGTCCAAATTGGTCCAACTCGACCCAAAAACTCATTTTCAATGTATTTAACCCTTAAGTCTTGCCCAATTGGGTATCTTATGCTTGAAGATTCATATTAGAACCCTAGAAATATTTCCTTCTTTCTACTTTGGTATTTTAATCAATTGTTGGAGAATTACTTTGAAGATTTGAAGATCCTTCCACTATTTTGTTCTACTTTGAATTCTCTATCTTTTGATTATGGTTTCATACATTTTCTATGGTTCATTTGCTCTAATCATGTCTAGCTAGTTCTCTTTGTGATCAATTATATGTAGATTAGGGATAAGTGATGGGATTAGGCTTGATCTATGAATTTACCTTCTAATTTCATGTTCATTTCTCTTGGGGCTATGCTTTATTATGTAATTATGCTTGATCACCATAGTTGCATATCAAGTATTTGATCTAATGCTTAGGAGGTTTGGATTAGATCCTAGGATCAAAAGATTTGCATGCTAGAGAGTAGTAGGGCTAAAGAACTCCATAAGCTATTGGGAGTTAATGAATTGCTTGATATCTTAGTAGGAGTTAAGCCTTTCATTAATCTACTTGATTTCATTACAATGAGAGTTGAATGAATCATACTTAGGAGGTTTCCCACATGAAATTGGATTAAAATGGCTAATTCTAGTTACAGTGTTATATCCCTATCACTTAGTCCTAATTGAAGTATAATTAGAGTCACTTTCATTTCCTTATTGAATTCTCGTTATTTGCGTACTTGTTGATTGTTTAGTTAAGATTAAGTTTGTTAATTACTTTTCATAGTTCTTAGTTAATCAAAAACACAAAAACATGCTAGTTGGTAGCTTGAATAGTTGTTAGATAACTAGATTACTAGTTTAAATTCATACGTCCTAAGATTCGTTGTGGATTCGACTCGAATATATTATTCGATTATCATTGCTCTCCCTCTACCTTCAAAAAGTAGAGTGATCAATTTTTGGCGCCGTTGCCGGGGAATGTTGAGTTTGAGTTTCAATAGTTGATTTGGTTATTGAGTTACTAATTCAAGCATTTGTTTCTTTTAATTTTTGTTTTGTAGGTTTATGCACACAAGATCTAAGGGACTACTTGTTCAACCTTTGGTCTTGAACTTTGAGAGGAGACATAGAAGAAGGAATCTTATTGAAGAACAAGAAATGACTAACAATCAAGATTATGAGGCTCTTAGGAAGGAATTAGAAGATATGCGAGCTTGGAAAGATAAACAAGAAAGGAGGGCTCAAGAAGTTCAACAACCTCCTCTTAACCAAATGTTCGAATCACCCCTAGATCAATTTCATGGAGGAGCTTGGGGACCTCATGTCAATGCGAATAACTTTGAGATAAGAACCGGCCTTATCTAAATGGTCCAATCGGAGCAATTCGGTGGGAGACCAAATGAGGATCCTAATGTACACTTGAGCACATTTTTGGAGATTTGTGATACGGTTAAGCATAATGGAGTGCCGGAGGATGCTATAAGGATGAAGCTCTTCAACTTTTCCTTGAGGGATCGTGCAAAGAAGTGGTTTAAGAACCTTGATAAGAGCGAGATCACTATATGGGAGATGTTATGCAAAGCTTTCCTTGCCAAGTACTTTCCACCTTCAAAGGCTCAAAAGCTTATCTCGGAAATCTCTCATTTCTCACAATATGGTGATGAGACACTATTTCAGCTGTGGGAAAGGTATAGGGACTTGCTACGCAAGTGGCCTTAACATGGCTTTAGCGAGGTGCAAAAAATAGTGAATTTCTATAGTGGGCTCTCTCCACACACAAGGAGCATAGTTGATGCTACATCCGGAGGTTGCCTAGTAAACCGGAATGCAAAGGAAGCTCTAAGGATCATAAAAGAGATGGCGGCTAATAGTTATCAATGGCCATTGGAGAGAGTTCCTCCGAAGAAGGTGAATTCTATACTTGAAGATGCAAGGATTGATGAATTAGCTTCACAATACACTATCCTTAAGAGGGAGTTCGAAGAAGAGAGGAGGAAAAAGAAGAAGTTAAAGTAGTTCAAGCCTAAGAGAGTGAATAATATAATGGGATTGAAGATGTGAGCTACGGGAATCAAAGGCCCAATGGAAATTTCAACAAGCAAGGTTTCCAAGGATCTCAAGGAGGATTCCAAGGGAATTATCAAGGGGGCTTTCAAGGGAAGCCACAAGGAGGCAACTCCTATGGTCAACAAGAAGGCTATCAAGCCTACAATCCTAACAATCAAACTCATCCTAACCTTTCCTATGGAAATCCTAACAACACTCAATTTCCACCTCCCGGATTCTCCGTTTCTCAAGGGGCGATTGAAGAGTCCAAGAAAAATCTCTCTTCAACGGATCAATTGCTTCAACAATTGTTGGCTAACCAAGGTCAAATGGCGAATCAACAACAACAAATGGCCAACCAACAAAGCTCCTTCATCACTCAATCCGGCCAAAAAGGTCAATGCATTGGAGAATTCCCTTACTTCTTTGTCAAAGCAAGTCAAGATGACGGAAGGCCAAATCAAATGAGTCAAATGGCCAACCAAGCAGCTTCTCAACACACACCGGGCAAGTTTCCAAGCAATACAGAGGTGAATCCAAAAGGGTGCAATGCTATCACATTGAGGAGTGGAAGAGCCTATGAGAATCAAGCCACATCCGGAAGCAAAGAAGAGGACGTTCTTGTTCAAGACATACCCTATGAAGAGGCTCCAACTAATGATGAGGAATCAAGAAGGAAGTTCGACAAGATGAGGCTCCAAAGGAAGTGTTGATAGAAGCTCCTCTTCCTACCAAGGATGTGATCACAAAGACTCCATTCCCTCATCATCTAGCCAAGCCCAAGGTGGATGAAAAGATGAAGAGGTTCTTAGACATTTTCAACAAGGTACAAATCAACATCCCTTTGCTTGATGCAATTAGAGATATACCCGGCTATGTGAAGTTCTTGAAGGATGCCGTAGCTAACAAGAGAAAAATTGGATCATTTAAAACAATTAGTCTAACGGAGGAAGTTAGTGCGGTGATCCAAAGGAAAATACCTTTGAAGAAAAAGGATCCTGAGAGCTTTACTATAGCGTGTGTGATTGCTGGGCAAAAGTTTGGGAAAGTCTTATGTGATCTTGGTGCTAGCATCAACTTGATGTCATTGTCTAGTTTTAGGACATTGGACATTGGAGAAATCAAACCAACATCAATTTGTCTCCAAATGGCCGATCGTTCCATATCTTATGCCCAAGGGGTTGTGGAATATGTTTTAGTGAAAGTTGAGGAATTTATCTTCCCTGCGGACTTTGCTATCTTGGATATGCCGGAGGACAATGACATGTCCACTCATTCTTGGGCGTCCTTTTCTAGCAACCGGTCATGCTCTCATTGATGTACAAGACAGGAATCTCACTTTTAAGGTCAATGAAGAAACTCTCACTCTTTCCATCTTTGATGCTATGAAGACAGGAGATGAACTAACCTATGAGGAATGCAAATCAATCACCACTTTGCCTACATCTATGGCAAAGAATCTTACGGAGGAAATCATCTCCAACTCTCTATACACCTATTCCGACTTGGATCAAGCGTGTAATGAACTATTGGAGTCAATTGCTTTCTTGGATGCAAACCAAGGATCACCAAAGGATGAAGTGCACTATCTTGATATCAACCAACCAGGAGAGTGGGAGTTCAACAAAAGTAGAGTCTCTTTCAAGCCCTAATCTAGAGTTGAAACCTCTCCCCGATCACCTAAGGTACGCCTTTCTTGGTAATAATGACTCTTTTTCCGTAATTGTGTCACAACACTTGTCAGAGTCTGAATTAGACAAGTTGTTGAGGGTCCTTAGAGAGTTTAAAGATGTGATTTGTTGGTCTATTGATGATATCAAGAGTATTTGCCCCTCTATTTGTATGCATCGTATATTATTGGAAGAGGGTTGTCGTCCTAAGGTTCAACCTCAAAGGAGGTTAAATCCGGTTTTACAAGAGGTGGTTAGAAAAGAGGTTTTGAAGTTGCTTGATGTGGGAATGATATATACCATCTCAGATAGTGAATGGGTGAGTCCCACCCAAGTGGTTCCGAAGAAAGGGAGGATGACCGTAGTTAAGAATGAGCATGATGAGGTTATAGCTACAAGGGTTGCCACCGGTTATCGAGTTTGTATTGATTATAGGGCCTTGAATGCATCTAAGGAAAGATCACTTCCCTTTGCCCTTTATAAATCAAATGTTGAATTGTTTGGCGGGCTATGAATAATATTGCTTCCTTGATGGGTATTCGGGTTATAACCAAATTGTTATAGCCCCGGAGGACTAACACAATACGGCATTCACATGCCCATATAGAGTTTTTGCTTATAGAAGAATGCATTTTGGGTTGTGCAATGCTCTGGCCACTTTTCAAAGATGCATGATGTCTATCTTTGGTGGTTTGATTGAAAATATTATGGAGGTGTTCATGGATGACTTCTCGGTTTTTGGGAGGAGCTTTGATTCTTGTTTGGATAATCTCACAAAGGTCTTGCAAAGGTGTAAGGACACTTCTCTTGTCCTAAATTGGGAGAAGTGTCACTTCACAGTTAGAGATGAAATTGTGCTTGGACACAAGGTTTCTAGAGATGGTTTGGAAGTTGATAGAGCCAAGATCGTTGCCATAGAAAAGCTTCCACCCCTAACAAATGTGAAATCGATTTGAAGCTTCCTTGGTCACGCGGGGTTCTATAGAAGATTCATAAAGGATTTCTCTAAAATCACAAGGCAACTTTGTTCTCTCTTGCAAAAAGATGTGAAGTTTGTCTTTGATGATAAGTGCTTGGAAGCATTTGAGACATTGAAGAAAGCCCTTATCTCTACTCCTATTTTAATCAAGCCTAATTGGAGTGATTCTTTCATTTTGAAGTGTGATGTAAGTGACTGGGCTTTAGGAGTGGTGTTGGGGCAAATGAGAGATAATGTGTTCCGAGTTATTCATTATGCAAGTAGAACATTGGATGGAGCTCAAATGAACTACACAACAACGGAAAGGGAATTCTTGGCCATTGTCTTTGCTTTTGACAAATTCCGATCCTATAAAATAAAGAAAAAATGTTAAAAAATAATTATATATCCTAAATTGAATTAATGAACCATTGATAATTAGTATAATACTAGAATAAATCATATCACATCGAAATTGAAGAAATAAATTAAATAAAAATAAAAAAATCAATTTTGGTACACGATTGGTACACCATAATTGGTACAGAGCTGAGCATACCACTTGATTACTTTTGCAGGTATTATTATAAACCCCAATTATGACATAGTTCAATCTTATCATTTTCATATATTTCAGTTTATACTACATTGAAAATGTTCATATATCTTATATTAAATTCAGCATGCATTAATTTTAATTTTTAATATTGATCAGAGTAATAATTAACGAGTCAATAATAAAATACATTTCAGTCGGTAAAACGTTTTTCTTCCGATTAATAGATTGAAAGTTCAAGTCATCTTAAATATATAAGTGTTTGTGTAGTTACATACACATATTTGTAAATATAGATATATATTTTTTATATTCTAAAAACTATTGCAAATAGTAGCAATTGTACCGCGCAAAGCGCGGGTTTAACTCTAATTAAATAAATAAACGAAACAAATAAGACAAGCTTTGAGAAAATCAAATACGAGAAAGTTTATTTTAAGGCTTCGGTTTCAATGGGCATGCAAATTCAAATTAATTCAAACTAATCAATCACATAAAAGACTCGACTCTTACTAGAATTAATCTCGAAATAAGTTTAAACCTATTGTCGCAGTACCTAAACCGTGGATTGCATGCAAGAATTATTGTCCAACTAATTTCTAAAACATGCAACTCCTAAAAGCTCCAAGGATTAAAAGCCCTCACACAAATCTCAAGATCTTTCGACTTTATTGAAGTATGTGTCCTATGTTCCAATTCTAAAATTAATTCTCAACTGTCGTCTATTGAATTAATCAAATAAATCATGCAAATTTGGTGGCCAATCAAATAAGCAAACAACAAGCACAAGAACATAAAAAGTAAGAGAAGATCGTGATTAATTAATAGAAATTAATTTGAATCTACAATATTCATCTACTCCCTAACCCTAGAATAAAAGAAAATTAGTCACTCATGTTCATGACAAACAATCCAAAATCCAAAATAAACATAATCAAAATAAAATAAAAACCGTCTTGAATTCTTTCAACTTGAATATCTGGATCTCCTTGCTCTCTTCTCTTCTCACAAAACTTGAAACAAAATATGCTATGGAATAATGGATCCTCCGTGATATGAGGGATGATGTCCTATATATAGTTTTGGACTAAACCTAAATAAACAAGGAAATAGAAAGAAATAAATAAAAACTAAAATAAAATAACACTAATATACTACAAAGCGGAGGAATGGCCTAGACACGGCCCGAGAACAAATAGGCACGGGCATGGCATTAGAGACGCGATTCATGAAAAGTATTCGTTGAATTGGAGAAAAGTGATGCGAAAATTGAAGACGTGAATGCTGACAGGCTCAACATCTTCATGGACCACCAACTACTGGGCCTTGATTTGGTCCACAAATTCATGGGCTGCAAAATGGGGCGCTGATGATGAAGATTGGATACGCCCTTCATTCTTTTCCTTTTATTTTTCTTTTTTTTTTTTTCTCTCTTCTTTTTCTTCCAACTTCTTTTGGTTTCCTTGAGTTCATTTGTAGCTTGATTCTCCAACAAGTTCCAAAATGCACCTTTCTTTGTGTTTTTCCTACAAAATTCACCCAAAACCAAGACCAAACATCATATCCTTGAATATAAAAGAAACACATTAAAATCAAAAGCTTGATTTCAATTTTCCATTAAATTCAAGACTTCTAAGCACATAAAACACGTAGAAAATCCATATTTATCACAGGCCCAGAACTTGGTCTACATGAGGGCCAACATAATGCAAACCCCGAGTCCATGCCTCACGAAAATGTGTCCGACTTGACTACATTGACCGTTAGTAGTGAAAGTAATGCCCGTACTATACGTATAAGATGATTCCGACGGTCCACTTCTTCTTCAAGGACTCCCATGCCTCATCCTGGCTAGATGATGTTATATGTAACCAACCCATCGAATGATGCACCGTCTATGTCTACCTTATAAATGAGGACCCTGAGTGTCCAACCCAAGACGATAAACGAAATGCCCTTCTTAGACCCACTATCTCTCCCTCCCAAGAAACGTGCTCATTTAATTAGCTCTTTTGATATTCGATCTTAACCTCTGCCTTTCGAAAGAAACCCAACATTGGTGAGTGACCATGGGATTGAAGCCTCTATAGAGCCTAAAGCAAGTGATGAAGAGATTCACCATGAATGAGTGGTAGAAGAACCAAGTGGTAGCGATGGAATCCTCGTAGATGAGGGTAAGGACGAGATGAATACCTAGTGACGAGATGAATATCGACTAGGCATGCGATACTATAAGTATTCCGTCTATAAATTGAGATACACACCATCCACTTTTGTATAGCCACCTATGGCAAGCTATGACGATCAGGCAAGTAGAAAGGAGGTCCAGTTCGATATTAAAACATAGAGATGCACGGGACCTAGTTTTGTAAGAAACGCTAAGACATTTTAGCCAAACATTAGATGGCAAATTCTATCCATTTTGATCCAAGACCTCAAATGAGGCAATTTTTCCACAACTTGTATGCAACTTTTACCAAACCAATCCCTCCACCAATATTTCTAATTCCAGATATGGCCATGTTGGTCCTAGAAAGAGTATAATTGGTGTATGGGAGGGGGGAATACACCAATGTCCAACCATTTTTTCGATTTAATAAAACAAACTGTGAAGAGTGAACTGACTTGTCAAACTGTGTGTAGTAGACTGGTCAGAGTGAGTTCAGTTTATCCAACTCAGACTGTGAACATCTGAGTTTGTTAAACTGAACTGAGGTACGAAAGTTGGTGGTGTAGGTTGGAAAAACTCTTAGAAAAATCTTTAAGTTAAAAAACCCAGTTTGTGAAATGAATGTTTATGCAGCATGTAGGTTAGTTCGATAGTAGTTTAATAAGTGCGAGTAATAAAGAGTTTGAGAGAGAGAGAAAGAGATCGACACACGAGAGTTTTATCGTGGTTCGAAGATAACCCTCCTACGTCCACGTCATATCTAGCTCGATCTGAAATCCCTTACTTTGGACTATCCTCTCTCTTTTTTATACTGACTGAGTACCAGCCTTGTGTTTTCTTCTAACTTGAAGAATACACAAGCACGAATTAGAGTCATGACTCTTACAACCTTTACTTACTAAACTAAATACAAACTCAACTGCTAACTATTATATCTTAGAGTTTAACTCAACTCCAAGAAAGACTTACAGACAAGAATCTCTACACAAATAATCTATCTTTGAACTTGGTAGAAAGACTCTCTAAGTGTTGTTTGAACAGCACTGAACATTCAAACAACTTATAACCAAAATATAAAACTCTCACAAAAGATCAACACTTGGGAAAATAACTTGATTTCGAGCGTCGAATTAGGCTTTGAAGACTTGAGAATTCTGTAGCATTTAGGCTTGATAATGAATTTTCCGTAGTAATTCTGGTGGTGGGAAGGAGTATTTATATGCTTGAAGTTGAATTCTAGCCATTGAAATGTGTCAGTCCGTACACTGATACATTGTACTTTCTTCCCGTTGAGGCACTCCAGCTTGCTTCCGAAGATGCAAATGCTAAATCAGATCAACCCATGTAGGCAGGTTGATGTTGCTCTTTAATCTGGAGTCTTCAACAATCTTCCTTCAACCTGCGAGTCTTAAACTCTTCTAGGTAAGTTTTGAACTCCTTCAAACTGGTTGACTTTAATCTGTGAAACTAAACCTGTTTCGACTAAGAGTAGAAGTATAATAAACTGGCTATACAGATCAGTTTAGTTCTATCAACCTAACTCTAGAAAAGAGTTAAAAATCTATCTATGTGTTGTTTCGATAAACATCATCAAAACTCAAACTGAGTAGGTTCCCAACAATTTTCTCCTTTTTGATGATGTTGAAACCAACAGTTTACAAATAATTCTAAGTATAAATCAGACAGATTAGCACAGTTAGGAATCATAAGCAAGATAGATTATCAATATAAATAAAGGCAATAGAGAAGCAGACTGGACAAAGAGATATTGTCATCAGTGCAAAAGATTGATCTTTCTTCATTAAGGTATCAGAGCAGATAGATACATACAGTTACATGAAAGCTCGATACAATAAAAAACTTAATGAATTCAAATCAAAGAACCAGCAACTTCTTCAATCTCCTTGCGGCAGCTTCTTCCCTTAGTTTGTCGGGGCATTCTATATCCATGTTGGCATACACTCCATTTTGAACTCTCTTGAAATCTTCCTTCGAGCCGTCGATGTCCACCCCAATGAACTTGCAGTGTCTCTCACAAAGGTTCCAATGGTGGGGTGATCAATCGTCTTGTTGTCTTTGAGGAGTAGAGGGAGAAATCTATAGCAGGGAGGGGCAGTAATCTTGATGCCTTTATTCTGTGCTTTTGATTTGATCTTCTTTACAAGGTCTGGCTCCAATTCAACAATCTCCTTTAAATACTTGGCATAAGTTTGATCAATTGTGCTGTGGCCAAATATTGTCAGGTGCTTGATGTAGAAGTACATCAGAATGAACTGGTCTTCAATGGCATTCCACTTCTCTTGATCTATGTGAGAGAAGAGGACATGTCGATCAAACTCGTTGCTCAGATTCATACATTTCTTTCCTCCAAGAATCCATCTGTTATGCTCCAAGACCTTCCTTCTCCTTTCTTTGCCTTCATCAACAAACTGTTTCTGCTTCAGTGGATTGGTCACTGCATCAACTCTTTGACCTTGCAGGACCATGTCCATCATGATCTTCCCTTCGGCAACAATCATCTCTTTCTCAGTTAGGTGCCTAAAAAGTTGAGGAATCTCAGGTTGGGATGTCGTTTTGGACTGAGAAGGGTAGATTTTGGTAGGTCAGCACGGAGGGCCTTCTGCTCTGCCACTCTACTGGGCTAGACTGATCTCTTCACCATTTTCCTACCTTCCTCCTTTTCGACATCATTACCAAGTTTAGACCTGATGATTTCCCAGAGGTTGGCATTCTCCTCACGTAGTGTGGCCATGTTAGCTTCCATGGCATCTTACGGAATCCTAGGATAGAGGTGATGTCAGCCTGCATCGCATGTTCTTTCCTAGTGGCAGCATCGGCAGAGAGAGAAAGGCTCATACACAGATCACCATGGCGCTTGTATGTGTCTTTCAAAGCTATTTCCAAGGCATCCAGATCGGTGGCCTTGGCAATATTCCTTTCTTTGATCAGATCGTCAAGATGGACGCTCATATTATGCTTGAATTTGTCGACAGTGAAGACTGCAATCTCCTTCTTCACTAATTCCGTCACTATGGCACGTAGTTTCTGAATTGCATACTCTTCCACAGCTTCTTTCACAAACTGCTTCAAGGTAGCATTCAGTTCAGTGAAGCAGTTGGTAGTGTCGACTTGCAGAGTGTTAAGGTTTGTAGTGAGAGACTTGTTGATGCCATTCATCTTGGCAATCACCTTTTCTGCGGTGGTAGCTTCATCTTCATCAATTTTGGCCTTGAGTGCATCGATCTTGGCCTATAGTTGCACCATGATTTTGTCCTCTAGGGCAGATAGATCGGTAGATGTAGAGGTGGATGGCCCTGACTGGACAATGGCAAGATCCGGTGAGGGATATTGAGGGGCAGGAAGAAGCGGCTGATCAGCAGGGGCAAGAATAGCTTGATCTGCGAGCGCCAACTGAGAGGGTTGAGTGGGCGAGCAGATTGGTGTGAAAAGTTCCCCCTCAAAACAAGACGAGTTGTAAAACTCAGCTTGATCTGCGTAGAATGGCTTCAAATCCACTCCCTTCAGTTTGGCCTCCTGCTTCATCTTGGAGAGTACCAAGGTTTTGAATAGATTGCGGGCGAGGGCACGTCATAGAACTGGAACGCCTTCTCTAGTTTCTCCTCTTGGATGATCAAATCCTCCATCGTTTGAATATAAAAGACAATAGCAAGTTCGTTGAAGGAACTGTCCTTTATATCCAGATAAGTTCGCAACTGGATTGCGAGCTCCTCTATTTCCGGCGTGTGTTGAATACCCAGAAAATTTGAACGAATAAAAGATGTAGATTTATTTCGAAATACCTCAAGGACAACAAGAGCATCCTCGCGGGCAGGATCGTACTCTATGTCATCCATACCGTTACCGTACCGAATATTTTGGAATACCGATTTTCGGTACACCGAAAATTCGGTATGGAACAAAGTCCAATACCGAATTTTCGGTATACCGTACCAAAGTTCGGTATTTCAATATACCGAAAAATCGAATACTATACCCAATTTTTTTTTTCTAAAAGTATTTATGAAATGTTAGTGTCTTATATTATCTACCTATATTATACATCTTTAACAAATGTAGATTAATTCTCAATACTATTTACTATATTATAGTACTACGATACAATTGTTGTCTTTGTTAGTACATGTATTCTCATATTTGATCGCTCGAGATTAAAAGACAAATTTCGTATATTATATTTTTAATGTTTTTTAGATAATACTAGCGTATTAAAAATAGTTAAATAATTAAAGATTTATTAAGATTGTATTTAAATTTGAAATATTCTCAACATATAAAATAAAATTATAATATAATTAATATTAAAAAATATATAATTTTTTGGTAATTTTCGGTATATATTGAAAATCGGTACACATCGAACATTTGGTATCTCGGTATAATCTGTATGTACCGAATGTTCGGTATATATCGATTTTTTTTGTATACCAAATCTTCGGTATTGACCGGTATACAGCGGTATCGAAAAACCATACCGTTACCATACCGAAAATCTTCGGTACTGATAGGATATAGCCTAGCTACTAGGCCCAAGCATCAAGCCCAACATGATTGGACTCGAATGGTTCAGCTCGGCCTAGTAAGCTCGGCCCCTTCAAACGGTTCAGATCGGCCCAACTTAAGTCAGCCCACCTCGGCCCAACACTCCAACAAGGCAACTCCTATTCCTAAACCAACGACAACTCTAATCCTGAAGGAGATCTAGAAGCTCGGTGTTTACCCACAAAAGGAGGAGATCAAGCTCAAGAGTCCAAGTTGGAGAAGAATTATTATCCTAGTAGAACTCTATGTAAAAATATCTATAAATAGGGGCTTAGAATAGATGAAGAGGGGAGAACAATCTCTTGTAAGCCTCACGCATAAAGTTAATAAAGCATACATACTTTCCGCCCCGTCGACGTAGATCTCTCGATCGAACCACGTAAATCCCTTGTCTCCTTTACTTTCGTGTTCTTTAATTCTCTGTTTTCGTGCCTAAATTACCTTTGAAAAGCAAGATCGATCACTGGTGCCGTCTGTGGGAACCTAAAATCTTGTGAATTCCGATCAACGCTTTCAAGATCAGTCACGATGGTAGGAAAATCAACAAAGTCGACATGATCCAACGCCGCTGTTGCTGCGGCTGCTGTTGCCGCGGCCAAATGGGAGAAACAGGCCCAGCAAGCTCGACAAGGTGCTAACAATCCCCCTCGACGGGATGCGGAAGAGGTCGAAGCCAGCCATGTACCAGAGACCGACCGCCCCTAACGATCTGGAAAAGAGCCGATGCGAAGCCTGACCCCCGAAGGGGATGTCGCAAATATACCCGTTGACCAGTTCGGCAACCAAATTCACCGGAACTCAGGAAGCCGTGATAGCAACAAGGAGGACGAGCTCCCCACCTACTAGCGGCAGCTCAGCGATGTGGTAAAGGCATTCCTGGTCGAGAACCAGCAAAACCTCCTGAAGCTCGCCGAACAACGACTTGAGCACAACCAAGGAGGATAACGTGAAGCGGCCACACAACCTCACCACCGAGAAGGATCCCAAAGCGTTCAAATTGTACATGCACGGGACCCTATAAGGCGGTTCGAGGAAGGTCACCGAGGTGAACGCAATCGGCACTCACCTCGGCCTAATATCCCGTCACCTCGACAGGAGAACCCTCCCCATTACGCCAACCTGCCTCGGCATAATAACGACGATTATCGAGGTGGCACATACGATGTTTATGGGAGGCTGTCTACCCCCTTTACCAACCGCATCCTGTACACACCACTCCCATCCACATACAAAGTGCCACCAGTAAGGCCATACGACGGGCTGTGCGACCCGCAAAATTTCCTCTCGCAGTATCAGTATAATATGTTGAATCAGGGGCTGAGTGACGACATCTATTTGTGCAAAGTGTTCCCCGAACTTCTAGTCGATAATGCCCATGCATGGTTCTACAGCCTACCGCCTAGGAGTGTTAACTCCTACGCCGAACTGATAGAGGCCTTTGATAGGAGGTTCTTCCAAAAGGCCAAACTAAAGACTACCACGGCACAGCTACTTTCACTTCGGCAAGGACGGGGGAATCGATCAGCGATTTCATGACTAGGTTCAACAAAGAGAGCCTGAAAGTCGATCGGCTGACTGACGAAGACCTCATCTCGGCATTCCAGAATGCAATTCAGTCTGATGCCCTCTACAGGGAGATCGTCAGGGAGGATCCTCGAACCTCGAAGGAACTATGGGCCATAGCAGACAGGTTTGCACGAGCGGATGAAGCCGATCGGAAGAAACCGGAAGCCGACAAAGCTGAATCTTCCGACCGAAAGAAGAGAGAGGAGCGCAATGACCAAAGGAGTAGTCGCTGAAGCGCCCTCGACAGATTGCAGCGGGTACCTATACAGTCCCGGCTCGGACCTCGGCCGAACTAAGAGAAAAACCAGTTCACTCAACTGACGAAGCCGAGGACAGAGATTTACGAGCTTCACTAAAATTTATTCGAGAAGCCTCAACTAATGTCACGAGGAGGAGCTAAGCGCCGATCCAAAGATAAATACTGCAAGTTCCATGAGGACTACGGCCATGATACGGAGAATTACAGAAATCTCGCTTCAGAAATCGATTACTTGGTACGCGACGGTACTCTGGGGAGATACCAAAGTCACAACCAGAATGAAAGCCGCCCCCAGGACAACAAAAGACGAAGACAAAATAGAGGGGGGAATAACTGCGGCCCCCAGGCCGGCAAGAAGCCGAAGCGAGAAGACGGCGAAGATGAGGACCAGCCTCAGTATGATGGAGTCGTACAGGCTATTACTGGGCTCCCACAGGGAGCTACGAAGTCGTCATTGAAGGCCGAAGCTCGAAGCCCGCAACAGGACGAACCTTCCAAAAAAGGTTCAAAAAGGACGAGGAAATTACTTTCTCGGACCAAGACCCAGTGCCACCTGCCATGCCCCACCAAGATGCGATTGTGATTGAAGTAGGGGTGGCTAATAAGCTCGTACGACGAGTTTTCATTGATACTGGAGCCTCAGTCAGTGTCCTCTTCAAGGATTGCTTCGACCAGCTAGGAGTGGAAAAGGCACAGCTCGCATCCGCACCAGTCCCACTAAAGAGCTTCGTCCAACAGGAGACGCGAACGGAGGGGGTTGTACAACTGCCTGTAATAGTGGGGATTCATCCATTATCAATCACTAAGGTCATCAACCTCTTCGTCGTTAAAGCAGATTCTCCATACAACGTTATACTTGGAAAGGATTGGCTGGTGGCGGTTAAGGCGATCTGTTCGCCATACCACTTAACGATCAAAATCCTGTCAAAAAATAGGGTGATCGTAGTTCGAGGTGACCAAAAGCGAGCAAAAGAGTGCATGCAGATCGCACTACGAGGTGCCGGAGCACCTCTGCACTCCCAAGCATAGCAATTACAGCTGCCCGAAGAGTTGGAGCAGAAACAAGAATCTGCATCCGACGAGCCGGTGGAAAACATAATACTCTACGAAGATGACCCATCCAAGGTTGTCAAAGTAGGCTTTGCGGGAGGAGCCGAACTCCACATGCAGATCGTCCAACTTCTTTGGGAATACAGAGATATCTTCGCTTGGACACCCCTCGACATGACTGGAGTAGCACCTAGCATCATTACTCATCGACTGAATATCGACCCCGGAGTAAAGCCAGTCAAGCAGAAATAACGAATCTTCACTACAAAATGAAGTCAAGTCATTTATGACGAGGTGCAACAGCTTCAGAAAGCCGACATTTTGTTCGACGTTAAATATCCGACGTGGATAGCTAACCCGGTCATGGTAACAAATTTGGAGAAAGACTACAAAAATGGAAACAAATTTCTAATAAGAAATAAAGTTTTCATTACTTCAGCAAAACGCGCCATCCTATTGATGACAAAGTACATGCTACAAAAAAAAAAAAAAAAAAGGAGACGAGGAGGCAATCAACTGACCTCCTCCTCGTTTTCTTACACTTCAGCATCCCCTCCGGTGTCGCCACCAGTCCCGCTCTCAGCCTCGGTTCTTCTCAAGGCGGCATTGAGCTCGGCAACAATCACATCCATGTCAGGATCGCGATCTACCGGACTTTCCCAAATCAGTTCGGCAGTGAGCAGATCGGTAGAAGACACCAGGCTCTCGAGAAGAGGAACTGCCTTCAGATTTTTCAGCACAATTTATGCGAAAGATCGGTTCAGTTCCTCATCGGACACCTCCTTGTGCCCGTACTTCGCCTTATCGAGGTCTGGAATGTCCTCGGCGATAGCCTCCATGGTCTCCGATACACTTCGAGCCGTCAACACCTCAGCCACATCGCCGCATAAACCCGAGAAGAACTCAGATAGGAAGAGCCTTTCAGTATAGGCTCGAAGAACTAGCCCTTGGCGAGCTACAGCGTCGGCCTCAGCCGATCCTAATTTTACCTTCAGCAAGCCTACCTTCCTCCGAGATGCCTCAGCTGCGGCAATAGCGTCGTCCTCCTTCTTTTTGGCCTCCTCGGCCTTCAAGACGGCAGCGGCAAGGTCGCTAGTTAGGCTGACCTTCTCTTCTTCCAACTGACGCCTGACGCGGTTAATCTCATTGTACATCGAGACCCCGTCATTCAGGAAGTCAGTAAGGGTGGACGCGCCCTTCACCAGCCCATCCACCCAGTTGTGAAAGCTCGCCACCACCAGGTCAGCATCCTGCAAATGGCAAACAACATCAACGCACAAATACCATAAACCTAATGCATAAAGGCTTTAAATTCTTACCTCGGGATAAACCCGTCGTTCTTCTTCCAGCTCCACCACCAGGCAAGCCGTACTAACCGAGGACTGGCCTACGGCTAAAGTCTTGTCGCCGGTTGCTGAAGCTTTCTTGTCCGGTTTCGGTACCTTCGCCCGACGAACTAACGACTCAGGAGAAGGCGACCGTAGATGAGATAATCCTGGAACACTCGCAGTTCATTCCGAGGACGCCTTGGAACCTCCCTTCTCCAACAATACAGGATCCTCGGACCTCTGCCTCTTCCTGTCTTTCACCAATTTCACTGCAACCAAAATTCAGAAGAAATTACACATGACAAACCAAATATCTTGCAAACCACAAAAAGATATGGAAGGAGACCTCACTCTCCTCGGGATACTAGGTGTTAGGGTTAAACAGGCTCAGCCCGGTCAAAACAAGCTCGGCTTCGGTGTAATCCCGTACAATAGTACCTAGCCGATCTAACCTAGTCACGTCATCAGCCAGATCTACCGTGGAAACCTGACTTTCTAACTTACTACCTTTCTGTCGCCAGACGAGGTGGGGAACTGATGGATTTGTATACTAGAAAGCAGGCCTTTTAGCTTGTATACATGTGGTTCCATATTTCACAAACAATTTCCTATATAATTATGTATGAATTGATTGTTAAGCATTACATCTATCCATTATCTCAAAGTTATAGGCTATATGGTGTGTAGTAGATCACGGAAGACCGTAGTAGCCGGTGTCTCTTGAGATATAAATAGTTATCATAGTTGAGATAGTTTTGGATAAAACTATCGGTATAGACTGTAGCATAAATAGATAAGTAGCTTGTCTTGGTTACTTGTTTATGCTAGTACGTTGATCGTATTGATAGGATCACGGTGAGGTGAATTCTTCTATTCTGACCTAAGTAGAAGAATCAAGACCTCGAGGACTTAAATGTTATTTAACGTAACACCTTAACTCTAATTGAGTGACTAAGGGTGTATAGTTGTAGTCTGTTACTTTGATTTACCATGGCTGAGGGTTCAATCATTACAATCCAAAATGACCCGTATCTTGGGTAACAACTATAACTAGTATGATCCTTAGTGTAACTACAATAGAGCACCGTATCCTGGTAAAACAGGTTGATTACATCCCCTGAGGAATTCATTAAGGATTATCATACTAAACCCTGCAGGTGGATTAAGTTCCAGTATGATGAATAAGGAATGAATGGTACTACTCAGGAATTAATAAGATGTTAATTAACAAAAGCAGTCAGAAGCTTTAGATTAATTAACAGATGTAAGATATCTTAAATACGGGAGTGATTTAAGTCTAATACTAGCCCTGAGCTCAACAGGGATAAAACAGGTAGTTCAGTATGATTACTCTAGTGGAATGTTTTAATACTTATGATCTGAATTTTATTTTGGGCTGAATATAGAGAATTCAGAACATTGGGAGGCCCAGTTTTATTAGCTAGTAGATCCCTGGTCTGGCCTAATAAGCTCAATAGGCCACAGTTAAGGAAGAAAGGTCTGATCATCATCAAAGCCCAGTGAGGGACGTCTAAGATGATGATGGGCGGCCATGTCTTGGTCTGTGGGCCAAGACTGCAACTTAAGCCCATTCTCCTCTTATATATATTTACTTAATGCCTCTAGATAAATAATATATTGATCTCATAATCAAGAGAGGCTAGGTTTAAGTGATAGAGAGAGAGAACACGGCGGCGGCAGTGGTACAGCTGAGGGAGGACGTGTGTTATTTCTTCCGTGGTTGAATTCGTAGCGTGTTGTCCATCCAACATCGGATTCGAGCAGGGAAACAGATCAGAAGATCTTCAAGCAAGCTCTCACACGAAAACCAAGAGGTATATCGATTAAACACCCTATGATTGTATTTAATTCATAAGAGCATGATAGGATTGAATCGAATTAATCATAACCGAAAATGAATCCTTGGGCGCATGAATCGTTCTTCGTTGATCGGTTCCTTCAATTGGTATCTGAGCCAAGGTTATTTATCTTTGGCTCTATGGCTGATTCGATTCATATTATACATGATTTTAATCGATGGATGTTGTCGTATGTCGCTTTTCACGGTGTTAGTCATTTTTTGGTGCCGGTTTGGCAATTAAATTGTAATTTTAATCGCGAGATAATAATGTGCGATTTAGATTAGGATTTTATTTTGTTTTTTGTTGTAAACTGTTGTACGGAGACGAAGAACATGAAGAATGAGGAAGAACACCGATCGGACGACCGCCGCACGCGGTGGTGCGTGTGCGACACGCGCCGATCAACACGCGTGTCATTGCAGCGTGGTGGCTGTCTTCTTCTCCGGCGATTCGTCGGAACCCTAGCTTTTGAGCTAGGGTTCAGCAACGGTGATTGGAGAGGTCGACGGAGCTACAGATCGCCGGCAATCAAAGAACGCGTTAGGGTTTTGGCCATGGCGGAACCCTAATCAGGGCTCGACGCCGCAGCGTGCATGGTGGCTCGAGGTTCGCTGCTGCAGATCCCAGACATGGGCTCGATGCAGCAGCAGTCGATCACGGGAGTTGCAGCGCCGCAGATCGTCGGTAGCAAAGAAGAACACGGCGAAACCTACTTAGGTTTCAGCCATAAATCTGCTGCCAGATCGACGACGGTGAGCAGCAGCGGTGGTGGACGACATCCGGGCTCGGGCAGAAAGACAGCATAAGCTGTGACCGGTCGAAGGCAGCAGCAATGCCGGCGTAGCAGCTGAAGGCGGCGGAACCCTGCTAGGGTTTCAGCCGAGGGACTTCCAGCTGTAGACGACGACGGCGATGGCTGGAGATGGCGACCGGTGCTCGAGCAACGACGGCGATGATGGAGCAGCAGCAGACGCGGACGGAGATCGGAGGAAGCCGGGGTGCGATCGGCGTTCAAGCGTCGGAAAATCGCGAATCGCGATTTGCGATTCAAGCCCTAGCTTCCGCCTGCATTTTCGGGCTGGGCCCAGGCGCGGCCCGTGGGCCCATCACAGGCTCAGCGGGTCCGGGCGCGGGTTTGGGCTGGAATAGGGTTTGGGCCCGTGTGGTGTCAGCCCAATCCAATTATTTCGGCCCGAAATCTCAAACGAAAAATTAGAAAATAAATTATTTAATAATTTATTATTTTTCGGAATGGAACGGGAGATCAAGACGATGGATTTTGAAGACCGGAGCCTGTTCCGGAATTTATTTTATTATTTTGTAATAGAATAGATTAGACAGGAGTAGTCACACCACGAAAAGCGAGTTTTATTTTTGTTTTTATCTCGTTTTTCTCATCATAGCATGCTATGGATGCAATTTAAATTTAAATTAGCATGTTTTGCCTATCAAGTTGAATAAATTGCGCATAGTCGAGCATGTTTTAGGATTGTCAATATAAGAATGATTAATTTTCTTGGGAGCATGTTTTATTTGCTGCGTTTAGAAAATTATGCTTAGGGTTATGTGACAACATGATCTAGCATGTTGACAACCTTTTGAAAGAAAAATACTAAGCGGATAAAAACATTTTATTAAAAATGTTAAGACCTCTATAATTTGATCTTAATGTGAAGTTTCGGTAAAAGTGTGTAAACGTCCACACGAACGTGGCTTGCACATTTTATCGAAATAAGTTCACTAGAGTTAAGATTTCTTAACAAAAATGTTTTAATCAAAATGAGTAGTGGGAGCCATTTTAAGTAAACGTCCACACTAACGTGGCTTGCTTAAAATAGTAACTATAGATTTCTCTAGAGTTTTGATTAATAACAAAGATAGCTTAAGGAAAATGGTTTAATTTTCTAAGTTAAGCTAAAATTATGGTTAATAGCTTAGATATTAATTATGATACAACTTCCCAACGGAGTCCCTTTCTTAATTAATATGGTCTAGTAAGGTTCAACTATTAATTTTATTTGCCATAAGGAAATAAGGTTGGCTAGAGAATAAAATTAAAGATCCTTGATCTGGTCAAGTAACGAGAACGTAAACGTCCACACGAACGTGGCTTGTGGTCGGCGTTACTTGGGCTGTTGAAGGTTTCGTTAAATATTGGTTTATCAAAAGGTTACAATATTTACGTTACGAATTTATGCTTACTCATTTCTTACGAGTGTCTACGTGTTTATTATTTTCAGATATGACTTTAGGCCCGCTTGTTAATGTTCTTACTTCAAAACCTCTCACTGGTTCCAACTATTTGGAATGGAAGAGAAATCTCGAATATGTCCTTGTTGCTGAAGAGTACAACTTTGTACTCACAACTCCTGAACCTGCTCCCTTGACGGATCAGTCCACTGAGGAAAAGAGAACCGAGCATAAGAAGTGGCACAAGGCCAATGATATGGCGAGGTGCTACATTATGACTTCTATGTCTAGCCAGATGCAATTGGAGCATAAAAGCTTCACTAATGCGGCTAACATTATGCTCAATCTCAAGGAACTCTTTGGAGAGAAAGATAGGGCCGCCCGTTTTGAAGCCATGAGGAAACTCATGACTACTAGAATGATGGAGGGGACTTCTATGCGGGATCATGTTCTAAAGATGATGAACGCACAGAATGAATTGGATGAGTTAGGTGGAGGTATCGAGGGCGAGGCCAAGATCGATATGATACTCCATACTCTTCCTAAATCTTTCGAGAATTTCCGTCTGAACTTTGTCATGAACAAAAAGGAGTATACTTCTAATGAACTCCTTAATGACCTCGTAACTGCTGAAGCTATGATGAACGAAGGTGCTACGGCATTATCATCGGTAAAGGCTGGTTCTTCTGCACCGAAAGGTGGGAACAAGAAGAAGGCGTGGCCTCCACGCAAGAAATCGGCGGCAACTAGTGGGAGCAAAGGACCGAAGCCTACCGGCAGGTGTTAAAAAGCCAAAGGAGAAAGGCAAGTGCTTCAAATGCAACAAGATAGGACATTGGAAGGCTGACTGCCCTCTAAAGAAGAAGAATGGAGGTATGTCTTACTCATTTGTAACTAAAACATGTTTAGCTGTTAGTTCTACCCAGACTTGGGTAGTAGATACGGGCGCAACTGACCATGTATGTTACACCTTGCATAGGATTCTGCAGAAAAGAGAGCTGAGTGAGGGCGAGATTACCATCTCCATGGGCGATGCATCGAGAGTTGCAGCTGTCGCAATTGGAGATTTTCATTTTAGTTTTGAACATTTTATTTTTGTTTTGAGAGATGTTTTATATGTGCCGGTGTTTCGGCGAAACTTGATTTCTGTTTCAAAACTTTATGACGATGGTTACTCAGTAGTTTTTGATAGTGGTGTTTCTATCATGAGGAACAATGAGATTATCGTTTCTGGTACATTATCTGGTTCTCTCTATACTATAAATTGTCCAATAAATGCACCTTCTTCTTCAAATAATGCAATCTCATCATCAAACCCTAAAAAGAGAAAGAGTTCTTCTTAAATGAATCAAACCTATCTTTGGCATTTACAATTGGGTCACATCAACCAAAATAGGATTCAAAGGTTGGTTAGTCATGGTATTTTGGAACGATTCCAAATAGAACCATTACCACCATGTGAATCTTGTTTGGAAGGAAAGATGGTGACTAGACCTTTCAAAGCCAAAGGAAATAGATCTTCCGAGTTATTGGAATTGATTCATTCTGATCTGTGTGGACCGATGTCAACACAAGCTCGAGGAGGTTACGAGTACTTCGCTACTTTCATTGTCGATTACTCAAGATACGGTTATATTTACCTACTTCGCCGCAAGTCCGAATGTTTTGACAAGTTCAAAGAGTTCAAATCGGAAGTGGAGAAGAGATTAGGCAAAAGCATCAAGTCATTACGATCTGATCGTGGTGGCGAGTACCTCAGCACTGAGTTCAAGACTTATCTGTCAGAAAATGGGATTACGTCCCAATTGACTACACCAGGAACACCCCAACAGAATGGTGTAGCTGAGAGAAGAAATCGAACTCTTTTAGAGATGGTTAGATCGATGATGAGCTATGCACCTCTGCCAATTTCATTTTGGGGATATGCCCTGGAAACAGCAGGTTATCTCCTCAATCTAATACTTTCTAAATTGGTAAGTAAAACTCCTTCCGAATTATGGACAGGGCGCAAGCCCAGCTTGGGTCATATTCGGCTTTGGGGAAGTCCAGCACATGTGCTGAATAAGGAGGCTGATAAATTAGGTTCTAGAACTGAGGTTAGGCTATTTATTGGATATCCGAAAGGAACGAAAGGTGGCTACTTTTATGGTACTCAGGATCAGAAGGTCATAGTGAGCACTAATGCCCGATTCCTAGAGGAGGACTATATAAGTAAGCACCAGGCGAGGAGTGATATTATGCTCTATGAGTTGAGAGCAATGGCAGCCAGTGATCCAACTCAGCCAAGTGTACAAGAGGATGTACCACAAGTAACTGCACCGATTTTTGATAATGAAGTTCCACCGGCGCCTCGTCGCAGTGGGAGGGTTGTTCGTCAACCCGATTGGTTCGTGTTTCTAGGCGAGTCCACTGATATTCTCGCTGGTCTTGAACATGAAGAGACCGACCCCTGGACTTACAAGGAGGCAATGGAGGACGAAGATGTGGATTCTTGGCAAGAATCTATGGATGCTGAGATCGAATCCATAGTAGACATGGATGTGTATGACCTTGCGGAGCTGCCAGATGGCAAGAAGGCCATTGGTTGCAAGTGGGTGTACAAGAGAAAGAGAGATTCTGATGGAAAGGTTACGGCCTTTAAATCTAGATTGGTGGCGAAAGGATGCACTCAGCGTGAGGGCATAGATTATGAGGAAACATTTTCGCCGGTTGCCATGATTAAAACCATCAGAACTATCTTATCCATGGCAGCACATTTAGACCTAGAGGTTTGGCAGATGGACGTCAAGACTGCGTTCTTGAACGGTTATCTTGAGAAAGATAAGCATATTTATATGCGCCAACCTGAAGGTTATGTGTCTAAAGGCCAAGAGCATCTCGTATGGAAGCTCAAGAAGTCTTTGTACGGACTTAAGCAAGCTTCGAGATCCTAGAACATATGTTTTGATAGTGTGATCAAATCTTATGGATTTGTTCAGTGTTCATACGAGAGTTGTGTTTACAGTTACAGTGCAGATGGAAGCGTGGTAATCTTAGTACTGTACGTAGATGACATACTTCTCATTGGCGACAATGTGAACGTGTTATCAGGCGTAAAGGGTTAGTTGTCTGAACAGTTCAAGATGAAGGATTTGGAAGAAGCTACTTACATCTTAGGGATCAAGGTGATCAGAGATCGCCAGAAGAAGATGTTAGGCTTAAGCCAAGCTTCATATATTAATACTGTGATCGCCCGTTTCAGCATGCAAAATGCCAAGAAGGGATTTCTTCCTTTCAGGCATGGCATCGCTCTATCGAAGGAGATGTGTCCAAAGACACAAAAGGAGATAGACGACATGAAGGCTGTACCGTATGCTTCAGCGGTTCGAAGCCTCATGTATGCAATGTTGTGTACAAGACCGGATATCTATTTTGCCGTAGGATACGTGGCAAGATATCAGTCTAACCCTGGTCAGGGATATTGGACGGCGGTAAAGCACATCTTGAAGTACATCAAGAGGACAAGGGATTATGTGCTGACTTACCGGTCCGATGAGATGATCCCGAGAGGGTATACGGACTCAGACTTCCAGGCTGATCGAGATGAGAGGAAATCTACCACCGGTTATGTGTTCACCTTGGGAGGTAGAGCTATCATTTGGAGGAGTGTGAAGCAAAAGTGCATCGCAGACTCCACCATGGAAGCCGAGTATGTAGCTGCTTGTGAGGCTGCAAAAGAGGTTGTGTGGCTCAAGAACTTCCTTCATGAGCTAAATCTGGTCCCGAGTTTGCCCAAATGTATCGCGGTGTATTGCGATAATTCTGGTGCGGTTGCAAACTGTAAGGAACCCAGAGCTCACAAGGTGAGTAAACACATTGACAGAAAGTACCATATTGTGCGAGATTTCGTACAACGGGGTGATATAGAAGTGAAGAAAATCCCTTCAGCAGATAATCTGGCGGATCCATTCACCAAGAGCTTCACAGCCAAGGTTTTTAACAAACATGTTGATGGATTAGGGCTGCGGAGCCTCCCACACAATTAAACTTTGAGTATAAGTGGGAGAAGATGTGTAATAGATGCTAGATATAGAAACTTGTCTATTGTCACATTGTATACTAAAAGTTTGCTTTAGTATAAGTGGGAGATTGATGGATTTGTATACTAGAAAGCAGGCCTTTTAGCTTGTGTACATGTGGTTCCATATTTCACTATCAATTTCCTATCTGATTATGTATGAATTGATTGTTAAGCATTACATCTATCCATTATCTCAAAGTTATAGGCTATATGGTGTGTAGTAGATCACGGGAGACCGTAGTAGCCGGTGTCTCTTGAGATATAAACAGTTATCACAGTTGAGATAGTTTTGGATAAAACTATCGGTATAGACTGTAGCATAAATAGATAAGTAGCTTGTCTTGGTTACTTGTTTATGCTAGTACTGTTGATCGTATTGATAGGATCACGGTGAGGTGAATTCTTCTATTCTGACCTAAGTAGAAGAATCAAGACCTCAGGGACTTAAATGTTATTTAACGTAACACCTTAACTCTAATTGAGTGACTAAGGGTGTATAGTTGTAGTCTGTTACTTTGATTTACCATGGCTAAGGGTTCAATCATTGCAATCCAAAATGACCCGTATCTTGGGTAACAACTATAACTAGTATGATCCTTAGTGCAACTACAATAGAGCACCGTATCCTAGGTAAAACTAGGTTGATTACATCCCCTAAGGAATTCATTAAGGATTATCATACTAAACCCTGCAGGTGGATTAAGTTCCAGTATGATGAATAAGGAATGAATGGTACTACTCACGAATTAATAAGATGTTAATTAACAAAAGCAGTTAGAAGCTTTCAATTAATTAACGGATGTAAGATATCTTAAATACGGGGGTGATTTAAGTCTAATACTAGCCCTGAGCTCAACAAGGATAAAACAGGTAGTTCAGTATTATTACTCTAGTGGAATGTTTTAATACTTATGATCTGAATTTTATTTTGAGCTGAATATAGAGAATTCAGAACATTGGGAGGCCCAGTTTTATCAGCTAGTAGATCCCTGGTCTGGCCCAATAAGCTCAATAGGCCACAGTTAAGGAAGAAAGGTCTGATCATCATCAAAGCCCAGTGAGGGACGCCTAAGATGATGATGGGCGGCCATGTCTTGGTCTGTGGGCCAAGACTGCAACTTAAGCCCATTCTCCTCTTATATATATTCACTTAATGCCTCTAGATAAATAATATATTGATCTCATAATCAAGAGAGGCTAGGTTTAAGTGATAGAGAGAGATAACACGGCGGCGGCAGTGGTACAGCTGAGGGACGACGTGTGTTATTTCTTCCGTGGCTGAATTCGTAGCGTGTTGTCCATCCAACATCGGATTCGAGCAGGGAAACACCCTATGATTATATCGATTAAACACCCTATGATTATATTTAATTCATAGGAGCATGATAGGATTGAATCGAATTAATCATAACCGAAAATGAATCCTTGGGCGCATGAATCGTTCTTCGCTGATCAGTTCCTTCAGGAACCTCATCAGAGCGACAGAAGAAGAACTTATTCTGCCAATTCGTAATTTTCGATTTCGTTATTAAACGAAACGAATCCTTATGAACCGGAGTCAAATAGAACCACCCCGTATCACCTAATTTAAAAAGAAAAATTTCAGTAGCAGGTCTACTGATACCGGAATACCCATGGTGCTAGCTTCTACAACTAATCCTACAAGCTATTTAAAAGAGTTCGGTACGATTTGCCCCATGGCAATACCGAGCTTGCGAAGTAAAGCTCCAAAAATTAGAAACAACGGGAACCGAAGACCGTGCTTCAAACTATCTTCGTACACAGTAAAGAAACCGTCCGGAGGCGAACACGCTCTGTCCCCCGGTCCGGGAGCTACTAACAGAGCAGAGGAAGGAAATTGATATTCTCTACAAACTTTAATAATCTGTCATGAGCTAAACGACGACCTATACTTAAGGACTTTGCCCTCAGTCACCGGAGCAAGACGCACACACTCAATTGTCTTAGTTGATAAAGAATCTACAGTGAAAGCATTTATTTTTACAGTCGACGGAAAAGATGGCATTGGAGGCGGCGATAACCCATCAACCACTCCACCGTCGTTACCCTACTACTTGAAGAAGGAGAGGAAGAAGAATCCGTAACTTACTTATGAAATTATCGGTGAAATAACTCCTAACGATTATTGACGGCGAAGACGCACGAAGAATCTAGCAACGGCAGAGGGAGGCGGCGACTCTTTTTTAGACTTGAAATTAGGGTGAAATGCGGGAGAAGGCGTACATCGGAAGTTTTATTCAAAAACTTCCACCTTTTCAACTCCCACCCCCACGGCGTGACACGTGTCCCACTAACTCGGGACTCCAACCAGCGCTCCGTGTTCGGCTTCGCCCCTCCAACCAAGATTGCCTCATCCGACTTGTTGGCAAATGCAGTTCAACTTTGTCAAAATCTCAAATTCAACGGGGCAATGTAATTTTAAGACCGACCTCATCTTAACGAGGCGGCTTGCAGTTTGACTTCATCGAAATCTCAAATTCGACGGGGCAATGTAATTTTAAGACCGACCTCATCTTAATGAGGCGGCTTTCAGTTCGACGTCGTCGAAATCTCAAATTCGACGGGGTATATAATCTTAAGACCGACCTCGTCTAACTGAGGCGGCTTGCAGTTCGACTTTGTCGAAATCCCAAATTCGATGGGGTCATGTAATTTAAAGACCGATCTCGTCTTAAAGAAATACCATTTTACACTCACCCACTTCACTGTTCTGCCCCACATCACACCTCACTTCTACATCTTTTTGGGGGGAGATGTGATAGGATATGGCCTAGCTGCTAGGCCCAAGCATCGAGCCCAGCATGATTGGACTCGAACGGTTCAGCTCGGTCCAGTAAGCTCGGCCCCTTCAAACGGTTCAGATCGACTAAACTCAAGTCAGCCCACCTCGGCCCAACACTCCAACAAGGCAACTCCTATTCCTATACCAACGACAACTCTAATCCTGAAGGAGATCTAGAAGCTCGGTGTTTACCCACAAAAGGAGGAGATCAAGCTCAAGAGTCCAAGTTGGAGAAGAATTATTATCCTAGTAAAACTCTATGTAAAAATATCTATAAATAGGGGCTTATAATAGATGAAGAGGGGAGAACAATCTCTTGTAAGCCTCATGCTATAAAGTTAATAAAGCATACATACTTTTCGCCCCGTGAACGTAGATCTCTCGATCGAACCACGTAAATCCCTTGTGTCCTTTACTTTTGTGTTCTTTAATTCTCTGTTTTCGTGCCTAAATCACCCTTGAAAAGCAAGATCGATCACTGGCGCCGTCTGTGGGAACTAAAATCTTATGAATTCCGATCAACGCTTTCAAGATCAGTCATGTTGGTAGGAAAATCGACAAAGTCGACACGATCCAACGCCGCTACTGTCGCGGCCAAACGGGAGAAAGAGGCCCAGCAGGCTCGACAAGGTGCTAACAATCCCCCTCGACGGGATGCGGAAGAGGTCGAAGCCAGCCATGTACCAGAGACCGACCGCCCCCAACGATCTGGAAAAGAGCCGATGCGAATCCTAACCCCCGAATGGGATGTCGCAAACATACCCGTTGACCGGTTCGGCAACCAAATTCACCGAAACTTAGGAAGCTGTGATAGCAGCAAGGAGGACGAGTTCCCCACCTACTAGCGGCAGCTCAGCGATGTGGTAAAGGCGTTCCTGGTCGAGAACTAGCAAAACCTCCTGAAGTTCGCCGAACAACGACTTGAGCACAACCAAGGAGGACAACGTGAAGCGGCCACACAACCTCACCGCCGAGAAGGATCCCAAAGCGTTCAAATTGTACATGCACGGGACCCTATAAGGCGGTTCGAGGAAGGTCACCGAGGTGAACGCAATCGGCACTCACCTCGGCCTAACATCCCGTCACCTCGACGAGAGAACCCTCTACATTATGCCAACCCGCCTTGGTGAAATAACGACGATTATCAAGGTGGCACATACGATGTTTATGGGAGGCTGTCTACCCCCTTTACCAACCGCATCCTATACACGCCACTCTCATCCACATACAAAGTGCCACCAGTAAGGCCGTACGACGGGCTGTGCGACCCGCAAAATTTCCTCTCGCAGTTTCAGTATAATATGTTGAATCAGGGGCTGAGTCACGATATCTATTTGTGCAAAGTGTTCCCCGAACTGCTAGTCGATAATGCCCATGCATAGTTCCATAGCCTACCGCCTAGGAGTGTTAACTCCTACGCCGAACTGATAGAGGCCTTTGATAGGAGGTTCTTCCAAAAGGCCGAACCAAAGACTACCACGGCACAACTACTTTCATTTCGGCAAGGACGGGGGGAATCGATCAGCGATTTCATGACTAGATTCAACAAAGAGAGCCTAAAAGTCGATCGACTGACCGACGAAGTCCTCATCTCGGCATTCCAGAATGCAATTCAGTCTGGTACCCTCTACAGGGAGATCATCAGGGAGGATCATCGAACCACGAGGGAACTATGGGCCATACAGGTTTGCATGAGCGGATGAAGCCGATCGGAAGAAACGGGAAGCCGACAAAGCTGAATCTTCCGACCGAAAGAAGAGAGAGGAGCGGAACCACCAAGGGAGTAGTCGCCGAAGCGCCCTCGACAGATTGCAGTGGGTACCTATACAGTCCCGGCTCGGACCTCGGCCGAACTAAGAGAAAAACCAGTTCACTCAACTAACGAAGCCGAGGACAGAGATTTACGAGCTTCACCAAAATTTGTTCGAGAAGCCTCAACCAATGTCACGAGGAGGAGCTAAGCGCCGATCCAAAGATAAATACTGTAAGTTCCATGAGGACTACGGCCATGACACGGAGGATTGCAGAAATCTCGCTTCAGAAATCAATTACTTGGTGCGTGACGGTACTCTGGGGAGATACCAAAGTCGCAACCAGAATGAAAGCCGCCTCCGGGACAACAAAAGACGAAGATAAAATAGAGGGGGAATAACTGCGGCCTCCAGGCCGATAAGAAGCCGAAGCGAGAAGACGACGAAGATGAGGACCAGCCTCAGTATGATGGAGTCGTACAGGCTATTACCGGGCTCCCATAGGGAGCTACGAAGTCGTCATTGAAGGCCGAAGCTCGAAGCCCGCAACAGGACGAACCTTCCCAAAAAAGGTTCAAAAAGGACGAGGAAATTACTTTCTCGGACCAAGACCCAGTGCCACCTGCCATGCCCCACAAAGATGCGATTGTGATTGAAGTAGGGGTGGCTAATAAGCTCGTACGACGAGTTTTCGTTGATACTGGAGCCTCGGTCAGTGTCCTCTTCAAGAATTGCTTCGACCAGCTAGGAGTGGAGAAGGCACAGCTCGCATCCGCACCAGTCCCACTAAAGAGCTTCGTCCAACAGGAGACGCAAACAGAGGGGATTGTACAACTGCCTGTGACAATAGGGATTCATCCATTATCAATCACTAAGGTTATCAACCTCTTCGTCATTAAAGCAGATTCTCCATACAACGTTATACTTGGAAGGGATTGGTTGGTGGCGGTTAAGGCGATCTGTTCGCCATACCACTTAACGATCAAAATCCCGTCAAAAAATGGGGTGATCGTAGTTCGAGGTGACCAAAAGCGAGCAAAAGAGTGCATGAAGATCGCACTACGAGGTGCCGGAGCACCTCCGCACTCCCAAGCATAGCAATTACAGCTGCCCAAAGAGTTGGAGCAGAAACAAGAATCTGCATCCGACGAGCCGGTGGAAAACATAATACTTTACGAAGATGACCCATCCAAGGTTGTCAAAGTAGGCTTTGCGGGAGGAGCCGAACTCCACAGGCAGATCATCCAACTTCTTTGGGAATACAGAGATATCTTCGCTTGGACACCCCTCGACATGACTGGAGTAGCACCTAGCATTATTACTCATCGACTGAATATCGACCCCGGAGTAAAGCAAGTCAAGCAGAAACAACGAATCTTCGCTACAAAACGAAGTCAAGTCATTTATGACAAGGTGCAACAGCTTTGGAAAGCCGACATTTTGTTCGATGTTAAATATCCGACGTGGATAGCTAACCCGGTCATGGTAAAAAAACAACAAGGAGGTTGGCGGATGTGCATTGACTATACCGACCTCAACAAACACTGCCCAAAGGACTGTCACCCCTTGCCCAACATTGACAAGAAAGTAGAAGCCCTGGTCGGTCACAAGGTCTTTAGCTTTCTAGATCTATACAAAGGGTATCACCAAGTCCTAATGAGTGATGAAGATGCGCCGAAGACAGCTTTCATCACGGACTTCGGTGTCTTTGCCTACAAGAAGATGCCATTTGGGCTTAAAAACGCGGGAGCAACCTATCAAAGGATGGTCGAGAAGATATTTGAACGTCACATTGGAAAGATTGTTGAAGTCTACGTCGATGACATCATCGTCAAAAGTAGAGAACCAGCAACCTGCGTTGACGACCTCCAGATCGTCTTCGGCCTACTTCGGACAGTGAATCTGAAACTAAACCCCGAGAAATGTACCTTTATGGTGCGATCAGGAAAATTCTTGGGGTGCTGGGTTTCGCAAGAAGGTTTGAAGGCCAACCCCTCGAAAGTCCGAGCTGTCCAGGAAATGAAGGTCCCGAAAACCATTCACGATGTGCATCAACTGACGGGCTGTTTGGCAGCGCTAAGTCGTTTCTTATCTAAGGCCGCCGAAAAGCAGCTCCCATTCTTCAAGATTCTCAAAAAGGCACCCGTACTTCGAATGGAAGGGCGAGCACAGATCGGCGTTCGAAGAGCTGAAGAAGTACCTGGCCAAGCTCCCAACTTTGTCTGTTCCGAAAGAAGGAGAAGTCCTCTCCCTATACCTCGCAGCCTCGGATGAAGCTATAAGTGTTGTATTAGTTCGGGATGAAGGACGTCGGCAACTTCCTATTTATTTCATTAGCCGAGCTCTGAAAGGACCGGAGACGAGGTACCAGCCATTGGAAAAAGTCGCCCTTGCACTAGTGAATGCCGCTAGGAGGTTGAGACCGTATTTCCAGGCACACACCATACAAGTCCTAACCGACCTGCCACTTCGCCAAATACTGACCAAGCCTGAAGCATCGGGTAGAATCGCTAAGTGGGCGGTCAAACTCGGCAAGCACGACATAAACTTCTGTCCTCGGCAAGCTATAAAGGGACAAGCCTAGCAGATTTCCTAGTGGAGGCTAAGTTCTCCGAAGCGCCAAAACAGAACGAAATCCCCCCAAGCAAAGCCAAAGCCGAACAGCCTAAAGAACCTCCAAAGGACTGCTGGAAAGTCTATGTAGATGGTGCTTCAGGTCGCACAGGCAGCGGAGCAGGAGTGATGCTACTTAGTCCGGATGGAATTGAGACAGCGTATGCGCTTCGTTTTAACTTCCCAACGACGAATAATGAAGTCAAGTATGAAGTATTAATTGCCGGACTCCGCCTAGCTCGTTCCTTGCATATCCGAGCCGTTCAAGTACATAGTGACTCCCAAGTCATAGTGAGCCACATGCTAGGCAGATACGAGGCAAAGGGAGAAAGAATGAAGAAATATCTACAAAAAGCAAAGAGTCTGCAAGAAGGCTTTGAATACTTCGAGCTGCGGCGAATTCCTAGAGGAGAAAATAACCGAGCTGATACCTTAAGCAAACTGGCATCATCCTCAACAAACTCGCCTGTAGAAGAAGTCAAGCTTCGAAGCACTGAAGAAGCCGAACTGAACCTAGTGGAGGAGGACGAACCGAACTGGATGACTCCCTACCGAGCTTACTTAGAAAATGGGGAATTGCCCAACGACAAGCTCGAAGCTAGGAAACTCCTAAGCAAAGTCCTGAAGTACACCCTAGAGCAAGGAGTGTTGTATCGAAGGTCGTATCTCCAACCCCTTTTAAGATGTGCCGGGCCGAATGAAGCAAATTATGCACTAAGAAAAGTGCATGAAGGAGCGTGTGGGAGTCACATCGGAGCTCGGACACTAGTAAAAAAGGTGATGAGGTGGGGATACTATTGGCCTACGATATTCCACGATGCAATTGAGCTTGTCAAGAAATGCCCAAAATGTCAGATCGACGGGACAGTCCCTAGGCTACCCCAGAGCGACCTCGTCAGCATGCAAAGCCCATCATTTGTACAATGGGGGATCGACATAGTCAGGACCGTTTGACCGAGCTCCCGGACAACTACAGTTCCTCATCGTAGCCATTGACTACTTCACTAAGTGGGTCGAAGCTGAACCTTTGGATAAAATCACAAGCAAGAATGCTCTTAACTTCGTCTGGAAGAACATTGTCTGCCGCTTCGGCGTACCTCATGTCCTCGTTTCAGATAACGGAACGCAGTTCACAGATTGAACATTTAGAGAATGGTGCGAAGGTCTACACATTCAGCAAAAGTTTACTTCGGTAGCCCACCCTCAAGCGAACGGCCAAACCGAAGTAACGAACAGAACAATTGTCAAGGGGCTCAAGACCCGACTTGACGAAGCCAAAGGATATTGGGCAGCAAACCTACCCCAAGTCCTATGGTCATACCGAACAACTCCCCGGACTTCAAATGGAGAAACACCTTACAGTTTGGTGTACAGAACTGAAGCTGTCATTCCAGTTGAGATCGGATTGCCGAGCTACCAAACGCTGAATTTTTTAGCCGAAGCCAATGAAGAAGGACTACGAGCTGATTTGGACATACTAGAAGAAAAGCGGGATTTGGCTTACATCAAGGAAGCTAAGTACAAGCAGCAAGTATTCCATCCTCCTTTCCGAAGAGGGAATGCCACATTAGACATGCCTGAAGACGAGTAAAGCCGAGAGCTAGAAGAAGCCCTTCCCGAAACAGAGGAGATATCAAGAACAAAGGTAGACTACTTCCCCTGACCTTCACAAATATATTAAATTTGGTACACCTTTAGAACACTTGAAAGAAAAGGAAAGATCAACTAATAACTACTAAAACTAAACGAAAGGGGAACTTGTCAGCTCTGCTTGGGTTGTGTCTTCTATCGTTAGGCCGTTCATTTAGTTCTTCTTCCGCTTTCTGAAGAGTCTTCGTCCACGGATTGTTCTCTTGGTTGTCAAGCCTTTCTTTTATATGAAATAGTAGACGCCCGTTTGAAAAGCTAACCTCCAAAAGGACCTCACTATAACCAAAGAGTGAAATTCCAAAAATTCCAAGTAGGCGACCTCGTACTTCGGAATAACGAAGTCAGCAAGGCAGAAAAGCTCGGCAAACTACAAGCCACATGGGAAGGACCTTACCGAGTTGAAGAAGTCCTTGGCAAAGGGTCATATCATCTATCTGGTGAGCCAATACCCCGAACTTGGCATATCTCTCATCTAAAGAAATACTTCGCATAGGTGGAAAGGAGTAAAGGTCATTTCATCTTAGGTCGGTTAGGTCATGAGTCAGGTCGTCCTGTTTAAATTTTTACTTTGATTTTTTCTTTTTTATCAATAAAGTTAATTTTTCTTTTCTATTGATCCTGCGTAATTTATTTTAAGCATTTTTCTTTCCACTTGTGCAAATTACTTCGTTCAACTATTTTTTTAACCCTGACGAGGGTATTTAATATCTCCAACCATGGAGCATATACTATAAACGCGCGTAAAAGGTCAAACCTCGTCATCTGACGAGGTGAGCCGTACAAGGCCAAACCTCGTCATCTGACGAGGTGAGCCGTACAAGGCTAAAGCTCGTCATCTGACGAGGTGAGCCGTACAAGGCCAAACCTTGTCATCTGACGAGGTGAGCCGAACAAAGGTCAAACCTCATCATCTGACGAGGTAAGCCGAATAAAGGCCAAACCTCATCATCTGACGAGGTGAGCCGAACGAAGGCCAAACCTCGTCGTCTGATGAGGTGACCTAACCTTGTCATCTGACAAGGTGGGCTGAAAACCTCGTCAGATGTCAAGGTTAGCCATAGAAGGCCAAACTTCGTCCTTAGACGAAGTAAAAAAACGTAAAACTTCATATTCTTGTGAAGAAAGCCGTATAAAGCCGAACTTCATTCTTTGATGACAAGGGCTATCAGACTAAGACAACTAATAAAGCGCAAACCTCATAATGAATGCATAAGTAAGAGTACAAAAAAAATTCTATCTTATTTCGTATAAGACAAGAATGCGTACAATTACATTGGTATTTACATTAAGGAGGTGCTCCCAAGCTAGACGACCTACCAAAATTAAGCCACCTATCAACAAATCTAGGCCTGGCTGGAGGATTGGACAAACCCATAATGTAATCTACAGCTTGCATGCCTTGGCCTCTACGGATCGCCAAGCCCCGACCTCGGCCTCGGCCTCGAGCAGGGGAAGCCCTACCTTGGTTAGTAGAACCAGAGCCACGGGCTTGACTTTGCCCACCAGAAACTCTCGGCACCCCTCCCCGACGAAGTGATTCACTCGGACCCTCCAAATAAGCCCTGGAGGCCGCATCCAACACTCCCAAACTCGGATCGGTATTAGCCGAACTCGATGAGTACGTCTCTGAGTTCAGATATGTTGGGGTTGATATACTGAAAAGCATACTTTATGCTTGTATTAACAATTTCTTCCTAGTTTTGGAAATAAATATTCTGTCATATGTTTTGCATATTAATTCGTGTTATGGTTATGCAAATAAACGTCCGGCACTATATATTATAGATAATATGGTGTGGGTGGTCGCACGGAAGATCATATTATCGGTTTCTTATATAGTTAAATGGTGTTCGCAACTGAAAGTAATCTTGGACGAATTACTTGTTAAGGTTGTAGTATAAGCTGGATAATAGTTGGTCTTGGCTATTAGCTTATACTGGTGCATACGATCAGAGTTGCGCTGAACGGGATCGAGGTGAGATAAATCCTTTTATACTGACTTATTAAGGATCACATCTCGGACGATTATTATTTCTTAATTCTAGTTGTCATAATATTCAATTATGTATTTATAATAATTATTGCTTTGATTTACCATGAGTGAGAGTTATTGCAACTCAAAGAATCTCCGTATCTTGGGTAATAATATTATAAATATGATAATTAATATTATAGCTAGAAATCGTGTCTCGGTGCGCCGAGTTGATGATGTCCCCTTGAGGCGTTCTAAGGATTATTATATCAAAACCCTGCAGGTGGATTAAGTTCCGATATAATAATAAGGTCGAACGGGTACACTCTCGGAATAAGATATTAATTAATTAGAGCAGTCAGTAGCTTAAATTAATTAATGGACATGCGATATCTTAAACACGGGAAATAATATAATTCAAAGAGGAGCCCGGTATGTCATAATTTGGGATTGGACGGCGATGCAATATTATTTTACTATAGTGGAAAGGCTATAATATTAATATAATTAAATAGAGTATTCGGGGGCCAGAGAATACTTGGATTATTTAATTATATTGGAAGGCCTAGTCCAAATCCTCCTCAAGGTCCCTGGAGTAGCCCAATAGAGCATAGCCTGGCCCATTAGCCTTGGCCCTAACCTCTCCAACACTCTACCTCTTATTATAAATAAGAGAGAAGTAGAAATGTTCAGGACGTGATTTTATTCTCACAGAAAAGAGAGAGAGGGGCGGCAGCTTCTGGGAGGCACAGAGAATAGATTTCTGCCCACTCAGAATTTCTCTGGTTGCTAGGGAATACTCCAGAAGACTTCGGGGTCGACGTGAAAGAGCCAGATCTCGTGTGCAGAGATCTGGTGCGTGGAAGATCATTTCCTCGACTCAGAATTCCACCGGTGATACGCAAGCAGGTATATATATGATTTAGATCGGTTTCCGCTTTCAAGATCTGAATTCATATGTTAATAATTATTGTAATTAATTAAATCTACATCCGAGGGATCCCGGATCCAACAACTGGTATCAGAGCCAACTCGGCTCTGTAGATTTAATTAAGTATAATTATTAGATTCATATTATTTGTATTGGATGCAATTGATTGTTTTGCAGAGATCCAATTATCATGGTTAATATGAATGTTTTGGTTTTAATTATTGTATTAAAATCAGCCTGTTTGTGGCTGCGTTGTAAACACACGAGGGTTGATCGTGTTAGAATAGGAATTTTTTTTCGATTGTAATTTCGATGTAAATTTTTCAATTCTTGTAATCGATCGATGGTGGTGGAGAAGGCGACTACATCACGACTGGGATCGAGGAATGGCGGCGGCGCTGCGACGGTGATGAACATGGCAGCTAGGGTTTCGACCCTACCGCGGCTGTTTGTGGTCACCGGATGTTGCAGCTGCTTCCGACTGCTCTCCTCGACGGCGTCGACGCACCGGACAAACTGCAGAAGCAGTGGGAGCAGCGGCGGGGCTGAAGCGATCGCCATCCATGGCGACGGCGCGGCTAGGGTTTAAAGAACCCTAGCGGATCGCGTGAAGCTTCTGGCGGCTGCAGCTCGAAAACCGGCATCTCCACGATGCCGGTGACCTGCAGCAGTTCACGGCAAGCTGCTAGGCGTCGAGGGGAACGACGGGCGGAGGCGCGGCGTGCAGAAACGGAAGCAGCAGCTGCTGTTGCCTTGCGCGATGGTGGCTGCGGTGCTGCTACGTTTCAGCCATGCTTCCGGCATGTTCCGAGCGACGACAGCGGCAGAAGCACTTGGCGATCTCCTCTCTAAGCTCGTGTGAAGACGATGGCAGCGGTGGTGCGGCTGAGGACGGCGGCGAGGGCTGAGGAGGACGACGGCTAGGGTTTCCGGAAGTTAGGGTTTTTCGAAACCCTAACGGGCCAAACCCTGGGCCCGATGGGCCTTCCTCTCGGCCCGCAGATTCAGCTCAACTCTCGTCTCGATTTTTCAAGCTCGTTCGAAGAATTTGAAGGCCATGATGATTGGATAATTATTTATTTAATTAATTATCTTGCGCTTAATTTTTTTTGATATTTTGTGGATGGCATGTTGTTTAATTATTCGCGATTTTTAATTACATGCTATGCTTGAAAAATGAATTAAAACCTTGGTTTAAAAATGACTAAGTGGTATTATATTAATTTTAATTTTTGATTAATTCCGTATTTTTCCGAAAATTATTATTAATTCTAGCCTCCATAATTGGTTTAAAAATGAAATAATTAGCATTTGCTCACTGATCCGGGCGTATCCCTACGGAGGTGCTAATTATGGATTTCATTGGTTTAAACTTCATATGATAATATTGAAAAATAATTTCATATCGATATCACCTCCCTACGGTAGGGTTATTCTTATGAAATGGTATTTTTGGAATATTAAATTATGGTATTTCACTTAGATGTGAATTTATTAATTATTTCCCGACAGAAAGGTAATTAATTAAATTTACATGGCTAGGAGTGACCGACTGTTAATTTCATCAATCATAAGGTGAAGGTTGATTGGATAATAAAATTAAAGGCGTAAAAACCTACTTATAGAGATTATTTGTAAACGTCCACCCTACGTGGCTTACATATAAAATCTTGAGGAGTCGGGGGTTGCATATTATATTGATTTAAGGTTTTACAATATAATGAATGCTTCGAAGTATATGACATTGACTTTACGTTATTTATTTTCAGCTACATTATGTCTTTCAATCCACTTGCTTCAATTCTCAAAGAAAACAAACTCGAGGGTTCAAATTACCTTGATTGGAAACGAAACTTGGATATTGTCCTTACTGCTGACGGACATAAATTTGTCCTTACTGAGGAATGCCCCCCTGAGCCAGCTGCAGGAGCCACGGCTGAACAACGTGAGGCTTATACCAGCTGGAAAAAGGCAGATGAGATGGCAAAATGCTACATACTGGCTTCAGTATCGCCCATTTTGCAGCATCAACATCAGAATGTCGAAACTGCAGCTGGTATGATCCTAAGCCTTCACGAGATGTTTGGCCATCACGGTCGTCAGGCGCGTCAAAAGGCTAAGAAGTCAATTTTGACGCTGAAAATGTTCTTAAGATGATTGGTCATCTTAATGAGCTGGAGGTTCTAGGTGCTGAAATCGATGCGGAATCGCAGGTCGATATCATCATAGAATCCCTTCCTAATTCATTCAACCAGTTTCGGCTGAACAACAACATGAATCTTAAGGATTACACGTTGGCCCAACTGATGAATGAGCTGGTGCAAGCTGAGACGGTGATCAAGTCTGAACCTCAGGCTCACAACACTACAGCTTCTACTTCTTCTAAGCCTAAGGGCAGATTTAGAAAGAAGAAGAAGCAGGGTAGTCAGAATCAAGGGGGTGGCAGTCAGAAAGGGAAGGGACCTCAAGGTGGCATTCAGAAGCCTAAAGGGAGGTGTTACCGTTGCGGGCAGAAAGGACACTACAAGGCGTCTTGTCCTCAAATGAGGACGGGCAGTGGCCAAGGTACATCTTATGCACTAGTAGTCGAAACTTGTTTAGCGGCTAGTTCTAACAACACTTGGGTTGTAGATACTGGAGCCACTGATCATGTATGTTTTGACTTGCAGGGGTTCAACCAAACCCGGCGGGTTAGTGCAGGGGAGATTACCGTCACCATGGGAAATGCTGCGAAAGTGGCGGTTTCTGCAGTGGGAGTTGTCAGTTTACCGTTTTTCAATAAAACTTTAGTTTTAAGAGATGTTTTGTTAGTACCCCGGTTTTCGGAGGAACTTGATTTCGGTTTCCAAATTGTATTTGGATGGATATTCTGTTTCTTTCGGTTTTGGAAATGTTACTATTTATCGTAATGGTGATGTTATCTGTTCTGGTACTATGTCTAACAATCTCTATACCATAAACTGTACACATACTGCATTGAATAGCGCATTATCATATTCTAAGAAACGTAAGTTTTCTTCGAGTGTAAATCAAACACAGCTCTGGCATCTGAGGCTTGGACACATCCACCTTAAGAGGATTCAAAGGTTGGTGAAAGATGGTCCTTTGGAAGAACTCCGAATGGAACCATTACCAACTTGCGAATCGTGCTTGCAAGGAAAGATGGTTAAAAGAAATTTTAAGTCCAAGGGAAACAGATCAGAGAAAGTGTTGGATTTGATTCACTCGGACGTGTGTGGTCCAATGTCGATTCAAGCTAGAGGTGGTGTTAAGTACTTCATTACTTTTATTGATGATTACTCAAGGTATGGATATGTTTATCTGATGAAACGGAAGTCTGAATCCTTTGAGAAATTCAAAGAATTTAAGGCGGAAGTTGAGAATCGTCATGAAAGAACTATCAAATCCCTTCGATCTGATCGAGGAGGGGAGTACCTCAGTGGTGAATTTTTGGAATACATGTCGAAAGCTGGGATTACTTCCCAGCTTACTGCTCCGGGGACGCCACAACAAAATGGCGTGGCGGAACGAAGAAATCGTACACTTATAGAAATGGTTCGATCAATGATGAGCTATTCAGAATTACCTACTTCGTTTTGGGGTTATGCATTAGAAACGGCAGCGTATGTTCTAAATTTGGTTCCTCTCAAATCGGTACCTAAGACTCCTTGGGAATTGTGGACTGGCAAAAGCCTAGTCTGGAACATATTCGGATCTGGGGATGTCCAGCACATGTGCTGAATAAGGATGCTGATAAGTTGGAATCAAGAACTGAACTACGGTTTTTCGTGGGTTACCCTAAAGGCACGAGAGGTGGGATGTTTTATAGTCCTAGGGACCAAAAGATCGTTATTAGCACTAATACACGATTTTTGGAAGAGGATTATATGACTAATCATAAACCCATGAGTGAAGTCATTTTAGAAGAAATGAGGGACACTGAGACGTCTGAACCACCTATATCAGATGTTACACCAAATACTGCACCTCGTGTTGACACTAACACTAACTCTCAAGTGGTGCCTCGTCGTAGTGGGAGAGTCATCGTCCAACCTGAAAGATGGTTGTGTTATGGGGAATCTTCGGATATCATAACTGGGGAAGATGACTTTGACCCATGGACGTACAAAGAGGCAATGCAAGAGAAAGATGCTCGGTTTTGGCAAGATGCTATGGATTCGGAAATCCAATCCATGCATGATAACGATGTGTATGATATTGTAGAAGCTCCCCAAGGCATTAAGCCGGTTGGGTGTAAGTGGGTCTACAAACGTAAGAGAGGAGCTGACAGGAAGGTTGAAACCTTCAAGGCTAGACTTGTGGCGAAAGGTTTCACCCAAAAAGAAGGAATTGATTACGATGAAACCTTCTCGCCTGTTGTCATGCTTAAGTCAATCCGGATTCTCTTAGCCATTGCGGCGCACATGGATTTGGAAATATGGCAAATGGATGTCAAGACTGCTTTTCTGAATGGCAATCTTGATAAACCCATTTATATGAAACAACCAAAGGGTTATGTTGCCGAAGGAAAAGAGCATCTTGTATGCAAGCTTAAGCGATCCATTTATGGTCTTAAGCAAGCATCTCGTTCTTGGAACACACGGTTTGATGAGGTAATCCAGTCATATGGATTCATCCAGTGTGATTATGAGAATTGTGTGTACAAAAAGTGCAACGGAAACGACTTGGTGTTTCTGATACTGTATGTTGATGACATACTCCTAATTGGCAACAACGTGGAGACGTTATCGGACATACGGATGTGGTTGTCCAAGCAATTCAAAATGAAGGACTTGGGAGAAGCTGGTCATATTCTTGGGATAAAGATCTTTAGAGATCGTAAGAAGAGGATGTTGTGCCTATCTCAAGCAGCCTACATTGATACTGTGGTAAAGCGGTTTAGCATGGAAAATGCTAAGAAAGGTTTCTTACCTTTCAGGCATGGAATACATCTATCTAAGGCTATGTGTCCTAAAACACATAAAGAGATAGATGAAATGAAGGCAGTTCCTTATGCATCTGCAGTAGGAAGCCTCATGTATGCTATGCTTTGCACCAGGCCCGATATCTGTTATGCCGTTGGCATGGTTTCTAGATATCAGTCTAACCCTGGCAGGGAACACTGGACTACTGTGAAGAATATAATCAAGTATCTGAAAAGGACTAGGGATTATATGTTGGTCTTCCAGTCTGACAGTCTAATTCCTTTGGGTTATACGGATTCTGATTTCCAATCGGATAGGGATGAGAGGAAATCTACCACTGGGTATGTGTTTACGTTGGGAGGTGGAGCCATACATTGGAGGAGCATAAAGCAGAAATGCATTGCGGATTCCACCATGGAAGCTGAGTACGTCGCAGCCGCAGAAGCGGCTAAGGACGCTGTATGGTTCCGGAACTTCATGATGGATCTGGATGTGGTTCCTAATTTGCCTCAGGCGATCACAATTTATTGTGACAATTCTGGTGCAGTTGCAAATTCGAAAGAACCAAGATCTCATCAGGCCAGTAAACACATAGACCGGAAGTACCATATCATACGTGATTACGTAAAGAGAGAGATGGTAGTTGTGTCAAAGATTGCATCTGAGGATAACCTTGCTGATCCATTCACGAAAGCACTTCCTACAAAGGATTTCGTGAGGCATGTGGAGGGCTTGGGAGTCAGATGTATGACAGCATTGCTTTGAGTATAAGTGGGAGAAATTGTAATGTAGTAGTAGTATACTTGAAAGCATGCTTTTGAGTATAAGTGGGAGATTGTTGGGGTTGATATACTGAAAAGCATACTTTATGCTTGTATTATTAACAATTTCTTCCTGGTTTTGGAAATAAATATTCTGTCATATGTTTTGCATATTAATTCGTGTTATGGTTATGCAAATAAACGTCCGGCACTATATATTATAGATAATATGGTGTGGGTGGTCGCACGGAAGATCATATTATCGGTTTCTTATATAGTTAAATGGTGTTCGCAACTGAAAGTAATCTTGGACGAATTACTTGTTAAGGTTGTAGTATAAGCTGGATAATAGTTGGTCTTGGCTATTAGCTTATACTGGTGCATACGATCAGAGTTGCGCTGAACGGGATCGAGGTGAGATAAATCCTTTTATACTGACTTATTAAGGATCACATCTCGGACGATTATTATTTCTTAATTCTAGTTGTCATAATATTCAATTATGTATTTATAATAATTATTGCTTTGATTTACCATGAGTGAGAGTTATTGCAACTCAAAGAATCTCCGTATCTTGGGTAATAATATTATAAATATGATAATTAATATTATAGCTAGAAATCGTGTCTCGGTGCGCCGAGTTGATGATGTCCCCTTGAGGCGTTCTAAGGATTATTATATCAAAACCCTGCAGGTGGATTAAGTTCCGATATAATAATAAGGTCGAACGGGTACACTCTCGGAATAAGATATTAATTAATTAGAGCAGTCAGTAGCTTAAATTAATTAATGGACATGCGATATCTTAAACACGGGAAATAATATAATTCAAAGAGGAGCCCGGTATGTCATAATTTGGGATTGGACGGCGATGCAATATTATTTTACTATAGTGGAAAGGCTATAATATTAATATAATTAAATAGAGTATTCGGGGCCAGAGAATACTTGGATTATTTAATTATATTGGAAGGCCTAGTTCAAATCCTCCTCAAGGTCCCTGGAGTAGCCCAATAGAGCATAGCCTGGCCCATTAGCCTTGGCCCTAACCTCTCCAACACTCTACCTCTTATTATAAATAAGAGAGAAGTAGAAATGTTCAGGACGTGATTTTATTCTCACAGAAAAGAGAGAGAGGGGCGGCAGCTTCTGGGAGGCACAGAGAATAGATTTCTGCCCACTCAGAATTTCTCTGGTTGCTAGGGAATACTCCAGAAGACTTCGGGGTCGACGTGAAAGAGCCAGATCTCGTGTGCAGAGATCTGGTGCGTGGAGATCATTTCCTCGACTCAGAATTCCACCGGTGATACGCAAGCAGGTATATATATGATTTAGATCGGTTTCCGCTTTCAAGATCTGAATTCATATGTTAATAATTATTGTAATTAATTAAATCTACATCCGAGCGATCCCGGATCCAACAAGATATTGTAATAACTTGGGTCGACGAGCTTTTACAGTCTCATATGAATTGATAGCTTCAACTAGCTCGTCGACCAACCCCCGGTACTCCTAAGAGTTCTCACCATAATCGTTCCGGTAACGCTGAAGCCACTTCCTTTTCTCATCCACCTTGGCCAAGACCTCGGCAATAGTAAGCTTCCCACTCCGGCGGATAATGTTTTCGTATTCAAGGAATTCTTCTTCGATACGCTTGGCTTTTCCCCTAAGCTTATCATGCTTCTCCTTCAGCTCGATCAATTGAGCTTGTAACCCGTCCGATTTAATCTGAGCGGACTGCAGTTTCACTTCGGTCTTATTCTCAACGTGGCCTATCGTGTCTTTCTAGTGCAAAGCCTCAACCTTCGCTGCATCAAGTTGATGTTGAAGTTGAGCTATTTCCTCTAGACAAGACGATAAGTTGACACAGTTCCGAGAAGACTACAAAAATGGAAACAAATTTCTAATAAGAAATAATGTTTTCATTACTTCAGCAAAATGTGTCATCCTATTGATGACGAAGTACATGCTACAAAAAAAAAAAAAAAAAAAAGGAGACGAGGAGGCGATCAACTGACCTCCTCCTCATTTTCTTGCACTTCGGCATCCCCTCCGGCGTCGCCACCAGTCCCGCTCTCAGCCTCGGTTCTTCTCAGGGCGGCATTGAGCTCGGCAACAATCGCATCCATGTCAGGATCGGGATCTACCGGACTTTCCCGAATCAGTTCGGTAGTGAGCAGATCGGTAGAAGACACCAGGCTCTCGAGAAGAGGAACTGCCTTCAGATTTTTCAGCATAATTTCTACGAAAGATCAGTTCAGTTCCTCATCGGACACCTCCTTATGCCTGTACTTCGCCTTATCGAGGTCTGGAATGTCCTCGGCGATAGCCTCCACGGTCTCCGATACACTTCGAGCCATCAACACCTCGGCCACATCGCCGCATAAACCCGAGAAGAACTCGGATAGAAAGAGCCTTTCAGTATAGGCTCGAAGAACTGGCCCTTGGCGAGCTACAGCGTCGGCCTCAGCCGATCCCAATTTCGCCTTCAGCAAGCCTACCTCCCTCCGAGATGCCTCAGCTGCGGCAACAGCGTCGTCCTCCTTCTTTTTGGCCTCCTCGGCCTTCAAGACGGCAGCGGCAAGGTCGCTAGTTAGGCTGACATTCTCTTCTTCCAACTGACGCCAGATGCGGTTAATCTCGTTGTACTTCGAGACCCGTCATTCAGGAAGCCAGTAAGGGTGGACTGCGCCCTTCACCAGCCCGTCCACCCAGTTGTGAAAGCTCGCCGTCACCAGGTCAGCATCCTGCAAATGGCAAACAACATCAACGCACAAATACCATAAACCTAACGCAGAAAGGCTTTAAATTCTTACCTCGGGATAAACCCGGCGTTCTTCTTCCATCTCCACCACCGGGCAAGCCGCACTAACCGAGGACTGGCCTACGGCTAGAGTTTTGTCGCCGGTTGCCGAAGCTTTCTTGTTCGGCTTCGGTACCTTCGCCCGACGAACTAACAACTCAGGAGAAGGCGACCGTAGAGGAGATAATCCCGGAACACTCGCAGTTCATTCCGAGGACTGCCTCGGAACCTCCCTTCTCCAACACTACAGGATCCTCGGACCTTTGCCTCTTCCTGTCTTTCACCAATTTCACTGCAACCAAAATTCAGAAGAAATTACACATGATAAACCAAATATCTTGCAAACCACAAAAAGATATGGAAGGAGACCTCACCCTCCTCGGGATACGAGGTGTTGGGGTTAAACAGGCTCAGCCCGGCCAAAACAAGCTCGGCTTCGGTGTAATCCCGTACAATGGTACCTAGCCGATCTAACCTAGTCACGGCATTAGCCAAATCTACCGTGGAAGCCTGACTTTCTAACTTACTACCTTTCTGTCGCCAGACGAGGTGGGGAACCTCATCAGAGCGACAGAAGAAGAACTTATTCTGCCAATTCGTAATTTTCGATTTTGTTATTAAACGAAACGAATCCTTACGAACTGGAGTCAAATAGAACCACCCCGTATCACCTAATTTAAAAAGAAAAATTTCAGTATCAGGTCTACTGATACCGGAATACCCATGGTGCTAGCTTCTACAACTAATCCTACGAGCTTGTTTAAAAGAGTTCGGTGCGATTTGCCCCATGGCAATACCGAGCTTGCGAAGTAAAGCTCCAAAAATTGGAAACAACGGAACCGAAGACTGTGCTTCAAACTATCTTCGTACACGGTAAAGAAACCGTCCGGAGGCGAACACGCTCTGTCCCCCGGTCCGGGAGCTACTAACAGAGCAGAGGAAGGAAATTGATATTCTCTACAAACGTTAATAATTTGTTCTGCGCTAAACGACGACCTATACTTAAGGACTTTGCCCTCAGTCACCGGAGCAAGACGCACACACTCAATTGTCTTAGTTGATAAAAAATCTACAGTGAAAGCATTTATTTTTACAGTCGACGGAAAAGATGGCATTGGAGGCGGCGATAACCCATCAACCGCTCCACCGTCAAGGCAACTCCTATTCCTACACCAACGGCAACTCTAATCCTGAAGGACATCTAGAAGCTCGGTGTTTACCCACAAAAGGAGGAGATCAAGCTCAAGAGTCCAAGTTGGAGAAGAATTATTATCCTAGTAGAACTCTATGTAAAAATATCTATAAATAGGGGCTTAGAATAGATGAAGAGGGGAGAACAATCTCTTGTAAGCCTCACGCATAAAGTTAATAAAGCATACATACTTTCCGCCCCGTGGACGTAGATCTCTCGATCGAACCACGTAAATCCCTTGTGTCCTTTACTTTCGTGTTCTTTAATTCTCTATTTTCGTGCCTAAATCACCCTTGAAAAGCAAGATCGATCAGGTACGGTATTATACCGTACCAAAAATTCGGTATACCGCTAATTACGATATTTTTGGTATTTTTCGATACGGTATGTCCTGTATACCTTAGTTTCGATAAATTTGTCCACCCCTAAAAAGGAGGGGATGAGAAGGGGGAAATGCGGTAATCCATTCCCTAAAAGAAGAGAAAGAGAATGGTTAAAAATGGCAACCAAACACTAACAAAGGGAATCAAAGCTTCTGATTTATTTTTCCTTTCCTGATTACCTCGAAACAAACGCCGTTATTGCAGATAGAAAAATCATGGGAGTTTTATAAATGAAAAGATGAATTTTTAATGAAACATTGGAAAGCGAGAAAAATTAATTCATTTTGACATTTAAAAGATTAAATTTTCCTGAAATTTTGAGAAGATTAATTTGGGCATGACACATTTTTATTTCTAATAACATGATAACTATACGGCCCTTGTTGATTCGGATTAAATTGATCCCGACAGATTTACTAATTTCATGTTAATAATAATAATAGTAATAATAATAATAATAATAATAGTAATAATATTTGTACTTGTATTTATTACTACTAATAATAAGGTTCTAAACCTCTCCGTCTCCATTTCCTATTGCCCAAGTTAAAATTCCACGACGACCGTCTAGAATCTAGATGTATAATACTAATAAAATTAATAATCTGAAGAAATGTTTCCACTGATCTTAATCTACACCTGAAAATCCCTCATTTCTAAATCCAATCAATACTCTGATCCTCCATTAATGGCGACGCCGAAACCCTCACGGACGCCGGCGGAAATCGAGGATATAATCCTCCGGAAAATATTCCTGGTGACGCTCGTCGATTCAATGGAGTCCGATTCTCGTGTTGTTTATCTGGAGATGACGGCGGCGGAAGTCATGAGCGAGGGGAAGGAGCTCAGATTATCGCGGGAATTGTTGGAGAGAGTCGTAATTGATCGGCTCTCCGGCAGCTTCCCCGCCGCCGAGCCGCCGTTTCGCTACCTGCTCAACAGCTACCGCCGCGCCTTCGAGGAGGGGAAGAAGATCGCGTCGATGAAGGATAAGAACCTGAGGTCAGGGATGGAATCGGTAGTGAGACAGGCGAAGAAATTGACGGTGTCGTACTGTAGGATTCATCTAGGTAATCCGGATATGTTCCCGAGTGACGCTACGGAGAAGTTGAGCGTTTCTCCGTTGCTGCCTTTGATCTTCGCAGAAGTCGGGGGAAATATCGATGGTTTCGGTGGGAGTAGCAGTGGAGCTTCGTCTCCACCTGGTTTTGTTGAGGATTTCTTCAGGGATGCTGATTATGATTCGATCGAGCCAGTTATGAAACAGCTGTATGAGGATTTGAGAGGGAGTGTTATAAAGGTTTCAGCTTTGGGGAATTTTCAGCAGCCATTGAGAGCATTACTGTTGCTGGTGAATTATCCGATAGGGGCTAAGGCTTTAGTAAATAATCCATGGTGGATACCGCAAAATGCGTTTGTGAATGGGAGAGTGATGGAGATGACTAGTATACTGGGACCGTTTTTTCATGTTAGTGCATTGCCGGATCATGAGATATTCAAGAGCGAGCCTGATGTAGGGTAAAGTTTGAATCTCAATTTTCTTGCGCCTTCTGTCATTTTTGTTAACCCAAGTTTTAGTTAATTCTTGATTTTGACCTATTATGGTTATGGATTGTTCATTTACTGAAGCTTGAAGCTATGACATCTTTTTGAGTTCAGTTTGTGCTCTTGTATTAATGGACGAAGCAAAGCCTTAAACACGTATGACATCTTTTAAGTTCAGTTTGTGTTTCTTGCATTAATGGATTATTTATGTTTACATGGTTAGCCAACAATGCTTCTCCGATGCATCGACTCGGCGCCCAGCTGATCTTCTTTCGTCCTTCACAACTATCAAAACTGTTACGAACAATTTGTATGATGGATTGGCTGAAGTTCTTAAGTGCCTTCTAAAAAATACAATTACTCGCGAAAACGTTCTCGAGTACCTTGCAGAAGTCATCAACAAAAATTCTTCAAGGGGTCATTTGCAGGTATACTTTTCCTAGTCATAGGAGGAAAGCTCTGCCTTCATTTCTCCTTCTAAGTGATTTTAAGAAGCTAATCTAAACATAACGTCGGCTGTTTCCGTTGGATTTGGTTGTAGATTGATCCTTTGTCTTGTGCTAGCTCTGGAATGTTTGTAAACCTCAGTGCAGTTATGCTTCGTCTCTGTGAGCCATTTATGGATGCTAGTTTCAGTAAAAGAGACAAAATTGATCCTAAATATGTTTTCTATGGCAGCCGCCTCGAAATGAGGTAGTGGGCTACTTTTTTCTTTTTCTTTACCGCTTTTCAGCTGATACTGAAGCCTTTCCCCTATTGTTTCGGTTGGAAAACTCTTCTCAGTGGATTGACTGCTTTGCATGCATCATCGGAAGAAGTGTCTCAATGGTTTGATACCTCAACAAGTGCTGGTGATGGACAGAATGGGGTGATACAGTCTCAAGAAACCTCAAGTTCCAGCAGAAGTGCCAACGGACCTTCTCTTCAAAATAATACGCCAGTTAACAGATGTAGTGAAAAAACTAAGTACACATTCATATGTGAATGCTTCTTCATGACTGCTAGGGTGCTCAATTTGGGTTTGCTAAAAGCATTCTCAGACTTCAAACACCTTGTCCAGGTTATAATACCTAGTCTTTTGTTCAACTGGGATATATTTTGTATCAAATTTTGTCACTGTTTTCTTTCCAATTTGTTCTACAACAGTAAACCAACTGAGCAACATAAGAAAATATATTTTGTATCAATTTTTGTCACTGTTTTTTTTCCAAAATTGTTCTACAACAATAAGCTAACGGAGCAACATAAGAAACAACACAAAACTTAGCCTTGTTTTTCTCATCTCTATCCTTACTTGATTTCATATTTATAGACATTATATTAGGCAGTCATCATCTTGGCTGACTTTATAGTTTGATGTTGTACTTTATATTCAGGACATTTCTAGATGTGAAGATGCTTTGTCCAATTTCAAAGCCATGCAAGAGCAGGCGCCTTCCCCACAATTGCGGCATGACATAGCTCGCTTGGAAAATGAAATTGAGTCGCACACACAAGAGAAATTATGTTATGAAGCTCAAATACTAAGAGTATAAAATTTCGTCTTCTAAGTCTTCTATTCTTTGTAGCTGTAAATTTACTTTCATATAGTGGGATGCAATTGCGCTAGTGAATAGTTATTTTCTATTCTCTCTAATTTCAAATTAGCTTCCCATAATGCTATGATGAAAGATGACTAATAGATTGAATCACACACATGAGAAATTATGCTATGGTACTTCAACAGCTGTACCAATTGCACTAGTGAACATATTTTCTATTCTGTAGGATGGAGGAATTCTTCAACGTGCACTATCTTACTACCGGCTGATGGTAGTGTGGTTGGTTGGGCTAGTTGGAGGATTTAAAATGCCTCTCCCACCAGCATGCCCGAAGGAATTTGCTTGTATGCCTGAACATTTTGTGGAAGATACAATGGAGTTGCTAATTTTTGCATCTCGAATTCCTAGAGCTTTAGATGGGGTCATGCTGGTATGTTGAAATTTAATTTTTACATATGCCGTGGTACCGCTTTTATGATTTTCGTACTTCAACTACCATAATTCTATCATGATGTGATAGTCATCTTGAGTACTTAAGACCCAGTTATGGTCATGCGTCTTGACAGGACGATTTTATGAACTTCATCATTATGTTCATGGCCAGTCCAGAGTACATACGTAATCCATATCTAAGGTCAAAAATGGTTGAAGTGCTTAATTGTTGGATGCCTCGGAGAAGGTACATTTGATAAGTTATGTGTACAAGCATGTTATTTTGTCTCGCTTCTTTCTCGATCCTAACTAACTTTGTGTATAGTGGATCAAAGGCAACTGAAACGTTGTTTGAAGGTCACCCCTTATCCCTTGAGTATCTAGTGAAGAATCTCCTGAAGCTTTATGTTGATATTGAATTCACCGGATCCCATACTCAGGTGATTGTAACTAAGTGCTGTCATATTATAATCTGTGTTCAACTTCAAATGTTATTTAGAAACAAGTGCTTAGTTTTTCATATGATAATTGCTTATTTAGAAACAAGTACTTAGTTTTTCATATGATAATTGCGTATTTATCTTTAACTTCCTTCATCTCATATTGATTTCTAGTCCATTCTTTGTCAAATATATTTTTTGCTTTCCACTAATATGATCAGATTTACTGCAAGCCTCTAGATTGATAGGAATATTACATTATGTAAAACTGTACACCTTCTTAATTGTTCAATATTAGTCATACCTCTATGCATTTGTCGACTCAATCATCCTTCTTAGTTGTTTTGATATAGACTAGATGTTGATGTATGCACAATAAGTTAGAAGGACTTGGTGCATTTTACTATTCTCATGTTAAGCGTGTGTGATTCACTACTATTCTTAATAATATTATTATCTGGCTTTTAGTTTCTTATCTATGGTGTATAATATTGTGATTAACGATTATGCTTTTATTGACTGAGTACTATGGCACCTTTTCAGTTCTATGACAAATTCAACATACGTCACAACATTGCCGAACTACTGGAGTACTTGTGGCAGGTTCCTAGTCATCGAAATGTATGGAGAAAGGTAAAGCTATCCATATTTGTTCTTATATTTCTCCTTGACTTGATCTATCTCCCAATGGAGAACCTTACTTTTATACATTATGTCTATGACAGATAGCTAAGGAGGAGGAGAAGGGCGTCTATCTGAACTTTTTGAACTTTTTAATCAACGATAGCATTTATTTGTTGGATGAAAGTCTCAACAAAATTCTTGAACTAAAAGCACTAGAAGCTGAGATGTCTAACACTGTGGAATGGGAAAGTAGACCAGCCCAAGAAAGACAGGAGAGAACTCGACTTTTCCACTCTCAGGAGAATGTCGGTTTGCTCTTCATACTTCTCTAGATTATTAACTTGGAATACTAACTAAAGTGCTAGTTTTTTCATTTCTGTAGATCATTAGGATTGATATGAAATTGGCAAATGAAGATGTGAGCATGCTGGCATTTACATCAGAGCAGATTACATCTCCTTTCCTGCTACCAGAGATGGTTAGTGTTTTTGGCTGATTGTTGATCTAGTTAAGTAGTTCGTACGTATTGACTTTTTCTAACATGGCCTTGTCGTCCAGGTTGAGAGAGTTGCTAGTATGCTGAATTACTTTTTGTTGCAACTTGTGGGGCCGCAAAGAAGATCCCTTAGCCTGAAAGACCCTGAAAAGTACGAGTTTCGACCAAAACAATTGCTGAAGCAGGTATTAGAAACCGCTTTGTTTTTTTACTTTGGGAAATCATCACTTGAAACTTCTAGCTGGTGAATAAGTATCACAACAGAGTTCTATCGCCGCTATTATGCTTACACACACACAAATCTATTGATGTAGAGATCCATTAATCAAGCGAACATATGTAGTATTGGGCACACTGAGAGAACTGAACAAAATGACCATTTAAAAGAAAACTGAAAGGGACATTAAAACTGGGTCAATTTGCCAAGATGTGCAACTAACGCATGAAACAAAACAAAAATGTATATGGAAAAGGACCTTGATTACATTATCTGATGGTACTCTATTCCTTTTTCTTTGTTTTTGAAGATTGTCACTATATATGTGAACTTGGCAAAAGGAGACAAGTTTAATATTTTCCCAGCAGCCATCACAAGAGATGGTCGGTCATACAATGAACAGGTATATTCATCTGCATACTTTTTTTCCTTGTACTTTGTTCGGAAACAAGATTTCTACCAAAGTCGAATTATATTGATTTAAGAAGATCTACTTTTTTCACTATATATGTTTTCTGGTTAGTGCAGCTATTCGGTGCTGCAGTTGAAATCTTGATTAAAATCGGAGAAGATGCTAGGATCATACATGAATTTGTCGAGCTTGGCGATAAAGCCAAAGTTGCAGCTGTAGAAGCCAGAGATGCTGAAACTACTCTTGGAGACATACCTGACGAATTCCTCGACCCAATTCAGGTACATCGTGATTTTTCTTGCATAAATTGATACGGTTCACTAGAAAAATTCAAACTACTAATACTAATTTGGCCAATTTGAGTAATGATCCATTCGAAATTCAAACAACATATCATGTATACACTCCTCTTCGGTACACTGAGTTTTCTGGAGTTTTTGAGGTGGTGTTGTTTCTTGGGTTTCAGTGCACTTTAATGAAGGATCCTGTGATTTTGCCATCGTCGAGGGTGGTTGTGGATAGACCAGTTATCGAGAGGCATCTTCTAAGTGATAGTGTAAGTAACCGTAACATCTTTCAACTATTCCATCTCTTCGTATTATTCTGTTGGGGAAATGAAATTAGTTATTGCTCGATTTGGAATTACAGACGGATCCATTCAATCGGTCTCATCTCTCCTCGGACATGCTAATACCTGACGTGGAGCTGAAGGCAAAAATCGACGAATTTGTCAGGTCTCGAAAATTGAGAAGGCACGAGGAAGGGATGAGTATGCAGCAGGACTCCAAAGGCAAAGGCACGATTCAAACGACTGATACTACTACGTTAATAGAATAGAAATAGGATTTGGTGATATACTTTTTGTAAATTTGATCATTACCTCTTATATCATTTATATGCTGACTGGATTTTGGAGGCCTTTACTTTTGTCACGCTTGAAACATCTAATTTATATCTTTCAAGTTGCATTTCTTGTCATCTTTTCTTGATCTTATATTTACCTTCCAATGTTAACAATTTATATTAGTCATAATTTTATCTAAATTGATAAACCATTATTGTTAGAAACTAAATATATAAATTATGTGAATAAATTCTTAGAATTTTATGATGGAAGTAAAGAGTAAAAATGGAAAATATGCTACCTCTAATAGCAAAGCACAAGAAGCTTGGATGTAAAACCAGTGTACAAATTCCCCAACCACGGAATTAAATCAAGTAAATTACAAGAATGCCCCTACACTTAAAAAAATAAATAGATACTTACAGGTTACATCCGCACTAGAAAAAAAGTGACAGATAAATACATCAAATATGATACAGAGAATAAAAGTGACAGATAAATACATCAAATATGATACAGAGAATAGATGTTTTCTTTTCCCCATCGTTGATGAGATTCATCGAGTGGCTGGTTTCCATTCGATATGCTCGAGGCTTCTAGCTAGTGACACCGTCTTCTGATTCAAGAGGATGCTTGTAGTGTATTCAAAGGCAATGCGGCTATCATCCTTTCAAGCCAAATATAGAGGATCTCCACCAAAAATCTTACCAGTTGTCGTTTTTACAATAGTATTACCTACTGTAGTTCTGAAGAAAGTATCAATTTAGCATGTTCAACTTGACTAGTAAGGCAAAAGAAGAGTTCAGTACCCTATCAATGTCTTCATCATGATTTGCAACATTCTCCTCTATCGCTCTTGCATGCTTTTGAACATAGAGCTTTCAGAGTCTTGATTGCATTGCTAACTTCCTTCTCGAGTATTCATTGGCAATTCTGGTGGAGTTTTTGTTGTGTCGAAGGTAAAACTCAGCTAGGAGGATTTGGCGCTCGTCCTTTGATAAGTCCCCATGATAACCCTAAGCCGATGAATAAACTGAGATCAATTTCCAAGTGTGTGCATCTCTGAGAGCTTTATGCATACAGCAAAATGAATTTACAGAACCATAACCAATAATTTCGAGGAGCACTCATGAAATCCTTTAATATGTTTGAAATGTAAACCCAGAATTAATTTTCTTTTAGTACTACAAGACTACAATTCAAATATATACGTATGTACAAGTAGTGCTTGTTCTAAAAATGTCCTTGGCTACTGTTAGAGGTGAATTCAGTTATTCTAGATTCATTCTAAAATCAGAAATCGTACGAGTTCACTTGAGAGAAGCAACACAAGCTGATACAGTTAAACGTCATTGAAAGTACAGATCCCAAGCAATACAAGGATATCTACATAAAAGCTTTTACAGAAAGCATGCTTTGAGTAGAAAGTAAGGAATCTCGAAACACAACTGAGCAGGATCTTCCATAACATATGCCATAAAGTCAAATATGTTCAAGTATTTGTTCTTAAACATCACCACTCTTTATTAGTTTACACCATTAACCATCTACTTGATCTAAGGACATAGATAGCTTAGTTGTCCAAGTAATTGGTTTTAAGTGAAAAAACAGAAAAAAAAAAAAAAGATATAATTACCATGCGGGAAACTCTGTCACATACAGCTTGGTGCATTAGAAGGCCAGCAGCTACTGAAACATTAAACGAGTCTACCATGCCTCTCATCGGTATACAACAATGGAGATCGGACAGCTTAAGTGCTTCTTCACTAATCCCACTAAAAGTAAAAAAAAAAAAATACCACATATTTCACCGAATGATCCAATGTAAAGAACACATGAAATTTATAAAATGTAATTTGGAAAATTTGTTGATACAGCTTGAAAGTACAAGAATGTATAGGCTAGAGAAAACGTACTTAAGTTCATTTCCAACAACTATAGCAGTTGGACAAGTCCAGTCTACATCATAGACAGAAACCTAGAGAAAGCACCAAATTTGTAATGCATCAGCTATGGATCCCAAGGAATTTTACTTGCAATAACAGCGAGGCAAGAAATCAAGCAACGAAAAGAGTGTTAATTTTATCACTTAATTGAAAGAAACCAGGAAATAAATTTGTCGATACCGCATCCACCCCCAGGTGCGTTGTGGCTATTCTATAGCCTCGTGCTTTCAGAACTCCAAAGCACTCGCTGATCGAGCTCCAAAGTTCAATATCCAACCATTTCTCTGCTCCCATGCTAACGTGGCGGTTATCTCTATACCTGTATGATGGAGTTAAGAGTACAGGAAAATTAAACCAACAAATATGAGTGCAAATATGAAGAAAAAGTTAATCACTGCCTCTCAGTGAAGAGTATAAGCATTGTTATTGATTCCGCAGGACAATATATGGTAGTATTGACTATATAATTAATAAGATGCGAATTAACATGTGTATACATAATATCGTAGATCAACAACGACACCTTAAAACTAACAATCAGAAAGCTTCTAACTTAATACAACTCCATACTTATTTCCTTAAGAGTGCAAGTGAATTCATGAATAGCTCAAGGTAAAATTCAACCAATATCAAACACGACATAACTTCATGGTTCTTTCCTTACGAGTGAAAGTGAACTCATCAATAGCTCAAATATACAATTCAAGCAGTATCAAACATGATGCAACTTCATTGTTCTTTCCTTATGAGTGAAAGTGAGTTCATGGATAGCTCAATACACAGTTCAACCAGTATCAAACACCATGCAACTTCATAGTTCTTTCCTTAGAGCGAAAATGAATTCATGAGTAGCTCAAATATACAATTCAACTAGTATCAAACATGATGCAACTTCATAGTTCTTTCCTTACGAGTGAAAGTGAATTCATGAATAGCTCAATATACAATTCAACTAGTATCAAACATGATGCAACTTCATAGTTCTTTCCTTATGAGTGAAAGTGAATTCATGAATAGCTCAATGTACAGTTCAACCAGTATCAAACATGATGCAACTTCATAGAATGAAGTCGTGAATAACTCAATATACCATTAAGTAAATGCTCAAAACACATTCTCTACGAGCAGTTGTTCACCTTCTGGAGTTGTCAAACGACACAACATGAACCGACTGAATCCCGAGAGCATCAGCAGATCTAAAAGCAGCCGAAACATTACCCAAATCGCTCAGTCCCTCGACCACTAAACACACAGAATAGCTCCTGTTATTCACAGCATTCCTAAACCTCTCCTTCCTGGGATCCATTATGTACGGATCAACAGCTTCCAGAACTTCACTGCTGCTCAGATACGCATCCTCCGCTTTACATGTATCTAAATACGGAAACCACCGTTTCCTCCTATCGGCATCGTCGCCGTTTTCCAAACGGCGTACCATCTTCATCAAATCTAATACATTATCCTTCTTCTTGGAAAATAGTTCCTCCACCCTGTCTTTACATAAATCTTCTGGCGTTTCTAAATCAACACCATGAGCTACAATTCCCTCTGTACAATCAGGAATTTCTGCAGTAATTGCAGTTGTAGCACTGCCGAAGCTTCTAGAAATGGAAAAGTGCTTGTGGGATTTGATTCTTAGCCCTGTTGAAAAATTGGATCTTTATTTAACAGTAAGAATAATTATACAAACAGAGATTCATAGGAAGCAATGTGTACCTGGACGGGATGAAAGAGAGACGGAAAAATGGCGCAGCATACTTGAATTTGGGATTCGAGCTCGGAAATCCAAGCATGATAAGGTAGCACGGATTAGGGTTTTGCAGGAGTTCATTTGCAATTGAGGAAGATGAATTGGATTCATTTTTTTATTTCTTCTTTTTCTGGATTATTTAAAAAACTAGGACTAGGAGTACGATTTATTGCAATTTCCATGGGAAACGGGAGAGTCTTCAGTGCATACTTTGCATTGCACAATGCAATCCTATTCATCCACGTGTCCTTTCATTTTATTTATTTTGAAAAGGTCTTGCAGGTATGTACTATTGTGGGCACAATTTCTATAGCCACCCCCAACCTAACCTAGCCCCCACCCCCCAACCAGCCCTGGACCCCACACCCCAATTCAGAGATACTATATTCTTTAATTTCAAATTATTTATTGTTCTTTAAATATATAGAACAATGCATTTCCGATTATATTAACGCAATGAGCTATTTATGCCTTTCGAAACAATGTTTTTTTTCACTTAAATATTTTATCCATTTAAATGTTGTAAATTACAGTTTGTATTTCACTTAAGTCTTTTTTTGTTTGTGAGCAATTATGCGAAATAAAATTCCGATGTTATTTAAATTTGAATAATTAGTTTACACGTTAAATGTCGCTCATTTAAAAATATATATATATATGACTAAGTATATGAAAATGCTATTAGAAATGAAGTATTTATAACTTAGTTTGTACAATAATATCATAAATATTTTGGACATGTATTGAAAATATTAAATGAAATTAAACGTTATTCATTTCATACTTTATTTTTAAGATTAAGGCATAATTCAAAATACCCACTTATCTTAGTGAAAATAAAATAGTAGCCACTACCATACTATATAAGCCGCTTTCAATATAATAAGACAAAATTATCCTTATATTTTCAATATTTGTTTTTCAATTGAACAAAAACAACAAAAAAAATCAACGTAATTCAAAACATCGATCAAAATTCAAAACAACATTTTCTTCAAAACTCAATATAATACTCCTTCCGTCTCAAGATTTATGGACCTATTTCTTTATTGGGTCGTCTCTGATTCATGGACAATTTCCTATTTGGGAAATAATTAAGTAACTAATGGTACCATTAGTAAATTTTTTATTACAATTAACAGTCCCTAATTAAATATCTCATTCACTCACCTCTCAGCACGTATCGCAATAAATTCCAAAAGTTTAAATAATCATAACTTGCTCGTTTGTTCTCCAATTTTTATGATTTTTATACCAAACTAAAGGTCTTGATACGATCTTTTATTTAAGATCATACATCAATATGTTTATACACATCTATGACGCTCTAGTTTTAAAATATGGTTAAATACATAAACAACACTTCCACATAAATGCAATACACTTTAAACACTAAAACATTATCATCTTAATTCTTGTGCCAAAATGAAAAGGTCCTTCAATCTTGAGACGGAGGAGTAGTACCAAATAACAGTTTTATTTGAAAAACTTTCCTTGAAATAATTTAATTTTATCATTTTTTATGATTTATAAGTGAATAGGAGTAACATATCTAGCAAATGCCCCAAAGGGTAGGGGGTGAGAATTTGGGGATTCCGCTCGAGTTTTTTGTACAATTTGAAAAACCAAATAGAAATCGGATTTTCAAGAAAACATAAGGACCCGAACCCGATTTTCAAAAAAACGAACGTGGAAAATCGAAATTAATTTCGGCTTTAATATATATATATATATATATATATATATTTGCTTTATTCACTTCTAACTTTAATCAACACACTTAAATTTCATCCAAAATCAATATTAATAATATTTTTATTACTATAATAAAATCATAATATCAAATATTAACTAATTTAATATTAAATACAAACTAAATATTACAATCACCAAAGATAAATTGCCAAAATATACAAATAATAACTACAGACCAATATATAAAAAAATTAAAAATCAGATTTTTGGTTTTTCGGGTGTTTAAAAAAATAACCGAACCCGAATTGCACTAAGAAAAATAAAAATAAATCGGATGGATTTAAAAAATCGTGTTGGGAACCCTTTGAAACTGAGTTTTGATAATGCTATTAGAAACCACACTTAGATATAGGTTTTAAGTGGAACAGGCTGGTCTTCGTGTTTGGATCAGTCAAGCTTAACTCGGACAGGTTGCTCATGTAAAGGTCAAGGTTGGTAGTGCAACCTTGTACCTAATCTACTCAATCTGTCATATTGTTCCATTAGGTAATTTGTCTATGTAACCTGCTCCTACCATACTCCGAAGATTTCACACGAAGGTTACAGAAGACCGAAGACAGTTCGAGGTATAGGATGGTCGACCTGTGAAGACCAACCTGAGCTGTGGTTGAGAAATCTGTTCTCACCCAACGACAAGAATTGTGTCAGTGTACGGTACTGCAAATCCTGACACACTTCCAACGGCTCTATTTCAAATGCTTCACTATATATACCTCAACTCATTCCAGAAAGAATTAACGGGAAACTCAATATACAAGCCGAAACGCTACAGAAATCTCAAGCTGAAATTCATTCAATCAACACTCGAAATTACTAGAGCTTTCCCAAGTGTTGATCTTTGTAGATTTCTGATATCTCTGGAAACTGTCTTACTAGAACACATCACACACACTCTCACTACCATCACTGTTGATATTTAGTGTAGTTGATTGAGTTATGTATTCCTAACGACGATAGCTATTCACAGCTTTCTAGTTTGGATATTAGCGCTAGTTGTTTAGCGTTGGTAAGATTGTATAATAGATTGTATGTAAAGTAAGAAGAGACACAACTCAAGAATCGTGCTAGATTCAGTCTGAAGAAAGACTTGAATTTGGACTGGACCTCCACCAGTGTTAAAAGGAGCGAATATCTCAAGTTAAGGGATTACAGATTCGACGGGATCTGGCGTGGACGTAGGAGCTGTTTACTCCGAACCACGATAAAAACTCCTCGTGTTTCTCTTTCTTGCTATTTACTTTTACATCTTTATTTACACAGTTTGTATGTTCACAACCTTCACTACTGTAACCTATCTTGCATGAGCAGTTATCTGAACTGAAATCTTTTGAAAACTGTGTTGAAAACGATTAGCCAACCTTTCCACCAAACTTCCGCACGCAGGTTAGTTTTGCAAGCTCAGCAGTTTACTGATTGAGCTGGAAAAACTAAGCTGCTCTGATAAACTGAAGTGACGACTCAGTAAGATCAAATTGTTTTGAAAAATCAAAACTGTTGGCTAATTGGTGTACCCCCCCCCATACACCAATGACTACTTATCGGGGCTTACAAGTGGTATCAGAGCGGTGGTTCTTTTGACCACTGCTTCTGCATACTAGAAGTTTTTTGTGTTTTCGTGTCAAATTGAACTAGATCTCTAGAATTGTGATTGTGCATACATACATAAACTGTCACTATGGAAGCTTCACTTCTCCGCGTCTGCGAAGATTTCTCTGTGCAGGGATATGAAGACTGGAGCTTTCGAATAAAGATGTGCCTCCAAGCTCATCATGTACTGATGTGGGATGCCATCGAAAATGGTCCAACACCAATCTACGAACCTTACGATACTGATGTTTCTGGAGAAAAAGTTTTCGAAGCAACATATGTGCCAAAGATCAAAGATCTCAGAAAATACACAACCGAAGAAAGAAAGGAAGCTGGACTTGACAGCTTCGCAAAAGGGCTGATCTCTAGCACAGTTAAGGGAGTCCACCTGGCCAAGATAAGAAATCTTGGAACTGCAAAGGAAATGTGGGACACCTTAAAAGCCATAAGCCTTGGATCAACAGAAATACTGGAAAACAAGCTGTCAGTGGCATGCAGTAAATTTGAAGAATTCAAAATGCAGCCAATGGAGACCATTGACCAGCTTAAGAACAGATTCACAATGATCACTTTGGATATCGCAGCTCTCAAGAAAGATAAATACACACAGCGCGAACTCAACCTCAAAGTTATCCAATCTCTCCCAGCAAGCTGGCATGTGTACAGTGCCATGCACCGTGGCAGGTCGGATATCAGCAACCTGTCAACTGAGCAACTGTTTGATCTACTCATCGGAAATGAGTTTGAAATGATCAGACTTCACGGGTCAGAACAAGTGTCTTCAAGCAAGAAGACCGAGCCCGAGAAGAAAGAAAAGGATACTGCATTCAAAGCTGCATCAATTATAGAAGAAAAAGCAATCCCAAAGGATTTATGCTCCAAAATGGAGAAATTGTTGAAAGATTATGCACTCATGGCTAGGAGAAATGAAAAGCTTGAAAAACGTTTTAACAAATTCCGTAAATATCACAAGGATTTCAAGAGAAATCAAACCACCTCTTCTTCCAACAAGAAAGGTGCAGGTATATCAAAACCCTCTAAATTCAATTCTTCTAACACTCCCGTGGGTGGCTGTTTTGAATATGGCAGACCAGATCACTATAAGTCAGACTGCCCAGACTTATCAAAGGCTGAACGCGAAGAGCTCCGCGCAAAAAGAGATCAAAAGCTTAAGGAGCAGCGCAACGCCATGATCGCAGCTGAGGAAGAGGCCAAAGCAATTGCCACATTATCAGACTCAACCTCCTCCGACGAAGATGATGATGAATTGGATGAGGAAGAATGTCGCTTAGCTGACGAGGAACTTGAATATGAGGAATGCTACATGGGAAAAGATCTCGATCTTGCTCAATACAAGGTTGATACTGAAACCTCACTTTCATATTCAACTAACTCCGAACATGCAGGTATTGAAATACCTGAAATACCAACGTATGAAGAGTTTCAACAACAGCTTGATGACTACAAGAAGCTCTCGGAAATGTTTAAACAAGTAGTCAAAGAAGGATCCAAGCTAGAGGATGAAAATATGAAACTCAAAGTTGCCATGAATGAAGACTTCACTCTCTATGATGAAGCAAAAGAAAAGGAAATAGAGACCCTAAAAGTCCAAATGGGTCAATCAGCTTTAAGAGAAGAAAACCTTAAAGAAATGCTCACTGAAAAGGATAGTGAGATCAACAACTTGAATGGCAAACTGGTAGATCTCTCAAAGGAGCATGAGAAGCTATTGCAGAAAGAGCTCAAGCTTCAACAAGTCCTGATGAAAATGAACAAAAATGGTGAAAAGCTTGAAGCCCTGCAAGCTGCCCAGAGACCTGCTCAGATAAAGTTTGGCATTGGATTCCATGGTTAAACCAGCGGAGCTAAAGAAAATGAGAAGGTCTTGTTCGAGAAAGAAAAAGAGTTGGCTGAAAGCAAAGCTCAACAAACTCTACCAGATAAGCAACTCAAACTGAAAAATCCAGCTCGGCAACCACAAGCAATCCTGGTGAAAGAGCATGGAAAGCCTGCTATCAAGAAATAGCAGCCAAGGCCGTCAGTTGAACAACAAAAGGTTGAGCGACCTAGGAAACTATATGGTCAAACAGCTTATCAAAAAGGAAGCCAACCTGCTCTAAGAATGGTGCAAACTGCTAGTAAAAGAAATGTAGTCTCTCAACCAAGAATCATTCAAACTGCTCAACCACAACCAAACATTTACCATGAGCAGTGGCCAAATCAACAAACACTTGACAATGAAGGTTATTGGTACGACCATCATTAGTACCAATATCCTGAACTGTCAAGTAGGCATTATCAATTTCCACATGGAAGTGGATTTGGAAATGATCGTTGCAGATGTGGATATATGGAGCAGTACTATCAAAATGATCATTATCAACCTACTCATTACCAACAGCAGTCTGCATACTCTAATGAAACCTTCTACTCAACAAATAAGCAATGGACCAAGCCACGAGTCAAAAGAAGGAGTTCCCAAAAGAAGAAGCTTGGAAACCAAGCTGCTAAAACTCAACCTGCTAACAAAGCACCCAAATTCATATGGGTTGCTAAAACTGTCTAATTGCAGGATGGGAAAACTCAAAGGAGAAAGCGAGCAGCTCGCGGCGCGGTCTGGATCATTGACAGTGGATGCACAAAACACATGACCTGCGACAAAAGCATGCTTACAAACTTCATTGAATATAACGGACCTCTAGTCACTTTTGGAGGAGACTCTAAAGGGAAAACAAGAGGTTACGGTAATCTAGTTATTCGTAAAACAACAATATCAAACGTCACATATGTTGAAGGTTTAAATCATAATCTCTTTTCAGTAAGCCAGTTCTGCTCTACTGGAAAAAAAGTAGAATTTTCTGCTAACATATGTGCTATAAAGAACAAGGAAGGAGAAGAAATTCTTCTTACCGGTATTTTGTAGGATAACTTGTACATAGTACAATGGTCAGATGAGAAAGAAATCTGTCTGGTCACCAAGTCTACACCTGAAGTTAGCTGGCTCTGGCATAAGAGACTGTATCACTTAAACTTCTAAGCCATCAACAAGCTTGCTCGCAAGAAGCTTGCAGATGACCTTCCAGATCAAGTCTACTACAAAGATCATGTTTGTGAAGCCTGTTAAGCTGGAAAGCAAACCAAATCGTCATTTCCAAGCATTGCAACTCACAACACAAGTAGAATCTTGGAATTACTCCACCTGGATTTATTCGGTCCAGTAACTCCTAGAAGCATTAATGGTAAAAAGTATACTCTCGTTATTGTTGATGATTACTCACGATATACTTGGGTTATTTTCTTACATAAAAAGAAGGAGACACTAGTAGAGCTACCTGCACTGCTCACCAGACTGTCAAACATGAAAAACAAAAGTGTGATCTCAATTAGATCCGATCGTGGAACAGAATTTCTTAATCATATGATTGAGTCCTACTGTACTAGAAATGGAATTACACATCAAACTTCAGCAGCTCGCACACCTCAACAGAATGGTGTTGTTGAACGACGCAACAGGTCTCTAAAGGAAGCAGCTCGCACAATGCTGAATGAAATCAATCTTCCCAAGAAGTTCTGGGCGGAAGTAATCAACACAACTTGCTACACTCAGAACAGATCAGTCATTCATAAACGACATGGAAAAACTCCATACGAGCTGTGAAAAGATAAGAAACCTCGATTCAAATATCTTAAATCTTTTGGTTGCGTGTGTTACATTCACAATAATGGGAAATCACAGTTAAAAACATTTGATAGCAAAGCAGATCCAGGAATATTTGTAGGATATTCAGAGATCAGCAAAGCTTCAAAGTTTTTAACAAGAAGACTCAGATTGTGGAAGTAACACCACATGTTGTTTTTGATGAATCTATCTGTGAGTACAGGGAGACTCAACCTGAAGAAAGTACAGGTGCGAATCAAGATCAAGCAGGCTCCAACACGCAGTTTCGAGATGAAATACTTATATGGAGTCCAACCGACTTGGAAGAAGAAGAAAGTCAGCCTGTACAAAATTCCAATCCACAACATCCACCCATTCAGCAAGGGGGAACAAACCAAGGGGGAACCGAAGCTCCTCCAACCAGCTCCTCTTTAACTGATCCAGAAACTCCAAAAGAACCTACAGTCAATACAGAACTGTCAATAGATCAGCTTGCTGAACAATTTGAACAGCTTGACCCCTTCACTCCTCAACCTCGACCTGAGTTTGAAGATCCCTCACCAGACCCTGAACCAATTCTTACAGAAGAAGAAATCTCTCGTCGAAGGAGATGGGTCGATGCTCATCCTGGAGATCTCATTGTCGGGAACCCAAATGCGGGTGTGAAGACAAGAAGACAGATAGGTGAAGGCTGTCTACTAAGCTGTTATCTCTCCTACTCTGAACCCAAAACCGTTGAGGAAGCTCTTAACGACCATGACTGGGTTACAGCCATGCAAGAGGAACTCAATGAGTTTAAAAGAAACGAAGTATGGTGATGAGACGGGACTTAGCATTGAAGAGAACAATCGGGACTTGCAGCTCGGAGGAGCAGTGACGAGGTCGAGAGCCAAGAAGCTGCAAGGTTATTTGCAATGCTACGTTTCGAGGAGATTGGCAAATGATGGAGTCGAATTTCATCAATACAAGTTGGTGAATTTAACAAGTGTTGAAGATGAAGATTTGGGCGTCCATCATTGAAGAAAAGGAAGACAAGTCCAAGAAAACAAATTTTCTTATATTTTATTTGGGCTTAAAAACTTTGTATTTATTTTTTTAATTTAGTTTAGTCCAATTATCACAACATGTTTAGGTGATTAATTGGCCCAGTTATATTTAATTAAGGAGTCCGAAATTATCAAGCCCAAGCCTTGTTAATTTCGAAAACCTACCTAGCTTAGGAATTAGATTAGTATTTATGTTAATTTTCGTTCATACTTTGAGACAGACTTGATTGAATGAAAATAGCTTTTTACGCTATTCTCTTGTCTCACAAAAACTGAAGGTTCTTGGTAGAGTTTGATATTGGCGATTTCAAACTTGAATTCATCGACTCGTTCATGATATCTCGTAGTATCCGGGTTAGTCGAGCCATGAAGATTGCTTGATAATCGCGTTTCGGATCCTTGTAGATTCGAGGTTCGATTCTGGTAATTTTCACCCTTTTAATTTTCGAATTTTGTTAAACCTTTGTTTGATTCTCGTTCCCAGCCATCCCTCATCTTTCATACATCCCAAAAATCCATTATCCATCGTTCATATAACCATCATATCTCAGAAACCCGTAGTTTAATTCTTGATCCGTTTTTGAAACCCTAACTCGTCCTGAAAATCACCACCGTGCCAAATCGAAAAATACTCGTGCGTTTTCGCTTGAATTTTGGATATGTTCTTCATAACCTAAGTTGTAACTCGTGTTAAAATTTGAGCTTAATCGGAATTGAATTGCTTAGGTTTCTGTCGACGTCTATTCAGTGTAATTGTGGGTAGAATTTCAGGGAATTTCCATTCGATTGTTCATAGTTATATTTGGATTGAATCTTTCGTGTCTGACGTTGTTCGATTCTCAGCTTCCGCGTATTGTGATCGCATCATAAATTTTGGTACCAGAGCCACGTCAGTTTTGCTGATCGTGGTTCAATCCAAATAGGTGCCGTGACATATTAGGGGGCAAAAGTTTCGATAATAAAAATAAAAAAAAATAAAAAAAATTCTGATAAAAATATATATATATATATATATATATATATATATATATATCGAAGGCCCTAGTGTGTCATTGTGTGTTTCGTAATTGGTTCTTGCATCATTTGTGTATTGGGTAGTAGTTGTGTCTTCGTTTCTTGAGTTTCCGTCGGTAGAACTTAAAACGGACGTAACTTTTAATCTGCTTATCCGTTCAAGCTCCATAATACCATTTCGGAAACGTCTCGACGAGACCTAGAAGTTAACACTGCTCTGCCGTGTTCGGTTTGCGTTTAGGCCAAAAAACAGCCGTCTGAAGGTCATACCGTCCAGTTGAAAAAAAAATAAAAAAATTCTAGATCTGTTAGTTTAGTTGCATTGGATAGTGTAGGTTTCAGTTCCTAAGTCGATTCAAGGTCGGATTAGTGCTCATAACTTGTTACTACTTATATCCAAGATTCCTAGTTTAGCCTTTTCCTTCTTATTTCAACCTTTCCTTGTTTCCTTGTTTCCTTGTTTGTTTAGCCCTTACCTAGCCACCGAAATTCTTACCCCTTATTTGTACCCCTTGCCGTGAATTTTACCCCACATTACAGCAACTTTGTGTTTCTTTCTATACCTGTGATCCAAGCCGAGAGTCAAGTTCGAGTTCTTAATTCAAGCCGAGAATTCCACATCAGTTCTGCTAAGGATTTGAGGTTTAGAGACTATAGTGACTGCAAATTGAGTGACATACACGAGTGATCTGAGCGACATACACGAGTGATTAAAAAAAAAAAAAAAAAAATCTGAGAGAACAAACGAGTGATTGTGAGGAACTGTGAGGATTTTACTTGTTTTCTTTCACGTTTGTTCGTTTTGCAGGTACCATGAAATCTGGAGACGGTTCTAAGAATCAAGACAGCCTACTCAAGTCGTCTACCCCACCTCTTAATATGTCTTCATCATCTCAACAGCCTTGGGATGCTAAGTATCACTTCGATGCTATGGCACAACACTTTGAGAGGCGGAGTCGACTATTGGAGCAGAAGATCGATGACACTTTTGACAAAGTGATAGCACAGTTCGATCGCCTCAACCCTCGAGCAACTTTACCTCCACCAATCAGAAACCAGCCAGATCGACCAGTCAGACGACAACCTGTCCGCCAGCCCCAGCCAGTATTTGAGCCTGTTTCTGATGATGAACATGAAGAAGAATATGATGGCTATAATGAGGAATCAGAGGCAGAATTTGAGTTTCCACAGAGGAATTAGAGACGTGACCATAGACGTCCACCTCCACCTCCCAGGCGTGATTTCCGAGCCAACCAGCGCCGACATGGCGATACAGATAGCTTGTTAAACAACATCAAAACAAGCATTCCAGAGTTCGAGGGGTTACATGATCCTGATTTGTACCTCGATTGGGAGAGGAAAGTCAACAAGATCTTTGAGTGTTACGACTTTCCCGAGTTGAAAAAGGTTCAGCTCGCGTCCTTGGAGTTTAGAGGGTATGCAGCCTCGTGGTGGGAAAATCAGCAAGAGAGAAGACGCCGTGATCGATATCCACCTATAGACACATGGCAAGAGATAAAGGACGTCATGAGAGGACGTTTCATTCCGGTACACTATGAGCGAGAGCTTGAGAAGAGGTTGAACAAGATCAAGCAAGGCACTCGTTCGATTGAGGAATACCACAAGGAGCTCGAGACAGCTATGAACCGGGTTGGTAAGGAAGAGACCCTGATTGCCACACTCAACCGGTACACTGAAGGAATGAATCCAGATATTGCTTGTGAAGTCGAATTGAAGGAATTCGATTCAGTTGAAGCAATGGTCCATTATGCATCTATTGTCGAACGGCAGCTCAGAGATGGACGTCGTCGATCCTTCCAGTCGACGCCTGTTAGGAGTCCTTGGAACCGAGGTGATTCTTCCACGCCTAGGACAGCCCCTACACGTCCTCCTAACCAGTCCACACAGCCCGTTCGCCGTTCTGAGCAGTCTGCACCACAACCCTCTCACAGACCTGACTACACCTCGCCTGCACCGAACAGAAATTCTCAGAATCGCCCCATGCAGCCTAGTCAGCCTGAGAATAGTAATTCAGGGAGAGCACGTGACGTTCAGTGTCACAAGTGCAGAGGATGGGGACATTTTCAAGCCCAGTGTCCGAATCGCAGAGTTTTATTCCTCACCGAGCAGAATGAGTTAGAATCAGCGAGTGAAGAGGAATTTGAAGAAGAAGGAGCAGTAAAAGGGGATACTGAGCAGCCCCTAGTCAGCTCACTCCTGGGTGACATTGATATAGTTGATGAGCAGCCGAAGCAAACGCACGTCAGCCTTGTTTCGATTCGAGCCTTGAGTCTTATTCGAGAGGAAGAACAGAATGATCAGCGGGAGAACATCTTTTATTCTCGCTGTTCCATTCAGGATAAGGTATGCTCGCTCATCATTGATAGTGGAAGCGTTGTAAACGCCATTAGTCAGTATGCAGTGGGGAAGCTGAATTTGATCCCACAAAAGCATCCAAAACCGTACCGATTGCAATGGTTGATAGACAGAGGCGAGATTCGTGTTGGATACCAGGTACCTGTCACCTTTTCTATTGGTCGTTTTACTGACACTGTTTTGTGTGACGTCATCCCTATGGAGGCGGCACATATCTTGCTTGGTCGTCCTTGGCAGTTCGATAGGAAGGCGATACATGATGGATTCACCAACACTTATGCCGTGACTCGAGGAGGACGCACCACGCGACTGTGGCCACTAGCGCCGAAAGATGTGATTGAAGATCAGCGACGTATGCAAGAGAAGTACAAAGAAGAGAAGGAGAAACGTGCTGAGAGCAAGCAGCCAATCCAATCTGGACAGTCCATAGTAGAGTCTCAGTGTACTAAGGGAACCAAGGGCCTTCCGAAGGCTAAGGCTGCCCACGTTACCATCCCTTCCAGTTTAGATACGGCGCACCGGAATTTGTTCATCGGTGTAAGAGGAGTTCAGACCGCCATTAAATCAGGTAATGCTATCGTTCTAGTTAATTTTAAGGCTAATGATACTCCTGATGTTGTTATTCCTTCTATTTTGCAGCCGTTGATGGAGGAGTTCAAGGAGGTTTTCCCGGACGAAATTCCTAGTGGTCTGCCGCCGATTCGAGGAATTGAGCACCAGATCGACTTCCAGCCGGGAGCAGTCCTTCCAAACAGACCTGCCTACCGTACCAGCCCTGAGGAAACCAAGGAGATTGACCGTCAGGTCAAGGAGTTGCTAGAGAAGAAGCAAATTAGAGAGAGCTTGTCACCGTGCGCAGTGCCTGTCATCCTCGTACCAAAGAAGAACAACGAATGGCGCATGTGCATGGACTGCCGAGCTATCAACAAGATAATAGTAAAGTATCGCTTCCCTATCCCTCGATTAGATGACATGTTAGATGAGTTGTCTGGAGCGTCTGTCTTTTCAAAAATTGATTTGCGTTCTGGATATTTTCAAGTGAGAATGAGTGAGGGAGATGAGTGGAAAACTGCGTTCAAAACGAAGCATGGACTGTATGAATGGCTTGTGATGCCGTTTGGCCTTACTAACGCCCCTAGTACGTTTATGCGTCTAATGAACCATGTTTTGCGTGAAGTCATAGGGAAATATGTGGTGGTATATTTCGATGATATCCTTGTCTATAGTACTTGTGTTGATGAGCATGTTAGACATCTTAGGCATGTGTTTGTGTTGCTGCGTGATGCAAAATTATATGCTAATTTGTCTAAGTGTACATTCTGTATGGATGAGGTTATATTTCTTGGTTTTGTTGTGAGTAGTCGTGGAATAGAAGTTGATAGGACAAAGGTGAAAGCTATAGAGGAGTGGCCAACGCCTAAGTCATGTGCTGATGTTAGGTCTTTCCATGGTTTAGCAGGATTTTATCGTCGCTTTGTGCGTGATTTTTCATCTATTGCTGCACCATTGACTGAGTTGAGTAGGAAAGATAGGAAGTTTGAGTGGGGCAAAGCCCAAGAGCATGCTTTTAACTTGTTGAAATCGAAATTGTGTAATGCTCCTGTGTTGGTTTTGCCTGATTTTGATAAAATGTTTGAAATTGAGTATGATGCCTCGGGCATAGGGATTGGTGCTGTTTTGATGCAGGAAAGAAAACCAGTTGCCTATTTTAGTGAGAAGCTGAATGGAGCAGCCCTTAGGTACTCTACGTACGATAAGGAGTTGTATGCACTGAAGAGGTCTTTGGAGACTTGGCAGCACTACTTGAGGCCGAAAGAGTTTGTGATTCACACTGATCACGAGTCCTTGAAGCATTTGAAGGGTTAGCAGAGCTTAAACTCACGCCATGCTCGATGGGTGGAGTTTATAGAGTCATTTCCCTATGTGATCAAGTACAAGAAAGGAGAAGAGAATGTGGTTGCTGATGCTCTTTCCCGCAGGTATGCATTGATTTCTGTTATGCATGCACAATGTTTAGGTCTTGAGCATATTAAGAGTTTTTATGTGAATGATCCTTTCTTTGGACCTATCTTTGCTTCATGTGATGGAAAATCTAGGGTTGTTGACTCGTACTATGTGTCTGAGGGTTTCTTGTTTAGGGATTCAAAGTTATGTGTCCCTAATTGTTCTATGAGGGAATTATTTGTGTTAGAATCTCATGCGGGGGGTCTTATGGGTCATTTTGGTGTTGCGAAGACATTGAGTCTATTGCATGAACATTTTTATTGGCCTCGCATGAAGAGAGATGTCGAGAGAGTCTGTGCTAGATGCATTACTTGTAAAAAGGCTAAATCTAGTTCTAATCCATTTGGTTTGTACACTCCACTACCTGCACCTTCTGCACCTTGGATTGACATATCTATGGATTTTATTCTTGGTTTGCCTAGGTCTAAGTCTGGCAAAGATTCTGTGTTTGTAGTAGTCGATAGATTCTCCAAAATGTCTCATTTTATTGCTTGCAGAAAAACTGACGATGCTGTTCATATTGCTAATCTGTTCTTCCGTGAAGTAGTTAGACTGCATGGCATGCCTAGGACTATTGTGTCTGATAGGGATTCTAAGTTTTTGGGACATTTTTGGCGTGTCTTATGGGGAAAGTTAGGTACTAAGCTGTTATTTTCTACTGCATGTCATCCTCAAACGGATGGTCAAACTGAAGTGGTTAATAGAACGCTAGGTACTTTACTTCGTGCTTTAGTTAAAAATAATCTTAAGTCATGGGAAGAGTGCTTACCATTCGCTGAATTTACTTATAACAGAGTTGTGCATTCTTCTACACACATGTCTCCATTTGAGGTTATTTATGGATTTAATCCGTTGACACCAACGGATCTTATTCCTTTGCCTACTGATCATCTTTCGAGTTTGCAAGGTTCTCGTAGAGCTGAACAGGTTCGAGAGATGCATGCTAAAGTGAAACAGAGGATCGAGCTTCAAGGTGTTAAGAACGCAACAAAGGCGAACGCCCACCGCAAGCAAGTATTGTTCAAACCTGGTGATAAGGTTTGGATACACTTCAGCCCGGGACGTTTTCCTAACTTGAGGAAGTCGAAGTTGATGCCTCGTGGCGATGGACCATTCTCCGTGGTTGAGCGAGTCAATGACAATGCATACCGCATTGATCTTCCAGGTGAGTATAAGTGTTCCTCCACTTTTAATGTGGCTGATTTGTCTCCGTTTCCTGTAGATGATCAAGGTGTCGAGGAGGACTTGAATTCGAGGATGAATTCTTTCTAGCAGGGGGGGAATGATAAGACGAGACTTAGCATTGAAGAGACCAATCAGGACTTGCAGCTCGGAGGAGCAGTGACGAGGTCGAGAGCCAAGAAGCTGCAAGGTTATTTGCAATGCTACGTTTCGAGGAGATTGGCAAATGATGGAGTCGAATTTCATCAATACAAGTTGGTGAATTTAACAAGTGTTGAAGATGAAGATTTGGGCGTCCATCATTGAAGAAAAGGAAGACAAGTCCAAGAAAACAAATTTTCTTATATTTTATTTGGGCTTAAAAACTTTGTATTTATTTTTTTAATTTAGTTTAGTCCAATTATCACAATATGTTTAGGTGATTAATTGGCCCAGTTATATTTAATTAAGGAGTCCGAAATTATCAAGCCCAAGCCTTGCTAATTTCGAAAACCTACCTAGCTTAGGAATTAGATTAGTATTTATGTTAATTTTCGTTCATACTTTGAGACAGACTTGATTGAATGAAAACAGCTTTTTACGCTATTCTCTTGTCTCACAAAAACTGAAGGTTCTTGGTAGAGTTTGATATTGGCGATTTCAAACTTGAATTCATCGACTCGTTCGTGATATCTCGTAGTATCCGGGTTAGTCGAGCCATGAAGATTGCTTGATAATCGCATTTCGGATCCTTGTAGATTCGAGGTTCGATTCTGGTAATTTTCACCCTTTTAATTTTCGAATTTTGTTAAACCTTTGTTTGATTCTCGTTCCCAGCCATCCCTCATCTTTCATACATCCCAAAAATCCATTATCCATCGTTCATATAACCATCATATCTCAGAAACCCGTAGTTTAATTCTAGATCCGTTTTTGAAACCCTAACTCGTCCTGAAAATCACCACCGTACCAAATCGAAAACTACTCGTGCGTTTTCGCTGAATTTTGGATATGTTCTTCATAACCCTAAGTTGTCACTCGTGTTAAAATTTGAGCTTAATCGGAATTGAATTGCTTAGGTTTCTGTCGACGTCTATTCAGTGTAATTATGGGTAGAATTTCAGAGAATTTCCATTCGATTGTTCATAGTTATATTTGGATTGAATCTTTCGTGTCTGACGTTGTTCGATTCTCAGCTTCCGCGTTGTTCGATTGTTCATAGTTATATTTTGATGATGCGATCACAATACGCGGAAGCTGAGAATCGAACAACGTCAGACACGAAAGATTCAATCCAAATATAACTATGAACAATCGAATGGAAATTCCCTGAAATTCTACCCACAATTACACTGAATAGACGTCGACAGAAACCTAAGAAATTCAATTTCGATTAAGCTCAAATTTTAACACGAGTTACAACTTAGGGTTATGAAGAACATATCCAAAATTCAGCGAAAACGCACGAGTATTTTTCGATTTGGCACGGTGGTGATTTTCAGGACGAGTTAGGGTTTCAAAAACGGATCTAGAATTAAACTACGGGTGTCTGAGATATGATGGTTATATGAACGATGGATAATGGATTTTTGGGATGTATGAAAGATGAGGGATGGCTGGGAACGAGAATCAAACAAAGGTTTAACAAAATTCGAAAATTAAAAGGGTGAAAATTACCAGAATCGAACCTCGAATCTACAAGGATCCGAAACGCGATTATCAAGCAATCTTCGTGGCTCGACTAACCCGGATACTACGAGATATCACGAACGAGTCGATGAATTCAAGTTTGAAATCGCCAATATCAAACTCTACCAAGAACCTTCAGTTTTTGTGAGACAAGAGAATAGCGTAAAAAGCTATTTTCATTCAATCAAGTCTGTCTCAAAGTATGAACGAAAATTAACATAAGTACTAATCTAATTCCTAAGCTAGGTAGGTTTTCGAAATTAACAAGGCTTGGGCTTGATAATTTCGGACTCCTTAATTAAATATAACTGGGCCAATTAATCACCTAAACATGTTGTGATAATTGGACTAAACTAAATTAAAAAAATAAATACAAAGTTTTTAAGCCCAAATAAAATATAAGAAAATTTATTTTCTTGGACTTGTCTTCCTTTCCTTCAATGATGGACGCCCAAATCTTCATCTTCAACACTTGTTAAATTCACCAACTTGTATTGATGAAATTCGACTCCATCATTTGCCAATCTCCTCGAAACGTAGCATTGCAAATAACCTTGCAGCTTCTTGGCTCTCGACCTCGTCACTGCTCCTCCGAGCTGCAAGTCCCGATTGGTCTCTTCAATGCTAAGTCCCGTCTCATCATATGGTCACTAGTTGATCGTCCTACACATCAAGGAGTGATTGATGTAAAATGGGTGTTTAGGAACAAGAAAGATGAAAATGCTGAAGTAATCAGAAACAAGGCAAGATTAGTTGCCAAAGGTTACTGTCAACAAGAAGGGATAGACTATGATGAGACCTACGCACCAGTGGAAAGACTAGAAGCAATTAGGTTGTTTCTAGCATATGCAGCTCATCAGAGGTTCAAAGTCTACCAAATGGACGTGAAGAGTACTTTCCTCAATGGAATCCTTGGAGAAGAAGTTTACGTTGAACAACTACCTGGTTTCGAGGAAGCAGGTCCAGAAAAAGTTTACAAACTGCACAAGGCAGTATATGGTTTGAAACAAGCTCCCAGAGCTTGGTATGAAACGCTGTCTACATTCCTACTGCATTCTGGGTTTAAAAGAGGATCGGTCGACAGAACTTTATTTACTTTTAAGTACAAGGATGATATTCTTCTTGTGCAAATTTATGTTGATGACATTATCTTTGGATCCAGGTCAAAGTTTCTATGTGACAGGTTTGGAGAACTCATGAAGTATGAGTACAAAATGTCCATGATGGGGGAGATGAACTTCTTCCTCGGCCTGCAGGTCAAGCAATCTGCGGATGGTATTTTCATTTGTCAATCCAAATATGCTAACGAGCTGGCAACCAAATTCGGTGTCCAAGATAGCAGACCACTGAAGATTCCAATGATTGCAAATAGAAAGATGGATCCAGATTCTGAAGGGAAACCTACCAGCATAACTTTGTACAGGGGAATTATTGGTTCTTTACTTTATCTTACTGCAAGTCGACCTGATATTTCTTTTGCAGTTGGAATATGTGCTCGGTATCAAGCTAATCTAAAGGAATCTCATCTAGAAGCAGCCAAGAAAATTCTTAGATATGTCAAGGGAACTACAAACTTCGGTTTATGGTACCCTTGTGATGATAATTTTGAACTAACTGGCTATGCAGATGCAGATTATGGAGGATGCAAACTGGATAGAAAGTCCACATCAGGGACTTGTCAGTTTCTTTGAAGCAAGTTGATTTCTTGGTTTTCAAAGAAGCAAACTTCAGTTGCTACTTCAATAACAGAAGCTGAGTATATGGCGACAGGAAGCTGTTGTGCACAGATTCTTTGGTTGAAACAACAACTCAAAGATTATGGAGTCACAGTTCGAAAAGTTCCTATCTTTTGTGACAGCACAAGCACTATAACACTCACTGTGAATCCTGTCTACCACACCAAATGCAAGCATATTGATATAAGGCATCACTTCATAAGAGATCATGTGGAAAAACAAGATATAACAGTTGAGAAAATCCATACTGACATCCAAAGAGCTGATATTCTAATGAAACCTCTCATGGAAGAGAGATTCAAAATGCTGTGTGGAAAGCTTGGAATGCTCAAAATGGATACACAGCCTAAGTCAGAAAATAAAAGCAGTTCTCCAGAGCAGGTCAGCCAAGAGAAGACTGACTTGGAAATTGCAGCTCAAAGGAAGCAGTTCGGTGACACGCAGCTTGAGGCCACAAACAGCGTTGAAAGTTAAAATTACTGGCCAACCTTTAAGGGGGAACTGGAGATGTTGTATCAATCTCCATTTAATTCTTAGCATAATTTATTATTTCCACTCCTTATTTATCCTTTCAAAAATCTTTTTCAAATCTTTTTATTGTTAAGTGTTTGAAAAGTTTTTCACGAAAATCAAGGAATTTATGTCAATCTAAGAAGAAAAAAGAAGAGAGAAGAAGCGCGTGAAACTCACCTTCTCTGAATCACTTTTTCACGCGCCTCCCTTGCCGTTGAGATTTATTAATAAAATCTTAACCGTTGGAGAAGACTCTATAAATAGAGAGAAATTCTTGAAATCTTTACGCGTTTTTTGAAATCCTCTGAAATCAAGTTTCAAAATTTCTTTCACTTCTCTTCAAAAATCACAAATTCGTAATCATTCCTTACTCTCTGCAAAAATGTCTATAGATTCACTAAGTGCTCAAGTAAAGAAAGCAACCCCTCTCATCTTCTTTGAGAAAGTTGTTGTGCTAGACAAATATGGATACAGAGGCTTGGATCCGATGATTGAAGCTATCACCCAATGTGATGGTTTCTTCAATATCATCACTCAACATCCGCGAGTGACGCTACCGATGAATGTTGCTTATTTGCTGTGTTCTTTGGAATCGATGGCTGGAGATCCCGCAACGGCAACTTTTCTAGTCAACGATGAAGAAGAACGGCTTCATCTTCTTCCACTCATCCTTCAGACCTACAGATTGACGGATTCAGGGGCTATCACGACGATTGATGATGTGCCCATGGATGCTGTCAACAACGTGTATCAGCAAGCTCTGTTCGAGCCCAAGAAGGTTTACGATCAGAAAACCTTCAACCGCCACGACTTGAAGTCTGAGTACAGATTCCTCTTCGACTTCGTCCACAACATGTTCTTTTCATATCTAGGCTCGAATGAAGCTATCACTCTATTGAAGTTCAAATTGCTGACTGCTGTGGTGAAGCAGTTAGATATTAACTGGGCCAGGGTGCTAGTCAACCTGTTCATCAAAGAGGCCGCGGAGCGACTTGCCAGGATCAAGGCCAACATGCAACTTCATCATGGCACCAAGCTCTCCATCATTCTGCAGAGAACACTTACAAACCGTATATGGCTGTCTGCACCGGATTTCCTGAGGACAAGCTGGTTCCTCACACCTGCAACCAGTTGATCATGATACTTGGCATTCTGCCACACAAGATCGACAAAGCAAGAGGTGCAGCCAAGCGTTTGCTCACAGAGATGCGAGATTCAAAGGAAGATAAAGATGGAAGTGAAGATGACAGTGAGAATGAAGAAGAAGACTGTGTCTATGCTGAGAAAGTCAGAAAAGGGAAAAGAAAGATGACGAATCTGCCGTCTGCGCCCTCACAAAAGCTACACAACTCGATCTGCAGTAGCGACCTTCGTGGAGGCAGACCCCAAACCTACTAGTCCAACGCAGCCTGCTCCTCCACAGGTTGATGTGGAACCTGCTGGCGACAAATCCACCCCAGGTTCCCCAGTCCAAAGCTCAGGACCAGGCCCCAGGCTCCGCAGCTCCAGACTCCGCAGCTCTTGGCTCCTCGTCCGTAGCACTTCCATCCAACAGCTCAAGTGCAGTTGACAAGATGTTATCCTTCTTTAATAAAGAATTCCTTAAAATGTCTCGTAAGCTTAACATGTTGGAGCTGGAAAACAAGATGTATGTTGATGAAAAGGTTGCAGCTTTACAAGCTGAGAATGCCAAGCTGTGGGAGTTCATCAAAGCTCACATTGGTGAAAAGAAGGATGCACATGGGCAGTTCGTGGTGGACAAAGGACAGTCCAGCTAGGTGGAAACTGCAAGATCAGAAACTGTGGATAAGTCACAGTTTGCATAGGGAAGTGTCATGGACGACCTGTATCAGTCTCCATGTTCTTGAAATTACATTTTAAATATGTCAATGAAATGCCTTAATATTTCTAAATGTTCAAATTTCAATGAAATATTTCTTGCTTCACTTGATAAATTTTATGCCTTATCAATTATTTTCATTTATTGAAGCATGTGTTTTGTTATTTATTAAAATCATTGTTAAGGATATTCTGACACAGTACATAACATTCGCACTTCACTTTCCATGTATGTCAAAAAGTGCATGCACAGTGTCAAATCCGCATTAAATGCGAGGCGATGGTTGAGTGTAAGGGTTGTGCGAGTGGGCTTCACAACCACCCTACGCGCCCACTACCTCACGGATTTCTAGGGATTTAATCTTATCCATTGAACGGTTGACATACTTCAATCACAACCGCTCATTGTCTCTTATATATGTGCTCATCACTGTGTATCGTCTTTCTCATTCAAACTTCTGCATTCTTCCGCCATTTTTATCTGCAACTCCTCTCTTTCAAAATTCGACATTCTAAGTTCTCACTTATACTTTCTCGAAATGGCAGGATAATCCACCTCTCACAACGTCAAGCATACAGCCGGTACAAGCACACAGACGGATCTTCCAACGATGGCTGAACAGAAGATCCAGTACATACAGGAGTTTATTCTCATGGAGCCCTTAGCAAACCTCTCTACATACGGCTACGCCGGCCTGAACGAGATGTACTCCACCATTAAAGCAGCGGATGGTTTTTACAAAATCATCTCTCATGAGCCAAAATTCTGGCTTCCTCAACAAGTAGCTATGTTTATTCTATCTTATTTTTGCCAAGAAGATGGAGAATCTGCCCAATTCTATCTTCCGATACCCGATGAGCCCGACGCGCCCATTCCCATTCTACCGCTCATCACTTGGACCTACGGCATCGCAAATTCGAGAACTGTGGAAATCTTGTTTCACAAGCCCATGGGTCTTATTTTGGATATTCCTGATGCAGATCTGGAATCTGTGTATCAGAAAGCCTTGATGCAGCCTGCAGCAAAATATGATGGAAAGAAGTTCTCACGACCTCTGCTGCGACCTGCATACAGAGTCCTCTTCGACTTTGTCCACAAGGTCTTCCTTGGTTACTCTGGTAACCACGACGCTGTCACTCCAGCGAAGTTCAGAGTTAATACTGCAATTGTGCAGGGTCTAGACGTGAACTGGGCCTGCTTTCTTCTCAAACTCATCAACGAAGAAATCAAGCAGCTCTCGATCACATTTGAAGGTGAACAGTTGACCGAATTCCGTGTTGCCAGGAACCTGCGCCTAGGCACCAAGATCTGCTCTCTAATTCAATGTCTCCACCCCGACCTCAATTGGAGTGGAATGACGCCTTTCAACAAGGAAAAGATCCCCAAGGACCAGAAGCAGCTTGAATTAATCATTGGGGTCGACATGACCGTCTTTGCCAAGAATGACGACCTGGTCAAACCATTTCTGTATGCAATGGGTAGGTCCAACCCAACCTGGGTACCCCCAGAATAGCGAGACAACAGAAGGAAGAGACAGCATGCCCCCAGCAAACAGCTTGACAGACCTCCCAAGTTTGTGAGAATCAAATCTCCAACTCCCATCTCGCGCAGGTTGCATACTGGAGTTTGCTGACATTGAAGTGCAGCACCGGCCTGCTCGTCCAACCACCACTCTACTCGAAGACATCACTGAACAGACAGATCCCATAGCACAGGTTTCAATTCCTATTCCCTCTGTTCATGATATCTTCAAGGATCCAGTTCTGGAGATCGCTGGCCAGAGTCATACTGAATCTCAACCGGAGGACGAGACAGATTTTGAGGCAGAAAATCTCGACACTTCACTTGTTGTCCACCAGTAGTTCGGTGAAGCCTCTCCTCATCTCAGCTCTCCACCAGAGATCGACATCAATCTTATCCTCTCATCCGATGATGATGATGTTCAAGAAGATCCCGTGAAAACTGCAGCTGCCATGCTGGTCAACTCAATCGAGATCAATGCTGAAAAGACAGTCTTGGAGTCTTTTCCCGGAATCAATCTCACACCAGAGACCAGGGAGATGGCGTACAGGCTGCGTACTTTGCTCGATGGGAAGGATAAATCATACAGCGACTTGAAGTCTATATTCTTGATTCATCCCATCGAACAACTTGAAATTGAAGAGCACACCCTGGGGAAGTATTTTGGCTATGCTTCAATTCCTGAAGCTCGCGATTACTTCAAGAATTTTGTTCTCTCTAGGATGAAGAGAGAGGCCAGGGCTCTCAATATTGATTTGAAACCTTTTTACACTAATGATTCAATTCCTACAATTTCAGGTTTCCGGAGGATGATGTCCTCAGTCCTATTCCCTCTCCCACCCGGAACAGCGAAGACACAGAGTCCGATCATGATCGTGCAAACATATATTCTGTTGCAACCGCTGGAACTCCTCTCACTGCTGTGCAAGAAAATTTGAAGAACTTCATCATTGAGGAGGTTTCCAAGGTGAAGGCAACAGAGGTTGAAGAACACAAGAAGATTGCTGACAAGATTGAAGCTATGGATAAAGCTGCATCCGCCATGCTGACCAACATAAGGGATGAAATGCCACAAGTTATTAAGGAAGTAGTGGCAAGCCAGTTCACAACCTTCATCTCCACACAACTCAAAGCAGAAACGGACAAGCTGCTTCCCATCCAGCTGTCCGAATTGAAAGTCGCCCACAAATCTTCTATTGAGGGCTTGCAATACGAGTTTGAACAACTCAACAAGCCTGTAAACGACTTTTCTACAAAGCTTACTCAAACCACATCCAGCTCACTGAATAAAGAGGAGGAGATGGAAGGGAACATCAACTCCCTACTGCAGTTCAAGGAAAAGATCAACACAGACCTGTCCTTGATCTCTGATGAACAAGCCTCCCTCAACACCCTTGTTCAGAATCTAATTGATGATAATGCTGAAAAGGGAGAAGGGAAAGGCAAGGAAAAACGTGGTGCTTCGAAATCAGGGAAAGGCAAGGAGAAACAGGTTACGCAACCGCAGGTTATGCAACCACCTCAAGGCAGAGGCAAAGGTCGCTCTGACCAACCTGTGATGCAAACAGAAGTTGCTCCGTCTGTGTCAATCGCCCCTCATCCTGCTATTTCCAAGTTGTCTGCTCAAGAAAAAGCACAGGGTGAATCCACCCTCATCCGACTTATGGCAGAAGCTGGATATACCGCAGAAGACTGTGCAATGAAGGCAAGCAGAAGCTGTTTCTGGAAGATTTGAAGAAATAGAGAGCAAGGGATAAAGGTCACGTGGCAAGCTTCAAAGGACTTGAAAGCTACAAGGAACAGGTTGATAAAAGAGAACTGTCGAATTGGTTACCAGTGGAAGATCAGCTTATATGGGACGAGTTCATCAACCAATTCATCTTGCACCACTACTGGTTGTAAATTGATGCTCGTTATACTGGCAATACCAAAATAGCCTTTCACAACTGGCTACAGACTTTTCCAGATTGCGAATTCATCAAAAGAGTCAGGGTGAAAGCTGCAAAAGATAAGATTACGCTCAATCCACCCAAGAAAGAGACCTTCCGACCTCCCACTGTTTGTGACACTAATACTCCAGACATCAACAAAATCAATACATTCATTAGGAGTGTCGCAGCTCAGTATGGCTGCAAAATCACAAACTGTGACGAGTACAGGTCGATTCGCGACAGCATATATGCAGCGATGGGAACTGTAAGCTTAGACAAGATTGCTGAAGATAGGTTCAAGTCATTAAGGAAGTAACCTGATCGCTTTCATTTATTTCATGTATCAAACCTCTGTAATCTGTGCATATCAATTCAGTTGATACTAGTAAATGAATTATGATCATCTTTTGGTTCCTGATGACAATCTCTTTGTCCAGGCCTTTGCATGTAGGCTTTAAAATTTTCTAACATTAATTATTATGTAGTTGGCTGGGCATCAAACCTTTGATTTGTTTTTTTTACTTTAATTCCCGTATTATTTTTGGGCATTTATCAAAAACCTCCAATTTGATTTGGCGTTTTTTACTTATATTTATTGTAAAAAAAATTGATGCAGGCAATAAGTAAAAATAATATATGCATTGTCAACATAATGATTAATGTAATATAGGGAATGATTATATTGAAAATAGTTATCCTTGTGATAACTAAAAACAAATCTACACCATTGTGCTAAGATGCTCTATTAAGAAATAATAAAAAAGAAATTATTAATGAAATGCATAACATGCAATAAAAGGTGCTAAGAAAATATACAATAAAGAGATGCTCTAATAAGCAATAAAATGTGCTTTATTATGCAATGAAAAATATTAAAATAAGCAATAAAAAATGCTCAAGAAACAATAAAAAAGAAATTATTGATGAAATGCATAACATGCAATAAAAGGTGCTAAGAAAATGTACAATAAAAAGATGCTTTAATAAGCAATAAAATATGCTTTAATATGCAATGAAAAATATTAAAATAAGCAATAAAAAATGCTCTATTAAGAAACAATAAAAAAACAAATTATTAATGAAATGCATAACATGCAATAAAAGCCTGTAGTGGCCTGTGCAATCAACTTTGATTTGTTTTTAATTTAATTTCTAACCAAAATGTAAAGTGTGGGTTTCGGCATTATCAAAAAGGGGGGAAATTGTTGGGAACCCTTTGAAACTGAGTTTTGATAATGCTATTAGAAACCACACTTAGATATAGGTTTTAATTGGACCAGGCTGGTCTCCGTGTTTGAATCAGTCAAGCTTAACTCGGACAGGTTGCTCATGTAAAGGTCAAGGTTGGTAGTGCAACCTTGTACCTAATCTACTCAATCTGTCATATTGTTCCATTAGGTAATTTGTCTATGTAACCTGCTCCTACCACACTCCGAAGATTTCACACGAAGGTTACAGAAGACCGAAGACAGTTCGAGGTATAGGATGGTCGACCTGTGAAGACCAACCTGAGCTGTGGTTGAGAAATCTGTTCTCACCCAACGACAAGAATTGTGTCAGTGTACGGTACTGCAAATCCTGACACACTTCCAACGGCTCTATTTCAAATGCTTCACTATATATACCTCAACTCATTCCAGAAAGAATTAACAGGGAAACTCAATATACAAGCCGAAACGCTGCAGAAATCTCAAGCTGAAATTCATTCAATCAACACTCGAAATTACTAGAGCTTTCCCAAGTGTTGATCTTTGTAGATTTCTGATATCTCTGGAAACTGTCTTACTAGAACACATCACACACACTCTCACTACCATCACTGTTGATATTTAGTGTAGTTGATTGAGTTGTGTATTCCTAACGACGATAACTATTCACAGCTTTCTAGTTTGGATATTAACGCTAGTTGTTTAGCGTTGGTAAGATTGTATGATAGATTGTATGTAAAGTAAGAAGAGACACGACTCAAGAATCGTGCTAGATTCAGTCTAAAGAAAGACTTGAATTTGGACTGGACCTCCACCAATGTTAAAAGGAGCGAATATCTCAAGTTAAGGGATTTCAGATTCGACGGGATCTGGCGTGGACGTAGGAGCTGTTTACTCCGAACCACGATAAAAACTCCTCGTGTTTCTCTCTCTTGCTATTTACTTTTACATCTTTATTTACACAGTTTGCATGTTCACAACCTGCACTACTGTAACCTGCTTGCATGAGCAGTTATCTGAACTGAAATCTTTTGAAAACTGTGTTGAAAACGATTAGCCAACCTTTCCACCAAACTTCCGCACGCAGGTTAGTTTTGCAAGCTCAGCAGTTTACTGATTGAGGTGGAAAAACTAAGCTGCTCTGATAAACTGAAGTGACGACTCAGTAAGATCAAATTGTTTTGAAAAATCAAAACTGTTGGCTAATTGGTGTACCCCCCCCATACACCAATGACTACTTATCGGGGCCTACAAATCCGAATAACCCAAATGAAATTTAATTTCTGTTCGGTTTCGATAAGTGTTTTCCGTTAATGAAACTTAATATAAGCATTTAAGATTGGTAGGGTGCAATTGAAATAAATAGCCGATAATACAATTATCTGAAATTAGAGGGGGGGGGGAAGAAATTGGAGGGAAAAGAACTCCAACAATTATAATGGAGCATTAAATGCTTGATAAGACCTTTATTTTTGAAATAGAAAATGTAAAAATAAATTAACAAAATAATAAAACACATATCAAATCCCCATTTCATTTCTTCTGGTTTCATCTTTATCCATCTGTTGAAGTTCTTGGGGTTTTATTTTGTTCTGAGGTCAAAAAATTGAAAATGCGGAAGAATGCGGTTGTCCAAAGTAAGAAGATGATGTTTAACGATAATTAAAACAAAATATATTAACAAAGGCATCTTCATTACCGCTCCTTCATTAATTTCAATGACAAATTCAACCAAAATCCCTTTTCATTTTCAGTAATCTACTAATCTAGTATCGACTACTCTTCACTAATTATCCAAGCATGTTGACCAATTAAACTAGATTAGCACCTAATCAACCAAAATCCCCTTTTGTTTTTACTACTCCACTCATTTAGGATCGCCTACTTCATTAGTGGACTTCATATTTCACTAATTATCAAAACATGCCGACCAATTCAACTAGATTAGCGACTAATCAACCCGAATTTCCTTTTGTTTTTTATATTCCACTAATCTAGGATTGTCTAATTCATTAGTGGACTTCATATTTCACTAATTATATTTGAGGATGTTGACCAGTTGGACTATATTAGCGACTAATCAGCCAAAATCTCTTTTCATTTTTACTAATCCACTAATCTTGGATCTACTACTCGATTAGAGGACTTCATATTTCACTAATTCTCCAATTATGCCGACCAATTCAACTAGAGTAGCGACTAATCAACTAAAATTGCCTTTCATTTTCACTAATCCACTCATCTTGGATTGACTACTTGATTAGTGGACTTCAGATTTTACTAATTATCTGATTATACCTACCAATTCGACTGGATTAGAGACTAATTAACTAAGATCACTTTTTATTTTTACTATTTCACTCATCTAGGATCGACTATTCAATTAGTGGACTTCATATTGGAGTTGTTACATAACTTTTCGGCACAAGAATTAGGGTAATAGTGTTTAGTGTTCTAAATGGGTTTGATAATTGAGGAGAGTAATGAATTAGGATTATTATTTAATATTTTATTTTATTATTTATTAAAATATTAAAATTTTTCACAATAAATTAATTAAGTAATTTTAATAAATAGTAAAATAAAACATTAAATACTCCATCCGTCCCACTTTACTTGAGCCAAATTATATTTTGGGTCGTTCCACTATACTTGAGTCATTTCCTGATATAAAAATAATGAGGTAGGATTAGCAGTGTGATTAAGGGATTCTTAATGGCCTAATCAAGATTTTTTATTTCATTAGAGTGTTTTCACGTTTGGAATATGAAATCTAATTTTCTATTTTTAAAATTAAATAAAATAATTTAATAATTATAATTGACAAAGTATTATTTATATCTTAATATTCGTGCACACTCTACCAAGCTCAAGTAGTATGAGTCGAAGGAAGTAATAAATAATAAAATCAAATATTTTTTTAATAAATTGTTTAATTATTATAAATAACAATTATAAAAATTTTATCATTATATTTTTTTAATTATTATAAATAATAATTATTAGATAAATTATTATTATTAATTAATTAAATTACTTAGTAATTCACTTTATATTTTATTTATAATTTATTTTATTATTATATTATTATTTAATAATTTTCTACTAATTGGGTGCTTTAGTTGCTAATTCTTTTCAAAATAGGAAACGTAACAACTTCAAAGGGACGAATGAAGTATAATAACTTAAATTAATTATTACTCCTTCCGTCCCAGTTAAATTGGCATAATTTCCTAATCGGGTCATCCCACACGAATTGACATGTTTCCTACAAGTGAAAGAATTACCATTACTAATCATCTCATCATCCACTCATCTCTCAGCACATATCCTAATATAATTTAAATTGTAAAATTTTTATCATAACTTGCTCGTTTGTTCTTCGATTTTTATAATTTTTATACTACTAAATTAAAGGTCTCGATACGATCTTTCATTTAAGATCAGACATCAATATGTTTTGATGCATATATGATGCACCATTTTTAAAATATTAAAATTGGCATTAAAATATTAAACACTACACTTTATCTCTAACTAAACTCTCATAAAATTTCATGTCGAAAAGAAACAAGCCTATTTTACTGGGACGGAGCGAGTACATGCAACAACTTCACCATGTCTTCCCACAATTTAAAAAAAGATAGAAGAAAAACAATCTTGAATTTTCTTGATTATTTTGCTAAATTCTCATAATTTTGGATTTTTTAATTTATTAATTCCACATCAACTATTTATGAAATATTATCAATAAATAATCAATTTTCCATAAAAGATACACCAAACTTTTAAAATTATTTATCTCCAATTTAAATTTAAAATATTAAAAATATTTATTTGATTTTCTACATTTATAAATCAATCAAATAGATAATACAAAATCGTAAAATCCGAAAATAACAAAATAATATGCCAACAAATTAAAGGGTGCCACATTTAATACATTAGTGGGTGGTAGTATAGTCCACGTTGGATGAGGGGTGGTCATGGGTTGGATGTGGGTAGGGTTCTGTTAAAAGCCTGTAAAATAGTAAAAGATGTACTTGTGCATTGCAAAAGTTTGCAACCAAGACTTTCCCATGGGAAACTGGCTTGCAACCCTTTACAAATCAAGCACCACATCCATTGCGACATGTGGAAAGTTGTTATGGTTTGGCCCCCATGTTTCTAGTTGTTTTGATTACTGATGCACGGGTAAACTATGCCGTGTATTTTAGATTTTATTTATTTGTTTATTTTATTTTATTATTATTATTATTTTTTATGTTATGCATGGCTATCATGATTTTTTTGTTTAAGTTTTTTATTACGAAAATATATGTTGTTTATGCTCGTTGAAACAATATTGTTTTAGAATCGTAAAATTATATGTGTCATATATTTTCAAAGTACTTTTTAATGTATTTTGATATTTGTAATACTTAAATCAAATTAGTGTATATACCCCGTCTCTCTCGCAAATTTAGTCCAGGGGGCAGGATGTTAAGAAAATATTTTTTTAATGTACACGTGTATGTTTTTAAGATTGGAAAGATAAGTTATATATAAAGTAGAGTAGTTTCTAGTGGAGTAAAATGACATATTTTGTAATTTGGTAGAATCTTAAAGATATTATGGGAAATGCTTTAGTTAAATATAATTTTCAGTATGTTACTAAATTTGTGGGATGACCCATTTTAGCAAGTGATACTAAATTTATAAGACGTAAAGAATAATATTATTATACTCCATTCATTTTATAAATTTCGTATTGGATGACTGATTACTAAGTTAAGAGAATCAATTATTTACACTAAAATTTAATATGTGAAGCGGTGTTAAAAAATTTGGAAGGAAATAAAAGTTTTGGATGAATAAAGTATAGTTATTTTTGTAGAACATAGTGTCATATTGTGCTATTTAAGAAAATTTGAGAATGTTTGTTATAATAGTGAGATGTTATAATTTTCGCTTTAGGTATGAGATTAAGTTTACATTATGTACAAATATGGTAGTGTGGCTAAACTTTTGAGATGTTGGAAGTAATTATTTAACTGTGTCGTATAACATTTTAATTTTTTAACTATGTATGAGGTTTATATGATCTTCTTTTGTTAAAGTTTTAACTGAATACCCATAGTCAATGTTATGAAACCCGGACTGGACAACGAACCGGTTGCCAAATCGGGTCACTGGGTCAACCGATTGAACAACTTTAAAAAACCCGGATGACCCGTAGATAATTTTTATTTTTCATATATATAGCTTAATATTAATATAAATAGAAATTATATATATATATAATAAGTTAGTGAAATTTTTGAACATTTGAATCAAATTTATTTAGAAAAATCTATATATTAAATATATTATTTTATTTGTTATTATTTATACATTTATCAAATTAAGAAAATAAATCAATAGCATTTTAAGTTTAATTTGAAATCGAAAAACCTCAAATTAAATGCATAGACGAAATAAATCCATTGATTTAGCAAATCTCCAATTAAAATATAATTTAACAAAAGGATAAAGTTACATATTCTAGACTCCTATAAGTTTGACTCTTTATCTCCCCACCTTCTTACTTGTACATACGACTCTCTCTCCCAAAATTACTTTCCCCAATACAGCACCCAACGCCATTATCTCTCTCTATAAACATTTTTATGTATCTATAGGCGTCTTCTCCCTTCTCAAACTTCTATCTCTGCAACATAAAAAATTTCATCGTTCCCCGCCAACATTCCTTCCCCCCCTCATTCTTTCTCCAATATACTCTATCTATATCTCAGATTAAAGTAAGTACTAATTCATTGCGGAGAAAAAAATGAAACTCTGAAACTGGAGAACTCATGTGTTGCCGGGTCGCCCGGTTATCGACGTTTTTAACCGATTCTATCCGGTTCGCTTCGGGTCGTCTACAAGCCCGCTCATGAGTACACCCGGACCAGCCTTGAAACCGGTTGGCGGGTAAACCGGTCCGACCGGCCGGTCCGGTCCGGGTTTAAGATCATTGCCCATAGATAGATTTGTCAAACGCTTTGGCTGGGCCGGCCCGAGATCGAGCCCATCGGGCTTGAGACAAAAGCCGGGACGGGCCGCCACAATTCTACCAGGGTGCAAAAATTGATGCCCAAACCCGGTCCGTGAAAAAATTATAGTGTAAAAATGATCGGGCCGCCCGAGCTCATTGGGCTTTTGAGTGTTTTGGGTCAGGTCGGGCCGGCCCAAAATTTTAGTTGGCCTAAAATTTCATAGCCCAAGCCCGCCCAAACTACGGGTGGGCCGAGGCTACCCATCAGGCCGGGGTTTTTCGGGCCAAATTTAACAGCTCTACCCGTAGATAATATATATTTAACCATACACAACCCGAACTCATTGCAGGATATCAATTTTATTACCTAAATCCGTCTCAAACCCATTTAGTTATATCCAAACCCATCCTATCAAGATTTGGTGGATGTAGGGTACCATTGTCATCGCTAGTCATATCCTTCCATATGACAAATTTCATTCTCTTTTATGTAGAAAATTATAGTACAATAATATGCCTTTAAAAAAAAAAAAAAATTGATAGATTTATGATAAAAGCTAGGGTTGATCACAAGAAACAGAAAAACCGAACCTATTGACAAACATGACCGAAATTGATCTGGAAATATGATTAACTGAACCGTATGGTTCGGCTTTTTTCCTACTTATCAAAACATGACTGTATTGGTTCGGTTTCTGTTTCTATGCATAAAAAACCGACGGCTAACCGAACCGGTACATATTAAATAGATATATGATACCTATTATATTAATTTTAGCTCTCTTTTTTTTTAATTTGATATTATTACTAATAAAGTTTTAACTTTTTTACCCTACAGCTTTTGTCTTCTCTAGTTCTCTTTAGTTTCTTCACGTTCATTCTAGGATATGAATTTTACTCTTAAATTGTTTATTTTGTATGTACATTCTAAGATATAATTTTATTTTTTTTCAAATTCTCCTATTATGAATTATAGAAAATTAACTATTTCTAGAATTTTACGATGCTCAAATCACACGGTCAAACTTGATATATTGATGCAAACAGATGAAGAAAAAACCTCAAAATAAAAAACTATGAAGACTTGAAATATATATTCTCCTGGTTATTTATCTCAATTTGATATAAGCATCTTTCACCATCTTCTCAATACCACCATCAACTCTAAAATATATTAACAAACAATTGTAACTCTATGTTTCTTGAACTTGATCTTGATCTATCCACATAAGCTTTAGCTTTAGTTCCTGATAATCTTTATAATTATAATTATATTCTTTTTATAATCATAATACATGCATGTGAAACAAATATTATAAGCAACCACATGTTATTTGTGTCATGAGTGTAGAATCAAGAACATATGACCATTACAATTTACAAACGCTCATGACCATTATATGAGTGTAGAATATGTTTAATCCTAATTGTTGCAATTTTATCTCTGCCATTAATGGCAATGATAATATCTATATATACACACAGTACTATATTATTTAACATATTTTACTACATTATCTTTTGAATATTAATTGTGTTACTTTGATAACTTTCTATAAATAAATGTCAATTAATTAAATTAATTTACTACCCTTTTTTGGCTCCAACTTATAATTTACCTTACGTCCTTACCTAATATGCGTCTCAATTTATTTAATTCGTATTAGTCCACATTAATCAAGAGTAGTGCTTGTGGAGATGATAAAAATTTACATTCGTAGTCTCTTATGTAAAATTATAATACATATCATAGTATGTACTAGTATGTATTCACATTTCAATAATCTCAATATTAGATCTACCAAAAAAAAATAAAAAATGAGATACAACATTAATATGTAGCGAGAAGACGTTGACAATGTTGGTGCACCCATTGAGCCACTTCTCTCAATACTTTTACATCTTCACTCGGAAAAGTTAGGCCCTTGTCTATAGTTGTTGCATCATTACTTCATATTTTGTGATCCACATCGCTTCTCTCTCAATATAAAAAGATATTGACACCTAATGATAAAAACAAAACATTTGAAATGTGTGGGTATTGAGATTGAAGAAATTCTGAATTATATGGGTAGAATAATAGCGTAATATGGAAAATATATTAATTTGTTGCATAAATCATGCTTTTGTAACGTCTACTATTAAATAATAGATTGACAATTACTAATGCACAATTATGATATACTCAATTTTTAGAAATAATATTTTTATAAACATAAAAAATAAAAAATTTAAAGAATGAAAAATTTAATTTTTATTTTTTTATTTTTTTATGAGAAATAGTTTACATATATAATTCTTAAATATTTAATTGGAATACAATCACATATATATTTGCCTAATCAAAATGTCGAATTATAAAAAGGGGCACCTATACTCATTATTTTCTATCTTATATATTAAAATAATATTTTAAAAATGAATTATTAATAACTATATCATTTTCAAGATTAAAATAATATATTATTATTAATATTGTTAATTAGATTATACGTATATCTACAAAAATTAGTTTGACTTTGATACATGATATTAATGTAAATTTGATGTAACGCCCCGTATTTTTTTTATCTACTTTAGAAGTGATTAAAGAATAATTATTCTCTTTTAGGGATTTAGATATCACTTGGGTGTAATGGAATTACTAGAAGAGAATCCTTTATAAATCAAGTAGCTACTTGATATCGAGTTATGACGAGTACGAATTATTACCTTGTTTATAAGTTGACAAGTTAAAACGATTCTGGAGCTTTATTTATTTATTCACGAGATAAAGGTAGTATATTAACGGGTCAAGCCCATTAATATATTTTGATTCGGTCGAGCCCTTTCAATAATTAAAATATGGGACTAAGCCGCTTACGCTCAATATTGGGCCAAGCCCAATTTGATACAAAGAAGGCCACACGGCCAAGTTCATGCAACACTAATAAGTAAAAGAATGAATTCAATTACATTTTCTATTCCTAGTCAACTATTGTGTAAGAGTGGCAGTAAGGAACATCTATACATATATATATATTACAACTTTACAAAGGCTTCAAGTCAATATTTGTGTGCTAGTCACTTGATGGAGAGTGAAGATTACACGCTTTTAATTCAAGAGAAGGGGAACACACAAATCTCCCTCCTACTGCAGCAATCTCTTCTCCTCTGCAGCAGAACAACTATTAGCATAGCTGCACATTGAGCCCCAAATAAACCTGCAAGGAAGAGTCAAAGCAGCCATATTAGTTAAAGTAGATTTGGGGAAAGATTGTGCAGAGAATTAATCATGACAAGCCAATATATACACCCTCCTACCTCATCTTTCAAGCTTCACACTTATTCATACTTCAACTACACATAGAGAAAACAAAGAAAATAGAGTAAGAAACTAGAGAAAGGAAAGTGAAGAGAAGCATCAGCTAGAAGAAAAGGAAAAGAATGAGCTACTCCCCAACTGCAGCAGCCATCATTCCCTATAGCTATCAAACCATTAACTTCCATTTTCTTCAAGGTATTACAGCCAACCCTTTGAGCTATAAGCATGCTTCTCGTTTAAGTTCGGAATCAAGAACAATTAGAACGTAGAAATGCAAATCCTAGATACTTAAAAATACTACAGCATACTGCCATCAAACCTTCCCAACAACTACAAATCATATACTTGAGCTAGAATGTTCATATTAAGTAAATGGCATGCTTACTGTTTCTTCAAGCTAGTCCCCATAATCCAACTTCTCTTAGCATGCTCAGTTTCTTCACAATTTCAGACAATGAATCGATATTCAAGTATAAAGCATAATCAAATTTCTAAGCATTCCACAACCTAAACAAAGCAGGGCTCACACCCCTTATTCAAGAAAACGACACCAAAAGCTCACTTGAAAGAAATCACACACATGCTGAACTAGAAACATAGGCTGCAAGGAGCAAGAACTTCAAAGCAAGCCCAACACCTAAGTAAAAGACTAAGAACACGATTCTGCAATCTATATTTATAATGTACAACTAAGAAAACTAAAGGGAATAGAGAGAGAGCGAGAAGGAGAATAGACCTCCATCGAGGCCGGAGCCCCGACGGCAGAGGCGAGCTCGGCGGCGCGGAGCAGTGAAGAGCTCACGGTGGCGGGCGATGGAGGACGGAGAGCTGCTGCTGCAACAGAGATGGTCGGCATCGACGGAGAGCTCGGCGGATGCGGCCTCAGTGGTGGCTACACGCGGAGAAAACCCGCTGCTGGCCAGCGGCGGCAGCGACTTGGGGGTTGCAGCTACACCGGAGGCGCGGCGTTGTCGGAAAGGCGATGGTCACGGCTGGAACACGACGGTGATGGGAAATGCAGAGAGGGGAGGGGGCGAAATCTAGGGATTTCTCCAACATTTTTAATTTGGGGAAATAATCCTATGGAGAGATGAACAAGCAGGGAACGGAAGGATGGTGAGCATCGATGTTACTAGCGCCGGAGATGGTGATCGGAGGAAGGAAAGGATGAAGAAGCGCATAAATCACAGAGGAGGACTAGAGAGAGAGAGAGAGAGTTCGATCGGAGAAATGAGGAAGAGAAGAGGGTTTGGGATTTTTGTTCCAGCGGGTCGGGCTCGGTCGGGTCTGGTTTTTGAATTGGTTGTATTCTAAGTTGACAAGTGGTATCGTACTTTAAACAAGATAAGTGTCAGTTTGCCCAACTAATGAAGTCGTTTCATGAGTTCAAATCCAAAGACATTCCTTTTTATCCATTATTCATATTCATGTTTTATAGTCACGAATTTACTAAGCTTAGCTATTTATTTAGCAAAGTGCGGTCGTGACAGAGTGGTATCAGAGCACTAGGTTGCTCTTAAATCCAAGAGTCTTCTTCAAAGTAAAGTCTAGACTTGAATCGCTAGACTTAGTAGAGTTATTTGACAAAAGCTCGGCACTCCGATTCATCACGCTCAACGAGGTAAAGAATAAAATATTTTCTTCAAGTGATTAAAAGTTATAAACTTATCTTTTGAAGAACTTAGTAGAAACTTGTTCTTTGATCACTTAGAGAGAAAAGGGACTTCATAAGAAAACGTAGTTGCTTAGTCACGTACATGAGTAAGCATGCTTAAATCTAGGATTTGAAACGAGGTTTTCTTTCCTTAACGATCGAGAAGAAGAGACAGAGAGTGTTGCAAGAAGCAAAAAGAACCAAGGCAAGAAGTACGACGCAAATCAATTAGCAATTCAGTCAAAGAGATTGTTATCCGTTGCCCGAGGCGATCGAATAACCTAAGGTTGCTAATACCTTCAAATTTAGCATACACCAACGCTAAAGTTAAAGTAATATACACAGTGGCGAAATATATAAGTCCACACCAAACCCCAAGGATGTTAGTGCATACTTAGACAGAAAAATATAAGTTAATAAGAAAGAGAAATAAATCTCTAAGACAAAGATGAGTCCATATACTATTAGAAATAGTAGTGAGAACTATGGTGTAGTGCTATTTGCAACAAATAACAAATTCATTAGAATGTTGCAACCCAAAATTGCAACTTTTATGAGAAATAAGTACTTGAAGAAGAGTTGTTCTCTTAAGATAGTTAAGCCATATCGGGGATGATTTGGCATTCTACTCTACTCCATTAGAGTTTCAAACTATAATGATCAATCGTCGAGATGTTGCTTGAAAAAGAAAACAACTAGAAAGTTTATTTCCACACGACTGTGTGCGTCGTGAGCAATAATAACATGTTGCATAGCCAGTTTAGTCCCCCATAAGAAGTAAAAGAATAGTAATCTCCTACATTAAGGATTAGTGAGTCGGAGAATCAATAGAATTATGGAGGTAGTAATCTAAGGGATAACCTTACGTACTAATGTCTTGTGATGTGGCATATACCATTTTGATCCTCTTGAAGCTAATAAAGTCTAATTGCTTCCGAAAAATAACAAGCTGGGAAGGTTTGAGCTAAAACAAAAGTTTCTAAACCTCGAAAACCTTGTTTTCGTCATTCATTGACAAAGCCACCAAAGTGCGATGGATGGTTCCCTACTGAGGAAGTGCTTATGTGGAACTGGCCACTCTACGTAATCTCAATCTCAGTAACATCATCCGTAGACCAGAATTCAGATGGGTATCTACAAGAGGGTCTTTCTCTTCGATCCCTTGTCATTTCGTTTCTACCCTCTGACTATGCTTTCCACACTGGTCTTAAAAAGTTATTGAGGAAACCATCCAATTGAATATCATGCCGGAATTGAAATATTATTCCTATGGAATTACCTCCTAATATCACTTCACAAGTTATTTCGTTTTGTATTGCCTTCCTTTTGGAAACCAATGAGACGTAAGAACTTAGCCACCCAAAAGTTCAAGGTATGACAAAAGCATAGTGCCCTTTCGGGAATGCCAAAAGTTGGTGACTAGAGCAGAATAAGGAGAAATTGAGACCTAGAATAGGAAGGATCGAGACCCAGTATCCTAAGGATATCTAGATAATTAAGAAATATCGACAAGAGATTTAAGTTGATATGGAGTTGTAAAGAGCCTTAAGGATCCCTAAGAAGATCTTAAGAACCCAACGAAGAAGTGGAATAGTCGGATACAAGTATTACAACCCAATCAATATGGGGATCAGTTTCAGTTTAAAGACACATGTAACAAGTAAATCAATGGAGCAAATACATTTGTCGATTTGGCGGCGGAGACCAATTAATAGTAAGAATCTATTAAGCTTAAGGAATTAGAGGCGGCATACTCACAAGTTAGAAAAGTTCTTAAATCAGTAACATTGAGATGTGAATTAAACTAGATCGAGTAAGCAGATGAGTTAAATCAAACATATGAGTTAATTCCGTATGAGGAGTTTTGAGTTTCTCTGGATAAGAGTAGCGAAATATCATAACCATACGAGGGAAGTTCTGGTCATGTTGAGGAGACCGATGATAATTGGTGAATTAGAATCCACATAAATAGCAGAGAAAATGCAGTAACATATGATAAATCGGAAGGTCTAGTTGAAAATTCCCATGGTTCAAGGGAGAAGGACCTGTAAGAGTAAAGTAGAATTCGATTTGTTCTCTAAAGGGAAGCAAGGTGAGAATAATAAGGCGTTCTTAAGAAATAAGGACACATGCCAACACCTAAACACGAAAGGAGTAGAAACATTGAAATATGATAAGTATCGAGACCTAGAAATAAAGTATGACATAATATGAGATAAGGGTAGCCACCCTATATTGAGAAATGGAATCAAGATTTCCTAAGTGAGAGATAATGTTAAATAAAGAGCCTTCGAGGGCACTGACCAAAGACGGGAATAATATCATAATCTAAAAGATCAACGAGAACCTCAAGGTAGACAAAATCGTTAAGAACAGTACAAAGTGAGAAATCATTTTGGTCCAAGTAACTTTCCATTAAAAAGAGAAAGTGAAACGCCACTGCAGTTTTCCCCACCACCACCTCAACTCATGCCTAAGAACCAACAACGGTTTTTGTACAAGCGATGGCAGAAGGCGAAGGCCTATGCGATGAAGTAGAAACAGCCCGCCAAGAATCAAGGAAACTTAGCAGGTATGGCATGCCAATACCTGTTATAGTTTTATTCGACACGGGAGCTTCTCATTCTTTAATCGTTAAAGCATGCATAGGTAACACAAGGTTAAGAACGGAACAAACAGGAGCAGATCTGAGAATCACGTCACCTGTAAGAGGAACTACAACCCTTACACATCGTTATCCAAACCTAGAGCTCGATATAGGTTCACATAAGCTCACGGCAAGAAATATTAAGCATTATACCGTTGAAGGACGTAGATATCATCTTAGGAATGGATTGTCTAGCTAAAAAAAAAAAAAACTACGCCACCATCCTATGCGAGGAGAGGCAAATTTCTTTTAGAATTCCAGGAAAGGAGCCCACGATCTTTCATGGAATTGCTATGAATAATCGAGAGTCAATTATCTCCGCTCCTCAAGCAACAACCATGATGAAGAACCGAAAGACGGAGAAGAAGGGAAGGTAGAGGATGTAGAAATCGATCAAGAGTTTCCTGACATCATTGCGGAAGTACTACCAGGGCTGTCGCCTGACATGAAGATAGAATTCACCATCGATTTGGAACTTGGATCAACTCTCGTATCAAAGGCACCATATAGGATGCGCCAAAGGAACTAGAGGAACTTAAAGTACAACTCCAAGAGCTATTGGAACTAGGTTTCATTAGACCTAACGTTTCACCATGGGGAGCACCTGTGATATTCGTGAAGAAAAAAAAATATAGATCCATGAGAATGTGCATAGATTATCGAGAGTTGAACAAGCTCACTCTCAAGAATAAGTACCCTCTACCTAGAATCGATGACCTGTTCGACCAACTCAAGGAAGCCATCGTGTTTTGAAAATAAATTCAAAACCAGGCTACCACCAGCTGAAGATTCGACCAAGAGGATATACTCAAGACAGCTTTCCGAACCAGATATAGCCACTACGAGTTTGTAGTTGTGCCGTCCGGATTAACCAACGCACCAGCAGTATTCATGGACCTCATGAATTGAGTTTTCCACCCTACTTATACAACTTCGTACTAGTATTTATAGACGACGTCTTGATTTACGCAATGAGCAGCAAGTATGAGTTTTGTCTAAAAGAAGTAGCATTTTTAGGACACATCGTGTCATCTGAAGGAATCAAAGTTGATCCTGCAAAGATCAAAACAGTGCAGAACTGGAAATCCCCATCAACGCCGAATGAAATTCGTAATTTCTTAGGATTACCTAGGTTACTATCGGAGATTCATAAAAGGATTCTCCAAGATAGCAAAGCCCCTAACACAACTATTACAAAAGGGAATCAAATATCAGTGGACTCAGGAATGCGAGTCAAACTTTCAACAGTAGAAAAAAAAAAAAAAAAAAAAAAAAAAAACCGCACCAATCCTAGCAGTTCCAGAACCCGATAAAGAGTACGTGGTTTATACCGATGCATAAAAAAAAAACAGACTGGTTGTGCTCTGATGCAAGAAGGGAAAGTGATAGCATAAGCATCGCAACAACTTAGCCCCACGAGCTTAATTATCCAACCCACGACCTAGAAATAGCAGTAGTTGTGCATGCCCTGAAAATTTAGAGACACCACCTCTCCGAAGTTCGGTGTGAAATTTTCGCTGATCACAAAAGTCTCAAATACTTTTCGAACATCGAGACCTTAACATGAGACATAGAAGGTGGCTCGAACTAGTGAAAGACTATGATTATGGAATCAATTACCACCACGGAAAAGCCAATGTAGTGGCTGATGCCTTGAGTCGCAAAACTTTCTCAAAACTAGCATTTCTACTCGCTATTGTAGAGTCACTTATTCAAGAGTTTAGCAAGATGAACTTGGAGATAGTGCCACCACCCGAGACGGTGGAAGCGATTATCGCCACCATGTCAGTAGAACCTGACTTGAGAAGTCGAATCCTTGATGCTCAAGGGAAAGATGAAACGCTAGAAAGAATACGCTTGAAGATAAGAACGGGAGAGTCCGGAGATTATTGTGAAGAAGCAGACAATGCGATTACAATTGAGGGACGACTGTGCATCCCACCCAACATGGAGCTCATAAATGAAATTCTGGGCGAGGCCATGATACACCATACACCGCACACCCAGGGAGTACGAAGATGTATCAAGCATTAAAGAAGAAATTATGGTGGGACGGGATGAAGAGAGATATTGCTTCATTTGTCGGAAGGTGCCTCACTTGTCAGCAAGTGAAAGCTCTGCACCAACGACCTTATGGCAAGTTGCAGCCCTTAGAAATTCCACAGTGGAAATGGTAGCATATTGCCATGGATTTTGTGACGGGATTACCTAAGTCAAGATGAGGGAATACATCCATCTGGGTAATTATAGACCGTCTGACCAAGGGTGCTCACTTTATTCCAATTCCGATAATTCACACATCAGAGAAATTGGCCCAACTGTACGTTCGAGAAATTGTACGGTTACATGGTGTGCCAGTTTCGATCACGCCAGATCGAGATTCGAAATTCACATCGAGATATTGGATAAACTTACAAAAGAACTCGGCACTAGATTAAATTTTAGTATCACTTTCCATCCTCAGACAGATGGACAATAAGAGAGAACAATTCAGACCCTCGAGGATATGCTGAGGACAGTTGTACTCGATCGAGGCGGTCATTGGGAGCCAGTGTTACCCTTGATCGAATTTGCTTACAACAACAGCTATCAAGCTACCATAGACATGGCGCCATACGAGGCACTGTACGGAAGAAAATATAGATCACCGCTTTACTGGGATGAAGTAGGCGAGAGAAAGATACTAGGACCTGAAGCAATAGGCGAAATGATCGAGATCGTGCGCCAAATCAGAGAAAGAATTAAACAGGCTCAGAATAGACAAAAATCATATGCAGATGATAGACGAATTGAAATTCAATTTGAGATAGGAGACAAAAGTATTCTTGAAAGTATCTCCTTCCAAGGGGATCCCGTTTCATCGGACCATACAAGATTGTAGAGAGAATAGGTCCAGTGGCATACCGATTAGCATTGCCGCCAAGTTTTGGAAATATGCACAACGTTTTCCACATTTCACAGCTCAGGAAATACGTGCATGATCCAAAGCATGTAATTGACCAAGATGAAATAGAACTCAATCCAGAGGAATTATGAGAACAGACCACAAGCAATTCTAGACCGTAAGGTGCAGTAGCTCAGAAATAAATCGACCACCTCGGTGAAGGTTTTGTGGAAGCATCACGGGCAAGAAGAAGTCATGTGGGAGCTTGAGGATATAATGAAAGAAAAATACCCAGAGCTATTTAATTAAAAGTATGCAAATTTCGGGACGAAATTTATTTTAAGGGGGGTAGGATGTAACGCCCCGTATTTTTTTTTATCTACTTTAGAAGTGATTAAAGAATAATTATTCTCTTTTAGGGATTTAGATATCACTTGGGTGTAATGGAATTACTAGAAGAGAATCCTTTATAAATCAAGTAGCTACTTGATATCGAGTTATGACGAGTACGAATTATTACCTTGTTTATAAGTTGGCAAGTTAAAACGATTCTGGAGCTTTATTTATTTATTCACGAGATAAGGTAGTATATTAACGGGTCAAGCCCATTAATATATTTTGATTCGGTCGAGCCCTTTCAATAATTAAAATATGGGACTAAGCCGCTTACGCTCAATATTGGGCCAAGCCCAATTTGATACAAAGAAGGCCACACGGCCAAGTTCATGCAACACTAATAAGTAAAAGAATGAATTCAATTACATTTTCTATTCCTAGTCAACTATTGTGTAAGAGTGGCAGTAAGGAACATCTATACATATATATATATATTACAACTTTACAAAGGCTTCAAGTCAATATTTGTGTGCTAGTCACTTGATGGAGAGTGAAGATTACACGCTTTTAATTCAAGAGAAGGGGAACACACAAATCTCCCTCCTACTGCAGCAATCTCTTCTCCTCTGCAGCAGAACAGCTATTAGCATAGCTGCACATTGAGCCCCAAATAAACCTGCAAGGAAGAGTCAAAGCAGCCATATTAGTTAAAGTAGATTTGGGGAAAGATTGTGCAGAGAATTAATCATGACAAGCCAATATATACACCCTCCTACCTCATCTTTCAAGCTTCACACTTATTCATACTTCAACTACACATAGAGAGAACAAAGAAAATAGAGTAAGAAACTAGAGAAAGGAAAGTGAAGAGAAGCAGCAGCTAGAAGAAAAGGAAAAGAATGAGCTACTCCCCAACTGCAGCAGCCATCATTCCCTACAGCTATCAAACCATTAACTTCCATTTTCTTCAAGGTATTACAGCCAACCCTTTGAGCTATAAGCATGCTTCTCGTTTAAGTTCGGAATCAAGAACAATTAGAACGTAGAAATGCAAATCCTAGATACTTAAAAATACTACAGCATACTGCCATCAAACCTTCCCAACAACTACAAATCATATACTTGAGCTAGAATGTTCATATTAAGTAAATGGCATGCTTACTGTTTCTTCAAGCTAGTCCCCATAATCCAACTTCTCTTAGCATGCTCAGTTTCTTCACAATTTCAGACAATGAATCGATATTCAAGTATAAAGCATAATCAAATTTCTAAGCATTCCACAACCTAAACAAAGCAGGGCTCACACCCCTTATTCAAGAAAACGACACCAAAAGCTCACTTGAAAGAAATCACACACATGCTGAACTAGAAACATAGGCTGCAAGGAGCAAGAACTTCAAAGCAAGCCCAACACCTAAGTAAAAGACTAAGAACATGATTCTGCAATCTATATTTATAATGTACAACTAAGAAAACTAAAGGGAATAGAGAGAGAGCGAGAAGGAGAATAGACCTCCATCGAGGCCGGAGCCCCGACGGCAGAGGTGAGCTCAGCGGCGCGGAGCAGTGAAGAGCTCACGGCGGCGGGTGATGGAGGACGGAGAGCTGCTGCTGTAACAGAGATGGTCGGCATCAACGGAGAGCTCGGCGGATGCGGCCTCAGTGGTGGCTACACGCGGAGAAAACTCCGCTGCTGGCCAGCGGCGGCAGCGATCGTGGGTGTTGCAGCTACACCGGAGGCGCAGCGTTGTTGGAAAGGCGATGGTCACGGCTGGAACACGGCGGTGACGGGAAATGCAGAGACGGGAGGGGCGAAATCTAGGGATTTCTCCAACATTTTTAATTTGGGGGAAATAATCCCATGGAGAGATGAATAAGCAGGGAACGGAGGGATGGTGAGCATCGATGATACTAGCGCCAGGAGATGGTGATCGGAGGAAGGAAAGGATGAAGAAGCGCATAAATCACAGAGGAGGACTAGAGAGAGAGAGAGAGAGTTCGATCGGAGAAATGAGGAAGAGAAGAGGGTTTGGGATTTTTGTTCCAGCGGGTCGGGCTCCGGGTCGGGTCTGGTTTTCGGGTCTCAGGCCGGGTCGGCACAGGGTCTGGGCTGAGTAGCTGGGCCGGTTCTAATATGAGCTGGGCCGGTTTTAATCAAACAGTGGGCCGAGATTTATTTTTCCTTGGGCCGAGATTAATTAATTAGTTATTTACAAATCCAACTCTTAATTAATTATGTGGTTCAAGATACCACTAATTAATATATTACTACACCCTCTAATGATAATTTTAGAGATTAATAATTCACGAGAGAATTATTTTACGAGATTAAAAGATTTAACTTATAGAAATAAGTTATTAACCACAAAAGGAGTATATTAACTAAAAGTTAATAACTAAGATTTAATTGATTAAGCCAATCAATTAAACAACTAGAATTTATTTTAATTCTAAGTAAATAAATAAATCCATTGATTTATTAAGAAACAATCGAATAATCTATTCGTACAACTGGATTATTAATTCGTAAGTGAATTATACTTGATTAAAGAATTAACTTATAGAGATAAGTTTATTAATCAAGAATAAATTGATTAAGGTAAACAATTAAGCGATTAAGATTAACTAATTGAGGAGCCTCCCAATTAATTTAAATTCAAGTTAACAATAAATCAATTAACGATTTATTTGTAAGATTCTCGCACAACCCGTTCACTCAACGGAATAGAGCTCAGATAGTTGTAACTATGTTACTGAAGTTAAGATCGAATAAACCAGAGATTAGAATTAATTTTAATAAGTTATATCGATCAGCGAGAATCTTATTTCAATCTCTAATCGAAGGTCAAGCGCAGAGAGAAAAGTAGTCAAGGAGGCGTAAGAGTTCATTAGCAGAAAAGAGCAGACGAGGTGGGCTTTCTTTTAAAACAAAGCATGTTTATTAGTTGATATAGCTCTTTTAAAGATTGTCATGCCATAAAATGTTTTGTTTTTGTATGATGCCTATCTGTTATTGGCTATGCCAATTTTATAAGAATCGAATTCGGGTCCTTGTATGTCTTGCTACTATACCTGGACTAGTGTACACAAGTGGTCGACTCGCTTAGTGTGGCGATCGATCAGGTGACGAGTGAGGTGGCCACCTCCTCGGGCACCACAGATCAGATATAGTAGATTACAACAGAAATTTGACTGCAGTCACTTTTGATAACTGAGAGATTTTAGTGAACATAGACTTTTAAGAAAAACCCTATGTTTCACTCAGTATATGGATGACAATAAAATCAGTTTTGGGCAAAGTGTTCACTGAGTACAATTTGTACTTAGCCCTGCACATTGTTTTTAATGTGCAGGTTGAGCAGGTTGAAGCGGAGTGACCGGCGGAGCTTTTGTCAATTTAGTAAAGATTTAGTTATTGATAACTCTTGGTAATATATGTCTTCATACATGTAGTTATAACCATACTTCCGTTGCGTACACTCTGAGATTCTTACGGTATTTCGAATTGGTTGTATTCTAAGTTGACAAGTGGTATCGTACTTTAAACAAGATAAGTGTCAGTTTGCCCAACTAATGAAGTCGTTTCATGAGTTCAAATCCAAAGACATTCCTTTTTATCCATTATTCATATTCATGTTTTATAGTCACGAATTTACCAAGCTTAGCTATTTATTTAGCAAAGTGCGGTCATGACAAATTAATAATTAAAAGATTAATTTACAAAAGTTACTATTTATAGAATACAAAACTTACTAAAAATATCAGCCCGTAGTCGTTATTATTATATAGATTATACTGCCCCACCTTTTTATGTTTTGCAGGACCCCTCCCCAACCCCCCCCCCCCCCCCACCCCCCTTGCCCATGACCACCCCATCCGACACTACCCAATTGACTTGTATGTGGTCCCCATTTAATCTTTTGGCCCATTTTATTTGTTTATATGTTAGTTTTTTTATATAATTTTTATTTAGCACATGTTTGATTTATTATTAATTTGTATGAAAAGAAAACAATTAATTGATTCTATTATTTTGTTTTGTTTGAATACTCCTCCGTCTCATCTAAATTGTCCACATTTAGTTCGACACAGAGACCAATGCAAGTATAGATAAGGAATTTAAAAATGGTATTAGTTGTGAGATAAAATTTTACCATTTTAATTAAGTAGACAATTATATGGGACGTGGACAGAGAGAGTACAACCTTATGGTAAGAAATTATGCAAATATCCCCTAATGTCACAAAATGGGTGCAATTAGCCCCTTCAACTTGATAAATGTTTTTTATTTTATTTTTTATAATTCTTTTTGAAACATAAATAAAAAATATTTAACAAAATGTTCATATAAATATTAAAAAAATATTCATAACACTAAAATTGAAAAATAAGATATAAATCTAACAAAAAAAGCATTATAATCCTATATATATATGATAAAAAAAATATTACTAACAATTGTTAATTCGCACTTTAGTCGTAGGATCACCGGCAAGGGTGATACTACAAACCTTTTTAATAAAAATGAGAGAGGGCGGATGAGAGAGAAAATAAGCATTCAAATAATGATGTGAGGAGATTTTCATATGAAAACTTTTGTAGCATCTAATTTACCTAGGATCACCTAGTGTGAAATTAACCATAATATTAATTGAAAACTCAATTGTAAAATCTATATTAGGCGATAAAGTAGCGCAAAGTTGAACCAGACTTCTCGAATCTTGTTGATATACGCAGTGCTATCAAAATAATTAATAGTAAAAGACAAGAAATATTATACGAGTATTCTTCGAAATAAAAATAAACAAATAAATAAATAATAGGTAAAATATTGTAAATATTTTTGAAATATTATACAAGTAAAAGACAAGAAATATTATATGAGTAATTAATACTCCGTATTATAAGAGTTATTAAGAGCATCTCCAGCCGAGAGCCCCTTTTAGGGGCTTTCAGCACTATTCCAGCAGGGAGGGGCTCTCTCCAAAAATCGTCTCTAGCCGCAAGCCCCTCCCCCGGGCTCTCTCTTATTTTTAATTAATTATTTATTCGATTTTCAATTTCTTTTTTAATTCGTTTTATTTTGATTTTATTTATTTAATTATTTTTATTTCAAATTAAAAACGTAACAATTTGTTTTTGAATTTTTTTTATTAAATGGAAATGAAATACATCAATTAAAAAAAAATACATTTCAACTAGCCGTCTATTTCTCGATCATACTCCACAGTTTAGCCAACATGAGCTGATGCTGCTCCAACTGCTCCGGGCTCATATGTGTGGTATCAGTGGTGAGCATCTTGCTATATGTGCTCATGAGCTTGCCCGAAAAAAGTTGCTTTTTTTTTTCTCCAAGACGGCCTCCTTCTTCTTTGCAATCGAAAGGTACGTCTAATTAACTTCGACATTTAATTGCCAAAACTGTTGTTCGGCCCCTTCAGGAATGTCCTCCAAGTCAATCGGCTCCTCAACTTGTTTGCCCTTTCCTTTATTCCTTTGTTGGGCGAGAGCTTTTTTATTCCCCATCGGGCGGGGGAGTTCCTCAAAATAGCCATCCTCTTCTACAGCTTCAACGTCAGGATTGCTTGGGCAATTTCAGCAGCTCTTCATAAGCCTTCCCATATTGGAAAGCTTGTTTTGTTTCATCAATATAGCGCTCACAGGCTTTGTTGAAGACGTCCTTTGAGTCTTCTCCGCTCTTCCAGTTCCTCACACAATCAGCGTAGATGCCATGAAATTTGTTGCATTTGGGCATCATCCGCTGGTAATGCCCCTTCAGCATTTTCTTATTTCTGGGCTTGTAGCCGATAAGATGTATCGTCGCGTTGTACCTATCGACGATCTTGTCCCAGAAAATCACTTCAGTTTGTCGATCGCCAACTCCCGGGTCTTGGGAAATGCTAGACCACACCTTGCTTAAATGAGCCGACTCCTCCGGACTGTAAGGTACGGCCTTCGTCCGCTCGGTTGGCTCCGTCTTTGAGGGCGCAGCCGTTGATGCGCTTGCTTTCTTCCGGGGCGCCGGATGAACGTTCGAAACTGATTCGAAAGAGCTCGAAAGATTTAGCCCTTGAAAATCTGAGGCCGCACCTTGACTACCCCGAAACGGCGGAGTTCTGAATTGATCGAAGACGGGTAGGGAATGGTCCGCCCTCACTTTAGGGGTGAGGGTAGAGAGCAATAATAATCAATTATAGTATAATCGAGTTGAATCCATAGGGAATGCAATGGCGAATGAGTTTCAAGTAGTAATCCAGTTATCTAACTACTATCCAAGCTACAATTGACATGTTTTTGTGCTTTTGATTAGCTAATGAGAAATATAAAGTAAGTAACAAACTAGATAACAACTAATAACAAGAATTAATAACAATAGTAGAAAGCTTGGTTCCAAATATAATTCGATAATCACTAGAGGCCTAGGTTTTGAGATTTGCATGGATTAGCCATTTTAATCTAATTCATATGGGAGTTCTATAAATAGTAAACATCAACTCTTCTCACAAAGCAATCAATATTAGTAGATTAACCTATGACATCTATCTCCGCTAGGTCTCAAGATGCATAAATTAAGTCCAAATAGCTCAATTAATTATCTAGAAGCTCCTACTAGCAAGAATTACTAGTATGGTGTGATTTGATTCCAAGTGTTATAAACTAAAGCCTCCTAAGCATTTAACCAAACACCTTGTATGCACTCAATGATGGCCAATCAATAATGCAAGTAAATCAAGTCCCAAATCACAAGACATATGAATTAGAAGGTAAATCCAACAACAAAACCCAAAAACCTAGTGATCTAGATCATATCTTCATATATTGGAACCAAAAGGAAATTTAGCTAGACATAATTGAAGGAATTAAACCATAAAAAGTAAATGAAATCATGCTTAAAAGATAGATAATTCAATAAGGAAGAGAATAGTGGAATGGGTCTTCAAATCTTCAACATAAATCTTCAACAATCTTCAAAATACTAAAAAGGAAAGAGGGAAATGTTTCTAGGGTTCTAAGAATGTTAAAATATGTAAAAAAATCCACCAAATAGGAAAATTTTGGATTTAAATACATAATAGGTGAGTTTTGGGTCAAGTAGGACCGAGTTAGACGAACTAACTCGGTCAAAACACCAAGAAAAGGGGCGACGGCGCCATAGCTGGCGGCCTGGCCAGCTGCCGCCTGGGTTGCAGCCTAGGTCGCCGAGAATGCTGTCCCTCAGCCGGCCAGCCGGCGGTCCAGCCGGTCGCCGTCCGGGTCGCCATCGGTTCGGCCATTTTGCGCAACTCTACCGTTTTCGCTCGTTCTCCCTCGTCCGAACTCCGATTCTCGATCCACTTTTTGCTATGGACTCCTAACGAACCCCTGTTTGACATGGAATGATCAAATTGGATAAATGAGTTCTCCATTGTTCCTGCAAAAAGCATAAAGAGACTTGAGAGAACGAGGAAAACATAATTGAAATCAAACTAGTGAAACCCTAACTCTATAGCTTTAAATTCCACATTTCAAACCTAGGTTTCACCCTAATAAAGCTCAATTCTTCCTCGTTTCCAGCCTTCGATCCTTAGCCACATGAATACTATTCCAATTCTTACAAAAATGGATAAAAAACCGAAAGGAAACGAGAAATGTAAAAGTATGCTACAAGTTAAGAAACCCTAGCATTTCTAACATTTAAGCACATAAATCGAGACTCAAACACATTCAAACACACTCAACATGCACATAAAATATGTGTTAATCACTCCCCCAAACTTAAGCCATTGTTCGTCCCGAACAATGAAACGAACAATCAAAACACTTAACACGTATGGAGTGTGCATTTTGAGTTCCTCGATGCCTCATATCACCTCAAAAACCATTTTAGTTCAAAGAAATTCTCAAGTCAAACCAAACATTCATAAGATCAACCACTATCCTAACTTAGAATTCAATCACTCAAGCATCTTAAACTCTAGACCTCTTAAGGAACATGTGTATCACTCGATCCCTCAATATATGGAAATGGTGAACACTCATCGAAATCATGCAATACATATCTTTAACCATAAGCTTGCCTATCAACTCAAGTTCCCAATACTACAATGCATGCATAAATTAGGATCAAAAAGGTCTTTCTTAAGCTTGTAATGTAAGGACATTGGTTAAGGTAGGAAATTATAGGCTAAGTGACTTAAATTTTCATCTAAGCTCCTTCACCTCCTTTCTTCACCTCTCTAGTATGAATTTCTTCATCTTCCACCTTATCCAACCCCTTTTTATCAAATGAACCCAAGCTTCTACCAAACATTTAAAGAAACACTCCTTTATGCTCTTATAGGAGTGTTCATTCAACTCAAAGCAAATCTTAGGACCCTTTACCATCACCCATCATTTTTTATGAATTTTCAACTTTCACCAAGGTTCCCTTAACCATCCTTCACCCCCTATCATCCGGTTCAAGAAGAAAAGGCTCTATTCAAGGCTCAAAATGGGACGACAATGGTAATGAAAGATATGTTAGTGTTTAGAGAAAATGAGCTATTCAATGATGGCCTAAGATCATCTCCTAATCATGCAAACATGTAGTACTTCTTACAGAGTATCAAGGCAAGTTCTAGTAAAGAATATGCAATGCAAGATCAAGCTCTCAAGAAATGATATTCACTATGTAAAATGCATAGTTTAAGGCTCAAAATCCTCTCAAGCTTTTTATCTAGGGCCTAAGTGCCTGAGATCAATCCTTCCAAGCTATTCAAGTGAAATAGCCCTAATCATGCTTGACTCAAACTTGAGAAATTTCAAAAATGTCACCATTTTAGCATCAATCATTGGCATCTCACCCAAGTGCACTTGAGCAATTGAACACGTTCTTTCACATTCACACATGCAAGCATTCATTTAACCTTTTCAATTTTCCAAAAATTTCGCACTCAAGCTCCACTCAATCAACAAAATCATCCTCACCAAAGATTCTCCATTGTAAGCTCACATTCAATAAACCAACAAACCAAATAAGGAATTTTTATCAATTAAGCTCATCGACCCAAACTCATCACCAAACCAAAATAAGCAAAAATCATCCATTTAACCCCAATCAACCACAATCATCAAGCAAGCCTAAGCATATAATCAACAAACACATCAAATAGAAGCTTGAAAAATATCAAAAGTAAAGTAATTTAAATTCCTTATCCTACCCCCCTCCCCCAAACTTATTTTAGAACATAAGGTCTAAAATGAGTTTGGAGGGAAGAATAATAAGAAATTTAAATTACACTTACAACGGTCCAAAGCTAGGTTGATGATGGTTTTGAAAGCCTTTCACTCTGTTGCTTGCTTGATTAGTTGATTCTCTTCCCTCATTTGTTCCAATCACAAAAATAAAGACAAATTAAGAAAATACTAACAAACAAAGATCAAAAAACCAAAAATGAACTAAAACTAACTAAAAACGAAGAATAAAGAGATAGTTATTGGGGTGCCTCCCAACGAGCGCTTAGTTTAACGTCGTTAGCTCGACGATACCTCATTGCCCTTTCAAGGGACTTGAAATGACTTCCTACCTCGATCAAATGCCAACCCATCATCAAGTTCTTCAAGCTCCGGTTCATCCATTCTTGACTCTTCCGGATCATCCAAAACACTCGACATGTGGAATGTTGCCTTCTCTTTATTCATTCGAAGGGTGATACTCCCTTCAAAAACATCAATGAGGGCTCGACTAGTGGCTAAGAAGGACCTTTCAAGAATCATCGGAATATCCCGGTCCTCCGGGATGTCGAGGACTACGAAATTCACCGGGTAAATGAGTTTTCCAACTCTTATAAGCACATCTTCCACAATACCTTTTGGATAGGAGATTGAACGATCCGCCAGTTGGAGAATAAGTGAAGTGGGCTTAAGAGTTCCAATTTTCAAACGATGGAAAATGGAAAGGGGCATCAAATTCACACCCGAGCCCAAATCACACAAGATATTCCTAAAAGCTTGGCCTCCTATCTCACAAGGGAGAGTGAACTTCCCGGGGTCCCCTTTTTTGTTTGGAATCTTCTTTTGTAGACGAGCACTACATTCCTCCGACAATATAATGGTTTCACCCTTATCAAATTTCCTTTTCTTTTTAACCACATCCTCCAAGAATCTCTTATGATTCGGAATTTCACTCAACAAACCAATCAAAGAAGCATTTATCTCCAATTTCTTGAATGCATCTAACAAATCACCTTTCCTCTCATGCAAATTCTCATCAATAGGCTTAATGGAAGATGTTAAATTATCCAAGCAATTCGGTTCCATATGATCTTGAGAAGCTTTTGGAGTTGAAGTAGGAGTAGTACCTTGTGGTTTCTTGTAGAACTTTGCCTTCTCATTAAACTTCTCTTCTCCAAGTAACTTCTTTATCTCGGAAACATAATAAGCACCTCTTCTTCTTTCCATCAAATTCTTGTCCTCCGACCACGGAATTCCATTGTTGAGCTTCATCCTTTTATGATATTCATGAATCTCTTCCTTCGACTTGCTTTCAATGTCTTCCAAAGGAGGCCAATAATCCGGGACCGTCACGGAGTATATATCATTAGCAAAACTCTTTAATGTCCATTCCTTCTCATAAGGCTATGATCGTGAGACGGATCCCAAGGAGGGACGCTTTGACCACCCCACTTTTTCCTCATATAAAATGGCACATATGGCTTTTTGTCCTCTTGGATCTCTTGTGAGGGTTTGGAAGATACTTCACTCACCACATGGATTGCGTTGCATTTTGCTTCGGATTTTCTTGAGTCTTGCTAGAGGATTCTCCGGCATTGTGTTGAGCCGCCATTTGATTCACCACTTGACCTATTTGAACCTCAATCATCTTCACTTGCTTGGCTAGGGAAGACACCGTGTTTTCTAATGAATTGACTCTTTGGCCGGTTTGAAAGATGAAAGAGCCTTGTTGATTGGCCATTTGTTGCACAAGTTGCTCAAGAGTAGAAGATGTCTTCTTCGATTCTTCAATTACTCCTTGAGAAACGGAGAATCCGGGAGGTAGAAATTGAGCGTTGTTGGGATTTCCATAAAAGAGATTGGGATGATTCCTAGTGTTGGGATTGTAGACTTGATAGCCTCCTTGTTGACCATAGAAGTTGCCTCCTTGCTTCCCTTGAACCCCCCCTTGATAATTTCCTTTAAATCCGTCTTGAGCCCCTTGAAATCCTTGCCTATTGGAGTAACTTCCATAAGGATCTTGATTGACATATCTCACATCTTCAATTCCATTGAACTCCCAATTCTCTTGAGGTTGAACCCTTTGAATTTGAGCTTTCCTTTCATCTTCATATGTTTTCTTCAAGTTGGCAAGCTCCAAGGCTAAAGCATCATACCTTGCATCCTCAAGAACCGAGTTCCCCTTCTTGGTAGGACCCCTCTCCATGTGTCATTGATAACTATTGGATGCCATCTCCTCTATGATCCTAAGAGCTTCTTTGGCGTTCAGATTCACAAGGCAACCACCAGAGGTTGCATCAACTATACTTTTTGTATGGGGAGAAAGACCACTATAGAAGTTGACGATTTGTTGTGCTTCACTAAAGCCATGTTGAGGGCATTTGCGTAGCAAGTCCCTATACCTCTCTCATGCTTCAAATAACAACGTGTTGTGAAAATGAGAGATTTCCGAGATGAGCCTTTGAGCTTTTGACGGAGGGAAATACTTGGCGAGGAAAGCTTTGCATAACTTATCCCATGTAGTGATCTCGCTCTTATCAAGGTTTTTGAACCACTCTTCGGCACGATCCCTCAAAGAGAAGTTAAAGAGCTTCATCCTAATGGCATCCTCCGGCACTCCATTATACTTCACCGTATCACATATCTCAAGAAATGTGCTCAAATGAGCATTAGGATCTTCATCGGGCCTCCCTCCAAATTGTTCGGATTGGACCATTTGGATAAGGCTGGTCCTTATCTCAAAATTATTTGCATTGACACGAGGTCCCCATGCTCCTCCTTGAAATTTATCCGTAGGAGATTCAAACATTTGGTTAAGAGAAGGTTGTTGAGCCTCATTTGCCCTCCTTTCTTGCTCATCCTTCCATGCTCTAAACTCCTCCATTTCTCTCATAACAGCTTCCATTGCTTGATTGTTAGCCATTTCTTGATCTTCACTCGAATTCCTTCTTCTATACCTTCTTTCAAAATTCAAGATCAAAGGTTGAATGAGTCTTCCTTTGGATCTTGTGTGCATATACCTACAAAACAAAAATTAAAAGAAACAATGCTTGAATTAGTAACTCAATAACCAGATCGACTATTGAAACTCAAACTAAACATTCCCCGACAACGGCGCCAAAAATTAGTCCGCCCTCACTTTAGGGGTGAGGGTAGAGAGCAATAATAATCAATTATAGTATAATCAAGTCGAATCCACAGGGAATGCAATGGCAAATGAGTTTCAAGTAGTAATCTAATTATCTAACTACTATCCAAGCTTACAATTGACATATTTTTGTGTTTTTGATTATCTAATGAGAAATATAAAGTAAGTAAAAAACTAGATAACAACTAATAACAAGAATTAACAACAATAGTAGAAAGGTTGGTTCCAAATATAATCTGATAATCACTAGAGGCCTAGGTTTTAAGATTTGCATGGATTAGCCATTTTAATCTAATTCATATGGGAGTTCTATATATAGTAAACATCAACTCTTCTCTCAAAGCAATCAATATTAGTAGATTAACCTATGACATTTATCTCCGCTAGGTCTCAAGATGCATAAATTAACTCCAAATAGCTCAATTAATTATTTAGAAGCTCCTACTAGCAAGAATTACTAGTATGGTGTGATTTGATTCCAAGTGTTATGAACTAAAGTCTCCTAAGCATTAACCAAACACCTTGTATGCACAATGATGACCAATCAATCATGCAAGTAAATCAAGCCCCAAATCACAAGACATATGAATTAGAAGGTAAATCCAACAACAAAACCCAAAAACCTAGTGATCTAGATCATATCTTCATATATTGGAACCAAAAGGAAATTTAGCTAGACATAATTAAAGGAATTAAACCATAAAAAGTAAATGAAATCATGCTTAAAAGATAAAGAATTCAATAAGGAAGAGAATAGTGGAATGGGTCTTCAAATCTTCAACATAAATATTCAACAATCTTCGAAATACTAAAAAGGAAAGAGGGAAATGTTTCTAGGGTTCTAAGAATGTTAAAATATGTAAAAAATCCACCAAATAGGAAGATTTTGAGTTTAAATACATAATATGTGAGTTTTGGGTCGAGTTGGACCGAGTTAGACGAACTAACTCGGTCAATACACCAAGAAAAGGAGCGACGGCGCCCTAGCCGGCGGGCTGGCCGGCCGCCGCCTGGGTTGCAGCCTAGGTCGCCGAGAATGCTGTCCCTCAGCTGGCCAGCCGGCGGCTTGGCCGGCAGTCCAGCCGGTCGCCGTCCGGGTCGCCGTTGGTTCGGCCATTTTGCGCAGCTCCACCGTTTTCGCTCGTTCTCTCTCGTCCGAACTCTGATTCTCGATCCGCTTTTTGCTATGGACTCCTAACGAACTTCTCTTCGACATGGAATGATCAAATTGGCCAAATGAGTTCTCTATTGTTCCTGAAAAAAGCATAAAGTAGACTCGAGAGAACGAGGAAAACATAATTAAAATCAAACTAGTTAAACCCTAACTCTATAGCTTTAAATTCCACATTTCAAACCTAGGTTTCACCCTAATTAAGCTCGATTCTTCCTCGTTTCCGGCCTTCGATCCTTAGCCACATGAATACAATTCCAATTCTTACAAAAATGGATCAAAAACCGAAAAGAAACGAGAAATGTAAAAGTATGCTACAAGTTAAGAAACCCTAGCATTGCTAACATTTAAGCATATAAATCGAAACTCAAACACATTCAAACACACTCAATATGCACATAAAGTACGTGTTAATCAGGGAATCATCTTGACATCCGGCAGGAGAAAAACCCATCACCCCCTTGGCAGGAGGACTCGCGTAGGCAGCGAATCCGAGGTTGGTAGGCCGCGGCGGTGATGGGGGAGAATCATCGTCGTCGGGGGTATCATCGTTGGGCTGATTGGGGAAACCACCTTGGCCTTGTGAGCGCAATATTTCGAGAAACGTCTCGTCATCCATCGACATTTTTAAAAATTTGATAGAGAAATGTAAAGAATTTTTTTGATTTTGTAGAGAAATATGAGAAGTGTAGATGATTTTTGAGGTGTGGGAATTGATTTGTAATAGTGTGTATATATAGGGGGAGGGGAAATAGACATTTGGGAGTAGTCGTTGCTCTCCAACGGTTGAGATTTTTTTTTTTTTTTTAATTTTTTCGCAAGAAATTCGATTTTTTAAAAAAATAAATTTTAAACTGGCTGACGTCATAATGACGTCAGCACAGGGGGGAGGGGAGGGCGTGAGGTGAGCTCTCTTCTGCGCGTCGGGCTCGCCGGAGGCATGGCTCGCCAGCTCTTTCTGGGCTCGCGCACCGGCTCGCGCGCGGGCTCGAGCCCCCGGCTCCCGGTGCGCTGGAGGTGCTCTAATATTATACGAGTAATTAAATTTGGCAGGGGTAATATTATACGAGTAATTAATAATAAAAGACAAGAAATATTGAAGAAATATTTATAGGCAATCCAATTAATTACATTTGGTTTATCTCAAAAAAAATAAAAAATAAAAAATAAAAAAATTGCATTTAGGATATTGGGCCCGTAGGGGTGGGGAGGGGTGGGGGTTTTGGGTTGGGTAAGGCAAATTGGACCCACACCTGCAAAACCATGGTTGGAAAGCCAAACCACTTCTTTCTTCCTTGGAGCCCACATGTTGACATGGAGGCATGGGATGCACACTTTACATTGCAAAGTGTTGCACCGAAGACTCTCCCAATCTCCATATACCTCAACTCAAAAGAAACATCTTTTTTCTTTTCAAAAAAAAATACTACTAAATAAAAATTCTAAAAAATATATTTTTGGAAAAAAAAAAGAGAGAAATTATTATTTATTAATATTAAAGTTTTGGCATGTTATAAAGTCTTGGTACTATCATGATATAACATCAAGATAATACCAAAATTGGAATTTAATTGTGGTACTTGTTTGGTAGAAAGGATTAATTTTCCTTTGGGAAAAATAGCAAATACACCCCTAAGGTTACCACGCCGAAGCAAAAACACCCTTAACGAAACATTTAGTGTTATTTAGCTCTTAACGTCTGCATAAGCAGTGCAAGAATACCCTCCCTCTAAGACCTTGTTTATCGGCGACACGGCTGTGGGCTCCACAGCCCAAATGTAAAAAAAAAAAAAGAAGATAAAATGAAGATACAAATTCGTGGACGGTGGGTTTTAACCTGTCCACCCACCTCCACCTTCAACCTTTTTTCTTTTTTTTTTTAATTTTATCAATTCCACTTGGCACTAGCTTATTGGTGTATATATATTTGTTATGATAGTATTATAAAATCAAATTATCTTTTGTATAATGTATTTTAAAAAATATATAAATTATACCAAAATTCATATTTTTTTTCCTCTATAAATAGAGATCAATCTTGACATAATTATTCACAATTTAGAAACCACTTCTTATTCTCTTTTCCTTAATATCTATATCCATTTTTTGTGTTCATATTTTCAATGGATCCCAATAATCCTTACTCAAATTACCAAGATTTCCTCACCTCTCAAAGTTATTATCCTAATCTTGACAATATCCAAAACTTTGAAGAATTTCAAAATTTCGATGCTGGTTTGCATTCACAATTTTCACAAAATTCCACTCAATCTCCTATCTCCGAAGATCACCAACCCACTGCAAATATCCCTCAAAATGTTCTTCAAAATTCTCAGCTTCCACAAACAAACACTTCAAACACTCCAAAAGCCTGGACAACTGAAGAAGACATTATGCTTATGTCTTCTTGGGTTATCATTAGTGAGAATCCAGCTATTGGAACCGATCAAAAGAGCCTCACATTTTGGAATGGCATTTGGGAGCTGTACAAAAGATCTGGAAGAGAAAAACAGATACCGAAGTTCGACATAAGAACTGTGGAGTCGCTAAGAGCTCGTTATAAGCGTCTTAATCAAAATGTAACCAAGTGGATTGGATGCTACAAGGAAGCTTATCGCCAGCAAAAAAGCGGTTGGTCAAATGATGATATTGAAGGTGCTGCACAAAAACTCTATGGGAGGTCTAAATTTTCGCACAAAGATGTTTTTCTACAAGTGATGCGTCGCCATCCCAATTGGGAGATGAATCTGAGCGAAGATCGCACACGGTCTCGTATGGAAGATGAAGATAGCGTTGAAGAAGATCGTGACAGCTCAAAGAAATCAAGAACCGATGGAGATGATCCAACTGACTTCACTCCAGAAACTCCTCTCAGTGATGCAGCAACAATCCTTCGTCCACTTGGTAGAGATAAGGCTAAAGGTAAGGCAAAAAGAAAAGGGAAAGGTTCAACATCACAATCTTATGGTGTTTCTGATGAGTTCACTTCAGAACTACGAGCAATGAGGATCACACGTGAAAAAGAAGTTGATGCAATGACTAAATTGGCAAATTTGAGGATGAAATCAACTATGCTCAATACCTTGATAGAAAGAGTAATTTATCTCCGGATGAAGAAGCCCTAAAACTTCGTCTAATGGCAGAATTGTTTCCTTAGGAAATTGTATGTTTATTTGCTAGTGCTTGTTTGTTTTTCTGATTTTAATTATTGTAATTTCAAGTTATGTAATATTCACTTTTCGTGATTTTAATTAATGAAATTTTAGTTTCCATAATTTCACTAGCAAAATCGTAATGTTGTATCTCTTGTTGCTTTCAATATATGCTTGAAGAAAGAATCTTAATTATTGTTACTATAGGACAATGAACTTGACAACTCATGTATATGTATTGATGAGCTTTTTTAACATCTTCTATATGGCAATTCATGCGTGTGACAGCTCACAATTGATGAGCTTTGAACCAAACTTGACCATACCTATAGGACAATGAACTTGACAACACACATTTTGAAGACAACAACTAAGACCCACATGCACCTGACATTTCATTCAATTGATGTGTTTGCCACTCACATGCATATATCACATCACCTCTTTTACCACAACTTTACTCACATGCGTCTGACATTTGCAACTTGATAAACTTGACCATAGCTTTACTCAAGTGCATCCGACAACTTATGCAGAGTCACATGCATATGTTCCATCACTTTAAATTCAATTCATCTAGCATCACTTACGCAGAGTCCCATACATTGCACTATATGTATTGATGAGCTTTCTAACATTGCAATTCATCTAACATTTCGTTCTTTTCTTTCACATCTTCAAACTCCTCAAAGGAAAAAATGTCATCAAACTTAAATTTTTATCATGCTTCAAGTTCCAATTTTGATTCTAGCTTCATCGAAGTTGATGAGTGGGAAGAACGTATTGTTGATCAAAATAAAAAGGTTGATCGCATCGTCGAAGATGCAATCTTTCATATTCCAACTCTATCCATTCAACCTACAGATCACACTTCTAGAGCAACTAGACGATATATTGAGTGTATACGTGAGAAGGGCCATGAGAGTGTGTTCGAGCAATACTTTGCAGCCAATCTAATCTACCCTCCAGAAATTTTTCATAGAAGGTTTCGCATGCAAAAGCACTTGTTCGAGCGTATAATGAATAAGGTGGTTGCTTCAAATGAATTTTTCCAACAAAACCGTGATGCTACTGGACGTTTAGGTATGTCTTCGATTCAAAAATGTACTGCAGCTATAAGGGTGTTGGCCTATGGAACTGGAGCTGATCTGCATGATGAATACCTTCGGATGAGTGCAGCTACAATAAGGAAATCAGTTACCGAATTTGTTGAGGGTGTAATTTCCAACTTCGGTGATGAATACCTCAGAAAGCCAACTGAAGAAGACATGGCATATATATTGCACGTTGGTGAAGAGCGTGGTTTTCCAGGAATGCTCGGGAGTATCGACTGCATGCATTAGGAATGGAAAAATTGCCCTAAAGCATGGGCAGGGCAATATGGAGGAAGAAAGGGTAAGCCAACGATCATCTTGGAAGCAGTTGCTTCGCAGGACTTATGGATATGGCATGCGTTTTTTGGAACTCCAGGTTCGAGAAATGATATTAATGTACTTGATCACTCTCCTATTTTTAATGATGTCTTACAAGGCCGAGCTCCAAAGGTTAGTTATGTTGTAAATGGTCAGGAAAGGAATACGGGATACTATCTCACCGATGGTATATATCCTTCATGGGCAGCATTTGTCAAATCTATTATTGCTCCACAAATTCAGAAGCACCAATTATTTGCTCAACATCAAGAGGCTGCCCGAAAAGATGTTGAGCGAGCATTTGGCGTTCTACAAGCTCGGTTCTCTTTTATCAAACGTTCGTGCCTTCTTTGGGATCGTGATATGATGGCAAAAATAATGATTGCTTGCATTATCATGCACAATATGATAGTGGAGGATGAAAGAAACACTTACCTAAACTATCGTGATCCTACAGAATTTATGAAAGATCGACGAGCTACTCAAAATGCAGAACAAAGTGAAGAAGAAGAAGAGGATGATATTTTTGCATTTTCTACATAGAGGATTGCAAGTCTGAAAAAATATATGACAAATAGGACACACCTCCGTGATAGAGAAGCTCACAACGCTCTTCAAAATGATTTAATCGAGCACATATGGCAAAAGTTTGGTGATGATAATTAAATGTGTAATTTTTGTATAATTATTCGGTGATAGGTTGTTTATTTTGATTTTCGTGTTTCACTTATTGTAATTTCTATGTTGATTTGAGAATTTTCAGTTTAATATTAGTTTGTACTTTTATCAAAATTTTAAATTTCTTATTTTAAATTTTTTTATTTCACATAATTAATTTATTATAAAAAGTTATTAAAATAATAATATTTAAATAATTTATATAATAATATAAAGGTAGGAATGTTGAGTTGAGAATGAGGTCACTGATAAACTTATAAAAATAGAGGTGGTTGGGGTGGGAGGAATAATAAATTTATAAAAGAGAAATAATGAATATAATAATATAAAGGTGGGAAGGTTGGGTTGGGAAACTGGTGGTTGTTAAACTTAATCTAACGGAACTTCAACTGGTCGTCAAAAAAATTAAATTTTTGTACATTTTATTTTTTTGTGGAGCCTACTAATACATTTAGCGGTGGAGAAAAGAGAAGAACTGATTAACCTTCTGCAAAAATCACCATCCTTCCTCAATCTACTTGCCGAGCTATGCACATTCGAGTTCTCCTCAGCGCTTCTGCACCTCCATAGTCGGACTCGGCATCCGATCCGGCCAACTCGATCGAATTAACTGGCCACCAGTTCAGCTTGGGTCTTCCGCCAAACTCTAAGCTATTGGAGCTCCCGTTGCAGGAGTTCGTTTCATTTACCGATAATTGATCCTTCTCCAATTCTCCGTCGACAGCGAAGCTCGTTATTCACGAATACACTTAAGGCAAGACTAGCTTGCAGATCCAATAGAAAATGATCCAAAAGATTTTATCCATATTTTGACAAATTGCAGAGATAAAAAGGAGTAGCCAATACTTGTTTTTCCGTCTTCACAGAAAGAATATTATTGAATTATCCCTTATTGGGCTTTTGAGTTTCTCAGCCGGCAAAATCCTTCGTTTTCTTGGAGAATGATTCTTCTCCAGCAGCTGGCGCCGCCTTTGATTCATGATCTCTCTTATCCTCGACGTTATTCTCTAGATTCGATCCGCTCAGCTCTTCTCTCTCCTCTCTCGCTCCTCCTCCAATCTCTTCAGTTTCAACACCAGTGACCTGTACAAACACACCAGATCAAAGATAGGTAACCCTTGCCTTATTCCAACAAATCACACGCAATGTTCAGATTCTCTCAAGAATCAATCATATACGAAAATCGTAAATGAGTACTCGATGTTGATATCGTAATGTTTCACTTCTCGCCGGAGTTTTGCAATGCCCAATTTCCTAAGCTACTCCTTGCGCGGATTCCTCAGTTGTTCAATTTCTCGTCGAGGCCGTCCTTGTCCTCCAAATCACCATTCTGCTAAATGTATTGTTGGGCGTACAATAAAAGTAATACTTTCTCTGTCTTAGAGATATTGACCCCTTTCATTATTTTATACCTCACATATTAATAAGAAATGGCTCAATATCTCTGAGCCGGAGAAAGTATGTATTAAGAATTTGATTTTTTTGACAGCCAGTTAAAGTTCTGTTAGAGAGAGGGTATTCTTACTCCACTTATGTGGACGTTAAGGGCTAAACAACACTAAACGTTTCGTTAAGGGGGCGGAAGCGCGGGGCAAAGAAGGCTAGAGGAGTGCGACGGCCAAGGTCAGAGGGCGGACAACGGGCGAGGCCAGACGGTGTGAGGGGGTGCGACGGGCACAACGTGAATTTGGGGTTGAAAATAGAGAATGCGGAAACAATGGCGGAGTGGAAGGTGAACGGACAGAATCGAAGATAAGGCAGGAGGAACTGTTGGAGTTGCAGCAGGGATGAGGGTGGAGTGAAAAGAGTAAAATGGGTGAGATGATTTTTTGTGGAGGAACTATTCAAGCTTGAAATCACTATCAAAGGGGGAGACCTTATAGAAATTGGAAGTTCAACAGTGATTTTAGCTTGTACCTAAGATATATCAAGGGCTTACGTAAAAGTGTATCTTGGAAACCAAACACTAGTATTAAGTGTGATATCTTGGTCTATCTCAAGATATAAGTGGTGTGCACATTAAGTGTGTCCACAGTGGACGTTGAAACGTTTCTATAAAAGTGGAGTTTTCAACTAGTAATTTACAACTGTCATTTTACCGCCAAAAGTATTATCTAATAAATTCATGGGTTATTGTTCAATAGTGAATACATATTTTAAAGTTTGGGTTGGATTTAAACTTTTGAAATACTCTATGTCCCATTATGTTAGTTTTATTTCCTAAAATGAAAATATTTGTCTACATCTAACTCTACACGTACTTCAATATAAAAAAAAAAACTAAACCTCTCGTCATCCCTTCTTCTTCTTCATCTTATTTCTTTCATTGTCATTTATATTTCCTTCATTGATTTAAAAAGAAGAAAAACAAAGTCTAACCATGCAGTTATATTAGATTTTCTAAATTTGCTTGACACGGATAATTATTTGATTGGGGGTGTATTCGATTTGGATTTTAAAAGATTTTTTTTTGTATTTTAAAAGTCGATAAGTATTCAATTTAGATTTTGGAAATTCTTATAAATCTATTAGTATTCAATTATAACTTTTAAATATCCTATAAATCTGATGATATTGATAATTCGCAGGATTTTAAAGGATTCTAATATATTATGGATTTTAAAGGATTTTTAGTATCAAATACAAGAATAAAATCCCTACACAAATCTCACCTCCCCATGGAAGATTTTTAAAGTCTACAATCAGAAAATATTTTCCGTCTCTCTCCCTCACCTCCTCAGCAACCTTCGATCTCACACAAAGCCGATTGCAGTTTCGGAGCCTACAGTCCTCTTATTAGTTGAAGAAGTAATCGCCTCTTCATTACAGATTCATTAGGAATTAGCATAACTATTGTCAGATTCAAATGGCAAAGGAGGAGCTCTTGAATCAACTCCACAATCTCCGAACTAACTGTGTGACTGCGGGGCTCTCTTCCATTAACGCCGGCATGGAGTATTCTTTTTCCTAAACATAATTTTTTTTTTCTTTTAAAATGTTGACAGAATTATTTGTGTATTCACCTATCAAAAATTATTTTTCATATTCGTGTATCAAAAATTATTTGTTTTTAAAAATATATGGACTTATAAAGTCTATCAAAATAGAAGTAAATAGAATCTGTTAAATTTTATATAGAATTAAAACAATTGTAGGCCCCAATAAGTAGTCATTGGTGTATGGGGGAGGGGGGTGAATACTCCAATTAGCCAACAGTTTTGATTTTTCAAAACAATTTGATCTTACTGAGTCGTCACTTCAGTTTATCAGAGCAGTTTAGTTTTTCCAGCTCAATCAGTAAACTGCTGAGCTTGCAAAACTAACCTGCGTGCGGAAGTTTGGTAGAAAGGTTGGCTAACCGTTTTCAATACAGTTTTCAAAATATTTCAGTTCAGATAACTGCTCATGCAAGACAGGTTACAGTAGTGCAGGTTGTGAACATGCAAACTGTGTAAATAAAGATGTAAAAGTAAATAGCAAGAGAGAGAAACACGAGGAGTTTTTTATCGTGGTTCGGAGTAAACAACTCCTACGTCCACGCCAGATCCCGTCGAATCTGTAATCCCTTAACTTGAGATATTCGCTTATTTTAACACTGGTGGAGGTCCAGTCCAAATTCAAGTCTTTCTTTAGACTGAATCTAGCACGATTCTTGAGTCGTGTCTCTTCTTACTTTACATACAATTTTACCAACGCTAAACAACTAGCGCTAATATCCAAACTAGAAAGCTGTGAATAGTTATCGTCGTTAGGAATACACAACTCAATCAACTACACTAAATATCAACTTTGATGGTAGTGAGAGTGTGTGTGATGTGTTCTAGTAAGACAGTTTCCAGAGATATCAGAAATCTACAAAGATCAATACTTGGGAAAGCTCTAGTAATTTCGAGTGTTGATTGAATGATGTTTAGCTTGAGATTTCTGCAGCGTTTCGGCTTGTATATTGAGTTTCCCGTTAATTCTTTCTGGAATGAGTTGAGGTATTTATAGTGAAGCATTTGAAATAGAGCCGTTGGAAGTGTGTCAGGATTTGCAGTACCGTACACTGACACAATTCTTGTCGTTGGGTGAGAACAGGTTTCTCAACCACAACTCAGGTTGGTCTTCACAGGTCGACCTTCCTATACCTCGAACTGTCTTCGGTCTTCTGTAACCTTCATGTGAAATCTTCGGAGATGGTAGGAGCAGGTTACATAGATAAATTACCTAATGGAACAGTACGACAGATTGAGTAGATTAGGTACAAGGTTGCACTACCAACCTTGACCTTTACATGAACAATCAGTCCGAGTTAAGCTTGACTGATACAAACACGGAGACCAGCCTGTTCCAATTAAAACCTGTATCTAAGTGTGGTTTCTAATAGCATTATCAAAACTCAGTTGCAAAGGGTTCCCAATAACAATTCATGGAATTAACAGAATCCACAGATTGTAAAAACTCTAAAATCCAAATCGAATACAATTAGTTTACTATGATTTTGCTCAATTAGATTCGTCATGTCCCCTTAGGCTTCAATACCCATATATGAATAAATCAGAACTTGCCATTTCAGAACATACAATTATAACGTGAATAAATTAAGTTCTAGGAAACAGGAATATGAAGATTGATATTTCAACCAATAAGCATTATATATATGTTTGCAATGCAGGTCATCATTAATATTTATGTTTGCAAACAATTTTCCAGTAGGGAAAAAGAAAAAGAAAAAATGCAATAATAATGGTAAATTCATTCTAGTAATAGAAAAGTGCAGTATCTAAGAATTAGCCAATTTGTAAATCCAACAAAATATTACAATTATTTGATAATCATAATAACATAACTTTAGTAACAAAATTTTGGAAAAATACACAGATCGTAAGTGGTAATGAGAACTCAAAAAAAACTTCAACAAACTCATAAAATTTATTTTGAAGCGAAAACTATTTGTCTTTTATCTCAATTCTATAGCTTAGATTTACTAAAAGGAACAAATTAAAAAAAATTGCAATATTAGCCTAAAGGACTGAAAATTTCAATTGATGAACTAAAAATGATATTAAGACTTTAAAAGAACTCCAAATCACAAACCAGCAGAAGAAAATGATAAATGTACGTAACGGAGATGGTAAAAAAATTCTGTAACTTTTTCATCTTCTTAAACCCCAAAATTAATATAAGTAGTCCGTTAATATTGTCATTATTATATGATAATAAATTTTAAAGTTTTTCTAAAAAAAATTAAAGCTAATCCATGTGTTAATAGTAGAAAATAATCACTTATCTTAATAATATATACTGTAGATAATAGTACTCGCTTTATGTGTAAAAAGACAAACTTACCCTTAATGAAAAATTTCAATAAAATAAGGGGATGATGATGCGAATGCACGACCTGGATCTCTTCTTGACAACGAAGTCTATCACGCAATGGCGCAAAATAAGTGCATTTCGAACATTCGCATATTCACATCTTCACACATTCGTGTCTTCGCTTTAGTTAAAAAAAAATAGAAAATGACTAAAATCTATATAAAACTAAGAGGGTGACTACTATTTATTTTTTTATTAAGTGTAGTGACTGTTAATTGCAAAATTATTTTTTTACTAAGAATATTTATAAAATGAGAATTAAATTTCAAACAGTTTACCTGCATCAGATTTGGTACATTTGATTAACTAATCATTGGACACACCTCTTATTGTACAATGGTACCTCATTCTCTCATGCTTAGTGTGTGAGAAACAAAGAGAGACAAAATATTCAAGAAGGGAATGGAAGCATGCATATTAAGTGATATAAAGTGCTGCAATAGCAAAAGAGACTAAGAAAAAGCAAACATATTTCATTGAAATGGCAATGGCGGCAGAAAGAGGGACAGCAGAATGTTGTGAAAAAGCAGAAAATTTTCAGGTTCAAAACTTAATAATCTTTTTGTTTTATATGATGAAGTGATATGGGATTTTCTTAGAATGAACATAGCAACTTTACATATTACAAATCATCCTTCTATTAATTGTCTTGTTAATTCCAAAATTTCTCTTTTGTTCATCCCTGTTGTCCAATTATAGCTTTTATTTATTTATTTATTTATTTTTATTTTTTTGTGATATCAGTAATTATTATATCTCTTTTTATGTAGGACTATCCATTTTTTCCATCATTTTCTCTCATTTCTAGCTTGAGACCTGCAACAAAAAATCTCGACGAAGCCAAATCCGATGATAGTAGCGTGGAAATCATTTCCGACGACGATCGTAGCATGGAAATTATTTCAGAATTAGAGTTTTTGAGGTCGAAGAAAGGCTATGAGGAAGTTGAATCTTGTTCAAGTGATCATCATGCATTCCGATACGTGGATGGGCAGAGGGTAAAGGGCGAATTTGCCCCTATGCTCAGAGAAATTTTCGACGAATACGGCAACATAGCCAGGGGCAACGGTGTCAAATCCCCCGTGCTTCTCTCAAACTTCTTGGAACGAATCTGCCATATCTACCGGAGGCTACTAGAGCAGGGCAAGTATGTTGATCTCACGCGTACAGAGCTTCAAGGCTTCGTCTCTGAACTCCGACTTTTCGAGAGGCGAAAGCTAAGGGTGGGATGGATTGTTGAGATGGTGGAAAAGTATATATCCCATATCAGAGCTAATGAGGATACCTCCTCAGCAGAAGCAGAAGCAGAGGGCAAAAATGATACGTTTACTTTGAATGTGCAAGTTGAGCCGACGCTACGACGCTCAGGGAGGCCCACATCGATGCCCAAGAAGTTGAAGGGTTATGTATGTGTTGCAGTTCACAAACAGAAGCGTGATGGAAAGAAGAATTAGAGTGGCTGACTTCAAGTGTTAGTATTATTTACTACTGCTTGGTATTAAGTGTTAGTAGTTGTATTAGTATAGTTGCTTTAGGCCCTTTTGCTTATTAGGTTAAATGTTTTTGCTTATTGTTTTGGAAATCTTTGTTTTGGAAATGAAGGATGTTTGGCCTTCTTGATCTCATTATTATTGGATTTGTGAAACATTACATTATTTGAGAAATATGTATATGTTGATTTTAATTGAGAAAGAGAGAGAGAGAATTTGCAGGGTTATTTAACTTGCATTTTAATTATACTAGTAATATTAAATCTGAAATTTACAACTCCTATATCATAAACAACCTTAAAACTAACCTATAAATTACACAAATAAATTAAAGGGCCTTTGTCAATATTGGAGCGTTATCACAAATAAATAATAATCCCTCTATCCCATCTATCTTGATCCTGTTTTGTGTAATCAAAATAATTCTATTATAATATGTTCCATGAAAATTGGGATGGAGCTGAGGGAGTAGTTAATAGTTTTGTACCTATGCCATGCAAGGAGGATAATTGCTTAATGAATTGTTTAAAAGATATGACCAAATATGGCCTCAGATTCAAATATTTGTAAAAGATTTTGTAAAATAAGCTCCTGCAAATTTTTACGGGTACTAAAAGGAGGGAAAGTGGATAGAGAAGACAAGGATGAAGTGGAAGAAATGGTAGGAGCGGAGTTTCTGGAGAAGACGAAGATGAAGGGGAAGGTGATTAAGGGATGGGTGGAGCAAGACCAGATCCTAGCACATGCACATTCTGCCTGAGCCACTGCGGATGAAATTCATTAACGGAGGCGGCTGCTGTAGAGGGGTGGTGCCGGTGCTGGCGTGGCCCACGCACGGAGATCAGTACGTGAATGAGGCAGTGGTGGAGGAGGTAGGGTTAGAGAGTGGGGTTGGGGTGGAGAGAGATTGATCGGAAGAGATGATCGAGATTGCGAAGCAGCTGAGAATGGTGATGTGAGACAAAAGGTTGAGGGAGAAGGCGGAGGAGGTGAAGAAGAAAGCGAGGGAGGCTAGAGAAATCAACGGGGGCTCAGAAAGCTTGATTCGAGGATTAATGGAGTCATTCAAGAGAAAGTGATGAAGACTATAATTTATTTTATGTGTAATAAATAAAACAAATAAATTATGAATTAGTGGGGTAAAGGGTTTATTGAACAAGCATTAAAGAGGAGAAAATTTGCAGAAGAGGAAACAAAATATCTGAATTTCTCATTAATGAAAAAGGGTTACAAGAGTTGCTTATATAAGCTACAAATGCCACGTAAGCTACGAGTTTACTAACTAGATAAAAACGTAAAAGAAATGTAATGCGACTTTGTTCAAGCCTTTTCTTCCAACCTTCCTTAGCCTCGCACCTACCGACTTCATCCTTCCAATTTTCCTTCCATCATCTTCATCACACCATTATCTTCATACTCCCCCTCAAGATGGGAATGGATGTTCGTCAGTTCCATCTTGGAAATGATATGCGAGAACGGCAATGAAGGCAATGCCTTGGTAAAGATATCAGCCAATTGAAGATTGCTACTCACATGCTTAGGCTTGATCAACCCTCGTACATATTTCTCCCGAACAAAATGGCAGTTGATTTCTATTGTTTCGTGCGCTCATGAAAAGCTGAGTTAGAGGTAAGATAAACTGCAGCTTTGTTATCACATAAAAGGGGAATAGCTTTTGATTTTCCAACTCCAAACTCAAGAAGTAGAGTATCAATCCAAGCTGCATCACATGAAGCTTGAGCCATGCATCTATATTCTGCTTCAGCCGACGATCTGGAAATAGTAGATTGTTTCTTAGATCTCCAAGCAATTATGGAATCCCCAAGAAAAACACAATATCCAGATACTGACCTCCTTGTATCAGCACATATAGCTCAATCTACATCTGCAAAAATGCTTGGATCTAAACTGGTTTGTGAAGAATAAAACAAACCCATACCAGCTAGTCTTTTTTTATGTACTTGAGCACTCTTTGTGCAGCCTTCAAATGATGTTCACAAGGATGAGCTAGGAATTAGCTCAATTTGTTAACTGCAAAGCTTAAATCAAGCCTTGTAATACACAAGTACAACAACCTACCTATAAGCCATCTGTATGCTTTCACATCTTTAAAAGCAGCACTACCCTCCTGCTGCAGTTGCATATTTGCATCTGATTAATATGTATTTTATGTGCATGTTGAGTGTGTTTTGTATGTGTTTGAAGCTTGATTTATGTGATTAAGTGTTAGATTGCTAGGGTTTCTTAACTTGTAGCATACTTCGTATTTTTCTTATTTTCTCTCGGTTTTTGATCTATTTTTGTAGGAATTGGAAGAGCTTTGAAGTATCTAAAGATCGAGGGCCGGAAATGAGGAAGAATCGAGCTTCAAGAGTTGAAAATCGAAGGTTAAAAGTCAGTTCAAAGAAAGGAAAGAAAGAACCGAAGAAAGAATCGAAGAACAAACCGATCAAGCAACGAACCGGACCGGGCAAGGAGGGACGGCGGCCTGCCAGACCGCCGGCAAGGCCACCGCCGGAGAGTGCCTTCTCTTTAATGAGACCGAGTTAGCTCGGCTAACTTAGTTCAACTCGTCCCAAACATGATTTTCTATGTATTTAACTCCTATTTTTACTAGAATTGGGTATCTTATGCTAGAAGATTCATCTTAGAACCCTAGAAACATTTTCCTCTTTCCATTTTGGTATTATCATCAATTGTTGAAGATTTATGTTGAAGATTTGAAGATCCTTCCACCATTCTCTTCCTTATTCAATTCTCTATCTTTTGATTATGGTTTTATGCATTTTCTATGGTTAAATTTCCTTAATCATGTCTAGCTAATCTCCTTTGTGATTCCAATTATATGTAGATTAGGGATAAGTGATGGAATTAGGCTTTGATTATGAATTTACCTTCTAATTTAATGTTCATTTCTCTTGGGGCTTTGTTTTATGATGTAATTGTGATTGATCACTATAGTTGCATATCAAGTGTTTGATCTAATGCTTAGGAGGCTTAGATTAGATGCTAGGATCAAGAGATTGCATGCTAGAGAATAGTAGGGTTAAGGAACTCCATAAGCTCGTGGGAGTTAATGAATTGCTTGATATCTTAGTAGGAGTTAAGCCTTTCATTAATCTACTTTATTTCATTACAATGAGAGTTGAGTAAATCATACTTAGGAGGTTTCCCACATGAAGTTGGATTAAAATGACTAATTCTAGTTAGAGTGTTACATCCCTATTACTTAGACCTAGTTGAAGTATAATTGGAGTCACTTTCATTTCATATTGAGTTTTTATCCTTTGATATTTGTTGATTGTTTAGTTAAGTCTTTAGTTTGTTACTAACTTTTCATAGTCATTAGTTAACTAAAAACACAAAAATATGCTTGTTGGTTGCTTGAATAGTAGTTAGATAACTAGATTACTACTTGAAATTCATACATCCTAACATTCCCTGTGGATTCGACTTGATATACTTATCAATTATTATTGCATCTATCTCATTCTTAAAAGTGAGAGTGATCAATTTTTGGCGCCGTTGCTGGGGAATGTTTAGTTTGAGTTTCAATAATTGATTTGGTTATTGAGTTGCTAATTCAAGCATTGTTTCTTTTGATTTTTATTTTATAGGTTTATGCACACAAGATATAAGGGACAACTTGTTCAACCTTTGGTCTTAAACTTTGAGATGAGACATAGAAGAAGGAATTCTATTGAAGAACAAGAAATGACTAACAATCAAGATTATGAGGCTCTTAGGAAGCAATTGGAGGATATGCAAGCTTGGAGAGATGAACAAGAAAGAAGGGAAAATGAGGCTCAACCACCTCCTCTCAATCATATGTTACAACCTCCAACGGAACAATTTCAAGGAGGAGAGTGGGGGACAATCAATGCCAATAATTTCGAGCTCAAATCCGGACTTATTCAAATGGTGAAGAGTGAGCAATTTGGTGGAAGTCCTATGGAGGATCCGAATGCCCATCTTAGCATGTTTCTTGATATGTGCGATACCGTGAAGCTAAATGGAGTTTCTAATGATGCTATTCGCATGCGTATGTTCAGGTTTTCTCTACCGGACCGGGCCAAAGATTGGCATAAAGGATTGAACAAGGCCAATATTCACACATGGGATGATTTTTGCAAGGCCTTTCTCTCCAAATACTTTCCACCATCCAAAGCTCAAAAGCTCATCTCCGACATTTCACATTTCTCTCAACAAGGTGATGAGACCTTGTTTGAAGCATGGGAAAGATATAGAGAGATCTTAAGGAAGTGTCCTCAATATGGTTTCAATGAGGGCCAACAAATAACCACTTTTTATAGTGGCCTTACACCTCATACGAGAAGCATAGTAGATGCTACTTTCGGAGGATGTCTCGTTAATAGAAATGCGAAGGAAGCCTTAAGGAATCTTGAAGAGATGACTTCTAATAGCTATCAATGGCCAATGGAGAGGGCCCCTTCAAGAATAATATCTTCTATTGAGGATGACAAGTATGATGCTCTAGCAATAGAAGTTGCTAATATCAAGAAGAAGTATGAAGAAGAGAGAAAAGCTCAAGTTCAAAGTGTTCATCAATCCTAAGAGAATGAAGAGTACAATGAGAGTGAAGAGGTTAGCTTTGTGAACCAAAGGCCCTTTGAAAATTTCAACAACCAAGGTTTCCAAGGACCTCAAGGAGGATTTCAAGGAAACTATCAAGGGGGGTTTCAAGGGAAGCCACATGGAGGTAATTCTTATGGTCATCAAGGAGGCTATCAAGCCTACAATCCTAACAACCGATCTTATCCCAACCTCTCCTATAGAAATCCCAACAATGCTCAATTTCCACCTCTCGGATTCTCCGTTTCTCAAGGAGTTATTGAAGAGCCAAAGAAGAATTCTCCATCAATGGAGTAAATGATGCAACAAATGTTGGCAAATCAAGCTCAAATGTCTTCTCAACAAGGTACCTTCATCACTCAAACCGGGTACAAGGTGAGTGCCTTGGAAAATTCTCTTACTTCATTGACAAAACAAGTCAAGATGATGGAAGGTCAAATAAGTCAAATAGCTAACCAAGCTACCACTCAACACACACCGAGCAAGTTTCCAAGCAATACGGAGATGAATCTTAAAGGGTATAATGCTATCACATTGAGAAGTAGAAGAGCCTATGAGAATCAAGCCACATCCGGAAGGCAGGAAGAAGAGGTTCTTGTTAAAGATATACCTTATGAAGAGCCTACCACTAATGATGATGAATCAAGGAAGGAAGTTCAATAAAATAACGCTCCAAAGGAAGTTTGGATCGAAGCTCTTCTTCCTACCAAGTATGTGATCACAAAAGCTCCATTTCCTCACCGTCTAGCAAAGCCTAAGATTGATGAGAAGATGAGAAGATTCTTAGACATTTTCAACAAGGTACAAATCAATATCCCTTTGCTTGATGCACTTAGAGATATGCCCGGATAAGTGAAGTTCTTGAAGGATGCCGTAGCTAACAAGAGAAAGTTTGGAACATTTGAAACAATTAGTCTAACGGAGGAAGTTAGTGCGGTGATTCAAAGGAAAATGCCTTTGAAGAAGAAGGATCCCGGGAGCTTTACTATAGCATGTGTGATTGGTGGGCAAAAGTTTGGGAAAGTCTTATATGATCTTGGGGCTAGTATAAATTTGATGCCGTTGTCTATCTTTAGAAGATTGGATATTGGAGAGATCAAACCTACATCAATTTGTCTCCAAATGGCCGATCGGTCTATATCTTATGCTCAAGGAGTTGTTGAAGATGTGTTAGTGAAAGTTGAGGAGTTTATCTTCCCCGCGGACTTCGTGATCTTGGATATACCAAAGGATAAGGATATGCCACTCATTCTTGGGCGTCCTTTTCTAGCAACCGGAAGGGCTCTTATTGATGTACAAGACGGGAATCTCACTTTTAGAGTGAATGAAAAGACCCTCACTCTTTCAATCTTTGATGCAATGAAGAGAGAAGATGATCTTACGGAAGAAATCATCTCCGACTCTCTATACTCTTATTCCGACTTGGATGAAGCATGTGATGAATTATTGGAGTCAATTGCTTTCTTGGATGCAAATCAAGGATCACCAAAGGATGAGGTTCATTACCTTGATATCAACCAACTGGGGAAAGTGGAAGCTCAACCAAGGTGGAATCTTCTTCAAGCACCTCTCAAGAGTTGAAACCTCTTCCCGATCACCTAAGGTACGCCTTCCTTGGTGATAATGACTCTTTACCCGTAATTGTGTCACAACACTTGTCAGAGTCCGAATTGGACAAGTTGTTGCGTGTCCTTAGGGAGTTTAAAGATGTTATTGGTTGGTCTATTGATGATATTAAGGGTATTAGCCCCTCTATTTTCATGCATCGTATATTATTGGAAGATGATTGTCGTCCTAAGGTTCAACCTCAAAGGAGGTTGAATCTGGTCTTGCAAGAGGTGAAGGTGTTGAAGTTGCTAGATGCGGGAATAATCTACGCCATCTCGGATAGTGAATGGGTGAGTCCTACCTAAGTGGTTCTGAAGAAAGGGGGAATGACCGTGGTCAAGAATGAGAATGATGAGGTTATAGCTACAAGGGTTGCCACCGGTTATCAAGTTTGTATTGATTATAGGGCTTTGAATTCAGCTACAAGGAAAGATCACTTCCCTTTGCCCTTTATAGATCAAATATTGGATTGTTTGGCGGGCTATGAGTACTATTGCTTTCTTGATGGGTATTCGGGATACAACCAAATTGTCATAGCCCCGGAAGATCAACACAAGACGGCCTTCACATGCCCCTATGGAGTGTTTGCTTATAGAAGAATGCCGTTTGGGTTGTGTAATGCTCCGGCCACTTTTCAAAGATGCATGATATCTATCTTTGGTGGTTTGATTGAAAATATTATGGAGGTTTTCATGGATGACTTCTCGGTTTTTGGGAAGAGCTTTAATTCTTGTTTGGATAATCTTACAAAGGTCTTGAAAAGGTGTAAGGACACTTCTCTTGTCCTATACTGAGAGAAGTGTCTTTATGGTTCAAGATGGAATTGTTCTTGGGCACAAGGTTTCTAGAGATGGTTTGGAAGTGGATAGAGCCAAGATCGTTGCCATAGAGAAGCTTCCACCCCCAACAAGTGTGAAATCAATCCGAAGCTTCCTTGGTCACGCAGGGTTTCTATTGAAGATTCATCAAAGGTTTTTCAAAGATTACAAAACCACTTTGTAATCTTTTGCAAAAAGAAGTGAAATTTGTTTTTGATGATAAGTTCTTAGAAGCCTTTGAGACATTGAAGAAAGCCCTCATCTCTACTCCTATTCTTATTAAGCCTAATTGGAATGATTCTTTCATTTTGAAGTGTGATGCAAGTGATTGAGCTTTAGGAGTGGTGTTAGGGCAAATGAGAGATAATGTGTTCCAAGTCATTTATTATGCTAGTAGGACTTTGGATGGTGCTCAAAGGAACTACACAATAACGGAGAGGGAATTCTTAGCCATTGTTTTTGCCTTTGACAACTTCCGGTCCTATCTTGTTGGGAATCACACCATTGTCTTTTCGGATCATACGGCTATCCGACATCTCATGGCAAAGAAGGATGCAAAGCCTCATTTGATTCCTTGGATTCTTCTTCTCCAAGAATTCGACATGGAAATTCGGGATAGAAAAGGATGTGATAATGTGTTAGCCGATCACATGTCAAGGCTTGAAAAGCCGGTTGAAAGTGAAGACTTGAGATTGAGCATCAATGATTGTTTTCCGGATGAGAAGATTATAGTATTGAAGTGCATAAATTCTTGGTTTGCCGACTTTGCTAATTACCTTGTGCTTCAAGAATTGCTACCAAATCTCACGGATTATCAAAAGATAAAGTTCCTTCGAGATGTTAAGTTCTATTATTAGCAAGATCCATATCTATGTAGGAGGTGTGCCGATGGCCTTATTAGGAGATGTGCTATGGAGAGTGAGTGGTTCAAGATTATTGGAGATTGTCATGAGGGACCAAATGGGGTTCATTTTGGGGCTAATCGTACGGCTTGGAAGGTATTTCAAAGTGGATTCTATTGGCCTTCGATTTTCAAAGATTGCCAAACCTTTGTGAAAAATTATGATAGATGTCAAAAGATGTGAAATATCACAAGGAGAGATGAGATGCCTCAACACATCATGATTGAAGTTGAACTATTTGATGTTTGGGGGATAGATTTCATAGGACTATTTCCCAAATCTTGTGGTTGTTCCTATATTTTTCTTGCTATTGAGTATGTTTCAAGATGGGTCGAAGCCATTCTTACTTCGACTAGTGATTCCAAGGTGGTGATCAAGTTTTCGAAGAAGAACATTTTAACTCGGTTTGGAACTCCGAGGGCTTTGCTTAGCGATGGGGGGTCACATTTTAACAACAAATGGTTGGGAAGTTTGCTTGCAAAGTATGGTGTTAAGCATAAAATTACTTCTCCATACCATCCTAAAGCTAATGGTCAAGCGGAGCTTGCAAACCAGAAGATCAAGCAAATCTTGGAGAAGACAATCACTACTCGGAAGGATTGGGCTAATAAGCTTGATGATGCTTTATGGGCTTATCGAACCGCCTACAAAACCCCCATTAGTATGTCCCCGTATCAACTTGTCTTTGGAAAGTCTTGTTACTTGCCTTTGAAGATTGAGCATAAGGTATTTTGGGCTATAAAGAAGATAAATTTTGAGTTTAAGGAGGCCGGATTTAGTAGGAAGAACCATCTTATGGATTTAGAGGAATGGAGAAACGAGGCCTATGAAAATTCTCAGATTTACAAGGAAAGAGCCAAGAAGTTTCATGATTTGGAGATTCGAAGCAAGGTTATCATTCCGGGAGACGAGGTTCTTCTCTTTAACTCTCGTCTTCGTCTTTTCCCCGGAAAACTTCAATCAAGGTGGACCGGTCCTTATATGTGAGTAAGATTTTCAAGAATGGCACATTCGAACTTCTCAAGAATGATGGTTCTACTTTTGTTGTCAATGGTCATCGACTCAAGCTCTATTTCAATTCCACGAAGGTTAAGGAGGAGTCGACCATTCTTCTTCATGATGTTTGATGTTGGAAGCATTGTCGAGCTAACGACGTTAAACAAAGTGCTAGTAGAGAGGCATCTCAACACGTATCCTATTCTTTTTCGTTTTCGTTAGTTTTTATTTCATTTTTAATTTTTGCGTTGTTTGTTTTGTTTTTTATCTGATTTTGAGAAAAACCATAAAAAAAATTGAAAATGTTGAAAATACATGTTGAAAAATGTTTAGGGGGGTCGAGAAGGGCCCGGTGCTTCGAAAATGGGCAAAATCGGTTGAAAAATGCATTGGAAAAAGGTCGGAAACCGCGTGGAGAAGGGCAGCTGGCTGCCTGACCGGCGGTCTGCTAGACCGCCGGCTAGGTGGCTGAGGTGCTGCATAAACGGCGGCCTGCCAGACCGCCGCCGGCCCCCCCTATTTTTTATTTTTTATTTTTTCCCACCTCTTTTTCTTCATTTTATGTTTTTCAAACCCTTTTTTCAAGCATGAACACCACTTTCTCTCACTAAAACACTTGAAATTTCATGTTCTAATTACTCCCAAATCACTTTGAATCTTGTTAAATCCTTCCATAGTCTCATTACCCATCACATAAGCTACATTTTAAGCCCTAGAACTCACTTTTTCATCCACCCTAACCTAAAAAACCGAAAATTTGAGTTTCTTGTTCAAAGTTGTGAAGTTTTTCAAGTTTGTCCAAGAAAATGAGGTAAGATGTTCTACACCTTTGCTTTTATGGGATTTCTACACTCACTCTATGAATTGGTATGCATTTTGCCCATCATTTTTGATAGTTTGAATAGAATTTCTAGCTTAGGTTTTTCTTGAATTTTGGGAGAAATTTTTGAATTTTGAATTTTGGGAATGAGCATGAATTGAATAGCATTAATTCTTGCATTTATAAATTATGCTATATCTTCTTGAATTGAATTCTCATGGGAATTTGTACCTTTTTCTACTTGAACATACATGAATGAGGTTAAAGGAATTCTTGAACTTTTGGAGAACATGTTAAGAATTCATATGCTTGATGTTGGTTTAAAATTCATTTCTTGGAAGCATAAATGTTCAAGGGAATTATGAGTTCATGAGAAATGTTGCCTACAAAGTGAAAATTCTTTGTTTATCTTCTTGAAACTTACTTGGAATTCTTCATAATTTGTAGGAACAAGGAGTCTAAAGGAAAAGGGAAAGAAAAGCAACAACAACCTCTAAGGATTTGATTTCTTCTCTTACCAACAAGAAGAGAAAGGATGCTTCTTCCTCGTCACAACCAACAAAAAGGGATCTTACGACACCGGAAGCTCATGATATTCTGTTGGAAACCTATGAGGAAAGGGCAAAATTTGCCACTCTTGTGAAAAAAGGCATTATACCAATGAGGTTTCCTTCTAAGGAGGTTTTGGTGAAGATAGGGCTTTATGATAATATAAAGTCCCTTTTTGATAACATAGGCTGGGGATGTATCCTTGATGACACTCTTGAGGATAGGCAAACTTATGAGAAAGTTGTTCTTGAAGTTATGAGTACATTGGAGGCCGAAAACATTCATCTCATGCAAGGTATTCAATTCCAATTGTTTGGCGAAAGGCATGAAATGAGCTTGGAGGAGATAGATGTTATTTTTGGAGTGCCACATGGGGGTGATGTGTTGATAGAGAGGGCTTTTGAGCATTATTCCGTTTGGAACAAGCTTGTACCATTTTCAACGGAAGGTTTCAAGTCGGGGTATTCAAAGTCGAATGAGGTGAGGAACCCGGTATTAAGAATGCTGTTAAAAATCCTTACTCACACCATTGTTGCAAGAAGGGAGAATACCTCAGTCGGAATTGATGATCTCTTCATTCTTCATGCTATGTTAACCAAGAGGAAGATAAGCTTTACTCATCTCTTTATCCCTCAATTGTTGAAGCAATCAAGAGTGAATTCCGGAAAGGTCAACATTGGTGGCATGCTTACTCCCATTGCTAAGAGGATCAAGGAAGATCTTGGTGGTTACCCTCCGTTGAAAGAAGCGTACCTTATGGATTTGATGAAGTTAAGGTACTTGAGATTTATCAATTCTATCACACCTCCATTTCATTTTCTTCAAGAAGATGGTGAGAAGTTCCCTCTTCCTAATGCCACAAGCATATTGGTCACCGATTTTTATGAAAGGGCAAATTGGCAATTGAACTCACCAATGCACAAGTTGATCATGGAGAATCATATCTTCAAGCATGGTGAAGAGGATGAGTACACCATTGGCCATGGAGGTGAAGGAGTGTATATGGATGAAGAGGATGAGGAAATGGAAGATTCAACAAGAGAAAAACATGTGTCGAGAGGAGAACATGTTTCAAGAGTTTGACATGTTTCAAATGGAAGGTACAATGAAAGATTTGAAACTCTTGAAACTAGAATGGCAAATATGGAACGGGGATTCAAGTCTCTTGATGCACAAGTCACCGTGATGAGGCAAGAAGTAACCTCTATGAGAGTTACTCAACTTGAAGAGACAAAAAGGAGTGAAAGGATGGAAAAACAAGCAACATCAATGATGGAACTATTGGAGAGTTTCCGGGAGCATCAAATCGCTCAAGGGGTGACTTGGCCCCGACCACCTCCATCGCAGCTTGGACCTTTGTGAGTGTAATTTAAATTTTTTTTATATATCTTTCCCTCCAAATTTATTTTAGAAGTTAATTTCTAAAATAAGTTTGGGGGAGGGGGTAGATAAGAAATTTAAATTACTTACATTTTTATGTCATTTCCATTCCTTTACTTGTCTTTTTGTTGCTCATTTTATTTGGTTGCTAGTTACATGACTTTGTGGATCTTTGGGTTGATTTTATTTGCCATGGATGTTCTCTTTGAGTTTTTGTTGATTGAATGGGAGAAGTTGAATATGATTGGAGGGTATGTGAAATTTTTGTTGGAAAGAGTGTGGATAAAGTGGTGTTTCATTTGTATTTTGTTTGTTTTGTTTGTTTGAATTTTTAGTGGAGCTTGCATGGAGAATATATGTTTGGATGAGTTTGGGTTGATTGGGTCTTGAATGCGATTTTTTTTTTTGGAAAGTTAAAAAGTTTTTTGAGTTGAAAGGTTAAAGGAATGCTTGCATGTGTGAATGTGAAAGAACGTGTTTAATTGCTCAAGTGCATTTGGGTGAGATGCCAATGATTGATGCTAAATAGTGACATTTTTGAAATTTCTTAAGTTAAAGTCAATCATGATTGGGATTATTTCGCTTGAATAGCTTTGAAGGATTGATCTTAAGCATTTAGACTCTAGACAAAAAGCTTGAGAGGATTTTGAGCCTTAAGAACTATGCATCTTACATAGTTGATATCCTTTCGTGTGAGCTTGGTGATGCATTGCATTCTCTTTACTAAAACTTGCCTTGACACTCATGTTAGAAATGTTACATGTTTGCATAATTAGGAAATGATCTTAGGCCATTATTGCATAACCCATTTTCCCTATACACTAACCTATCCTTCATTACCATTGTTGTTCCATTTTGAGCTTTATGAAGCCTTTTATTTTTAAACCGGATGATAGGGGGTGAAGGATGGTTAAGGGAACCTTGGTGAAAGTTGAAAATTCATAGTGAATGGTGGGTGATGGTGAAGGGTCTTGAGATTTTCTTTGAGTTGAAAGAACACTTCTATAAGCTTATTATTAGAAAAGAAAAGAATAAGAACAAAGTTCTTATTAAAAAAAAAAAAAAAAAAAAGAGCATAAGAGAGTGTTTCTTTAAATTTTTGGTAAAAGCTTGGGGTTTCATTTGACAAAAAGGGGTGGATAAGGTGGAAGATGAAGAAATTCATACTTATAAAGGTGAAGAAAGGAGGTGAAGAGCTTAGATGAAGATTTAAGCCACTTAGGTCAAAATTCCCTACCTTAACCAATGTCCCTACATTACAAGCTTAAAAAAGACCTTTTTGATCCTAATTTGTGCATGCATTATAGCATTAGAAACTTGAGTTGATAGGCAAGCTTATGGTTAAAGATGTATATTGCATGACTTCGATGAGTGCTTACCTTTTCCATATATCGAGGGATCTAGTGATACACATATTCCTTGTGAGGTCTAGAGTCGAATGTGCTTGAGTGATTGAATTCTAAGTTAGGATAGTGATTGATCTTATAAATGTTTGGCTTGACTTGAGAATTTCCTTGAACTAAAATGGTTTTTGAATTGATATGAGGCATCGAGGAATCAAAATGCACACTCCATACGTGTTAAGCGTTTTGATTGTTCGTTTTATTATTCGGGACGAACAATGGCTTAAGTTTGGGAGAGTGATTAACACGTATTTTATGTGCATGTTGAGTGTGTTTCGTATGTGTTTGAAGCTCGATTTATGTGATTAAGTGTTAGATTTGCTAAGGTTTCTTAACTTGTAGCATACTTCATATTTTTCTCGTTTTCTCTCGGTTTTCGATCTATTTTTGTAGGAAGTGGAAGTGCTTTGAAGTATCTAAAGATCAAGGGCCGGAAACAAGGAAGAATTGAGCTTCAAGAGTTAAAAATTGAAGGTTAAAAGCCGGTTCGAAGAAAGAAAAGAAAGAACCGAAGAAAGAATCGAAGAACAAACCAAACAAGCAACGAACCGGACCGGGCAAGGAGGGATGGCGGCTTGGACAGCGGCCTGCCAGACCGCCGGCCAGGCCGCCGCCGGAGAGTGCTTCTCTTTAATGAGACCGAGTTAGCTCGGCTAACTTGGTTCAACTCGTCCTAAACATGATTTTCTATGTATTTAACTCCTATTTTTACTAGAATTGGGTATCTTATGCTAGAAGATTCATCTTAGAACCCTAGAAATATTTCCCTCTTTCCATTTTGGTATTGTCATCAATTGTTGAAGATTTATGTTGAAGATTTGAAGATCCTTCCACCATTCTCTTCCTTATTCAATTCTCTATCTTTTGATTATGGTTTTATGTATTTTCTATGGTTAAATTTCCTTAATCATGTCTAGCTAATCTCCTTTGTGATTCCAATTATATGTAGATTAGGGATAAGTGATGGGATTAGGCTTTGATTATGAATTTACCTTCTAATTTTATGTTCATTTCTCTTGGGGCTTTGTTTTATTATGTAATTGTGATTGATCACCATAGTTTCATATCAAGTGTTTGATCTAATGCTTAGGAGGCTTAGATTAGATGCTAGGATCAAGAGATTTGCATGCTAGAGAATAGTAGGGTTAAGGAACTCCATAAGCTCTTGGGAGTTAATAAATTGCTTGATGTCTTAGTAAGAGTTAAGCCTTTCATTAATCTACTTGATTTCATTGCAATGAGAGTTGAGTGAATCATACTTAGGAGGTTTCCCACATGAAGTTGGATTAAAATGGCTAATTCTAGTTAGAGTGTTACATCCCTATCACTTAGACGTAGTTGAAGTATAATTGGAGTCACTTTCATTTCATATTGAGTTTATATCCTTTGATATTTGTTGATTGTTTAGTTAAGTCTTTAGTTTTTTACTTACTTTTCATAGTCATTAGTTAACTAAAAACATAAAAACATGCTTGTTGGTAGCTTGAATAGTAGTTAGATAACTAGATTACTACTTGAAATTCATACATCCTAACATTCCTTGTGGATTCGACTTGATATACTTATCAATTATTATTGCATCTATCTCATTCTTAAAAGTGAGAGCGATCAACATCCATGGGTGTGTTACATGGTTTGCAACCTGTCATCCCTGCATCATGTAGTAAATCCAAAGCATATTTCCTTTGACCAACATAGATGCCTCTTTTGTTTCTTGCTATCTTTAGACCTAAGAAATATTTTGGATATCCAAGATCTTTAAACTTAAAATGCTTTCCAATGTATTACTTAAAACTTTGAACAAGAAAATCTGAGTTGTTTGCTATCAATATATCATCAACATAAATGATGATTCCCAAATACACTCCTTTATCAATCTTGTAAAATTAGGAATGATCAGCTGCAGATTGCTTCAATCCAAACCCAATCAGTACTGTAGAAAATTTCAAAAACCATTGTCTTGAAGCTTGCTTCAAACCATACAAAGATTTTTGAAGCTTGCAAACCAAAGTAGAATTTGTCCCCCTCATTGATCAGCCCCTTAGGAAGCTCCATGTATATATCCTCACGCAAATCCCCATAGAGGAAAGCATTATTTATATCATCATGAAACAAAGAATAGCTCTTAACTACTACCACAGCTAACATCATCTTAACCGAAACCAGTTTTGCCATGGGAGAAAAGGTATCAAGGTAGTCCACCCAGCTTATGATTAACATGTATTTTATGTGCATGTTGAGCTTAATTAGAGTGAAACTCATATTTAAAAATGTGGAATTTCAAGTGATATGATTAGGGTTTCACTAGTTTGATTGCATTCATGTTTTTCTCATTTTCTCGAGTCTTTTTATGATTTTTGCAGGAATAATGAAGAACATATTTGGCCAATTAAATTACTCCATATCGAAGAGGAGTTTGCTAGGAAGCCATAACAAAAAACGGATTGAGAATCAGAGTTCGTACGAGAGAGAACGAGCGAAAATGACAAAGTTGCGCAAGGAGAAAGAAGACCGGCGACCCAGCCGGCGACCCACCAGGACGCCGGCCAGCCCGCCGCCGGACACAGAGATTCCGGCGACTTAAACGGTGACCTAGCCGGCGGTCCATTGGGTCACCGGTTGGCTGCCTGATTAACATATATTTTATGTGCATGTTGAGTGTGTTTTGCATGTGTTTAAGTCTCGATTTGGGTGCTTAAATGTTAGAAATGCTAGGATTTCTTAACTTGTAGCATACATTTTACTTTTCTTGTTTCTTTTCGGTTTTCGATCCATTTTTGTAAGAGTTGAAAAGAGCATTCATGTGACTAAGGATCGAAGGCTAGAAATGAGGAAGAGTTGAGTTTGATGAGGGTGAAACCTAGGTTTAAGAATGTGGAATTTGAATTTATAAATTTAGGGTTTCACTCGTTTAAGTTTGTTTATATTTTCCTTGTTCTCTCGAGTTTCTTTGTGTCTTTTTGTAGGTTGATAAAGAACTCATTTGGCCAAATTGATCATTCCATGTCGAAGAGGAGTTTGTTAGGAAGCCGTAGCAAAAGCGGTTCGTAAATCGGAGTTTGTACGAGAGAGAACGGGCGGAAACGGGAAAGGCGCGCAAAAGAGAAGACGGAGTTGACCGGTCAAAGAAGGAAGGCCGGCGGCTTGACCGGCAGTCTGCCAGACCGCCGGCCAAGCTGCCAAACCGCCGTGGAGTGCAGAGAGTTCGGCGGTCTGGGCCGGCAGTCTGCCAGACCGCCGGTTGGCCGGATTTCCTCAACTTAAGGGACGAGTTCGGCTCGTCCAAACTCGCCCCGGTTTATCCCATTTCGCTCCGATTCGACTCAAACTCGATTTTCAATGTATTTAATCCTAGAATTCACCCCATTTGTGGATCTTTGGCATATTTTATTTTCCCAAGAACCCTAGAATATTTTCCTTCTTTCCATTTTAGTATTTTGAAGATTGTTGAAGCTATACTTTGTGGAATTGCAATTGAAGACCATCTTCTTCTTCCTTATTAAATTCTCTTTCTTTTAAGCATGATTTTATTTACTTTCTATGGTTTATTTCCTTTAATTATGTCTAGCTAATTTCCTTTTGGTTTCAAATATATGAAGACATGATCTAGATTAATAGATTTTTGGATATTATAGTTGGATTTACCTTCTAATTCATATGTCTTGTGGTTTTGGATTTGATGTTATTGCATGAGTGATTGACCATCACATAGTGCATACAAGGTGTTTGGTTAAATGCTTAGTAGGCTTTAGTTCATAACACTTGGCATCAAACCACAACATATTAGTAATTCTTGCTAATAGGAGATTCTAGATAATTAATTGAGCTTTTTGGAGTTGATTTATGCATCTTGAGACCTAGCGGAGATAGATGTCATAGGTTAACACACTTACGTTGATAGCTTTGAGAAAAGAGTTGATGTATAACCTATAAAGAACTCCCTTATGAATTGGATTAAATCGGTTTATCCTTGTAAATTCCAAAACCTATGTTTTAGTGAATGTTGGATTATATTTGGAACCATAATTTCTTCTATTGATAGTTACCATTTCATACTTGTTTGCTAGTTCATTTTGTTATTTGAATTTGTCATTAATCTTTAGAAAACACAAAAACATGATATATTGTAGCTTGGATAGTGATATAGATAGCTAGGTTACTAGTTGAATCTCTTACGCCCTTGCATTCCCTGTGGATTCGACTCGATTATATACATCGATTATCATTGCATCCTCCTACCCTCAAAAGTAGGGTGGATCAATTTTTGGCACCGTTGCCGGGGAATGCTTAGTTTGAGTTTCAATAGTCGATTTGGTTATTGAATTACTAATTCAAGCATTATTTCTTTTAATTTTTGTTTTGTAGGTTTATGCACACAAGGTCCAAGGGAAGACTTGTTCAACCTTTGATCTTGAACTTTGAAAGAAGACATAGAAGAAGGAATTCTATTGAAGAAGAAGAAATAGCTAACAATCAAGATTATGAGGCTCTTAGGAATGAACTTGAAGATATGAGAGCTTGGAGAGATGAGCAAGAAAGAAGGGCTCTAGAAGATCAACAACCTCCGCTCAATCAAATGTTCGAATCTCCTACGGATCAATTTCAAGGAGGAGCATGGGGACCTCGTGTCAATGCAAATAACTTTGAGATAAGGACGGGCCTTATCCAAATGGTACAATCGGAGCAATTCGGTGGAAGGCCAAATGAGGATCCTAATGCTCATTTGAGCACATTTTTGGAGATTTATGACACGGTGAAACACAATGGAGTGCCGGAGGATACAATAAGGATAAAGCTCTTCAACTTTTCTCTAAGGGATCGTGCGAAGGAGTGGTTTAAAAACCTTGACAAGAACGAGATCACTTCATGGGAAAAACTATGCAAAGCTTTTCTTGCCAAGTACTTCCCTCCTTCTAAAGGCCAAAAGCTCATTTTGGAGATTTCACACTTTTCTCAACAAGTCGGATGAAACTTTATTTGAAGCTTGGGAGAGGTATCAGGACTCTCTATGCAAGTGCCCTCAACACGGATTCAGTGAAGCGCAACAAATTGTCAATTTCTATAGTGGACTCTCTCTACACACGAGGAGCATAGTTGATACTACATCCGGGGGTTGTTTAGTGAATCGGAATGCAAAGGAAGCCCTTAGGATCATTGAAGAGATGGCTGCTAATAGTTATCAATGGCCATTGGAGAGAGGTCCCACGAAGAAGGTGAATTCTATACTTGAAGATGCAAGGATTGATGAGTTGGCCACACAATACACCCTCCTCAAAAAGGAGTTTGAAGAAGAGAGAAAGTCAAAGAGAGATGTTCAAGTGGTCCAAAGCCAAGAGAATGAAGAGTACAATGGGAATGAGGAAGTGAGCTATGTGAACCAAAGGCCTTATGGGAATTTCAACAAGCAAAATTTTCAAGGAGCTCAAAGTGGTTTTCAAGGGAATTATCAAGGGGGATTAAGGGAGGTCACAAGGAGGCAACTCCATGGTCATCAAGGAGGCTATCAAGCCTATAATCCCAACAACAGGAATCATCCCAACCTCTCCTACGGAAATCCTAATAATGCTCAATTCCCACCTCCCGGATTTTCTGTTTCTCAAGAGTAATCGAAGAACCTAAGAAGACAACTCCTTCTATTGAGCAACTTTTCCAACAAATGGCAAATCAACAAAGCTCGTTTATCACACAAACCGGGAAAAATGTGAGTGCCTTAGAGAATTCACTTACCTCTTTAACAAAGCAAGTGAAGATGATGGAGGGCCAAATAAGTCAAATGGCTAACCAATTCACCACTCAACATACTCCGGGAAAGTTTCCAAGTAATACGGAGTTAAATCCCAAGAACCAATGCAATGCTATCACATTGAGGAGTGGAAGAGCCTATGAGAATAAAGATATATCCGGAAGTGAAAAAGAGGAGGTTCTCGTTGAAGACATACCCTATGAAGAGTCTCCAACTAGTGATAAAGAATCAAGGAAAGAAGTTCAAGGAGAAGCTCCTAAGGCGGTGCTAGTAGAGGCCCTCTCCATACCAAGGATGTTATTACGAAGGCTCCATTTCCTCATCGTCTAGCCAAGCATAAGGTTGACGAAAAGTTGATGAGATTCTTGGAAATATTCAACAAAGTACAAATTAACATTCCCTTGCTTGATGCACTTCGAGATATTCCCGGCTATGTGAAGTTCTTGAAGGATGTCGTTGCTAACAAGAGAAAGTTTGGTTCATTTGAAACAACTAACGGATGAGGTTAGTGCGGTGATCCAAAGGAAGATGCCTTTGAAAAAGAAAGATCCCGGAAGCTTCACAATAGCATGTGTGATTGGAGGGAAAAAGTTTGGAAATATCTTATGTGATCTTGGAGCTAGCATAAATTTGATGCCATTGTCTATTTTCAAGAGGTTGGATATATGAGCGATTAAACCTACATCAATTTGCCTCCAAATGGCCGATCGTTCTATATCTTATGTTCAAGGAGTAGTCGAAGATGTATTAGTGAAAGTTGAGGAGTTCATCTTCCCCGCGGACTTCGTTATCTTGGATATGCCGGAGGACAAGGATATGCCCCTCATTCTTGGGCGTCCTTTCCTAGCAACCGGAAGAGCTCTTATTGATGTGCAAGATGGGAATCTCACTTTTAGAGTGAATAAAGAGACCCTCACTCTTTCAATCTTTGATACTATGAAGCGAGGAGATGACTCAACCTATGAGGATTGCAATGCAATCACCACCTTGCCTACATCTATGGTAAAAGATCTCACGGAGGAAATCATTTCCAATTCTCTCTACTCTTATTCCGATTTGGATGATGCTTGTGATGACTTATTGGAATCAATTTCTTATTTGGAAGCAAATCAAGGATCATTGAAGGATGAGGTCTATTACCTTGATATCAACCAACCGGGGGAAAATGGAAGTTCAACCAAGGTGGAATCTACTCCAATCACTTCTCAAGAGTTGAAACCTCTTCCGATCACCTAAGGTACGCCTTCCTTGGTGATAATGACTCTTTTTTGTCGTTATAGTGTCACAACACTTGTCAGAGTCCAAATTGGACAAGTTGTTGCGTGTCCTTAGAGAGTTCAAAGATGTGATTGGTTGGTCTATTGATGATATCAAAGGAATTTCTCCATCAATGTGTATGCACCGGATTCTTTTGGAAGATAATTGTCGTCCTAGGGTTCAACCTCAAAGGAGGTTAAATCCCATCTTGCAAGAAGTCGTGAGGAAAGAGGTGTTGAAATTGTTGGATGCCGGGATGATTTATGCTATTTCGGATAGCGAGTGGGTAAGTCCTACTCAAGTTGTTCCTAAGAAAGGGGGGATTACGGTGGTGAAGGATGAAAAGGATGAGTTGATCACTACTAGAGCAGCGACGGGTTGGAGAGTTTGTATTGACTATCGAGCATTGAATTCCGCTACTAGAAAAGATCACTTTTCGTTGCCCTTTATTGACCAAATGCTTGATCGTTTAGCTGGATATGAGTATTATTGTTTCTTGGATGTCTACTCCGGATACAATTAAGTGATGATTGCCCCGGAAGATCAACATATGACGGCATTCACTTGTCCATACGGTGTATTTGCATTTCGGAGAATGCCTTTTGGATTGTGCAATGCTCCTGCCACATTCCAAAGATGCATGATGGCTATCTTCCATGGGTTGATTAAAAATATTATGGAGGTCTTTATGGATGATTTTTCCGTATTTGGGACTTCTTTTGATCATTATTTGGAAAATTTGACCAAGGTTTTGCAAAGATGCCAAGAAACTTCCCTAGTTCTTAATTGGAAAAAATGCCACTTTATGGTACGAGAGGGAGTTGTATTGGGCCACAAAGTTTCAAGAGAAGGGTTGGAAGTTGATAGAGCAAAAATAGTTGCTATTGAGAAGTTGCCACCTCCTACAAGTGTGAAATCCGTTCGGAGTTTTCTAGGCCATGCTGGATTTTATCGACGGTTCATCAAGGATTTCTCAAAAATATCCAAACCTCTTTGCTCTCTCTTGGAAAAGGAAGTTAAATTCAACTTTAATGAAGATTTTTTGAAGGCTTTTGAGGCATTGAAGAAAGCTTTAGTATCTACACCCGTGTTAATCACTCCTAATTGGAATGAGTCTTTCATTTTGATGTGTGATGCTAGTGATTGGACGGTTGGTGTAGCATTGGGGCAAAAGAGAGACAATTTGTTTCGTGTGATCTACTATGCTAGCAAAACCTTGGATTCTACTCAAAGGAACTACACCATGACGGAGAGAGAGTTGTTGGCTATAGTCTATGCTTTTGACAAGTTCCGATCTTATTTGGTAGGCAATCATACCATTGTCTACACGGATCATGGGGCAATTAGGCATCTATTTGCTAAAAAGGATTCAAAGCCTAGGCTCATCCGGTGGATTCTCCTTCTACAAGAGTTTGATATGGAGATTCGAGATAGGAGAGGATGTGAGAATGTGGTAGCGGATCACTTGTCACGTCTTGAGAATCCGGTGGAAGGGGAAGATCAAAAGTTGAGTATCAATGAGTTTTTCCCGGATGAGAAGATCATGGTGTTGAAGTGCAAAGATTCTTGGTTTGCCAACTTTGCTAATTACCTTGTGCTTCGAGACTTGCCACCAAATCTCTCGAATTATCAAAAGGCCAAGGTCCTTCGAGATGTGAAGTTCTATTATTGGCAAGATCCATACTTATGGAGAAGATGTGCCGATGGTCTTATTAGAAGATGTGTCATGGAAGGTGAATGGCTCAAGATTATTGAAGATTGTCACGAGGGACCAAATGGGGGTCATTTTGGGGCTAATCGTACGGCTTGGAAGGTCTTTCAAAGTGGATTCTATTGGCCTTCAATCTTTAAAGATTGCCAAATCTTTGTGAAGAATTGCGATAGATGTCAAAGGATGGGAAATATCACAAAAAGGGATGAGATGCCTCAAAATATCATGATTGAGGTTGAGTTGTTTGATGTTTGGGGGATAGACTTCATGGGACCATTCCCTACTTCTTGTGGATTTTCTTATATCCTTCTTGCTATTGAGTATGTTTCAAGATGGGTCGAAGCCATTCCAACTTCTACTAGTGATTCCAAGGTTGTGATCAAGTTTTTGAAGAAGAATATTTTGACTAGGTTTGAGACTCCAAATGCTTTGCTTAGTGATGGGGGGTCTCACTTCAACAACAAGTGGTTGGGAAATGTTCTTGCTAAATATGGAGTGAAGCACAAAATTACCTCTCCATACTATCCTCAAGCCAATGGTCAAGCCGAGCTTGCAAACCGGGAAATTAAGCAAATCTTGGAGAAAACAATCACTAATCGAAAGGATTGGGCAAAGAAACTCGATGATGCTTTGTGGGCCTATCGAACCGCCTACAAAATCCCGATTGGTATGTCCCCTTACCAACTTGTCTTTGGAAAGTCTTGTCACTTACCTTTGGAGATTGAGCATAAGGCATTTTGGGCTATAAAGAGGATTAATCTTGAGTTTAAGGAGGCCGGAGTGAATAGGAAGAATCATCTTGTGGAATTGGAGGAATGGAGAAATGAGGCTTATGAAAATTCTCTGATTTACAAGGAAAGCGCTAAGAAGTTTCATGATTTGGAGATTCAAAGCAAGGTGATCATTCCGGGAGACGAGGTTCTTCTTTTTAACTCTCGTCTTCGTCTTTTCCCCTGAAAACTCAAATCAAGGTGGACCGGTCCTTACATTATGAGTAAGAGTTTCAAGAATGGCACCTTTCAACTTCTCAAGAATGATGGTTCTACCTTCGTTGTTAATGGACATCGACTCAAGCTCTATTTCAATTCGAAGAAGTTTAAGGAGGAGTCGACCATTCTTCTTAATGATGCTTGATTTGGAGGCTATGTCGAGCTAACGACGTTAAACAAAGCGCTAGTTGAGAGGCACCTCAACACGTATCCTTTTCTTTTTTATTTTTGTGAGTGTTTATTCTATTTTTCGATTTTTGAGTTTGTTACAATTTTCGTTCCAATTTTGAGAAAAAATCATAAAAAAATTTAAAAATTAAAAAAATTAAAAAAAAAATAAAATTAAAACATGTTTAGAGGGTCTCAATAGAGGGTCGGGAGTCGGCCCCTCTCGTTGGAAGGGCCGGAAAATGGCCCAAAATCGAGCTGGAAGAGGACGGCGGTCTGGCCGGCGGTTTGCCAAACCGCCGGGGGTGTGGCACAAACCGCCATGAGGGACAGAGATTTTAGCGGTCTGGGCGGCGGTCTGGCAGACCGCTGGCGACCTCCCAGACCGCCGTCGCCCCTCATTTCTTCCTTACCCTATTTCTTTGCTTGAACGACCTATTTCTTCATTTATTCCACTTTTTGTTTTAAACATTGAAAAGACCATAGCCTATTTTCTCTCCAAATCCTAAATTTTTCATCCACAAATTACTCTCAATTCACTTTGAATCAAGTTTAGTCCTTTCATAGGTCCATTACCCATCCCAAAACTTGCATTTTGAACCAAGAAAATCACATTTTCACCCACATCTTCATGAAAAACGAAAATTCATTTTTCTTTTGAAAGAAGTGAAGTTCTTCAATTTCATTCAAGACAATGAGGTAATGAGTTCTATATCCTATCTTTTATGAGTTTCTACTTATTTTATATGAATTGGTATGTATGTTTTGCTTATCAAATTCATGAAAATGGGTAGAAATTCTTGCTAGGGTTTTGCTTGAATCTTAAAAATTCTTGAATAAAAAAAAAAATGTGGTGTTGATCATGAATTGAATAGCATTAATTCTTCTTTTTAGGATTTATGCTATATCAAGTCTTGAAATGTGCATTCTTTGATGGACCATATCTCTTATGCACTTGAGCATACTTAGAATGAATTTGGAATATATTTAATCTCTTGATGAATGAGTGAATGTTTATGCTTGATTCTTGAATAGGATATTCATCTCTTGAATGTGTCATTGCTTGAAGAGGGTATGTTTTCATGGATTCTTGAGTTTGAAATATGAAGATTCATGGTTTAAATCTCTTGATTTGAATTTCCTTATGCATTTGGATTTATTTTCACTTGGATATGCATGAATGGATAGATATAAATTTTTCTTGAACTTAGGGGAGTTTTGTTAATATTTTCTTGGTGTTTGCTTGACATTCCCTTCTTAGATGTTTAAAGGCAAAATGGAGGGGGGGGGGAGGTGATGGCTAGTTTAAGTACAAATCCATTGATTTAAATTTCTTGAATCTTATTTTGGATTTTTTCACTTGATGTAAGGATAAAGGAGCTAAAGGAAAAGGGCCTTCTAAGGCACCCACTAAAGCATTAGTAACCTACTCTAATAAGAGGAGAAAAGATGGCTCCTCTTCATCTCACCCTTTGGAAACCACTTCACGCACACCGAAAGTCCCGGAAACTCATAACTTACACTTGAACACTCATGAAGAAAGGGCCGCATTTGCTAGTATAGTCACCAAAGGCATTGAAGAGACTAGATTTCCATCTTGTGAGGTATTGAAGGAATTGGGGCTTTATGACAAAGTGAAAGCTCTTTTTGACAATATTAGATGGGGAAATTTCCTTAATGAGCACATTCAAGACCGGAGGACATATTCGAAGGTTGTACTTGAGATGTTAAGTACATTGGACACCTACCATATGCACGTCATGAGGAGCATTGAATTCCAATTATTTGGAAGCAAGCATATGATGACATATGAGGACATCGATAATGCCTTTGGCGTGCCATATGGAGGAGATCAACTCATTGATAGAGTGTTCGATGTAAAGCCCATTTGGAAAACGCTCGTGCCAAATTTGGAAGAGGGGTATAAATCCGGGTATTCCAAGTCAAATGAAGTGAGGAATCCAGTACTTAGGATGGTGTTGAAGATCATATCACATACTATCATTGCTAGAAGAGAGAACACTTCGGTGAGGAATGATGATTTGTTTATCCTTCATGCTATGCTCACCGGGAGGAAAATAAGTTTTTTTTATTTATTTCTTCCCCAATTGAAGAAGCACTCTCGAGGTGAAGTAGGAAAGATCAATATTGGAGGTATGCTCACTCCAATTGCAAGAAAGATAAAAGGATACCCCGGTGGCTATCCTCCAATGAGAGGTGCTTTTCTCCTTGATTTTATCAAGCTCCGGTACTTACGTTTCCTCAATTTTAGAACCCCTCCTTACTACTTCCGAATCAATGGCAAGGAGTTATACCCTCTTCCAAACCCTATGAGCATACTTGTTACAAATTTCAATGAAAGGGTAAATTGGTATTTGCACACTCCCTTACATAAGATGATCATGAGGGTTCGAATGTTCAAGCAAGGTGAAGGAGATGAGCATGCTCTTGGTCAAAGAGGCCGGGATGAGTTTGAGAGAGAGCTCCGGGGGGTGGAAGAAGAGGAAGGCATGGAGGATAATGATGATGAGTCTAGAAGGGATAATCAAGGTCCGAGTGATGTTTGCTACGATGAGAGGTTTGAGGCCCTCGAGGGTAGAATGGAAGGAATGGAGAATAACTTCAAAGCTTTGGATAGTCAAGTAACGGTGATGAGGAGGGAAGTGACTTCGATGAGAGTCACACAACTTGAAGAATTGGAAAGGAGTACAAGGATAGAGAAACAAGCAACATCGATGATAGAGCTCTTGGAAAGCTTCCGGGATTACCAAATTGCTCAAGGGGCGACTTGGCCCTGACCACCACCATCATCATAGCTTGGAATGTTGTAAGTGTAATTTAAATCCATTATATATCTTTCCCTCCAAACTCATTTTAGAATTTATTTTCTAAAATAAGTTTGGGGGAGGGGGGTAGGATAATGAATTTAAATTACTTTAAATTACTTTCATTTCATGTCTTGCTATTTTTCCATGTTTTGCTCTCTTGCTTTACACTCTTGTCTTAGTCTCTTTGTCTTTGCCTCTCATGTTTGATGTTGCTTGGCTTTAAAATTGTGGTTTGAGGTATTTTTGTGGTTTGATGGTATCTATTTGATTGAGATTTGTTTGCTTGGAGTGTGGATGAGAATTGTGGGTTGTTGATGTTGGGAAATGAATTTCTTGATGATGAGTTTGAAGTTATGGGAGGTTTTGAAGGACTTTGTGTTATTTGTTGAGTTTGTTTGATGGTTTTTGAATTTGTGTGAAAGTTTGTGTTTTGTTTTGTGCAATTGGGGATGAATTAGGGTTAAATGAATACTTTTCATGAGTTTAGAGATGAGTTTGGAGCTTGAATGTGAAATTTTTAAAAAAAAAAAATGAATGAAAAAGGAATGAATGCGTGCATGCTTGAGTGTGAAAGCACATGTGAATTGCTCATGTGCATAAGAGGGAGATGCCTATGATGAAATATGCAAAATGTGGAAGTGTTTTGAATTTGAGAAGCATGGTTGAGCACATCTCTTTATCAAGTTGCATGAGTTGTTGGTGAAGAATGAAACTTGATTGTCAAGCATTGAACATTAACTAGTGAGGACTTGAGCTAAGACTATGCGTTGCATATAGTTAATTGTTCCTTGGTGAGAGTTATCATGCATGCTTCTTTATTTCTAGAATTTTCCTTGGTTCCTAATCAAGGTTGCTATTTTTGTGCATAGAATTAGGAAATGATCTTAGGCCATCTTTTCATGACCCTTTTTCCAAACACTAACCTATCTCTCATTACCCTTGTGGTCCCCGTTTGAGCCATATATAGCCTTTCATTTAAAAACTGGAGGATAGGGGGTAAAGGATGGTTAAGGGAATCTTGGTAAGAGTTGAAAAATTATGAAAAATTATGGGTGAAATGGAAAGTTGATTGGATTGATTTGTTGTGAGAAGATACTCCTATAAGCTCTTGTTTAGGAATGGATAAGTTAAGAACAAAGTTCTTACTAAAAGAAAAAAAAGAGAGAAGTTGTTGAATAAAGAGCATAAAGGAGTAGTTCTTGTCATGTGATGAGCGTTAGTAAAAGCTTGAGATTTCATTGTAAAAAGGGGTTGGATAAGGTAGAAGATGAATAATTTCATACTTAGAGTGAGGAAGAGATAAGGTGGGGTGCTTGAATGAAAATTAAAGTCACTTACCTAAAAACTCCCTACCTTCACCAATGTCCCTACATTACAAGCTGAATAAAGTCATTTTTGATCTTGGTTCTATGCACATGCTTAAGCGGTGGAGATGGTAGATAAGAGGCAAGCTTATGGTAAATGAGTTGCATTGCATTGATTTGTTGAGTGATGACCCTTATACACTTGAGTGTTGAGCGATACACTTCCCGTGAGGTTCATTTGCTTGATGATTGAAGTAAGTTCTATGCTAGTGATTCATGTGAGGAGGTAGAGAGTGTGCTTGATATGCTTTGAAAATTCAGAAATTTTTTTTGGTTAGAAATTCTGAGGCATCGTTGATCTCAAATGCACACTCCATACGTGTTAAGTGTTTTGATTGTTCGTTTCATTGTTCGGGACGAACAATGGCTTAAGTTTGGGGGAGTGATTAACACGTATTTTATGTACATGTTGAGTGTGTTTTGCATGTGTTTAAGTCTCGATTTGGGTGCTTAAATGTTAGAAATGCTAGGGTTTCTTAACTTGTAGCATACATTTTACTTTTCTTGTTTCTTTTCGGTTTTCGATCTATTTTTGTAAGAATTGAAAAGAGCATTCATATGACTAAGGATCGAAGGCTAGAAATGAGGAAGATTCGAGTTTGATGAGGGTGAAACCTAGGGTTAAGAATGTGGAATTTGAATTTATAAAGTTAGGGTTTCACTCGTTTAAGTTTGTTTATGTTTTCCTTATTCTCTCGAGTTTCTTTGTGTCTTTTTGTAGGTTGATGAAGAACTCATTTGGCCAAATTGATTATTCCATGTCGAAGAGGAGTTCGTTAGGAGGCCGTAGCAAAAAGCGGTTTGTAAATCGGAGTTTGTACGAGAGAGAACGGGCAGAAACGGGAAAGGCGCGCAAAAGAGAAGACGGAGTTGACCGGTCAAACAAGGAAGGCCGGCGGCTTGACCGGCGGTCTGCCAGACCGCCGGCGACCTCCCAGACCGCCGTTTGGCCAGATTTCCTCAACTTAAGGGGCGAGTTCGGCTCTCCAAACTCGCCCCGGTTCGTCCCATTTCGCTCCGATTTGAATCAAACTCGATTTTTAATGTATTTAATCCTAGAATTCACCCCATTTGTGGATCTTTGGCATATTTTATTTTCCCAAGAACCCTAGAATATTTTCCTTCTTTCCTTTTTAGTATTTTGAAGATTGTTGAAGCTATACTTTGTGGAATTGCAATTGAAGACCATCTTCTTCTTCCTTATTAAATTATCTTTCTTTTAAGCATGATTTTATTTACTTTCTATGGTTTATTTCCTTTAATTATGTCTAGCTAATTTCCTTTTGGTTTCAAATATATGAAGATATGATCTAGATTAATAGGTTTTTGGATATTGTAGTTGGATTTGCCTTCTAATTCATATATCTTGTGGTTTTGGATTTGATGTTATTGCATGAGTGATTGACCATCACATAGTGCATACAAGGTGTTTGGTTAAATGCTTAGTAGGCTTTAGTTCATAACACTTGACATCAAACCACAACATATTAGTAATTCCTGCTAATAGGAGATTCTAGATAATTAATTGAGCTTTTTGAGTTGATTTATGCATCTTGAGACCTAGCGGAGATAGATGTCATAGGTTAACACACTTACATTGATTGCTTTGAGAAAAAAATTGATGTATAACCTATAAAGAACTCTCTTATGAATTGGATTAAATCGGTTTATCCTTGCAAATTCTAAAACCTATGTTCTAGTGAATATTGGATTATATTTGGAACCATAATTTCTTCTATTGATAGTTACCATTTCATACTTATTTGCTAGTTGATTTTGTTATTTGAATTTGTCATTAATCTTTGGAAAACACAAAAACATGATATATTGTAGCTTGGATAGTGATATAGATAGCTAGGTTACTAGTTGAATCTCTTACGCCCTTGCATTCCCTGTGGATTCGACTCGATTATACATATCGATTATCATTGCATCCTCCTACCCTCAAAAGTAGGGCGGATCACCTTCCTCACTTAATAGCCGAGTTTAGTCGAACCAAACTCGGCCCAACTCGTCTCAAACTTGGTTTTTTATGTATTTAACCTCTAAATTCACCCCATTTGGGTATCTTTTCATACTTTAACATTCTAAGAACCATAATTACATTTCCCTCTTTCTACTTTTGTATTTTTAAAGATTTGTGGAGCATTACTTGGTAGATTTGAAATTCAATACCATATTCTTCTTCCTTATTGAATTCTCTATCTTTTGATTATGGTTTCATCAATTTCTTATGGTTTATTTTCCTTGATCATGTCTAGCTAGTTCTCTTTGTGATTTCAATTATATGTAGATTAGGATTAGGTGATTGGGCTTAGGCTTTAATTGTGAATTTACCTTCTAATTTCATGTTCATTTCTCTTGGTGCTATGTTTTATTATGTAATTATGCTTGATCACCATATTTGCATATCAAGTGTTTGATCTAATACTTAGGAGGCTTAGATTAGATGCTAGGAAACAAGAGATTTGCATGCTAGAAATAGTAGGGTTAAAGAACTCAATGTGCTATTGGGAGTTAATGTTTTACTTGATGTCCTAGTCGGAATTAGGTAATTCATTAATCAACCTGATTAGTTGCAATGAGAATTAAATGAATCATAATTAGGAGGTTTCCCACACGAAGTTAGATTAAATTGGTTAGTTCAAGTGAGAGTTCTAATTGCCCATCACTTAAGCCTAATCGAAGTATAATTGGAATCACGCTTGTCTCTCATTGAGTTTATATCCCTTGTTTACTTGTTGGTTTATTTACTTTAGTTTGAAGTTAAATAGTCATTTTCATTCCTTATTTGATAAAAACACAAAAAACATGTTAGTTGGTAGCTTGAATAGTGGTTAGGTAACTAGATTACTAGTTAAAATTCATACGTCATAACATTCCTTGTGGATTCGACTCGAATATACTATTCGATTATCATTGCTCTCTCTCTCTACCCTCAAAAAGTAGAGTGTTCAATTTTTGGCGCTGTTGCGGGGGAATGTTTAGTTTGAGTTTCAATAGTTGATTTGGTTATTGAGTTACTAATTCAAGCAATTGTTTCTTTTAATTTTTGTTTTGTAGGTTTATGCACACAAGGTCCAAGGGAAGACTTGTTCAACCTTTGATCTTGAACTTTGAAAGAAGACATAGGAGGAGGAATTTTAGTGAAGATCAAGTAATGGGAGCTAATCATCAAGCAATGGAAGCTCTTATGAAGGAAATGGGAGAGTTTAGAGCATGGAAGGATGAGCAAGAAAGGAGGGCAAATGAGGCTCAACCACCTCCTCTTAACCATATGTTTCAATCTCCAACGGAATAATTTTAAGGAGGAGAATGGGGGACGATCAATGCCAATAATTTTGAGCTCAAATCCGGACTTATTCAAATGGTGAAGAGTGAACAATTTTGTGGAAATACTTTGGAGGATCCGAATGCCCATCTAATCCGCCCCCACTTTAGGGGTGAGGGTAGAGAGCAATAATAACCGATTATAATATAATCGGGTCGAAACCACAAGGAATGCTAGGTCGTTCAAGATTCAAGTACTAATCCGATTGCCTAACTACTATTCAAGCTACCAAGTGACATGTTTTTGTGTTTTTCATTATCTAATGAAAAATATAAAGTAATTAACAAACTAAATAACAACTAATAACAAGGATTAATAACAATAGTAAAAAGCTTGGTTCCAAATATAATCCGATAATCACTACAGGCCTAGGTTTTAGGATTTGCATGGATTAGCCATTTTAATCTAATTCATATGGGAGTTCTATATATATTAACCATCAACTCTTCTCTCGAAGCAATCAATATTAGTGGATTAACCTATGACATCTATCTCCGCTAGGTCTCAAGATGCATAAATTAACTCCAAATGGCTCAATTAATTATCTAGAAGCTCCTACTAGCAAGAATTACTAGTATGGTGTGATTTGATTTCAAGTGTTATGAACTAAAGCCTCCTAAGCATTTAACCAAACACCTTGTATGCACTCAATGATGGCCAATCAATCATGCAATAAAATCAAGCCCCAAATCACAAGACATATGAATTAGAAGGTAAATCCAACAACAAAACCCAAAAACCTAGTGATCTAGATCATATCTTCATACATTGGAACCAAAGGAAATTTAGCTAGACATAATTGAAGAAATTAAACCATAGAAAGTAAATGAAATCATGCTTAAAAGATAGAGAATTCAATAAGGAAGAGAATGATGGAATGGGTCTTCAAATCTTCAACATAAATCTTCAAAAATGTTCAAAATACTAAAAAGGAAAGAGGGAAATATTTCTAGGGTTCTAAGAATGTTAAAATATGTAAAAGATTACACCAAATAGGAAGATTTTGGGTTTAAGTACATAATAGGTGAGTTTTGGGTCGACTTGGACCGAGTTAGACGAACTAACTCGGTCAAAACACCAAGAAAAGGGGCGACGGGGCCCTAGCCGGCGGACTGGCCGGCGCCGCCTGGATTGCAGCCTAGTTCGCCAAGAATGCTGTCTCTCAGCCGCCGCGGTCCGGTCCGTCAGGTCGCGTCGGTTCGGCCATTTTGCGCAGCTCCACCGTTTTAGCTCGTTCTCCCTCGTCCGAACTCCGATTCTCGATCCGCTTGTTGCTATGGACTCCTAACAAACCCTCTTCAACATGGGATGATCAAATTGGCCAAGTGAGTTCTCCATTGTTCCTGCAAAAAAGCATAAAGAGACTCGAGAGAAGGAGGAAAACATAATTGAAATTAAACTAGTGAAACCCTAACTCTATAGATTTAATTCCACATTTCAAACCTAGGTTTCACCCTATTTAAGCTCGATTCTTCCTCGTTTCCGGCCTTCGATCCTTAGCCACATGAATACTCTTTCCAATTTTTACCAAAATGGATCGAAAAATAAGAAAAATGAGAAAAGTCTAAAATGTACTAAGAGTTAAGAAATCCTAGTATTTTTAACATATAAGCACATAAATCGAGACTCAAAAACATTCCAAAACACTCAACATGCACATAAAATACGTGTTAATCACTCCCGCAAACTTAAGCCATTGTTCGTCCCGAACAATGAAAGGAACAATCAAAACACTTAACACGTATGGAGTGTGCATTTTGAGTTCCTCGATGCCTCATATCATCTCAAAAACCATTTTATTCAAAGAAATTCACAAGTCAAACCAAACATTCATAAGATCAACCACTATCCTAACTTAGAATTCAATCACTCAAGCATCTTAAACTCTAGACCTCTCAAGGAACATGTGTATCACTCGATCCCTCAATATATGGAAATGGTAAACACTCATCGAAATCATGCAATACACATTTTTAACCATAAGCTTGCCTATCAACTCAAGTTCCCAATACTATAATGCATGCACAAATTAAGATCAAAAAGGTCTTTATTAAGCTTATAATGTAGGGACATTGGTTAAGGTAGGGAATTTTAGGTTAAGTAACTTCAATTTTCATTCAAGTACCTTTACCACTTTTCTTCACCTTTCTAAGTATGAATTTCTTCATCTTCCACCTTGTCCAACCCCTTCTTATCAAATGAATCCAAGCTTCTTCCAAACATTTAAAGAAACACTCCTTTATGCTCTTATTCTTCTCTTTTTCTTGTAAGAACTTTGTTCTTACTTTTTTTTTTTTTTTTTTTCAATAAGAACTTTGTTCTTATTCTTTTATATTCTCACTTTGAGCTTATAAGAGTGTTCGTTCAACTCAAATCAAATCTTAAGACCCTTCACCATTACCCATCATTTTTCATGCATTTTCAACTTTCACCAAGGTTCCTTAACCATCCTTCACCCCCTATCATCCGGTTCAAGAAGAAAATGCTCTATTCAAGGCTCAACATGGGACGACAACGGTAATGAAAGATAGGTTAGTGTTTAGGAAAATGGGTTATTCAATGATGGCCTAAGATCATCTCCTAATCATGCAAACATGTAGTACTTCTAACAAGAGTATCAAGGCAAGTTCTAGTAAAGAAAATGCAATGCAAGATCAAGCTCTCAAGAAAGGATATTCACTATGTAAAATGCATAGTTTAAGGCTCAAAATCCTCTCAAGCTTTTTGTCTAGGGCCTAAGTGCCTAAGATCAATCCTTCCAAGCTATTCAAGTGAAATAACCCTAATCATGCTTGACTCAAACTTGAGAAATTTCAAAAATGTCACCATTTTAGCATCAATCATTGGCATCTCACCCAAATGCACTTGAGCAATTAAACACGTTCTTTCACATTCACACATGCAAGCATTTATTTAACCTTTTCAATTTTCCAAAAATTTCGCACTCAAGCTCCAATCAATCAACCAAATCATCATCACCAAAGATTCTCCATGTAAACTCCAACAAAACTTCAAACAATAAAACAAACAACTAAAGAAGGAATTTCCATCAATTAAGCTCATCGACCCAAACTCACCACCAAACCAAAACAAACAAGAATCATCCATTTAACCCCAAATCAACCACAATCATTAAGCAAGCCTAAGCATATAATCAATGAAATCATAATGATACCACATCACATAGAAACTTGAAAAACCAAGAGTAAAGTAATTTAAATTTCTTATCCTACCCCCCTCCCCCAAACTTATTTTGGAAAATAAATTCTAAAATGAGTTTGGAGGGAAGAATAATAAGAAATTTAAATTACACTCACAAAGGTCCAAAGCTATGTTGAAGGTGGTTTTTGAAGGCCATTCAATCCTTTGCTTGCTTGATTGATTTGATTTCTCTTCCTTCACTCATTTCCATCACGATTCAACCTCGTGCATTGACAATTAAACACATGGAACTTGTGAATTAGAAATGAACTTAAAAATAGGAAGTATTAGTATAGAAATAGAAAAAAAATTAGGAAAAACAACTAACTCCAAAATGAGAAACAAAAATCAAATTCAAACTAAAGAAACTAACTAGAAAGAAAAAGGAAAGGATAGTTGTTGGGGTGCCTCCCAACGAGCGCTTATTTTTAACGTCGTTAGCTCGACGATACCTCTTTGCCCTTTTCAAGGGACTTTGAATGAAGTCCCTCCTCGATCAAACATCAACCTTTCATCAAACTCTTCAACCTCCGGTTTATCCCCTCCTTTTATTGTATCAAAGATTGAGATGGTGAGACTCTCATCATTCACTCTAAAAGTAAGATGTCCTTCTTGCACATCGATGAGAGTTCGACCGGTGGCAAGAAATGGCCTTCCAAGAATGAGTGGCATATCCTTGTCCTCCGGCATATCCAAGATCACAAAGTCAACCGAAAGTATGAACTTATCAACTTTCACCAAAACATCCTCTACTATTCTCTAGCAGACGAAATCGAACGATCGGCCATTTGAAGACAAATAGTAGTAGGCTTAATTTCACCAATATTCAACTTTCGAAAAAATGACAATGGCATCAAGTTGATGCTAGCACCAAGATCACACAACGACCTACCAAATGTTTGCCCCCCTATTTCACATGCAATAGTGAAACTTCCCGGATCTTTTTGCTTCAATGGCAATTTCCTTTGAATAACCGCACTAACTTCATCCGTAAGATTTATGGTCTCAAAAGAACCAAATTTCCTCTTATTAGCTACGGCATTCCTAACAAATTTTATATAACCCGGCATATCACTAAGGGCATCAAGCAAGGGTAGATTGATTTGTACCTTGTTGAAGATATCCAAGAATTTCTTCATCTTTTCATCAACCTTCGGCTTTGCTAGACGATGAGGGAATGGAGCCTTTTTGCTCACATCATTGGTGGGAAGAGGAGCCTCCTTTGTTGCTTTATTCTCTTGACTTTTATCTTGAATAGCTTTTCCTTTAGACTTTTTCTTCCTCTCATACGAGGCTCGATCTTCATTCTCATATGAAATGTCTTCAACAACCGGTGCTCCCATTTCTTTTCCAATCTTTGCATGATTCTCATAAGCTCTTCCACTCCTCAAAGTAATGGCATTACTCCCCTTCTTCTCATGAAAGTTCTCATCATTCCACTTAGGAGGCAATGCTAAATTATCCAAGCAATTCGGCTCAACTTAATCTTGAGAAGCTTTAGGAGTTGGAGTTGGAGTAGGACTTTGTAGTTTCTTGTAGAACTTTGCCTTCTTATTAAACTTCTCTTCTCCAAGTAACTTCTTTATCTCGGAAACATAATAAGCACCTCTTCTTCTTTCCATCAAATTCTTGTCTTCCGACCACGGAATTTCATTGTTGAGCTTCATCCTTTTATGATATTCATGAATCTCTTCCTTTAACTTGCTTTCAACGTCTTCCAAAGGAGGCCAATAATCCGGGACCGTCACGGAGTATATATCATTAGCAAAACTCTTTAGTGTCCATTTCTTCTCATAAAGGCTATGATCGTGAGACGGATCCCAAGGAGGAACGCTTTGACCTCCCCACTTTTTTCTCATATAGAATGGCACATATGGCTTTTTCTCCTCTTGGATCTCTTGTGAGGGTTTGGAAGGATATCTCACTCACCACATGAATTGCATTGCATTGTTGCTTCGGATTTTCTTGAGCCTTGCTAGAGGATTCTCCGAACTTGTGTTGAGTTGTAACTTGGTTAGCCATTTGGCTAATTTGACCCTCCATCATCTTCACTTGCTTTGTCAATGAAGTGAGTGAATTCTCCAAGGCATTAACCTTTTGCCCGGTTTGTGAGATAAACGAGCTTTGTTGATTTGCCATTTGTTGGACAAGTTGCTCAATAGAAGGAGATGTCTTCTTCGGTTCTTCAATTATCCCTTGAGAAAAGGACAATCCGGAATGTGAAACTTGAGCATTGCTAGGATTTCCATAAGAGGGATTGGGATGATTCCTAGTGTTGGGATTGTAGGCTTGATAGTCTCCTTGTTGACCATACGAATAACCACCTTGTTGATTACCTTGAAATCCCCCTTGGTGTCCTTGAAAACCTTGCTTGTTGTAATTGCCATTAGGACTTTGATTAACATAACTCACATTTTCATCTCTATTGAACTCCAAAGTCCCTCTAGAGTAACCACGATGCATTTGAGCTTTCCTTTCATTTTCATATGTTTTCTTCAAATTGGCAAGCTCCAAGGCTAAAGCATCGTACCTTGCATCCTCAAGAACCGAGTTCACCTTCTTTGTAGGGCCTCTCTCCATTGGCCATTGATAACTATTGGATGTCATCTCCTCTATGATCCTATGAGCTTCTTTGGCATTCCGGTTCATAAGACAACCACCGGAAGTCGCATCAACTATGATCCTTGTGTGTGGAGAGAGTCTACTATAGAAGTTCACTATTTGTTGTGCTTCACTAAAACCGTGTTGAGGGCACTTATGTAGCAAGTCCCTATACCTTTCCCAAGCCTCAAATAAGGTCTCATCAACATGTTGGGAAAAATGAGAGATTTCCGAGATTAACCTTTGAGCCTTTGAAGGTGGAAAGTACTTGGCAAGGAAGGTTTTGCACAATTTCTACCATGTGGTGATCTCTCTCTTATCAAGGCTCTTAAACCACTCTTTGGCTCGATCCCTCAAACAAAAGTTGAAGAGCTTCATCCTTATAGCATCTTCCGGGACTCCATTATACTTCACCGTATCACATATCTCAAGAAATGTGCTCAAATGAGCATTGGGATCTTCATCGGGCCTCCCTCCAAATTGTTCGGATTGGACCATTTGGATAAGGCCGGTCCTTATCTCAAAGTTGTTTGTATTAACACGAGGTCCCCATCATCCTCCTTGAAATTGATTCGTTGGTGATTCGAACATTTGGTTAAGAGGAGGTTGTTGAGCTTCTTGGGCCCTTCTTTCTTGCTCATCTCTCCAAGCTCGCATATCTTCTAGTTCCTTCCTAAGAGCCTCATAATCTTGATTGTTAGCCATTTCTTGATCTTCAATAGAATTCCTTCTTCTATGCCTTCTTTCAAAATTCAAGATCAAAGGTTGAACGAGTCTTCCTTTGGACCTTGTTTGCATAAACCTACAAAATGAAAATTAAAAGAAACAATGCTTAAATTAGTAACTCAATAACCAAATCGACTATTGAAACTCAAACTAAGCATTCCCCGGCAACGGCGCCAAAAATTGATCCGCCCGCACTTTAGGGGTGAGGGTAGAGAGCAATAATATCCGATTATAATATAATCGGGTCGAATCCACAAGGAATGCTAGGTCGTTCAAGATTCAAGTAGTAATCCGATTACCTAACTACTATTCAAGCTACCAAGTGACATGTTTTTGTGTTTTTGATTATCTAATGAAAAATATAAAGTAATTAACAAACTAAATAACAACTAATAACAAGGATTAATAACAATAGTAAAAAGCTTGGTTCCAAATATAATCCGATAATCACTACAGGCCTAGGTTTTAGGATTTGCATGGATTAGCCATTTTAATCTAATTCATATGGGAGTTCTATATATATTAAACATCAACTCGTCTCTCGAAGCAATCAATATTAGTAGATTAACCTATGACATCTATCTCCGCTAGGTCTCAAGATGCATAAATTAACTCCAAATAGCTCAATTAATTATCTAGAAGCTCCTACTAGCAAGAATTACTAGTATGGTGTGATTTGATTCCAAGTGTTATGAACTAAAGCCTCCTAAGCATTTAACCAAACACCTTGTATGCACTCAATGATGGCCAATCAATCATGCAATAAAATCAAGCTCCAAATCACAAGACATATGAATTAGAAGGTAAATCCAACAACAAAATCCGAAAACCTAATTTTCTAGATCATATCTTCATATATTGGAACCAAAAGGAAATTTAGCTAGACATAATTAGAGGAATTAAACCATAGAAAATTAATAAAATCATGCTTAAAAGATAGTAAATTCAATAAGGAAGAGAATAGTGGAATGGGTCTTCAAATTTTCAACATAAATCTTCAACAATGTTCAAAATACTAAAAAGGAAAGAGAGAAATATTTTTAGAGTTCTAAGAGTGTTAAAATATGTAAAAGATCCACCAAATAGGAAGATTTTGGGTTTAAATACATAATAGGTGAGTTTTGAGTCGAGTAGGACCGAGTTAGACGAACTAACTCGGTCAAAACATCAAGAAATGGGGCGACGGGGCCCCAGCCGGCGGGCTGGCCAGGCCGCCGCCTGGGTTGCAGCCTAGTTCGCCAAGAATACTGTCTCTCAGCCGGCTAGCCGGCGGTCCAGCCGGTCGCTGTCGGTTCGGCCATTTTGCGCAGCTCCACCGTTTTCACTCGTTCTCCCTCGTCCGAACTCCGATTCTCGATCTGCTTTTTGCTATGGACTCCTAACGAACCCCTCTTCGACATGGAATGATCAAATTGGCCAAGTGAGTTCTCCATTGTTCCTGCAAAAAGCATAAAGAGACTCGAGAGAACGAGGAAAACATAATTGAAATCAAACTAGTGAAACCCTAACTCTATAGATTTAAATTCCACATTTAAAACCTAGGTTTCACCCTAATTAAGCTCGATTCTTCCTCGTTTCCGGCCTTCGATACTTAGCCACATGAATACTCTTTCCAATTTTTACCAAAATGGATCGAAAAACAAGAAAAATGAGAAAAGTCTAAAATGTACTAAGAGTTAAGAAACCCTAGTATTTTTAACATATAAGCACATAAATCGAGACTCAAACACATTGCAAAACACTCAACATGCACATAAAATACGTGTTAATCACCATCTTAGCATGTTTCTTGATATGTGTGACACCGTCAAGCTAAACGGAGTTCCTAATGATGCAATTCGCATGCGAATGTTCGGGTTTTCTCTACGGGACCGGGCAAAAGATTGGTATAAAGGATTGAACAAGGCTAACATTCACACTTGGGATGATTTGTGTAAGGCCTTCCTCTCCAAATACTTTCCACCCTCCAAAGCTCAAAGGCTTATTTCGACATCTCACATTTCTGTCAACAAGGTGACGAAACCTTGTTTGAAGCATGGGAAACATATAGAGAGCTTCCATGGAAATGCCCTCAATATAGCTTCAATGAGGGTCAACAAATGACCAACTTTTATAGAGGGTTAACACTGCATACAAGAAACATTGTAGATGCTACTTCCGGTGGGTGCCTTTTCAATCGAAATACAAAGGAAGCTTTGAGAATCATTGAAGAGATGGCGTCAAATAGCTATCAATGGCCAATAGGGAGGGCCCCTTCTAGAAAGGTTGCTTCGATTGAGGATGATAGGTATGAGGCTCTAGCATTGGAGCTTGCTAATATGAAGAAGAAGTATGAAGATGAAAGGAAAGCCCATATTCAAAGTGTTCAATCTCAAGGGAATGTGGAGTTCTATGGACGTGAAGACGTGAGCTATGTCAATCAAGGCTTTATGGCAATTACAACAAGCAAGGATTTCAAGGAAATCAAGGAGGATTCCAAGGAAACCACCAAGGAGGATTTCAAGGGAATCAACAAGGTAGATATTCTTATGGTCATCAAGGGGGTAACCCGGCTTACCACCCTAGCAATAGGAATTATCTCAATCTTTCCTATATAAATTCTAGCAATGCTCAAGTTCTGTCTCCCAGATTCTTCATATCTCAAGGAGTCATTGAAGAGCCAAAGAAGAATTCTCCATCGATGGAGCAAATGATGCGACAAGTATTGGCGAATCAACAACAAATGGCCAATCAACAGAGTGCCTTCATCACTCAAACCGGCCAAAAGGTCAATGCCTTGGAGAATTCCCTCACTTCATTGTCAAAGCAAGTCAAGATGATGGAAGACCAAATTAGCCAAATGGCTCACCAAGCTACCACTCAACACAAGTTCGGAGAATCCTCTAGCAAGGCTCAAGAAAAACCAAAGCAACAATGCAACGCCATTCATGTGGTGAGTGAAGTTTCTTCGACACCTTCACATATACCTTGTAGGAAATCTCCGAATCTTGCTAAGAGCAATCTTGTGGAATTTGATGAGTCCGATCCAAGAATCATAGATCTTTGTCCAATTATTCCATCTATAGAAGGTTGGACAAATTAGGATATTCATGATTACTATTCAAGAATGAGGATTTCCAAGGCAATGCTCTTTGATAAGCGCCTTGATACACTAAAAGATCTACAAAGAAGGAAGGATGCTTATGAAGCTTCAAAGTTGAGGAGTAAATTTGGTGCCCAAGAACCTATAGAAAAAGAGAGTGTTCACAAGAATCAAAAAGGTACCCCTTCTACTCCATCTTCTAAAGTTTCTCAAGAGCATGTTGAGTTGAATAGCATGGATAGTCTAGCATCTCCCTTTGAGTCGATTGATGAGAATATGCATGAGAGGAGGGTGATATATTGGATGCTTTTAAGAAATTGGATATTAATGCTCATTTCATTGATTTGTTGAGTAGTATGCCAAATTTTGAGAAGTTCTTGGAGGATGTGGTTCATAGGAAGGTGAAGTTGGATGATTTAGAAACCATTGTGTTGTTGGACGAATGTAGTGCTCGTTTGCAAGAGAAGATTCCGAACAAGAAGAATGATCCCGGAAAATTCACAATACCTTGTGAGATTGGTGGTTGGAGGTTTAGCAAAACTTTGTGTGATTTAGGCTCAAATGTGAATTTGATGCCCGCTTCCGTATACAATCGTTTGAGGATTGGTAAATTCAAGCCTACTTCAATATCACTTCAAATGGCGGACCGCTCAATCACATATCCAAGAAGGATTGTAGAAGATGTGCTTATCAAGGTCGGGAAGTTCATTTTTCCGGTGGATTTCATTATCCTTGACATGCCGGAGGATTGGGAGACTCCACTCCTCCTTGGACGGCCATTTCTTGCAACAAGTCGAGCTTTAATTGATGTGCTTGAAGGGAGTCTCATCCTTCGAGTAAACGAAGAAAATGATACATTTCATATGTCACATGGTTCAATCAAAGGTGAAAAGCCAAACAAGGTTGGAGAGGAAAGTGAGAGGTCGATGCTTGATCGAGGAGAGACTTCATTTCAAGTCCCTTGAAAGAGCAATGAGGTATCGTCGAGCTAACGACGTTAAACTAAGCGCTAGTTGGGAGGCACCCCAACAACTATCCTTTTCTTTTTCATTTTAGTTAGTTTTTTTAGTTTGATTTTGGTTTTTGTTTCTTATTTTTGATTTAATCGTTTCTTTTACTTGTTACTTATCTCGATGCTAATGCTTCCTATTCTTAAGTTTCTTTCTACTTCACAAGTTCCATGTGTTTCATTGTCATTGCACGAGGTCAAATCGTGATTGGAACGAGTGAAGGAAGAGAATTAAACTGATCAAGCAAGCAAAGGATTGAATGGATTTCAAAACCACCTTAAACATAGCTATGGACCTTTGTAAGTGTAATTTAAATTTCTTATTATTCTTCCCTCCAAACTCATTTTAGACTTGATGATCTAAAATAAGTTTCGGGGAGGGGAGTAGGATAAGGAATTTAAATTACTTTACTTTTGGGTTTTCAAGTTTCTATTTGTTGTGGTATCATTGTGATTTTATTGATTATATGCTTAGGCTTGCTTGACGATTGTGGTTGATTGGGGTTAATTGGATGATTCTTGCTTGTTTAATTTGGTTTGGTGATGAATTTGGGTCAATGAGCTTAATTTATGAAAATTCCTTCTTTGGTTTGTTGGTTTATTGAATGTGAGCTTACAATGAAGAATATTTGGTGTGGATGATTTTGTTGTTGATTTGAGCTTGAATGCGAAATTCTTGAAAAATTGAAATTTTTTAAATTGAATAATGAATACATGCTTGCATGCTTGAGTGCGAAAGTACATGTTTGTCATTCCATTGTGCGTAAGAGGGAGATGCCTATGATGAAATATGGAAAATGTGGAAATGTTGTGAGATTTTTCAAGTTAAAGTCAAGCATAATTAGGTCATTTCACTTGAGTAGCTTGAACGGTTGATCTTAGGCACTTAGACTCTAGGCAAAAAGCTTGAGAGGATTTTGAGCCTAAAAACTATGTATCTTACATAGTTAATATCCTTTCTAGAGAGATTGATCTTGCACTACATTTTCTTTGCTAGAACTTGCCTTGATACTCATGTTAGAAGTGCTACATGTGTGCATAATTAGGAGATGATCTTAGGCCATCATTGTGTAGCTCATAATCCCTAAACACTAACCTATCATTCATTACCATTGTTGTCCTATTTTGAGCCTTATAGAGCATTTTCATCTAAAACCGGATGATAGGGGGTGAAGGATGGTTAAGGGAATCTTGGTGAAAGTTGAAAATTCATGAAGAATGGTGGGTGAAGGTGAAGGGTCTTGATATTTGTTTTGAGTTGAAAGGACACTCCTATGAGCTCTATGTTAGAAAAGAAAAGAATAAGAACAAAGTTCTTAAAAAAATAAATAAAAATAAAACGTAAGAACAAAGTTCTTACAAGAAAAAGAAAGAATAAGAGCATAAAGGAGTGTTTCTTTTGATTTGATGAGGTTTGGTAGAAGCTTGAGATTTATTTGAGAAAAAAGGTTGGACAAGGTGGAAGATGAAGAAATTCATACTTAGAAAGGTGAAGAAAGGAGGTAAAGGAACTTAGATGAAAATTTAAGTCACCAATGTCCCTACATTACAAGCTTAAGAAAGACCTTTTTGATCCTAATTTTTGCATGCATTGTAGTATTGAAAACTTAAGTTGATAGGCAAGCCTATGGCTAAAGTTGTGTATTGCATGATTTCAATTAGTGATTACTTTGTTCCCAATATTGAGTGATCGAGTGATACATACACTTCTTGTGAGGTCTAGGGTTGAATGTGCTTGAGTAATTGAGTTCTAAGCTAGGATAGTGAGTGATTTTATGAATGCTTGGCTTGACTTGAGAATTTCCTTGAACTAAAATGGTTTTTGAGGTGATATGAGGCATCGAGGAACTCAAAATGCACATCCCATACGTGTTAAGTATTTTGATTGTTCGTATCATTGTTCGGGACGAACAATGGCTTAAGTTTGGGGGAGTGATTAACACGTATTTTATGTGCATGTTGAGCTTAATTAGAGTGAAACTCATGTTTAAAAATGTGGAATTTCAAGTGATATGATTAGGGTTTCACTAGTTTGATTGCATTCATGCTTTCCTCGTTTTCTCGAGTCTTTTTATGCTTTTTGCAGGAATAATGAAGAACTTATTTGGCCAATTAAATTACTCCATATCGAAGAGGAGTTCATTAGGAAGCCATAGCAAAAAACAGATCGAGAATCGGAGTTTGTACGAGAGAGAACGAGCGAAAATGGCAAAGTTGCGCAAGGAGAAAGAAGACCGGCGACCCAGCCGGCGACCCACCGGGCTGCCGGCCAGCCTGCCGCCGGGGACAGAGATTCCAGCGACCCAACCGGCGACCCAGCCGGCGGTCCATTGGGTCACCGGTTGGCCGCCCTTCCTCACTTAATATCCGAGTTTGGTCGAACCAAACTCGGCCCAACTCGTCCCAAACTTAGTTTTTGATGTATTTAACCCCTAAATTCACCCCATTTGGGTATCTTTTCATACTTTAACATTCTAAGAACCCTAATTACATTTCCATCTTTCTACTTTTGTATTTTTGGAGATTTTTGGAGCATTACTTGGTGGATTTGAAATTCAATACCCATATTCTTCTTCCTTATTAAATTCTTTATCTTTTAATTATGGTTTCATCAATTTCTTATGGTTTATTTTCCTTTATCATTTCTAGCACAGACAACCAAAAGCTCTAAAATGAGTATATGAGGGCTTTTTCTTGAAAAGCACCTCAAAAGGTGTTAAGGAAGAAGGACTTAACACAGAAGAGGGTGTTCTATTTATCAAGTAAGAAGCTGCAAGTACACAGTCACTCCAATAGCCAAGAGGAATGTTGGATTGAAAAAATAGACTTCTAGCTACATTTAACAGGTGTTGATGCTTTCGTTCAAACCTTGCATTTTGTTGTGAAGTTTCCACACATGAATGATAAACAATTGTTCTAAATTTTGTGTAAAGAGAAGGATGGTTAAATTCTGTGCCATTGTCACACCTTATGACTTTTATGTTTTTGCCAAATTGTGTTTGAATTTGAGTGAAGAATTGAGATAGGATGGAACCTACTTCTCCTTTATAGGTAAGAAGATAAGTCCATACAAACCTAGAGAAATCATCTACAATGGTAAGGAAATACTTATATCCTTGAACTGAAAGAGGATTGAAAGGACCCCACACGTCACAATGTATGAGATCAAACAGAGATTTAGAGACAGAAATAGAAACTGGAAATGGTTGTCTCTTTTGTTTTGCAAGAGGACAAACCAAACAATCTTTATTTGATACATTTTTTAGAGAAAAAAGAGAAGACAAAATCTTGAGTTTATCATCACCAGAATGTCCTAATCTGGTGTGCCAAACATCATGAGAAACAACAGCTGAAACACTAGTTGTTGAAACAGGAAATGGAGCAGTATCTAAGACATACAAATTTCCAAGTCTACTACCCATCTCAATCTTCACTTCCTTGGAAGCATCCTTGATTATACACATGTCATGAGAGAAAGAAACAACACATGAGTTGGTAGTGAAATACAGCACTAACAGACAGAAGATTATAGGAAAAAGAATGAACATATAAAATAAGAGTTGAGTTTAAGTGAAGATGTGAGATGGACAGAGCCTACACTGAGAATAGAAACCTTATTTGAATTAGGTAGAGTGATGAAGGCATTTAAAACAGGAGTTTTATCAACAAACAAAGAAGGATTACAACAAACATGATGAGTTGCTCCGGTGTCGAGCAACCAGATAGAATCAGATTGAATAACAAAAGCTATAAGAGATGTGAGAAAAAACATACCACTGAAGGATGGTGAAGGATCTAAGCCATGAGTTGGGGCAATAGTTAATGGAACTTCACTATTGATAGAATGTCCCTGCAATTGTGTTTGTAGGAAAATAAGTAATTGTTGACACTGATCAGGAGTTAGAGAATGAATAGAAGAAGATGAAGATGAATTAGTAACAGGCTAAGGAGCTATAGAATGAAGTGGAGATCCATCACTGTTATACTGAGTGTGAACCACATTATGTATAGAACGTTGAGTATTCTGATCAGCAGCAAAACCACGCCCCCGTCCACGACCAAAACTAGGGAAAACCGTGCAATTGATAACACTTGTCCATAATATGATTTGTTCTATTGCAATGCATGCAAAATAACTTCTCTCTGCCTTTATTTCCATAGGATTGCACAACATTGACGAGTGAACTAGCTGAATCACTCACTGGTATAGAACACAAAACAAATCCAATACCATTTCCTATAGATCGTTGTCGTTCTTCCTGAATAACCACTGAATTTTTTTGGACAGACTAGGAAAAGGATCGAGGCTCAAAAAATGAGACTGAAGCTGCGCAAACGAGTCATTTAATCCCATGAGAAAGTGCATTGCCAATTCTTTCTGCTGGAAATCTCTCCATCGTTGTGCATTGTTGCACCTACAATTCACACTACACTAGCATTTCGGTTGAAAATCTACTAGTTCATCCCAAATGATCCGTAGACTAGTATAGTAAGTATTGAGATCCTCTGAACCTTGCTTAACACTAAAAAGTTGTTGCTTAAGACTGTAAGTTCTAGCTGTATCACCTTGAGAAAAACGTTCGAGTAGATCTTTCCATATTTGTTGAGCTGAATCGAGGTACATTAGACTGGAACGAATCTGAGGAATAGTTGAATTCCTCAACCAAGACACTACCATGCCATTACATCTCTCCCACGCTCCTGCGTTTGGATCTGGATCCGGAGGCTTCTGCAAAGTTCCTTCAATGAAAGCAACTTTGTTCTTCGCCAACAAAGCCGTACGCATTGATCGACTCCAATTGATGTAATTTGCTCCATTAAGCAGCTTAGCAACAAGAACAATTCCTGGATTATCACTCGGATGGAGAAACAAAGGATGTGCTGGATTCAACAATTCATTGAAAAAAGGAGTTTCCTTATTGTTCTGATTCCTAACCATTGCGATTTGAAAAAAATCAAAGCTGAATTCGAAGAAAAATTCGAGAGAGTACATCGGAAGAAGAAGATTGTGCTCTAGATACCATAAAGGGTTTATTGAACAAGCATTAAAGAGGAGAAAATTTGCATAAGAGGAAACAAAATATTTGAATTTCTCATTAATGAAAAAGGGCTACAAGAGTTGCTTATATAAGCTACAAACGCCACGTAAGCTACGAGTTTACTAAATAGATAAAAACGTAAAAGAAATGTAATGCGACTTTGTTCAAGCCTTTTCTTCCAACCTTCCTTAGCCTCGCACCTACTGACTTCATCCTTCCAATTTTCCATCCATCATCTTTAGGGCTGCAAACGAGCCGAGCCGAGCCGAGTATTGGCAGGCTCGGGTTCGGCTCGTTTAATATTTTATATGTTCTGGCTTGGGTTCGGGTTCGACTCGAGCTTTAAATTCGTGCTCGAGTTTGAAAATTCAGCTCGAGTTCGGCTCGCTAAATATTCGATAAATGGTTCGGCTTGAGTTCCATTCGGATTTAAGCTCGAATCCGGCTCGTGAAAAGCTTAAATTTTATTTTAATTCGAGCTCGAGCTCGAACTCGATTTTGAGCTCGCTTAAAAGACATGATTTAAAAATATTTTCTTAACATTCCAAATGAACATAAATTAAAATGAAATTCATCAAACAAAAATTAAAAATCTTTAATACTATAAAATGATAACTAAATAAATGTACAATATAATAAATGAATTGATGATAATTGGTGATATATATTAATGTTATCAGTTAATATTTTCTAATAATAATTGTGGTGTAGTGCCTAATTAGCTTTGGTTGTGATTTGAAATTAATTTTACACATAAATGCTAAAGCTCGTTTACAGGCTCGATTAAGTGTTCGATTAAGAGTTCGTGAATAGGTTCGCGAATAGGCTCGATTAACATACGAGCCGAACACGTTCGCGAGCAAAACAAGTCGAATACCCTAGAGCTCGAGCTCGGCTCGTAAAATTAACCGAGCTCGAATTCAGGCTCGAAACTCGGCTTGTTTGTTAACGACTTCGAGTTCGAACGAGCTTTTTCCGAGTCGAGCACCGAGTAAGTTCCGAGTAGCTCTGGTCGTTTGTAGCCCTAATCATCTTCATCGCACCATTATCTTCATATGGGGTATGAAAATATTCCATCTAGATTGCTCGAGATATACTAATAACATGCAAAAGCATATCGTTTTGTCAATTCACAACATGATTCGAACGTCCAACTGAATTGCGCTTTCGTCATTTTTGTATTTGACGTTTTTGCTAATTGCTTTAGAGCTAAATTCGAACCCATTTCGGTTTGAGAATTTTTAACCCAGACCGAACCAAAGTGAATGACGATTCAGTTCAGTTTCGATTGGATTTGCTTACATGAACAATCCAATCCACTCGTGGGCCATGGTTCTATTTGTCTTGTTGATAATGAGCCATTTTTATTATTATCAATTTGTTTAAACTATAATAAATGGCGGGACCAACAACAATTGAAATTATTATCACATACTGTAAAAAACAAGTGGACAATGACATAATTACACAAAAAATACTTCTTTCTTACAAACATCAATCAGGGCCTAGATAAGTTACAAAGATTGTTGTCCGCTTCCTAATAAAATGCCGAAGGAGATACCTATCCATATTCAACAACTATCAAACAAGATTTCAACGCAGAGTTCATACTCCAAATTGGAGGAAAATTTAGTTGATTGCGTCTCAAAATAGCAATGTCAGTTTCAGACAAGAGGGAGAGGCCTCACCTAGTCTTTCTTCCAAGTGGCATCGGAAACTCGACTCCGTTCCTCCGACTTGCTGTGATGATGGCATCAAGAAAATGCAGTCACCTTCATCAATCTTCAACCTCAAGCTGTTGATCCTGGCTTCACCAGCTCGGGAGTTGAGGTTCTTGATTTTGAGATGCTTGAAGATTCCTCTTCAGACGAAGCCGATCCATTTATAGGACATGTTTCAACTGTCCCAACTGAATCCAACGCTGATCTCTTTACGATTTTCTGCATGTTTTCGGACTTTGCTGTAGTAGCGACTCTAGCTCGAGTCGCAGATGAACTCAGCATTCCTCTCTTTATAGTTTCCAGCACCTCAGCAAAGTTTCTGGCCCTCATTACACAAATCCCACTTCTTTTATCTCGGGATCCCGAGATATTTAGCAAGTCTGGAGACGAAATCGAGGCGGAACATACCTGCAGCTTGGCTGCAGAACTCCTCGACAAATCAGTTACTAGCATCTTACCTTCTCCCAAATGCTCGAGCACTCTCAAAAGCGGAGGCATTCTCCTCAACACTTTCGACTTTTTCGAGCAAGACATACTGGCAGCCCTCAGCGCCAAACAGCCAAGATTTTTCCCAATCGGACCACTTCCAACTTACGAGCAGCAAAAGGGTCATCATCTGCCATGGTTAAGTGAAAAACCTGCTTAAACAGTGGTGTATGTCAACTTTGGCAGCACAAAAGTAATGTCACCGGATCAAACGAGAGAACTGAGAAAAGGGCTCTAGAAATGCGGATATCATTACCTGTGGGTGATGACTGAAGGAGCCGAATCTCATTCTGGGATACAAGACAGAGGGATGATAGTGAGATGGGGAGTCGACCAAGAAAGTCTACTGGCTGATCCTGCCATTGGAGTGTTCATGAACCAATGCGAATGGCAGTCGATTATGCAGGCAGCTTGGGAATGGAGCGGCTGTGCTGGCATGGCCTCAGCATGGAGATCAGAGGATGAATGCAGAAGCTGTGGAGCAGAGTGGTCTGGGAGTTTGGATGAAGGAATGGAGCGGTGGAGGAGACGAGGCAGTCGATGGTGATGAGATTGGACGAGTGCTGAAGCAAATGATGGGAGATTTGAAGATGAAGAAGGCAGCTAAGATTGTGAGGGAGAGAGCTAGGGAAGCTTCTGGAAATGGTGGAAGCTCTCAAAAGGCTTTTCAAGAACTCATGCAATGCTTTCACTACTAGCTAAAGAAGGTTTTAGCAAGAATCTTGCATAATAAATAAATATCTAATGATATTTAATTGTTCTAGAAAAATGATGAATTTAAGCAAAGTTATTATCTTTTTTATTTTCTTAAATGATCAATACACAAATTTAAATCTAATTTAGAAACTCAAGCATTCGGTAAATTAAGCTCGAGCTCGTAGCGTGTGTGAGAGAGTGTTTGGAATTCTAAACATCAATGCAAACACAATCAAAACTTTGCAGCATGTCTAAACACATTTTCTATTTCTTGAACTCTATCGAAACATTAAGAAACTCAACACTCGTATCAAACCAGAAAAGGGCATTCTTTTATTGCAGCTCCATACATAAAAAGTTCCAAACCTTACACAAGACGGCAGTCTTCACGAAGCAAGTGCTTTCCTCGAGATGAAGTCGAATGATATCCCGTTCTCGTGCAGCCGTTTCTCGAGATCGGTCAGTCCAAACACGATCCCAGGCGTATATACTCCTCCTTTAGGCAGATTATCGCGATCATCGAGCAACACAAGAGCACACTGAAGCAGAGCTATTGGAGTCGTAAGATATCCAATCTCCGGGCCCGTCACCCTCGTCACGACTTCAGCATCCGGTTTCTTGTTTCCCTCCAATGCCACACTACTATCTGAATACCCTTCTCCCACAAACCACATCTTGAAGGTAGCGCTCGCCACTTCTTCCTCAGAGGGCCCGTTTTTCCGGAACGTCCCGAGGCTAAAGAACGAGGGGAACTTCAGTAGAAGCCATCTTCCCACTCTGCTTTTGCTCAAGAGGCCCAAGAAAATACCAAGAGTGATCACGGGAACTAAACCGAGCCAAGATTTTACACCTAATTTCACTCCGAAATGAGCTGGCTTCGCTGATGTCCAGAACTCCTCCCTCTTCTTCACACTTTCGACACTCTCCTTAACACCAGGTAAACCATGGGGGTTTTCGGTTAGTGTGGATTGAGTTCTTCGTACGACAACGGAGTCTGCTGATGGCAGCCTTAGAGCCCAGAGGTCGAGCTGCTTCTGGTGTTCAATGATGGAGCCTTTCGAAGGTGCAGGTCCTGGAATCTGAAATTCAAGATAGGAGTTTGAGTGAGATTCGTTTCACACATTTTTCGTTTACGGTGAGGGAAATCTGCAGCTCCTATACAAGCCTAGTTCAATTCTTGAAAAATGCATTTCATGGTTCCAACAACTGTTGTAATAGACTACTACTCAAATCTACAATCTGAAATTTAAGGTAGGTTTATTTGTATTTCAAGAATCACACCATTAATGTTGTCTACAAAATGAATCTTAGCTCACATCAAGGTAATCAAACATCTAATAACTACAGTACTTGCTTATAGTCTATAATTTCTATAAATTTCTACTCCTAGCAATTTCAATTTCAATTTCAAGATGATCCTATATAGTGTTTGCATTGACTTAAATTTTAGTACAAATCTTGATGGAGTCAACACAAAGAGAATTTCTCATTTTCATCACTAGGATTTTTCTCAACCCTATTCCAATAAATTTGGCAGATAATTCTCCATGGACCAGAAACAGAATAGCATCAATTTATCAACAGAAAAAACAAGGAAATAAAACGAGAGAGAGAGAGAGAGAAGCATACCGCGGGCCGGGCCCTTCTCGGCCTGGACCTCCGCAGCTCCGCCAACTTATCAGCGTTCGCCACCCCAAGAACCGCCGATTCGTAGGTCCCGAAATTCCCCACAATCCTCTTCTCCGACTCCAAGCTCAGATACGCCTCGACCCGGTTCGGCACCGACGGCCCGGCCCAATGCTTCGAGTGAAACAGCAGCCCCATCTCCGCCGGCACAGAGTCAAAGCCGCAGGCCGAGATCACCAGTGATCCCTTCTCCACCGCCTTGTCGTGGTACTCAGCCTCCATCCTCTCCATGAAATCGGGCTCGCCACAGATGTCGAGATAGTCGCAGCCCGCTCCGACGCACGCCGCCACAACGGGCTGCCCGTAGAGGCGGAACGGACCGACGCAGTCCAGCAAGATCCGCGCTTGGGACGCGACGCGGGCGAGCGAGTCCGGGTCCGAGGTGTCGGCGGTCAGGAGCGGGACCTTAGGCGGCGGGTTCGGGCCGGCCGCCCACTTGAGGGCCTCGGATAGCCTCGACGGGCTTCGGCCCGCTAGCGCGAGGGATTTGAGGGGTGAGTTGGGAGCGTTGAGGAACTTGAGGGCTTCTCGGACTACGTATTTACCGGTGAAACCGGAGGCTCCGAAGATTACGACGTCGTAGGCTCTCGAGCTCCGGTCGCCGACAATACCTTCCGCCATTTTTCGGAGGTTACGAACGAAGGAGCGGAGTTTCTTAAAATCTTTTGCGGGTTTTATTCGCGTCTTAGTGCGTGTGTGTATGTGTGTGATAGGCAACTACAATGGAGAGCTCAATTTGGGGTTCTATAAATTGCTACATAAATAAGAACTCCAAATTTAAAATTTTCATAAAGATGGGTTCTAATGAGAGACTCTCATACTATTTGTTAGGTCTCAGTTTATGAAAGTCAATTACTTAATTATTATTAAATGTATAATTTTATCTATTTTATTTTGTGATTAATTTCAATATTAGTTAAATTAAATTATTTTTAACTGAATTATTTTTAATATATATTATTAAATAAATTTAATAATTTATTTATTTATTATATGCAAAATATAATTTATTTGAGAAAAAATATAGCTAAAGTTCATCAACATGAAATAATCATACAAAGTGCGATACATGGATTAGGGAAAAAAATATAAAAAAGCACACAAATAAACTGAAAAAATTTGGCAACGGTTTTTTTTTTTTTTTAATTAGCAGATACATTCATACATGGGAGAACAATGGGAACTCCATACAGATAAACTGGAAAGCAAAGAATAAAAGAAAACGAAGAAAACAAAAATGAAAACAATAAAAAAGGGGAAATGCACATTAATCGCAATAAATAAGGTTGAAAAGTCAAATATTACTGCTCCATTCGCCATTATGTCGCGTGCATAACACTCCGAAATATTATTGGTGTACAAGAGCGTGTATTACACGCGCCATGCTGAAAAAAAATTAGAGCCCGGACTCTTGCAGGCGAGCTTGGCCTCCATTTTAGGCTCCCCAATGATGCTATTAAATAAGAGCCGGCTCTATTCCATGCCACATAGGATTAGAGTCTCATCATTGTAGATGCCCTTAGAAATGCGTGAACATGCGTGGCCAAGTAGATGATATGACTTAAATTTCATTATACAAATATATGGATTATTTATAATTTATGACCACAACATTAATCGTTTTTTGATTTTTGACTTAAATTTCATTATATTTAAAAAAAATTATATTTTTTATTCACTCTATTTTTGTTAATGACTTAACTTTTCCAAATTCTCAATTTATGATATGTATGCTAAATTTTGACGTTGCTTTAATGACTCATCTCGTAGTTGCAATGAGTTGGGATATTTGAAATGATGATGGTAAGATTAAGCATAAAAGCCTAATGCATTTCATCGGTAATTAAGTTATTCATGAGGGGTCAATAGAGCTGGTCAGCCGAATCGGAACCAAAACCGGCGGTCCGATTAAGGTTTCGTGTTTTTTTGAAACCGTGGAGATGGACTTTCTTGATGAATTTGAAGATGAAATTCGTTGAGGTTGATATTCTTGATAATCATGATACAAATTGGATTGATACCCATATGGAGTACCATGAACATTCATTAGATGTGTATGATATTGTTGAGAATGAAAGTTGAGATTTTGATAGTATTTTGTGATTCGAAGTTGGAATTTTATGGTAAAAAATTGGAATTTTGTGGATCAAAGTTGGAATACTCACGATTAGAGTTGGAAATTTGAGAAGTAGAGTCTGATCCACAATACCCATAATTGGACCAATTTGAAAAATGATTATGCATTCTGATGATTTTCCTGAGAAAAAGAAGAAGAAATTTTATAACTACTGTTAGAGCAGAAAATATGAGGAATTGTAACATAAATGTTAATGTATATAAGTGTTAATATAGATCCCATATACAATGTGTTACAGTATTAATGTTGCAATCTTTTCTTTTTCTTCAATCGGATGATCATTCTAAGAAAAGAAAGAAAAAATTAAATTCAATGAATAAATATACAAATTACATGAATTTGATTTGAATTTGATTTGAAAGATGAATTGGAAAAAAAAAAACATATGAAATAAATAAAAGCTATAAAAAAGTGAACAAATAAAAACAAAACGTGAATAACGAAAAAGAAAAAGAAAAAACTGAAATAAAAAAAAACAAAAAGAAAAAGAAAACGGCATGTTAGAATATTTGTTAAGGGGGAAACAGAATCTATTTATGTTTAAATAGATTAATATTTATTTTGATTAGATTCCAAAACCCCATAGAATTTTCCCATGTAATTTTTTATGAAGTCCAATATCGCTTTATGTCATTTTAAGCCTATGTTTGGTTCAAGTTTTTTTTTGGTATGGAAAGGGAGTCAAGTAATTGATTCAATTACATTTTGTTTGGTTTGAATAATAGATTATCAATTTCCCTTACTTGGGGGTAACCCAATCCATTACATTGTTACCCTTCAAGAAGGAGGGAAACAAGGAGAAAGGAACCATCTCACAAGTGACTCGCTTTCTACTATTGAACCAAACACTCAATAAAAGTAACCATTATTATTATCATTTCCTTACCTGACTTAATTTCATTCCCTTTCTGTTATCCAATTTGAACCAAACGAGCACTAAATATATTAGATATGCTCACTTGTTAGGGAGCTACATTTTATAAGTGTTTTTAGCACATCATAAGTGAAGCGACTTAAAGCGAAGTGAAGTGAAGTGAGAGAAACTTTCAAGTTTGCAAGAAGTATTCAGTCACAAGCGATCACTTTGTCAAAAGTGAGAAGCGGCTACAGTAAAAGCAACTTGAAGAGAAGCAGGATCGTGCAAAAGCAGTTATGAGAAAGCGACATCAGTACAAGTGATAGGCTCTGATACCAACTGAAGGGATCGCTATATCGAAAGCGAACCAATTTTGCCTCGGATCTGAATTGGATGTTGTAATTAATGCAATTAATTCATATATAAATCGAGATGTACCTTCGAGCTCGGAGATGGTAATCTACAGGTCTAGACTACTAAAGTGATATCACATCATTCCTCATGCTCGAACAACTGAGTGGGCGTTGAAATCGAGATCGGATCTTGGATCACGCCTTGCACTTGAGTTGAATGAATTCAACTCGATTTCTTCTTGGAGAAGAAACCGCTGCCGCTGCCTCTCTCTCTCACTCTCAGAGATTCTCTTCTCTAAGTGCGTGTTGAATAATAGATTGTTATGATTATGTCAAACCTAATCTCTATTTATAATTACTAATAATTATACCCGAGAGTTATTGCGTGTGTGTGCTTTAATTAAATAATTAATTAATACACATTGGGCTTCAGTGCAAGCCTTGGCCCAAATTGGCCCAACTGAAGGTAATAGGTGCCCCCACATACGGTTTCCCCTGAAGTGGCGCCACTTGTGGGCTTATGGGCCCACAATCTCACTTTCTTGGTCCAAACCAGCTATTGGGCTCAATGTTTAACTTCTGATCCATCTTGAGGTGTTTGGGCCACTCCAGGGACCTAGATACCAGACAGAGTTAGGCCTTACCTAATTAGATAATTATTATGCTCTCCCCAGAGCATTTATCATAATTAGAGCTATGACTCATTCCACTAAGGAGTTACAACTGATTCACCAGCTTTGTCCCGATTACGTAGATCGGGGCTGGTATTTTACTTAGTGTGATCCCCGTGTTTGAGAATCTTGATATCCATTAATTAATTAGAGCTCGTCTGACTACTCTCAATTAATTAACCTCTTATACTTCCTTAGGTAGTACCTGTTCAACCTTATTATTATACCTTGATGTTAATCAAGCTTGCAAGACTTGGTATAATAAACATTGTGAACTCCCTAAGAGAATATCTCAACCTAAACGGACACGGTGTCTCGATACAACTAAATAGACATCATATGTGCCTCCATGTCACCCAAGATATAAGGAATTGAGGCACCTCATAAGGCCCGTACTGAATAAGTCAAAGCAACAGTGAAGAACTCGCATATGCCTAATAGCCTATCGGGATTAAGATCAAGCTACTAAGACCTGAGATCTTTAGTTCTTCACCTTATTATACGGGTCTAGAAGAACATTATCTCTCTACGATCCTATCAATACGTTTTACGGTATCAGCATAACTAGTGATTGAGACCCACCACTATGATTAACACGTATTTTATGTGCATGTTGAGTGTGTTTTGAATGTGTTTGAAGCTCGATTTGTGTGTTTCAATGTTAGAATGCTAGGGTTTTTTGAACTTTTAGCATAGTTTATATTCTTCTCGTTTTCTTTCGGTTTTCAATCTATTTTTGTAGGAATTGAAGATGATACGAACCTTGGCAGATCCGTAATTCAACACGCAAGCGGAAGACTCGATCAAAAAGGTTACCGAACAATTTTTTTATTTTTTATTTATTTTTTATTTTTTCTTTTGATGAATTGACACGAAGACAAACAAACTCTCTATATATATATTTTTTAACGACAAAGACGACGGAAACAAGAACACTAGACAACGAATTTGGAATAGACGAAAACGAAGATAAAGATACGAAAACCTGGATGTCGAATCTGGCTCTGGTGCCAAATGATACGAACCTTGGCAAATCCATAATTCAACACGCAAGCGGAAGACTCGATAGATAAAGAAGGAAAATCCCAAAACCTCTTAGATCGAATCCACGAAGTAATATAGACGAGACGAAGCTCCCTATACCCCAACTTGTATTGTCTAAGTAACTCGGGGATGATGAATGACGCACAAACGAGGATGATGAACTCGATTGATTCGCCGGATAAACGTTCGTCTTGGACGAACAAAGAGAATAATTGAAATTCTCAAAAGAGAGAGATAAACTCACCAAAATAATAATAATAATCGTTCTTTTTTCCGTGTGTTTCTTGTTCAGATTCGTTCTCGTTTGTGTCAACTAAAAAAAATTAAAAAATAAAAAAAGAAAAGAAAAATAAATTGTTGTTTTGCAGGTATGTCGGTGTTTGGAGGTAGAGGAAGTCGAGGAATTAATCGGCGAAATCATTTTGAGTCAGAATATGATGAGTATGGAGAAGATTGGGAGAATGGAGATGAAGATGAGGAGTATTGGCATAGAGGAGGTCTAAGAGGCAAAGAAGATAGCAATTCGAGACATATTTAAGATGAAGATTCCTTCTTTTCAAGGGAAATATGATCCTGATTTGTATATTGAATGGGAGAGAAAAGTGGTATCGTGTTTGATTGCCATAATTATTCTGAGTTCATGAAAGTGAAGCTGGCAACCAATGAGTTTTCGGGCTATGCTCTAACTTGGTGGGATCAGTTTGTGAAGAGTAGAAGAAGGTACGGAGAACAACCTATCCAGACTTGGAAAGAGATGAAGGCGGTGATGAGGAAGCGTTATGCGCCGTCGCATTACTATCCTGTGATTAAGACCCATTGGAGGCGACCTTAAGCTGCTAATGTTTCATATTCAAAGAGAAGTTTTTGGGAGAAAGAAGAGCAGTCGAAGGTGTACACACGTGCATATGTGAAGCCAAGGTCAGATTGTATGAGTTTCTCTAATCCAATTCGTGATAATGGTCGAGTTGTGACCAAAGATGATAGAAAAGATTCAAAAATGGAGGTCTTGGAAGAACTGAATGGAGAGGTGGAAGAAATCGAAGCACCTTCTAGACCGCTTACTTTATTCGATGATGGTATTCCGAGTGTGCAGAATCAAGTGGATGATGAAGAGCAGCTGCCGGATAACATATCTCATGTTGAGGATAAGGTGTCGCTTGTTCCTTTTACTCCAAAACAAGTATATGAGGAGGATCAAGTGCAATTGCAAAAGGAGACGGAGATAGTGAAGCCTAAGGAGGAGGAAGTAGAGACAAAGGAGGATGAGTTGATGCATCAGTCTCTACTTGATCGGAGTGATGACTTGGAGTGGGTCGAAAAGGAGGAGAAGTTTGTGGAGGCAAAGTGTAGCAAGGGGAAAGTTTTGGCCACTAATGATCTTGAATTCTCTTCTACTTATTCATTTGTGCAGGAATTCAATGATGTTTCTTCCAAAGATGCATTTCATGATTTATTATCCATTCGAGGGAGCGAACATTTGATCGAGTTCAAGGGGATAAAGAAGTTGGAGGAATTTAAAGAGATGAAGAAGCTGGATTTCATTCCCTTTGATGTGGGCGATGAGCAGGATTTGATGACAAATCTTCTTCAAGAGGAGGGGAATGATGCAGCCCGTAGATCATGGATTTCAGTTTATGGGCCAAGAATTAATGATGATATGGGCTGAAAAGTAATATTAATATTTAGTTGTTTATTTAGATGATTATTTTTATTATTTTCGGATTTTATTAGTTCTCTAGTTGGTAGGGCTATTTTCAGCTTTATTTTGGTGATTTTATTCCTTTTTAAACTATGATTTGGTTTGGTATATTATAGGATAGGTTTTTAACTAATTTCCTTATAGAATTAGGACTTTTTGAAGCCTATAAATATGGCCTTTATGTAATGGACGAAAATTAGTTTGATTATTATTATTTTGGTGAGTTTATCTCTCTCTTTTGAGAATTTCAATTATTCTCTTTGTTCGTCCAAGACGAACGTTTATCCGGCGAATCAATCGAGTTCATCACCCTCATTTGTGTGTCATTCATCGTCCCCGAGTTGCTTAGACAATACCAGTTGGGGTATAGGGAGCTTCGTCTTGTCTATATTACTTCGTGGATTTGATCTAAGAGGTTTTAGGATTTTCTATCTTTATCTATCGAGTCTTCCGCTTGCGTGTTGAATTACGGATCTGCCAAGGTTCGTATCAGAAGAGCATTGAAGTATCTAGAGATCGAGGACCAGAAATGAGGATGAATCGGGCTTCAAGAGGTGGAATTAGAAGGTCAAAAGCCGGTTGGAAGAATGGAAATCGAGAATCGAAGAAAGAACCGAAGAAAGAATCGAACGAGAGAAGAGTCGACCGGGACAAGGGGAGCCGGCGACCCAGACGGCGACCGGCTGGACCGCCGGCTGAGGGGCTGCCGCCGTCCCTTCTCTCTTTGTTTCTTGACCGAGTTGGTTCGTCCAACTCGGTCCAACTCGACCCAAAACTCACCTTTTATGTATTTAACCCCAAAATCTTCCTAATTGGTGTATCTTTTGCATACTTTAATATTTTAGAACCCTAGAAATATTTCCCTCTTTCCTTTTTAGTATTTTGAAGATTTGAAGAGCATTACTTTGTGGATTCAAGATTGGAGACCATCTTCTTCTTCCTTATTAAATTCTCTTTATTTTCATCACGATTTTTTTTTTTTTCATAGTTTAATTCCTTCAATTATGTCTAGCTAAATTTCTCTTTGGTTCCAATATATGAAGATATGATCTAGATCACTAGGTTTTTGGATTTTGTTGTTGGAGTTACCTTCTAATTCATATGTCTTGTGGTTTGGGACTTAATTTTATTGCATGATTGATTGGCCATCATTGAGTGTATACAAGGTGTTTGGTTAAATGCTTAGTAGGCTTTAATTCATAGCACTTAGCATCAAATCACACCATATTAGTAATTCTTGCTAATAGGAGATTCTAGATATTAATTGTGCCATTAGAAGTTAATCCATGCGTCTTGAGTCCTAGTCGGAGATAGATGTCATAGGTTAATCTACTTACATTGATTGCTTTGAGAAAAGAATTAGTGTATACAATATATAGAATTCCCATATGAATTAGATTAAAATGGTTAATCCTAATAAATCCTAATACCTAGGCCTCTTGTGATTATCAGATTATATTTGGAACCAAGCTTTCTACTATTGTTTGTTAACTCTTGCAATTAGTTGTTATCTAGTTTGTTACTTTTCAATTACATTGCTTGATAGAATTAAGAAAACACCAAAATATGAAGTTTGTTAGTTTGGATAGTAGGTTTAGTAGCTAGATTACTACTTGAATCTCATTCGCCATTGCATTCCCTGTGGATTCGACTCGATTATGCACATCGATTATTACTGCATCTCCCTACCCTCAAAGGTAGGGTGGATCAAATTTTGGCGCCGTCGCCGGGGAATGCTTAGTTTGAGTTTCAATAGTTGATTTGGTTATTGAATTACTAATTCAAGCATTTGTTCTTTTGATTTTTGTTTTGTAGGTATATGCACACAAGGTCCAAAGGAAGACTCGTTTAACCTTTGATCTTGAATTTTAAAAGAACGCATAGAAGAAGGAATTCTAGTGAAGATCAAGAAATGGCTAACAATCAAGCAATGGAAGCTCTTATGAAGGAAATGGAGGAGTTTAGAGCATGGAAGGATGAGCAAGAAAGAAGGGCTAATGAAGCTCAACCACCACCTCTCAACCATATGTTCCAATTTCCAACGGAACAATTTCAAGGAGGAGAATGGGGGACGATCAATGACAATAATTTTGAGCTCAAATCCGGACTCATTCAAATGGTGAAGAGTAAGCAATTTGGTGGAAGTCCTATGGAGGATCCGAATGCCAATCTTAGTATGTTCCTTGATATTTGCGATACTATTAAGCTTAATGGAGTTTCAAATGATGTTATTCGCATGAGGATGTTCGGGTTTTCTCTACGGGACCGGGCCAAGAATTGGTATAAAGGATTAAACAATGCCAACATTCACACATGGGATGATTTATGCAAGGCCTTCCTCTCTAAATACTTTCCACCATCCAAAGCTCAAAGGCTTATTTCTGATATTTCACATTTATCTCAATAAGGCGACGAGACCTTGTTTGAAGCATCGGAAAGGTATAGAGAGCTTCTAAGGAAATGTCCTCAACATGACTTCACGGAAGGTCAACAAATCACCACTTTTTATAGTGGTCTCACACCTCATACGAGAAGCATTGTGGATGCTACTTTCGGAGGATGTCTAGTGAATCGAAATGCCAAGGAAGCCTTGAGGATTATTGAAGAGATGGCCGCCAATAGCTATCAATGGCCAATGGAGAGGGCCCCTTCTAGGAAAGTTGCTTCTATTGATGATGATAAGTTTGATGCATTAGCCATGGAAGTTGCTAATATAGATAAGCAATATGAAGAAGAGAGGAAAGCTTAAGTTCAAAGTGTTCATCAATATTAAGAGAACTTTGAGCCTCATGGAAGTGAAGATTTGAACTATGTGAACCAAAGGCAATATGGAAATTTCAATAAAGGAGGGTTCCAAGGACAACAAGGAGGATTCCAAGGAAAACCACAAGGAGGCAATTCTTATGGTTATCAAGGAGGTTATCAATCATACAATCCCAACAATCGACCTCATCCCAATCTCTCTTATGGAAATCCTAACAACGCTCAGTTGCCACCTCCCGAATTTTCTGTGTCTCAAGGAGTTATTGAAGAGCCAAAGAAGAATTCTCCATCAATGGAGCAAATGATGCAATAAGTGTTAGCAAATCAAGCTCAAATGTCTTCTCAACAAGGCAATTTCATCACTCAAACCGGACAAAAGGTTAATGCATTGGAAAATTCACTCACCTCCTTGACAAAGAAAGTGAAGATGATGGAGGGCCAAATAAGTCAAATGGCTAACCAAGCCACCACTCAACACACCCCGGGAAAGTTTCCAAGTAATACGGAGGTAAATCCAAAGAATCAATATAATGCTATCACATTGAGGAGTGGAAGAGCCTATGAGAACCATGCTACATCCGGAAGGGAAAAAGAAGAGGTTCTTATTGAAGATATGCCTTATGAGGAGTCTCCTACCAATGAGGAGAATTCAAGCAAAGAAGTGCAAGAAGAGGCTCCTAAGGAAGAGTTGATTGAAGCCCCTCTCCTACCAAGGATGTGATCACGAAGGCTCCATTCCCTCATCGTCTAGCCAAGCTTAAGATTGATGAGAAGAAGAGAAGATTATGGTGTTGAAGTGCAAAGATTCTTGGTTTGCTGACTTTGCTAATTACCTTGTGCTTCGAGAATTGCCACCAAATCTCTCGGATTATCAAAAGGCCAAGTTCCTTCGAGATGTGAAGTTCTATTATTAACAAGATCCGTACTTATGGAGGAGATATGCCGATGGTCTTATTAGAAGATCTGTTATGGAAGGTGAATGACTCAAGATTATTGGAGATTGTCATGAGGGACCAAATGGGGGTCATTTTGGGGTAAATTGTACGACTTGGAAGGTTTTTCAAAGTGGATTCTATTGGCCTTCAATTTTTCGAGATTGCCAAACCTTTGTGAAGAATTGCGATAGATGTCAAAGGATGGGAAATATCACTAAGAGGGATGAGATGCCTCAAAATATCATGATTGAGGTTGAGTTGTTTGATGTTTGGGGGATAGACTTCATGGGACCATTCCCTAATTCTTGTGGTTTTTCTTATATCCTTCTTGCTATTGAGTATGTTTCGAGATGGGTCGAAGCCATTCCAACTTCGACTAGTGATTCCAAGGTTGTGATCAAGTTTTTAAAGAAGAACATCTTAACTCGGTTTGGAACTCCAAGGGCTTTGCTTAGTGATGGGGGGTCTCACTTAAGTGGTTGGGAAGTGTTCTTGCTAAATATGGAGTGAAACACAAGATTAGCTCTCCTTACCATCCTCAAGCCAACGGTCAAGCGGAGCTTGCAAACCGGGAAATCAAGCAAATCTTGGAGAAAACAATCACTACTCAGAAGGATTGGGCAAAGAAACTTGATGATGCATTGTGGGCATATAGAACCGCCTATAAAACCCCCATTGGTATGTCTCTGTATCAACTTGTGTTCGGAAAGTCTTGTCACTTACCTTTGGAGATTGAGCATAAGGCGTTTTGGGCTATGAAGAGGATTAATCTTGAGTTTAAGGAGGCCGGATTTAGTAGGAAGAATCATCTTGTGGAGTTAGAGGAATGGAGAAATGAGGCCTATGAAAATTCTCGGATTTACAAAGAAAGAGCCAAGTCGAGCTAACGACGTTAAACAAAGCACTTGTTGAGAGGCACCTCAACACGTATCCTTTTCTTTTTCGTTTTTGTGAGTTTTTATTTCATCTTTTCAATTTTTTTGCGTTTGTTTCAATTGTTGGTTAATTTTTGAGAAAACCCATAAAAAATAGAAAATATTGAAAAAGAAGGTTGAAAAATACTTAGGGAGAATCAAAAGGAAGTCGAGAGGGGCCCGGTGCTTCGAAAAGGGTCGGAAAAGGTCGAGAAACGCATCGGAAAAGGCTGAAAACAAAACGGAGAGCAAGCTGCCAGCGACCCGGACGGCGACCGGCTGGACCGCCGGCTGGGTGGCTGGCATGCAGCATATTCGGTGGTCCAGACGGCGACCGGCCAGGGCGCCGCCGGCCCTTCTTCCCCCTTTAAATTCTATTTTTGAATTTTTTCATTTCACTTTCTTGCATTTTGTGTTTTTCATCTACTTTTCCTGGAATAAACACACTTTCTCACTCTAAAAACCTAGATTTTCCTCCTCTAATTACTCTCAAATCACTTAGAATTAAGTTAATTCCTTCCATAGGTTCATTACCCATCCCAAAATCTACATTTTGAACCGAATAATTCACTTTTTCATCCACTCTAACTCAAAAAACAAAAATTTGGTTCTTTTGGTTAAAGAGTTGAGTTTCTTCAAGTTTCTTCAAGAAGATGAGGTAATGTGCTCTATACCCTTGCTCTCATGAGTTTCTACTTGTAAGATATGAAGTGGTATGAGTGTTTACTTCATTATTTTCATGGAATTAAGTAGAAATTCTTACTTAGGGTTATTTTTTATTTTTGAAGAAATTTGTGGATGAATCATGAAGAATGAGCATGCATTGGCTTGTATTTGTTCTTTCTTTAAGGAATCATGCTAGATAAATCCTTGGAAGTGCATTCTCTTTTGAATTATGTGTCTTTATGCATTTGGGCATACTTGAAATGAGCTTGAATGAAGGTTTGCATAATTCATGAATTTTCAATGGATATGCTTGGTTTTTAATTGGGAAGTCATTTCTTAAGTGCTTTCAGGCTTAAAGAAGGCATGAATTCATGAATTCTTGATTTGCAAAGTGAAATTCATGGCATTACTATTGTTCAATTGAAGTTCTATGTGAATATGCATTCATTTTCATGTGAGTACTCATGAATGAGATTAGAGGAGATTAGTACATGTGTGAAGGAAATGTGAAAATCTTGCTTGGTTTTGAGCTAAATTTCTGGAGGCATGGGGGGGGGGGGTGATGACTATGTGAAGTGTTGCTTATATAAAATCTCACTTAGCATTGCTTGTGGTTTGTAGGAAAAAGGATTCTAAAGGGAAAGGAAATGCCACCATCACTTCTAAAGAATTGATTACCTCTCTCTCCAAAAAGAGGAGAAATGATGCTTCTTCATCTTCCCAAATACCAAGAAGAGATCCGAAGACACCGGAAGCTCATGATATTCACTTGGAATCTTATGAAGAAAGAGCAAGATTTGTCGTTCTTGTGTCAAGAACCATTATACCAACTCAATTCCCATCTAAGGAGACATTGGTGAAGTTAGGGCTTTATGACAATATCAAAGCCCTATTTGACAATATAGGATGGGGAAGTATCCTAGAAGACACTCTTGAAGATAGGAGGACTTATGAAAAGGTGGTTCTTGAAGTCATGAGCACAGCGGAAGATGAGAGCATCCATACTATTCAAAGCCTCAAATTTCAGTTATTTGGAGAGCGTCAAGAGTTGAGTGTGGAAGATATAGATGACATTTTTGGAGTGCCACATGGAGGTGATGTGTTGGTGGAAAGAGCTTATGAGCATAGTTTCATGTGGAATAAACTTGCTCCAATCACAATGGAAGGCTTTAGAGCGGGTCACTCAAAGTCAAATGAGGTGAGAAATCCGGTCCTTAGAATGGTGTTGAAGATCCTCGCTCACACAATGGTGGCATGAACGGAGAACACTTCGGTTCAAGTTAATGATCTTTTCATTATTCAAGCCATGTTAACAAAGAGGCACAAAAGCTTTTCTCACATTTTCCTTGCTCAAGTCATGAAGCAAGCAAAGACGACAAGTGGGAAGGTTAATATAGGAGGAATGCTCACCCCTTTCGCTAGAAAAATCAAGCATGATCTTGGTGGCTTTCTCCGATGAGAGGTTCATATTTGAATGATGTTGAGAAGTTAAGAAACATAAGGTTTCTTGTATCATCTAGGCCTCCATTTTATTTCATTCAAGATGATGAGGAGACATTCCCTCTTCCAAATGCCATGAGTGTGTTGGTAACCGATCTCCATGATCGTGAAAATTGGCACTTGAACACCCCCACTCATAATTCATCAAGGAGAATCATATTTTTAACTATGGAGAAGAAGATGAGTATACAATGGGGGGTGATGGAATGCCTTTTGTTCAAGAAGATGATGAAATGGAGGATTCTACAAGGGGTAAGCCAATGTCAAGAGGAGATCCAAGTTCAAGAAGAGAGCAAGTTCCAAGTGGAAGAGGGTATGAAGAGAGGTTTGAAGCCCTTGAAGGTAGGATGACAAGCATGGAGCATGGATTTAAGTCCCTTGATGCAGAAGTCACTGTGATGAGGCAAGAAGTAACTTCAATGCTAATCACTCAACTTGAGGAAGCACAAAGAAGTGAAAGGATGGAAAAACAAGCAAACTCGATCATGGAATTATTGGAGAGTTTCCGGATGCACCGAGTCAATCAAGGGGTGACATGTCCCCTACTTCCTCCACCATAGCTTGGACCTTTGTGAGTGTAATTTAAATTTCCTATATATCTTTCCCTCCAAATTTATTTTAGAATTTATTTTCTAAAATAAGTTTGGGGGAGGGGGGTAGAATAAGAAATTTAAATTACTTACATTTTTATGTCCTTTCCATTCCTTTACTTGTTCCTTTCTTGTTTGCTTTATTTGGTTGGTAGTTTCATGACTTTATGTATCTTTGGGTTAATCTTGTATGCTTGGTGGATTGATGGGGAAGTTTTTGATTTGAAATTTGGAAATATGGTTGGTTTAGAGTGAAAGGTGTTGTTAGGAGTATGAAGGTAAAAGTTTGGTTTGTTTTGGTTTGTTTAGTATGTTTTTATGTTGTGTTTGGGTGTTTTGTTAATTGAAAGGAAGATTGGGGTTAAGGAAAGAATGTTGAATGCTTGATGTTTGATTTTGATGAGTTTGGGTAAATGAGCATAAATTGTGAAAAGTTCTTCTTTGGTTTGATGGCTTTCGAATGTGAGCTTGAATGTGAAATTTTTTGAAAAATTGAAGAGTTTTTGAATTGGAAAAAGGTTGAATGAATGCTTGCATGCTTGAATGTAAAAGAACGTGTTTAATTGCTCAAGTGCTTTTGGGTGAGATGCCGATGATTGATGTTAAAATGGTGACATTTTTGAAATTTCTCAAGTTGAGTCAAGCATGATTAAGGTTATTTCACTTGATTAGCGTGGAAGGATTGATCTTAGGCACTTAGGCTCTAGACAAAAAGCTTGAGAGGATTTTGAGCCTTAAACTATGCATTTTACATAGTTAACATCCTTTCTTGAGAGTTTGATCTTGCATTACATCCTCTTTACTAGAACTTGCCTTGATACTCTTGTTAGAAGTATTACATGTTTGCATGATTAGGAGATGATCTTAGGCCATCATTGCATAACCCAATTTCCCTAAACACTAACCTATCTTTCATTACCATTGTCGTCCCATTTTGAGCCTTGAATAGAGCCTTTTCTTCTTGAACCGGATGATAGGGGATGAAGGATGGTTAAGGGAACCTTGGTGAAAGTTGAAAATTCATGAAGAATGGTGGGTGATGGTGAAGGGTCTAGAGATTGATTTTGAAATGAAAGGACACTCCTATAAGCTCAAAGTTAGAAAAGAAAAGAATAAGAACAAAGTTCTTATTGAAGAAAAAAAAAAAACGTAAGAACAAAGTTCTTATAACAAAAAAGAAAAGAATAAGAGCATAAAGGAGTGTTTCTTTAGAATTTTGATAGAAGCTTGGGTTCATTTGATAAAAAAGGGATGGATAAGGTGGAAGGTGAAGAAATTTATACTTTGAAAGGAGAAGAAAGGAGGTAAGGATGCTTGAATGTAAATTTAAGTCATTTAGCCTATAATTCCCTACCTTAACCAATGTCCCTACATTATGAGCTTAATAAAGACCTTTTTTATCCTAATTTGTGCATGCATTGTAGTATTGGGAACTTGAGTTGATAGGCAAGCCTATGGTTAAAGATGTGTATTGCATGATTTCGATGAGTGTTTACCATTTCCGTATATCGAGGGATCGAGTGATACACATTTTCATTGAGAGGTCTAGAGTTTAATATGCTTGAGTGATCGAATTCTAAGTTAAGATAGTGGTTGATCTTATGAATATTTGGCTTGACTTGAGAATTTCCTTAAATTAAAATGGTTTTAAGTTTGGGGGAGTGATTAATACGTATTTTATGTGCATGTTGAGTGTGTTTTGAATGTGTTTGAAGCTCGATTTGTGTGTTTCAATGTTAGAATGCTAGGGTTTTTTGAACTTTTAGCATAGTTTATATTTTTCTCATTTTCTTTCGATTTTCAATCTATTTATGTAAGAATTGAAGAGCATTGAAGTATCTAGAGATCAAGAACCGGAAACGAGGATGAATCGAGCTTCAAGAGGTGGAATTATAAGGTCAAAAGCCGGTTGGAAGAAAGGAAATCGAGAATCGAAGAAAGAACCAAAGAAGGAATCAAACGAGAGAAGAGTCGACCAGGACAAGGGGAGCTGGCGACCCAGACGGCGACCGGCTGGACCACCGGCTGGCCGGCTGAGGGGCTGCAAAGACGGCGACCTAGGTGGCGACCCAGGCGGCGGCCGGCCAGGGCCCCGCCGTCCCTTCTCTCTTTGTTTCTTGACCGAGTTGGTTCATCCAACTCGGTCCAACTCGACCCAAAACTCACCTTTTATGTATTTTTAACCCCAAAATCTTCCTAATTGGTGTATCTTTTGCATACTTTAATATTTAAGAACCCTAGAAATATTTTCCTATTTCCTTTTTAGTATTTTGAAGATTTGAAGAGCATTACTTTGTGGATTCAAGATTGGAGACCATCTTCTTCTTCCTTATTAAATTCTCTTTATTTTCATCACGATTTTTTTTTTTTCATGGTTTAATTCCTTCAATTATGTCTAGCTAAATTTCTCTTTGGTTCCAATATATGAAGATATGATCTAGATCACTAGGTTTTTGGATTTTGTTGTTGGAGTTACCTTCTAATTCATATGTCTTGTGGTTTGGGACTTAATTTTATTGCATGATTGATTGGCCATCATTGAGTGTATACAAGGTGTTTGGTTAAATGCTTAGTAGGCTTTAATTCATAGCACTTAGCATCAAATCACACCATATTAGTAATTCTTGCTAATAGGAGATTCTAGATATTAATTGTGCCATTAGAAGTTAATCCATGCGTCTTGAGTCCTAGTCGGAGATAGATGTCATAGGTTAATCTACTTACATTGATTGCTTTGAGAAAAGAATTAGTGTATACAATATATAGAATTCCCATATGAATTAGATTAAAATGGTTAATCCTAACAAATCCTAATACCTAGGCCTCTTGTGATTATCAGATTATATTTAGAACCAAGCTTTCTACTATTGTTTGTTAACTCTTGCTATTAGTTGTTATCTAGTTTGTTACTTTTCAATTACATTGCTTGATAGAATTAAGAAAACACCAAAATATGAAGTTTGTTAGTTTGGATAGTAGGTTTAGTAGCTAGATTACTACTTGAATCTCATTCACCATTGCATTCCCTGTGGATTCGACTCGATTATACACATCGATTATTATTGTATCTCCCTACCCTTAAAGGTAGGCAGATCACACTACTGTTAATGTTGCAGTCTAAAAACCGATAACTTTGCCCAAGTTATCTCGACTGTGATAATCATTTATATCTCATGAGTCACCGAAAGACGTGATCCCCTCCAGACGCAGCTGGCGGCACGTTAACTAAAATATGAGATAATGGACTTTTTCAATCTCAACTATATAATTTCAAATAGGTGATTGTAAACAGTGTGTTTTAGGTATACAACGTCCTAACACTAACAATGAAAGTAAATAACAACCTTAAACTATAACAAATGATAAAACAAGTAAACAAATGATCTAAATTCAATAGGTGACAAGGGTGATTCCAACTATATTTTGATTAGTCTTAAGTGATGGGTGATTAGAACTCTAACTAGAACTAACCATTTTAATCTAACTTCATGTGGGAAACCTCCTAATTATGTTTCACTCAATTCTCATTGCAATGAAGACAAGTTGATTAATGAAAAACCTAATTCCGACTAGGACATCAAGTAATTCATTAAGTCCCAATAGCATAATGAGTTCCTTAACCCTACTATCTTTAACATGCAATTCTCTTGTTTCCTAGCATCTAATCTAAGCCTCCTAAGCATTAGATCAAATACTTGATATGCAACTATGGTGATCAAGCATAATTACACAATAAAACATGGCACCAAGAGAAATAAACATGAAGTAGAAGGTAAATTCAACAATTAAAGCCTAAACCCATCACCTAATCCGAATCTACATATAATTGGAATCACAAAGGAAATTAGCTAGACATGATTAAGGAAAATATACCATAGAAAATAGATGAAAGCATGCTTAAAAGAAAGACAAATAAATAAGGAAAAGGAATATGGTCTTCAATCTTCAATCAATAACATAAATCTTCAACAATCAACCAAAGTACCAAAGTAGCTAATGAAAATGGAAATTAGGGTTCTAAGAGTGTCTTGAGAGCTAAGAATACCCAAATCTAGTAAAAATAGAAGTTAAAATACATAGAAAATGGTAAATGGGTCGAGTTAAGCCGAGTTGGTCGAGCCAACTTGGCTCTTTAAGTGGAGATGGGTGCCCAGGCGGCATCCTAGCCGGCGGTCTAGCCGGCAGCCTGGCAGGTCGCTGGCCAGGTAGCTGGCCTCCCTTCTCCGGGCCGGTCTTTCACCATTTCGGTTCTTTTTCCGGTTCTTTCTTTTCTTCTTTCAAACCGGCTTTCCAACTTCGATTTCCAATGAATCTCATCTCATATATCTCTCGTTTCTAGCTTCCGATCTTTGGCTCGATTATTGCCCTTCAAATCCTTACAAAAATAAATCGAAAACCAAAAGAAACGAGAAGTGTATAGAATATGCTAAAAGTCGATAAACCCTAGCATTTCTATCAAGTAAGCAAACAAATCAAAACTCAAACACACATGAAATAAACTCCACATGCACATAAAATACGTGTTTATCCGCAGACAATGAAAGATCTCTTTCTCTTTTCAAAGGAACTTAGAGATATGTCTCCAAAAATGATGTTCTCAAAATTCAAAGTGCTCGAGTTTGATTTAGTCAAGAAAGCGCCTCGCGAGGATGAGGAAGATGCTAAGGGACTAGCCTTCAAAGCCTCTGTGGAGACCACCATTACCAAACCAGAGGTCTCCAACGACAATGTTGAAGAAATGTCTAGAGATAATTGGAGGATTATGCCCTTTACTTAGTTATAGGGTTTAACAACTCCAACACCAGAGTGGCCGAGTACAAAAGATTCTACAAAACTCAAGGAAAAAGCTCTCAATTTACCCCACGAGATGGGAAGAGGGATGACAGAAACACGGCTATCCCTAGGGACAAAGCTCACATTGAATTCTATGAATGTCACAAAATGGGGCACTATAAAAGCGAATGTCCCAAGCTCTCAACTAAGGAAAAGAGTGAAATCAAAGCTCGTCGTGATAACACCCACCGCGCTTTGGTGGCTGAAGAAGTTCATGTTGAAGCCAAGAAGCCTATCGACCATGATGAAGATCAATTCACTGATGATGAATATGATCTAGGCTGTATGGCGATTAAAGAAGAAGTGAAGGAGGTACCTACAGTTGGTCCGCCCTCACTTTAGGGTGAGGGTAGAGAGCAATAATAATCGATTAAGTAATCGAGTTGAACCACAAGGAATGCAAGGATGCTCAAGTCTCAAGTAGTAACCTAGCTACTAAATCTACTATTCAAGCTACCGACACGCATATTTTTGTGTTTTTGATTAACTAATGACACCAAAAAGTAATTATCAACTTCAAACTTAACTAAACAAGCAACAAATAAGCAAAGGATATAAAATCAATAGGAAATAAACGTGATTCCAATTATACTTCGATTAGGCTCAAGTGATGGGTGATTAGAACTCTAACTATAATTAACCAATTTAATCCAATTTCATGTGGGAAACCTCCTAACTATGGTTCACTCAATTCTCATTGCAATGAAGATAAGTAGATTAATGAAAGGCCTAATTCCGACTAAGATATCAAGCAATTCATTAACTCCCAATAGCTCATGGAGTTCCTTAACCCTACTATACTCTAGCATGCAAATCTCTTGATCCTAGTATCTAATCTAAGCCTCCTAAGCATTAGATCAAACACTTGGTATGCAACTATGGTGATCAATCACAATTACATAATAAAACATAGCCCCAAGAGAAATGAACATGAAATTAGAAGGTAAATTCACAATTAAAGCCTAAACCCAATCACTTAATCCTAATCTACATATAATTGAAATCACAAAGAGAACTAGCTAGACATGATTAAGGAAAATAAACCATAAAAAGTAATTGAAATCATGCTTAAAAGAAAGAGAATTCAATAAGGAACAAGAAGATGGTCTCCAATTGCAAATCCAACCAATGTAGCTTCAACAATCTTCAAAAAAATACTAAAAAGGAAAGAGGAAAAATGTTTCTGGGTTCTTGGGGGATTAAAATATGGAAAAGATACACAAATGGGGTGAATTCTAGGATTAAATACATAGAAAATCAAGTTTGGGTCGAGTTGGACCGAGTTAGACGAGCTAACTCGGTCAAGAAGTGAAGGGGAAAGGAACAGCGGCGGTCTGGCAGGCCGCCGGTCAGGCCGCCGTTTCCTCTGTAGTGCAGCCACTTGGCCGGCGGTCTGGCCAGGCCGCCGGCGATCCTCTCCGTGCGCAGCCCTACGGTTTCGCCTCGTTCTCCCTCGTCTGAACTCTGATTCTCGATCCGCTTTTTGCTATGGACTCCCAACGAACCCCTCTTCAACATGGAATGATGAAATGGCCCAAATGAGTTCTCCATTTTCCCTGCAAAAAGCATAAAGAGACTCGAGAGAATGAGGAAAACATAATTGAAATCAAACTAGTGAAACCCTAACTCTATAGATTTAAATTGCACATTTCAAACCTAGGTTTCACCCTTATTAAGCTCAATTCTTCATCGTTTCCGGCCTTCGATCCTTAGCCACATGAATACTATTCCAATTCTTACAAAAATGGATCAAAAACCAAGAAAAACGAGAAAAGTCTAAAATGTACTAAGAGTTAAGAAACCCTAGTATTTTTAACATATAAGCACCTAAATTGAGACTCAAACACATTCCAAAACACTCAACATGCACATAAAATACGTGTTAATCACTCCCCCAAACTTAAGCCATTGTTCGTCCCGAACAATGAAATGAACAATCAAAACACTAAACACGTATGGAGTGTGCATTTTGAGTTCCTCGATGCCTCATATCATATTAAAAACCATTTAAACACAATGAAATTCTCAAGTCAAGCCAAACATTCTTAAGATCACTCACTCTCCTAACTTAGAAATCGATCACTCAAACAACTTCGACTCTAGACCTCACAAAGAATATGTGTATCACTCGATCCCTCTACATATGGAAAAGGTAAGCACTCATCGAAATCATGCAAAGCATAACTTTAGCCATAAGCTTGCCTATCAACTCAAGTTCCTAATACTACAATGCATGCACAAATTAGGATCAAAAAGGTCTTTATTAAGCTTGTAATGTAGGGACATTGGTTAAGGTAAGAAATTATAGGCTAAGTGACTTAAATTTGCATTCAAGTACTCTTAACCCCTTTCTTCTCCTTTCAAAGTATGAAGTTCTTCATCTTCCAACTTATCCAACCCCTTTCTATCAAATGAAACCATAAGCTTCTTTCAAAATTTCTAAAGAAACACTCCTTTATGCTCTTATTCTTTCTTTCTTTCTTTTTTTTTTTTTTTTTTCATAAGAACTTTGTTCTTATTCTTTCCTTTTCTAACTTAGAGCTTATAGAAGTGTCCTTTCATTCCGACACCAATCATCTAGACCCTTCACCATCACCCATCATTCTTTATGAATTTTCAACTTTCACCAAGGTTCCCTTAACCATCCTTCACCCCCTATCATCCGGTTCAAGAAGAAAAGGCTCTATTCAAGGCTCAAAATGGGACAACAATGGTAATGAGAGATAGGTTAATGTTTAGGGAAAATGGGCTATGCAATGATGGCCTAAGATCATCTCCTAATCATGCAAATATGTAGTACTTCTAACAAGAGTATCAAGACAAGTTCTAGTAAAGAAAATGCAATGCAAGATCAAGCTCTCAAGAAAGGATATTCACTATGTAAAATGCATAGTTTAAAGCTCAAAATCCTCTCAAGCTTTTTGTCTAGAGCCTAAGTGCCTAAGTTCAATCCGTCCAAGCCATTCAAGTGAAATAACCCTAAGCATGCTTGACTTAAACTTGAGAAATTTCAAAAATATCACCATTTAGCATTAATCATTGGCATCTCACTCTAATGCACATGAGCAATTCAACACATGCTTTCGCACTCAAGCATGCATACATTCATTCACTTAAATTTTTTCCTTTCTTAAAAAATTCGCGTTGAAGACCACAAACTCATGAAGAGTAATTATTTAACCCTAATTCATCCCCAATTGCACAAAACAAGACACAAACTTCCACACAAATTCAAAAACCATCAAACACACTCAACAAATAACACAAAGTCCTTCAAAACATCCCACAGCTTCAAACTCATCATCAAAGAAATTCATTTCCCAATGTCAACAACCTAAAATTCTCATTCACACTCCAAGCAAACAACTAATCAAATAGATACCATCAAACCACAAAAATACCTCAAACCACAATTTTAAAGCCAAGCAACATCAAACATGAGAGAAAAAGACCAAGAGACTAAGACAAGAGTGTAAAGCAAGAGAACAAAGCATGGAAAAATAGCAAGACATAAATTTAAAGTAATTTAAATTCATTATCCTACCCCCCTCCCCCAAACTTATTTTACAAGATAAATTCTAAAATAAGGTTGGAGGGAAAGATATTTAATGGATTTAAATTACACTTACAACATTCCAAGCTATGATGATGGTGGAGGATGGGGCCAAGTCACCCCTTGATTGAGTTGATGCTCTCGGAAGCTCTCCAAAAGCTCCATCATCGATGTTACTTGCTTTTCCATCTTCTTACTCCTTTCCACTTCATCAAGTTGAGTGACTCTCATCGAAGTCACCTCTTGCCTCATCACAGTGACTTGTGCATCAAGAGATTTGAATCCCCGTTCCATACTTTCCATTCTAGTCTCAAGAGTTCCAAATCTTTCATTGTATCTTGACATTTGTTCTTCTATTGACATTTGTTCTTCTCTTGTCGAATCTTCCATTTCCTCGTCCTCTTCATCCATATGCACTTATTCCCCTCCATTGCCAATAGTGTACTCATCCTCTTCACCATACTTGAAGATATGATTCTCCATGATCAACTTGTGCATTGGCAAGTTCAATTGTCAATTTTCTCTTTCATGAAAATTGGTGACCAATATACTCGCGGCATTAGGGAGAGGGAACTTCTCACAATCTTCTTGAAGAAAATAGAATGGGGGTGTGATAGAGTTGATAAACCTCAAGTACCTTAACTTCATGAAATCCATAAGATATGCTCCCTTCAATGGAGGGTATCCACCAAGATCTTCCTTGATCCACTTGGCAATGGGAGTAAGCATTCCTCGAATGTTGACCTTTCCGGAATTCACTCTTGCTTGCTTCAACAATTGAGGGATAAAGAGATGTGTAAAACTTATCTTCCTCTTGGTCAACATAGCATGAAGAATGAAAAGATCATCGATCCAGACTGAGGTATTCTCCTTTCTTGCAACAATTGTGTGGCCAAGGATTTTAAGCACCATTCTTAACACCGGATTCCGCACCTCATTTGATTTTGAATATCCCGACTTGAAACCTTCCGGGGAAAGTGGTACAAGCTTGTTCCAAATGGAATAGTGCTCGAAAGCTTGCTCTATCAACACATCACCCCCATGTGGTACTCCAAAAATATCATCTATCTCCTCCAAGCTCATTTCATGCCTTTCACCAAACAATTGGAATTGAATACCTTGCATGAGATGAATATTTTCGGCCTCCACTGTGCTCATAACTTCAAGAACAACTTTTTCATAAGTTTGTCTATCCTCAATAGTATCATCAAGGATACGTCCCCAACCAATATTATCAAAAAGAGACTTTACATTATCGTAAAGCCATATCTTCACCAAAACCTCTTTTGAAGGAAACCTTGTTGGAATAATGCCCTTTTTCACAAGAGTGGCGAATTTATCCCTTTCCTCATATGTTTCCAATCGAATATCATGAGCTTCCGGTGTTGTAGGATCCCTTCTTGGTTGGAATGGCGAGGAGGAAGCATCCTTTCTCTTCTTGTTTGTAAGAGAAGCCATCAAATCCTTAGAAGTTGTTGCTTTTTCTTTTCCTTTTCCTCTAGACTCCTTCCTACAAATTATGAAAAATTCCAAATAAATTTCAAGAAGATAAACCAAGAATTTTCATATTGTAAGCAACTTTTCTCATGAACTCATGATTCCCTTGAACATGTATGCTCCCAAAAAGAAAAGAAACAAAATGAATTTTAAACAAGTATCAAGAATGTGAATTCCTACAATGTTCTCCAAAAATTCATACAAGTTCCTTCAATCCTATTCATGAATGTTCAAGTAGAAAGAAGTACAAATTTCCATGAATATTCAAATCAAAAAGATATAGCACAATTCATAAATGCAAGAATTAATGCCACTCAATTCATGCTCCTTCCCAAAATTCAAAAATTCAAAAATTTAAAAATTTCTCCCAAAAAATTCAAGAAAAACCTAAGCTAGGAATTCTATTCAAACTAACACAAATGATGGGCAAAATGCATACCAATTCATAGAATGAGTGTAGAAATCCCATAAAAGCAAAGGTGTAGAACATCTTACCTCATTATCTTGGGGAAACTTGAAGAACTTCACAACTTTGAACAAGAACCTTAGATTTTCGTTTTTCAGGTTAGGGTGAATGAGAAAGTGAGTTCTAGGGCTTAAAATGTAGCTTATGGGATGGGTAATGAGACTATGGAAGGACTTAACAAGATTCAAAGTGATTTGAGAGTAATTAGAACTTGAAATTTCAAATGTTTTAGTGAGAGAAAGTGATGTTCATGCTTGAAAAAGGGTTTGAAAAACATAAAATGAAGAAAAGGAAGTGAAAAAAAAATCAAAAATAGAAAATAGGGAGGAGGGAGGACCGGCGGCGGTCTGGCAGGCCGCCGGTCTGGCCGCCGGCGCCCTTCTTACCCAGTTTCCGACCTTTTTTTGATGCGTTTCTCGACCTTTTTCGACCCTTTTTGAAGCACCGGGCCCTTCTCGACTTCCTCTTTATTCTCCCTAAGCATTTTTCAACTTTCTTTTTCAACATTTTCTATTTTTTATGGTTTTTCTCAAAAATCAAACGAAAATTGCAACAAACTCAAAAATTGAAAAATGAAATAAAAACTCACATAAACGAAAAAGAAAAGGATACGTGTTGAGGTGCCTCTCAACAAACGCTTTGTTTAACGTCGTTAGCTCGACTTAGTCTCCAAGATCAAGCATCATTAAGAAGAATGGTCGACTCCTCCTTAAACTTCTTCGAATTGAAATAGAGCTTGAGTCGATGTCCATTAACAACAAAGGTAGAACCATCATTCTTGAGAAGTTCAAATGTGTCATTCTTGAAACTCCTACTCACAATATAAGGACCGGTCCACCTTGATTTGAGTTTTCCGGGGAAAAGATGAAGACGAGAGTTAAAGAGAAGAACCTCGTCTCCCGGAGTGATCACCTTGCTTCGAATCTCTAAATCATGAAACTTCTTGGTTCTTTCCTTGTAAATCTGAGAATTTTCATAAGCCTCATTTCTCCATTCATCCAATTCCACAAGATGATTCTTCCTATTCACTCCGACCTCCTTAAACTCAAGATTAACTCTCTTCATAGCCCAAAATGCCTTATGCTCAATCTCCAAAGGCAAGTGACAAGACTTTCCAAAGACAAGTTGATATGGAGACATACCAATGGGGGTTTTGTAGGCGGTTCGATAGGCCCACAAAGCATCATCGAGTTTCTTCGCCCAATCCTTTCGAATAGTGATTGTCTTCCTCCAAAATTTGCTTGATTTCCCGGTTTGCAAGCTCGGCTTGACCATTGGCTTGAGGATGGTATGGAGATGTAATCTTGTGCTTCACTCCATACTTAGCGAGAACACTTCCTAACCATTTGTTATTGAAGTGAGACCCCCCATCACTAAGCAAAGCCCTCGGAGTTCCAAACCGAGTCAAGATGTTCTTCTTCAAAAACTTGATCACAACCTTGGAATCACTAGTCGAAGTAGGAATTGCTTCAACCCATCTTGAAACATACTCAATAGCAAGAAGAATGTAGGAAAAACCACAAGAATTAGGGAATGGTCCCATAAAGTCTATTCCCCAAACATCAAACAACTCAACCTCAATCATAATGTTTTGAGGCATCTCATCTTTCCTTGTGATACTCCCCATTCTTTGACATCTATCACAACTCTTCACAAAAGTTTGGCAATCCTTGAAAATGGAAGGCCAATAGAATCCGCTTTGAAAAACCTTCCAAGCAGTACGATTAGCCCCAAAATGACCCCCATTCGGTCCCTCATGACAATCTCCAATAATCTTGAGCCATTCATTGTCCATAGCACATCTACGAATAATTCCATCGGCACACCTCCTCCATAGATACGGATCTTGCCAATAATAGAACCTCACATCTCTATGGAACTTGGCATTTTGATAATCCGAGAGATTTGGTGGCAATTCTCGAAGCACAAGGTAATTGGCAAAGTCGGCAAACCAAGAATCTTTACACTTCAAGACCATACTCTTCTCATCCGGGAAACATTCATTGATACTCAATCTCAAATCTTCACCTTCAACCGGCTTTTCAAGCCTTGACTAATGATCGGCTAGCACATTATCTACCCCTCTTCTATCACGAATCTCCATGTCGAATTCTTGAAGAAGGAGGATCCAACGAATCAAACGAGGCTTTGCATCCTTCTTCGCCATGAGATGTCGTATAGCTATATGATCCGAATAGACAATAGTGTGATTCCCAACAAGATATGACCGGAATTTGTCAAATGCAAAGACAATGGCTAAAAATTCCCTCTCGGTTGTTGTGTAGTTCTTTTGAGCACCATCCAATGTTCTACTAGCATAATGAATGACTCGTAACACCTTATCTTTCATTTGCCCCAAGACCACTCCTAAAGCATAGTCACTTGCATCACACTTTAGAATGAAAGATTCACTCCAATTAGGCTTGATAAGAATAGGAGTAGAGATGAGGGCTTTCTTGAATTTCTCAAAGGCTTTCAAACATTCTTCATCAAAGACAAACTTCATATCTTTTTGCAAGAGATTGCAAAGTGGCTTGGTAATTTTTGAAAAACCTTCAATGAATCTTCTATAGAACCCCGCGTGACCAAGGAAGCTTCGGATTGATTTCACATTTGTTGGAGGCGGAAGCTTCTCTATGGCGACAATTTTGGCTCTATCAACTTCCAAACCATCTTTAGAGACCTTATGTCCAAGCACAATTCCATCTCGAACCATAAAGTGGCACTTCTCCTAATTCAAGACAAGAGAAGTGTCCTTACATCTTTGCAACACTTTTGTGAGGTTATCCAAACAAGAATCAAAGCTCCTCCCAAAAACCGAGAAGTCATCCATGAATACCTCCATAATATTTTCAATCAAACCTCCGAAAATAGACATCATGCACCTTTGGAAAGGGGCTGGAGCATTACACAACCCAAAAGGCATCCTCCTATAAGCAAATACTCCATAGGGGCATGTAAAGGCCATCTTGTGTTGATCCTCCGGGGCTATGGCAATTTGATTGTATCCGGAATATCCGTCAAGAAAACAATAGTACTCATAGCCCGCCAAACGATCCAACATCTGATCAATAAAGGGCAAAGGAAAGTGATCTTTCCTTGTTGCCGCATTTAGAGCCCTATAATCAATGCAAACTCTATATCCGGTGGCAACTCTTGTAGCAATAACCTCTTCATTCTCATTCTTGACCACAGTCATCCCTCCTTTCTTCGGAACCACTTGGGTAGGACTCACCCATTCACTATCTGAAATAGCGTAGATCATTCCCGCATCTAATAGCTTCAACACCTCTTTTCTCACCACCTCTTGCAAAACCGGATTCAACCTCCTTTGAGATTGAACCATGGGACGACAATCATCTTCCAATAAAATACGATGCATGCATATAGATGGACAAATACCCTTGATATCATCAATAGACCAACCAATAACATCTTTAAACTCCCTAAGGACTCTCAACAACTTGTCCAATTCGGACTTTGACAAGTGTTGTGACACTATAACGGGAAAAAGAGTCATTATCACCAAGAAATGCATACCTTAGATGATCGGGAAGAGGTTTCAATTCTTGAGAGGCACTTGAAGAAGATTCCTCCTTAGTTGAACTTCCACTCTCCCCCGGTTGGTTGATGTCAAGGTAATGAACCTCATCCTTCAATGATCCTTGATTTGCTTCCAAATAAGCAATTGACTCCAATAAGTCATCACAAGCATCATGTAAATCGGAATAGGAATAGAAAGAATTGGAGATGATTTCCTCCGTGAGGTCTTTTGCCATAGATGTAGGCAAAGTGGTAATTGCATTGCACTCCTCATAAGTTGAGTCATCTCCTCGCTTCATTGTATCGAAGATTGAAAGAGTGAGGGTCTCTCCATTCACTCTAAAAGTGAGATTTCCGTCTTGTACATCAATAAGAGCTCTTCCGGTTGCTAGGAAAGGACGTCCAAGAATAAGAGGCATCCTCTCATCTTCCGGCATATCCAAAACAACGAAATCTGCGAGAAATATGAATCCCTCCACTTTTACCAAAACATCTTCAACAATTCCTTGAGCATATGATATAGAACGATCGGCCATTTGAAGACAAATAGATGTAGGTTTAATCTCTCCAATATCCAACCTCTTAAAGATAGATAATGGCATCAAATTGATACTAGCTCCTAGATCACATAAGACATTTCCAAACTTTTTTCCTCCAATCACACATGCTATTGTGAAGCTTCTAGGATCCTTCTTCTTCAAATGCAATTTTCTTTGAATCACCGCACTAACTTCCTCCGTGAGGCTAATTGCTTCAAATGAACCAAACTTCCTCTTTTTAGCCACGGCATCCTTCAAAAACTTCACATAGCCGGGCATATCACGAAGTGCATCAAGCAAAGGAATGTTGATTTGTACCTTATTGAATATATCCAAGAATCTCATCAACTTCTCATCAACCTTAGGCTTGGCTAAACGATGAGGGAATGAAGCCTTCGTAATAACATCCTTGGTAGGAAGAAGAGCCTCTACTAGCACCGCCTTAGGAGCTTCTCCTTGAACTTCTTTCCTTGATTATTCATCAATAGTTGGAGACTCTTCATAGGGTAAGTCTTCAACAAGAACTTCCTCTTCTTTACTCTTGGATGTAGCTTCATTCTCATAAGCCCTTCCACTCCTCAAGGTGATAGCATTACACCCTTTAGGATTCATCTCCGTGTTGCTTGGAAACTTTCCCGGTGTGTGTTGAGTGGTGGCTTGATTAGCCATTTGACTTATTTGGCCCTCCATCATCTTCACTTGCTTTGTTAAAGATGTAAGTGAATTCTCCAAGGCACTCACCTTTTGCCCGATTTGTGTGATGAAATTTCCTTGTTGAGAAGACATTTGAGCTTGATTTGCCAACATTTGTTGCATCATTTGCTCCATTGATGGAGAATTCTTCTTTGGTTCCTCAATAGCTCCTTGAGATACCGAAAATCCGGGAGGTGGCAATTGAGCATTGTTAGGATTACCATAAGAGAGGTTAGGATGAGGTCGATTGTTGGGATTGTATGATTGATAACCTCCTTGATATCCATAAGAATTTCCTCCTTATTGCCTTCCTTGAAATCCTCCTTGTTGACCTTGGAAACCTCCTTTGTTGAAATTTCATATTGCCTTTGGTTAACAAAATTCAAGTCTTCACTTCCACTAAGCTCCAAGTTCTCTTGATATTAATGAACACTTTGAACTTGAGCTTGAGATTGAGCTTTCCTCTCTTCTTCGTATTGCTTCTTCATATTAGCAACTTCCATTGCTAGAGCATCATACTTCTCATCATCAATAGAAGCAACTCTTCTTGATGGAGCCCTCTCCATGGGCCATTGATAACTGTTAGAAGCTATTTCCTCAAGAATCCTTAGAGCTTCCTTTGCATTTCTATTCACAAGGCATCCTCCGGAAGTAACATCCATTATGCTTCTCGTGTGAGGTGTGAGGCCACTATAGAATGTGGTGATTTGTTGTCCCTCGTTGAAACCATGTTGAGGGCACTTCCTTAATAACTCTCTATATCTTTCCCATGCCTCAAACAAGGTCTCGTCACCTTGTTGAGAAAAGTGTGAGATGTTGGAGATGAGCTTTTGAGCTTTAGATGGTGGAAAGTATTTGGAAAGAAAGGCCTTGCACAAGTCATCCCATGTATGAATGTTGGCTTTGTTCAATCCCTTGTACCAATTCTTGGCCCGATCCCGTAGAGAAAACCCAAACATCCGCATACGAATAACATCACTTGGCACTCCATTTAGCTTGACCGTATCACACATATCAAGAAACATGCTAAGATGGGCATTTGGATCCTCCGTGGGACTTCCACCAAATTGTTCACTCTTCACCATTTGAATAAGTCCGGATTTGAGCTCAAAATTGTTGGCATTGATCGTCCCCCACTCTCCTCCTTGGAATTGTTCCGTTGGAGGTTGGAACATATGGTTGAGAGGAGGTGATGGAGCATCATTTGCCCTTCTTTCTTGCTCATCTCTCCAAGCTCTCATATCTTCAAGTTCCTTCCTAAGAGCCTCATAATCTTGATTGTTGGCCATGTCTTGTTCTTCAATAGAATTCCGTCTTCTATGTCTTCTTTCAAAGTTCAAGATTAAAGGTTGAACGAGTCTTCCTTTAGACCTTGTGTGCATACACCTACAAAGCAAAAATCGAAAGAGAAAAATGCTTGAATTAGTAATTCAATAACCAAATCAACTATTGAAACTTAAACTATGCATTCCCCGGCAACAGCGCCAAAAATTGGTCCGCCCTCACTTTAGGGTGAGGGTAGAGAGCAATAATAATCGATTAAGTAATCGAGTCGAACCACAAGGAATGCAAGGACGCTCAAGTCTCAAGTAGTAACCTAGCTACTAAACCTACTATTCAAGCTACCGACAAACATATTTTTGTGTTTTTGATTAACTAATGACACCAAAAAGTAATTATCAACTTCAAACTTAACTAAACAAGCAACAAGTAAGCAAAGGATATAAAATCAATAGGAAATAAACGTAATTCCAATTATACTTCGATTAGGCTCAAGTGATGGGTGATTAGAACTCTAACTATAATTAACCAATTTAATCCAATTTCATGTGGGAAACCTCCTAACTATGGTTCACTCAATTCTCATTGCAATGAAGACAAGTAGATTAATGAAAGGCCTAATTCCGACTAAGACATCAAGCAATTCATTAACTCCCAATAGCTCATGGAGTTCCTTAACCCTACTATACTCTAGCATGCAAATCTCTTGATCCTAGTATCTAATCTAAGCCTCCTAAGCATTAGATCAAACACTTGGTATGCAACTATGGTGATCAATCACAATTACATAATAAAACATAGCCCCAAGAGAAAATGAACATGAAATTAGAAGGTAAGTTCACAATTAAAGCCTAAACCCAATCACTTAATCCTAATCTACATATAATTGAAATCACAAAGAGAACTAGCTAAACATGATTAAGGGAAATAAACCATAAAAAGTAATTGAAATCATGCTTAAAAGAAAGAGAACTCAATAAGGAACAAGAAGATGGTCTCCAATTGCAAATCCAACCAATGTAGCTTCAACAATCTTCAAAAAATACTAAAAAGGAAAGAGGAAATGTTTCTAGGTTCTTGGGGGATTAAAATATGGAAAAGATACACAAATGGGGTGAATTCTAGGATTAAATACATAGAAAATCAAGTTTAGGTCGAGTTGGACTGAGTTAGACGAGCTAACTCGGTCAAGAAGTGAAGGGGGAAGGAACGGCGGTGGTCTGGCCGGCGGTCTGGCAGGCCGCCGCCATTTCCTCTGTAGTTCAGCCACCTGGCCGGCGGTCTGGCCAGGCCGCCGTGCAGGCCGCCGGCGATCCTCTCCGTGCACAGCCCTACGGTTTCGCCTCGTTCTCCCTCGTCCGAACTCCGATTCTCGATCCGCTTTTTGCTATGGACTCCTAACGAACCCCTCTTCAACATGGAATGATCAACTGACCCAAATGAGTTCTCCATTTTCCCTGCAAAAAGCATAAAGAGACTCGAGAGAACGAGGAAAACATAATTGAAATCAAACTAGTGAAACCCTAACTCTATAGATTTAAATTCCACATTTCAAACCTAGGTTTCACCCTTATTAAGCTCAATTCTTCCTCGTTTCCGGCCTTCGATCCTTAGCCACATGAATACTATTCCAATTCTTACCAAAATAGATCGAAAACCAAGAAAAACGAGAAAAGTCTAAAATGTACTAAGAGTTAAGAAACCCTAGTATTTTTAACATATAAGCACATACATTGAGACTCAAACACATTCCAAAACACTCAACATGCACATAAAATACGTGTTAATCAACAGTGGAAACTAGCCCTCTTCTAATTACACTTGGGAGTGAATGCGGTGACGGTGAGGACGAGCCCTTGAACCTGGAAAGTGATCAATTTGACGACTACCTAGAGCTGCTCAAAAATCATGAATCCTTGTAAGAGGTGCTCATTCGATTCAGAAAGGAGAACGATAGACTAGCCAATAATCTCGAAACTAAAGAAAAGGATCTATTCGAGATGACGGCAAAGTTCAAGGGTCTTGATGGAAGCTAAAATCATGTTTTGTACTCTTTGTATGAGACTAGTAATTGAGTCTAATGAGACCAGTGATCGCTCTCACTTTTGAGGGTGAGGGAGATGCAATGATAATCAATGTGTATAATCGAGTCGAATCCACAGGGAATGCAATGGCGAATGAGATTCAAGTAGTAATCCGATTATGTAACTACTATCCAAGCTACCGAATAACATGATTTTGGGTTTTTCCTTTCAATGATCAAATAAATTAAATAACAATGAAAAGTAAGCAACTAGATATCAACAACTAATAACAAGCAATAAAAAATCAATAGGAAAGAGTTTGGTTCCATATATAATCCAATAATCACTAGAAGCCTAGGTTTAAGGATTTGCATGGATTAGCCATTTTAATCTAATTCATATGGGAGTTCTACGTATAGTAAACATCAATTCTTCTCTTGAAGCAATCAATATTAGTGGATTAACCTATGACATCTATCTCCTCTAGGTCTCAAGATGCATAAATTAACTCCAAATAGCTCAATTAATTATCTAGAAGCTCCTACTAGCAAGAATTACTAATATGGTGTGATTTGATGCCAAGTGTTATGAATTAAAGCCTCCTAAGCATTTAACCAAACACCTTGTATGCACTCAATGATGACCAATCAATCATACAATGTAAACAAGTCCCAAACCACAAGACATATGAATTAGAAGGTAAATCCAACAATAAAATCCAAAAACCTAGTTTTCTATATCATATCTTCATATATTGGAACCAAAGGGAAATCTAGCTAGACATAATTGAAGAAATTAAACCATGAAAATAGATGAAATCATAAGGAAAAGAAATAGAATTGAATAAGGAAGAAGAATCTATGCTTGAATTTAAATTCCAACAAGTGTAGCTCAAACAATCATGAAAATACTAAAGAGGAAAGTATATAATCTAATTAGGGTTCTTGGGGTGTTAAAGTATGAAAAGATATATGAAAAAGGGAAGAATTTGGGGTTAAATACATAAAAAATCAAGTTTGGGTCGAGTTGGGTTGAATCGGGACGAACCGGGGCGAGTTCGGATGAGTTTGGGCGAGCCGAACTCGCCCCTTAGTTGCATTTTCGCGCGACCGGCGGCCCATGGGAGGGCACCGGCGGTCTCGTGGGTCGCTGGGCTGGACCACCGGATTCTCTGTGGTAATCGGCGGTCTGAAGCCGGCTGACCGGCGGTCTGGTGGCCCGCCGGTTTGGGTCGCCGGTTTGCCGCCCCTCCGTCGTCTCTTGCGCAATGTTTTTATTTTCGCTCGTTCTCTCTCGTCCGAACTCCGATTCTCGATCCGCTTTTTGCTATGGACTCCTAACAAACCCCTCTTCGACATGGAATGATCAAATTGGCCAAATGAGTTCTCCATTATACTTGCAAAAGGCATAAAGAGACTCGAGAGAACAAGGAAATCATAAATGAAATCAAACTAGTGAAACCCTAACTATATAACTTGAAATTCCACATTTAAAAACACAAGTTTCACTCTAATTGAGCTCAATTCTCCCTTTTTCTGGCCTCCGATCCTTAGCTACTTGAATGCTCTTTTAAATTCTCACAAAAATAGATCGAAAACCGAAAGAAAACGAGAAAAGTAAAAAAGTATGCTACAAGTTAAGAAACCCTAGCATTTCTAATATTTAAGCACATAAATTGAGACTCAAACACATGCAAAATACACTTGACATGCACATAAAATACGTGTTAATCAACCAGTATCATATCAATAATAATTTATAGCATCAAATTATAATAATTTACATCAAATAATCTAATATTTAGATAATTTTAGCATGTATTTTAAAATCCGTAAAATAATAATAACAATAATTAAGAGTCATTTCAGTATATGTGGCAGTAGTTATGAAACCATTTTCATTTTGAATTCACTCAAGTAATTTCTCATTAACCAAATAATTGAAAAATAACCCCCGAACAAAAGCATAATTCATGCTGGTAACTCGAAGAAAGATTCAAGAAACTCGATTCGGATTTACATCGGCAAGTATTTCATTTAAAATAATACTACTATAAATCTACATAAAAGAAAATTCGACAAATAGTCAGAACTCACTTCCAATTTGAACAACGGACGGCTCAACATTTAAATTGAATTAAACTACTCCTAAATTAATCATCTAAATGACGGGGTGCTTACAGATTCTAATCATACATGGAAATTCCTATATTTTCCATGATTATTTTATTAAATCCTCATAATTTACTTTATTAATCAATTTGTTTAACTTAATCTATTTATTATTCACAAACAAATTATATTTTAAAGCCAGATTTTATATATTCAATTAGAGTTTTAATGTGTATTATACAATGCCAACAAATGTTAACGACATGACATTCAAAATGATCACAACTACCCGAGAAATATTATATCTCCAATGGATGATCCAAACAACCAGCGACTTAATATTCAAAATGAATATATATAGCTACTCGACTTGAGAAATACAAACCAACACATGTTACCCTTAATTTTCAAAAAATATTACATTAAAAATAAATACAACTGCCAACAAATGTTACTCTCAAATTGTTGAACCAAACAACAGGTGACTTGACATTCAAAATGAATATAAATATCTGAGAAATATTATATCTCCAATGGATAATCCAAACAACGAATACTTCATATTCAAAATGAATATAACTACTCGAACAAATGTTACCCTCAAATGGTTGAACCAAACAACGGACGACTTGATATTCAATATGAATACAATTACCCGAGAAATATTATATCTCCAACGGATAATCCAAATAACGGGCGGCTTTATATTCAAAATGAATATAACCACTCGACTTGAGAAATGCAACACAACAAATGTTATCTCTCAAAATAGTTGACCTTAACAACGGGAGACTTTTGAAATAAATTTAACTACTCAAAAAATATTACTTTAAAATTGCATACAACTTCCAACAAATGTTACCTTCAAATGATTGAACTAAACAACAGGCGGCTAGGCATCAAAACAAAAATGCCAGGACAATAATATCACTACTAAATCTATATTTTTATTGCATGTATGACGAACATCTTGAAAATTTTGAATAAATAGGACTACTCGAAAGGTACGGCTTGATATTGCAAGTATATAATGCTAAATTCGAAATATTGTCTCTCATTTATCTTTTTCTTTTGATTAATTTCATGTTAATATTTTTAAATGGATTTTTGCATTTTTATCAATTTAAAATAGATAATTATTTTATCTTTTTAATTTTACTTTAAAATTGCAATATAAATTGATCCGTCGAATTTCGATGGGCGGAACACTAGTTAATATTCTATTTGAAATTCGGTGTGTTACGCTCACGCATAAGAAAGTTAATGAATTAATTTATAAATTTATATAGTATATAAATAATAGAGAGGAGAATTATTTTACCTATTGTGAGATAATAAATACAATATATATCACAAACTTAAAAAACTACAAATTCTACCCATATTTTGAAATTTTTTCTCAATTTACCTTATTTTTACCTTTTTCAACACACTCTATCTCCTACATCAATACCCCACATGCACATGGGACATGTCACTCTCTCTCTCTCTCTCTCTCTCTCTCTCTCTCTCTCTACCTCTCTTCCCTCACCCCCTTCTCTCTCTCTCTCTCTCTCTTTTCTCTCTATTTTGGTGAACCAAATTAATACCTACTATTTATTTATTTTTCTTTCTTTTTTTCAATTTTTCTTTTCTTTCCCTTTTTTCGTTTTTTTGGGGGAGGGGTTCCCTGTTTTTCTTTCTTTTTCTTCAAATTCCTTCGGGTTTTTTTTTTTCATTTTTTTTACTAGTAAAGATCTAATAATCATCTATGATTACTTTCTATCGAATAACTTGTCAAGAAATGATATAATTCTTACCATTTATATGTATGATTTGATATATTTCTTCCATCTATATGTATGAATATTAAGGTAATCTCAAGTTATATTGGTATATGATTAGGTAATAAATGATACAATTATTACTACCTGTATATATGAAGTGATACATTTCTTACCATCTACCAAAATCTTACCAGTTATTTTTGTCAGATGGTAAGATGTTGACTATATCTTGCCAAGTATTTGCAAACTAATAAACATGATGCAGATTGCTTACCAATTAGGTTTATTTGTACTCGGTTTTATTTGGTATATCAAAATTATGAAGCATATAAAAATATGGCAATTCCTTACCAATCAGGTTTAGAAAGTTAGCAAAAATTTCGAGAAGTTATTGCAAGTTATATGCAAAAGAACGCAAGAACATAAGGTTATGTGACATTCATGTGAAAGGAAATACAAAGAAAGTAATTAATTAAGACATTTACACCATCAGGTTTTGCATAGTTGGTAAGATATCGATGAAATTTTACCATTCATGGTAAGATAGTTGACAAGATGTCAATAATGTCTTGCCAAGTTATATGCAAAGAACGCAAAAATATGAGATTATGTGACATTCATGTGAAAGGCAATTCAAAGAAGGCAAATAATGAAGATATTTTTACCATTCATCTTTAAATATTTGGTAAGTTATTGAATAAATCTTACCAAAGTGTTAGGGAAAATATTAATATTATCCAATAATCTCGTATATAAATTATTTATGCCTGCACATGGATTAAATAATTTATATTATCATAATGTTGGATTATTTGTTAAGGGGAAGCGAAATCTATTTGTACTTTAATAAAATATATTTGTTTTGATTAGATTTCAAAACCCCATAGATCTTTCCCTTATTATTATTGATGTAAGCTAATATCGCTTGATGTAATTATCAATGTATTAGAAAAACTCACTTGTTAGGGAGCTATATTTCTACAAGTATATTTTGTTTCTAGGAAAAATGAAGTGAAGTGAAGCCAAACAAAGCGAAGTAAAGCTGAGCAAAAGTGAAAAGAAGAAAAGCGAAGAAAGATTTATAATTTCAAGTTTGTTGGAAGCAACAAGTCTCAAGCAATCACTTTATAAAGTGAAAAGTGACTACAGATAAAAGCGACTGGAAGAGAAGCACTCATGCAGGAGCAACTCAGAGAAAGCGACATCTGTACAAGCGAAAGTGGAACAATATCCAAAACTGATGAAGCACTCAGTGAGAAAGCACGAGCAGCGATGAAATGAATTGGAGTTTGAATTTCAAAATTCAAACTCTGCAACAGTTTGTACACTTCCTTAATGCGGCGCGGAGGGTCAGATGATGCGTGGAAGATTGTTATAAGCCATCGGATATCGCCAGAACAGTGCACAACTGCTGTCTCCGCTACATTCCAAGTCAGAAATCTGCAGATATCTAGGGTTTCCGCTTCCGGAAAGAAGACAAGCCGCAAAAGCACTGACCGCTTGCAAAAAGCTGCATTGTCGCAAGACTAAAGGGAAGTGAGAGCATGCGCCACCAACCTCTCTAACGGGTAGCTGGCGATCTCCCACTATAAATAGGGGTGCATATTCAATGTGAAGACTCACGAAACTATTCTCTCGCACACAAATCCATAGCAAGAACTTCAGAGCTCTCGAGTGATCATCTTTCAAAGTTTTTATGTTCTAGAGTCTAGTTGAGTCCTTAGAAACTTTTCAAAAGTTTTTAAGTTCACAACACCTACTGTCCCTTCAACCCTAGGTTTTCTATGAGGATAATCCTTAACCCTTTTACGTGATCTTCATTGTAAAAGGATTATCTCTTAAGTTAGAACTTTCATAAACCAAACCCCCAACCAAAGTCTATTTGTGTTGTAAGTTTGTATTTATCTTGTGTTGACTATGAAGCTTGTGTTTGCACACACAAGTGGAATATTGTTTTTGGTGTCTGTTGTTGTAGCTGTTAGGTTATTAGAGAACCCATTTGGAATCTCTAGGTTTTTTGTGAAGGCCTTGGATTTGGAAAAACTGAATCAAGGTAATATTGAAGGAGAAAAAGCATTAAAGGAATCAAAATCGTCCACTCCTACTGATGAAATTGAAGTTGACACCACAAAGCTTGATGATGTGGTGGAGACAATTCATAGGACATATTTCCAGAAAGCACAATCGCTTCTCAGCTCGACACTGCACAAGCTAAAGGAAAGAAAGTGATAGTCGAAGCGAATGCTCCTGCTTTTGACTTTGTGAATGTCGAGGATGATGAAGAGACTGAGAGCGATGATGACCAGCCTCTGCGACAAGCACTAATTTTAGTAGAATCCAAAAGCAAGGCGAATCAACTTCAACAACAGCTGAAGGACAATATTGATTGCTCTACTTTTGGGGTAGAGAAGATGCAATGATAATCGAATAGTATATTCGAGTCAAATCCACAGGGAATGCTATGGCGTGAGAATTTCAAGTAGTAACCCAGCTATCTAATCACTATCCAAGCTCATGAATAACTTGTTTTTGGGTTTTTTTTATAACTAATGAGTAAAGTAAACAATATCAAACTAAACTAAACAAGATAACAAACGATTAACAAGTGATAAAAATCAATAAGAGAAAGTATGATTCCAAATATAATCCGACATTCACTAGAGGCATAGGTTTTGGGATTTGCAAGGATGAACCGATTTAATCTAATTCATAAGGGAGTTCTTTATAGGATATACATCAACTATTTTCTCAAAGCAATCAATATAAGTGGATTAACCTATGACATCTATCTCCGGTAGGTCTCAAGATGCAACGTCCCGTAAATTCGAAAGAATCTATTTCTTATAAAGAAGGAAAAGAATTCCAAGTTACAGCAATTTAAATTCAGCTCTAGTCGATATTTATATTTCAATTAAATTACTCTCGAGTAGAATTAAGTAGAAGCTTAATTTCTAATTACTTTTAGTAATCATCGAATAATTGATTAGAAGCTTGATCGAATTATTCGAATTAAATAGTCCAGTTGGGCCAAGCCCATTAAATATTTTAGATTGGGCCAAGCCCATTACTTATTCAGAATTGGGCCAAGCCCATTAGCTATTCAGAATTTGGGCCAGGCCCATTCCCTTATAGATTCAAGCCCAATTATTAAGGATGATTGAGATTACTAGATACTTTTATTAAGAAAATAGTTTTTATTAATTAAATAAATAAACATATACATTGAATTACATTTACATCAGCTGAGAAGTGATCAAACTTTGATCAATACACATGTTACAAAAGAGATAGTACACATTTTTTTTTAAGAATAAGTAAAGGAGATCAAAAATTTAGCAACTACACATTTCTTCCTAATCCTATGGGAGCTAAGACTAAAGTAAGTCTTGTTCTTCTACATCAAGCAAGCTGAAGCTGCAGCTTAGAACCTCATTGCCTGCACAAAGAAAGAAAAGAAAAGTCAATGATGGAAAATATGATCCCTTAAAGTAGGGAACTCACCATACTTACTCTAAGGAACAGTAGAAAGTGCAGAAAACCCAGTCCTCAAAGTTGAAAAGTAGCTGCTGCACAGCTTCAGAACCTGCAAGAGTAGGAAAGAGTCAATCACACTCCTTCCTTTTCCAAAATCACATATAGATGCACTCCTTACTGCAGCCACACTTCACACATTTAGACACTTAGCAAGAAAGAGAGAAAACAAGCAGAGAGTGGGAGTGAGGAGAAGCTGCAGCAGCACTTAGGAAAAAGGAGAAGAGGCAGAGCTCTACCCATCCTTCCTACCCTAACCTTAGCATTCCCATTCACTAAGGTATATACTTAGAACCAAGATCAATCACACAAGCATGCTTCAATTAACTCTTAAACAAGTAGATTAATACTAGTAAAAGCATGAGATTCTACTAAGCAAATAAGCCAAGCATGCTTCTTTTCCAGATTCTATGGTATGCTATTGCATAATTCTTACAAAAATAGAGTATAAGCATGCTTATAACTGAACCCTAAACCCCTGTTAAACTATGAACAGATCAAGAACCCTAAAAATTCTAAAACTCAGAATATACTACAAGCAGCTATTTCATAAAATTCAGAAATTCTAGAACTAAGTATCAGCTAGTATACATTCATAAAAACATAACCTAGTAATTTAAAAGAGAGCGAGGAGTTAAGGGATTACCCTGCCGAGGCCGAAGCCTCGACGGCGAAGAGAACCGAAGCTGCAGCAGCAATGTCTCCGTAGCAGTGACGACACCATCACCCTCACCTTCATCGAATCTGCAAGAAACCGAGTTAGAATTCGAACCTCCGTCGAGGCCAAAGCCCCAACGGCAACACACCGGGACCAACAATGAGCTCCGAGGGCAGAGGAACAACGACGAACAGCCATGGACGGCGGTAACATTTCCACCGTTGCATCGCTCGAAACCTGCGAGAAAACAAAGGAAGAAGATTCAGTAATCGAAAATAAAATCAATGAGCTAGTAACAAAATGAATGAGCTAGTAACAAAATGAAACTATTATTAAATTGAAAAGCAAAGTTTTTGATTAAAAACAGAAACTAGAGAAAAGAAGCAGTAGCAGTCGAAAGCCACGGCTTCTTTGCCAACGAGGGGATAAATGTCCCCTAATCCGAAAGGGTTAGGGCTTTTTATGTTAGGGGATGAGAGAGGAGCCCGCCACAGCGACGAGAGTTGCGTTGATCGAAGCAAGAACCGCCGGGGGTGAGGCGCATGCGCCGGCAAAGCAGAGGTTGCTAAATTCAGGCAATGACACGATGCCGTCTCACCGTGCCTGTGGGACCTCAGATGAGAGAAATTGCCGGAAATTCGATGAAGGAAGCCGAAGGGAAAATTCTGCCCCATTTCGATTAGGGCTTTTTCCCCCAAATCGCGAATTGAGGAAAATGGAGCAACAGGAAGATTTGGCGGGTGTTGGACTGCAACCGGTGGCTTCACCGCCGGCGTTGGGAGCGGAGGTGGAACACAAGAGCGGTGACGGAAGTGAAAAATCGATAGAAGAGTCGAAGAGAGAGAGAGGAGTACCGATCGCTGAAATGAGAGGAAAATGGGGGGTTAGGGTGTTTCTAGTTCCAGCCGGGTCGGGTCGGGTCCGGGTTCCGGGTTACGGGTTCGGGCTGAAGGGCTGAGCCGATAATTTGGGCCAGTCTCCTTATTCGGCTGGGCCGAATTAATTGTGCAGTTGGGCCACTGATTTAATTAAAAGTGGGCCTAGATTAATTCCATTCTTGGACCAAGTCCAATTAATCAATTACGAGTCGAGACTCGACTACCGTTCCATAATTATTCATAAATAGAGATGATTAATTCTTAAGCGGATTAATTTTCTAAATTAACTTATAGAAATAAGTTAATTAAATGCAAGAGTTATAATAGCCTTTGAGTAATTATGTGAATTAAGATATCACTAATTAAATTATCTTACACCTATATTAATAATAATATAGAGATTATTATTTAATTAAAGAAGTAACTTATAGAAATAAGTTTATTAAGTTAAGTTTATTAATCAAGAATAAATTGATTAAGATAATCAATTAAACGATTAATATTAATTAATTGAGAAGTTCTCAATTAATTTAAATTCAAGTTAACAGTAAATCAATTAGTTGAAACAATCGAATAAGCTATTCGTATACTTTTAATTGACAATTCGAGATTAGATAACAGTGATAATGTCATTTAAAAATTTAGAATAACCTACGAGAAGCTATAGAGCTAGGATTATTCGATAAGCTTTTATCGATCGAATTGAGAATCTTACGGTATTCTTTTATCAAGGTCGAGCGGAGAAGAAACAGTCGTCGAGGCGAAGCTAGAATTTTATATCACTTAAGCAAGTGAAAGATGTGGGCTTTCTTTTAAAACAAAGCATGTTTTATTAGTCGATATAGCTCTTTTAAAGATTCTTATGCCATAAAATGTTTTGTTTTTGTATGATGCCTATCTGTTATTGGCTATGCCAATTTTATAAGAATCAAATTTGGGTCCTTATATGGCTTGCTACTATACATGGACTAGTGTACACAAGTGGTCGACTCGCTTAGTGTGGCGATCGATCAGGTGACGAGTGAGGTGGCCACCTCCTCGGGTACCACAGATCAGATATGGTAGATTACAACAGAAATTTGACTGAAGTCACTTTTGAGAACTAAGAGATTTTAGTGAACATAGACTTTTAAGAAAAACCTATGTTTCACTCAGTATATGGATGACAATAAAAATCAGTTTTGGGCAAAGTGTTCACTGAGTACAATTTGTACTTAGCCCTGTACATTATTTTTAATGTGCAGGTTGAGTAGGTTGAAGCGGAGTGACTGGTGGAGCTTTTGTCAATTTAGTGAAGATTTAGTTGTTGATAACTCTTGGTAATACATGTCTTCATACATGTATTTATAGCCATACTTCCGTTGCCTACACTCTGATGTTCTTAAAGTTCCTTTCGATTTAGATGTATTCTGAGTCAGAATCATGACAAGCATTGTCCTACTTTATCAGTTATAAGTATCAGATTATCTAGAAATGAGATTGCCTGAGAGTCGATTCAAGAAATGTTCTTCATTTAACCATTATTTCATATTCATATATTATAGTCACGAATTTATCAAGCTTAGCTATTTATTTAGCAAAGTGCGGTCGTGACACAAGATGCATAAATGAACTCCAAATAGCTCAATTAATTATCTAGAATCTCCTATTAGCAAGAATTAGTAATATGTTGTGGTTTGATGCCAAGTGTTATGAACTAAAGCCTACTAAGCATTTAACCAAACACCTTATATGCACTCAATGATGGTCAATCAATCATGCAATAAAATCAAGTCCCAAACCACAAGACATATGAATTAGAAGGCAAATCCAACAACAATATCCAAAAACCTATTAATCTAGATCATGTCTTCATATATTTGAAACCAAAAGGAACTTAGCTAGACATAATTAAAGGAAATAAACCATGGAAAAGAGATGAAATCATGATAAAAAGATAGAGAATTGAATAAGGAAGAAGAAAATGGTCTTGAATTGCAAATCCAACAATTGTAGCTCCAACAATCTTGAAAATACTAAAGAGGAAAGCTAAAAACTAATTAGGGTTCTTAGAATTGTTAAAGTATGAAAGATACATCAAAAAGGGAAGAATTTAGGGTTAAATACATTAAAAATCAGGTTTGGGTCGAGTTGGGGCGAATCGGTGCGAGTCGGGACGAGTTCGGGCGAGTTTGGGCGAGCCGAACTCGCCCTTAAGTTGGGAAGTTCGCACGACCGGTGGCTTGGGAAGGACCCGGCCAGGGCCGTCCAGGCCAAAAGAGGTCCCCGGCGGCCTAGTGGATCGCGGGGTGGGTCGCCGGTCTTTCTTCTCCTTGCGCAACTTTGCCATTTTCGCTCGTTCTCACTCATCCGAACTCCGATTCTCGATCCGCTTTTTGCTATGGACTCCTAATGAACTCCTCTTCGACATGGAGTAAATTAATTGGCCAAATAAGTTTTTCATTATTCCTGCAAAAAGCATAAAAGGACTCGAGAGAATGAGGAAAACATAAATGAAATCAAACTAGTGAAACCCTAGCTATTTAACTTGAAATTCCACATTCTTGAACATAAGTTTCACTCTAATTAAGCTCGTTTCTTCCTCGTTTCCGGTCCTTGATCCTTAGCTACTTGAATGCTCTTTCCAATTCTTACAAAAATAGATCAAAAATCGAGAGAAAATGAGAAAAGTATAAAGTATGCTACAAGTTAATAAACCATAGCATTTCTAACATTTAAACACATAAATCGAGACTCAAACACATGCAAAATACACTTGACATGCACATAAAATACGTGTCAATCACTCCCCCAAACTTAAGTCATTGTTCATCCCGAATAATGGAACAAACAATCAAAACACTTAACACATATGGGGTGTGCATTTCAAGTTCATCGATGCCTCATTTCAATTCAAAACCAGTTAAACTCAAGGAAATTATCAAGTCAAGCCAAACACTCATGATATCACTCATTCTCCTAGCATAGAACTCGATCACCTAAGCACATTCGACTCTATACCTCACAAGAAATGTGTATATCACTCGATCACTCAATATATGAAAAAGGTAAACACTCATCGAAATCATGCACTACATAACTTTGACCATAAGCTTGCCTATCAACTCAAGTTTCTAATACTACAATGCATGGACAAATTAAGATAAAAAATGTATTTATTAAGCTTGTAATGTAGGGATATTGGTTAAGGTAGGGAATTTTAGGCTAAGTGGCTTAAATTTTCATCTAAGCTCCTTCACCTCCTTTCTTCACCTTTCTAAGTATGAATTTCTTCATCTTCCACCTTATCCAACCCCTTTTCATCAAATGAAACACAAGCTTCTACCAAACATCTAAAGAAACACTCCTTTATGCTCTTATTTTTTCTTTTTCTTTTCCTTTCTTGTAAGAACTTTGTTCTTACTCTGTTTTTTTTTCTTTTCAATAAGAACTTTGTTCTTATTCTTTTCTTTCTAACATTGAGCTTATAGGAGTGTGTTCTTCCAATGTATACAAATCTCTAAGCCCTTCTCTATCACCCATAACTCTCAATAAAGTTTCAACTTTAACATTGATTCCCTTAACCATCCTTCACCCCCTATCATCCGGTTTAAGAAGAAAAGGCTCTATAAAGCTTAAAATGGGACAACAATGGCAACGAAAGATAGGTTAGTGTTTAGGAAAAATGGGCTACACAATGATGGCCAAGATCATCTCCTAAGTATACACTAGATGCATAAATTAACTCCAAATAGCTCAATTAATTATCTAGAAGCTCCTACTAGCAAGAATTACTAATATGGTGCGATTTGATGCCAAGTGTTATGAATTAAAGCCTTCTAAGCATTTAACCAAACACCTTGTATGCACTCAATGATGGCCAATCAATCATTCAATAATATTCAAGACCAAAACCACAAGACATATGAATTAGAAGGTAAATCCAACAACAAAATCCAAAAACCTAGTTTTCTAGATCATATCTTCATATATCGGAACCAAAGGGAAATTTGACTAGACATAATTGAAGAAATTAAACCATGAAAAATAGATGAAATCATCAGGAAAAGAAAGAGAATTAAATAAGGAAGATGAATCTATGCTTGAATTTAAATTCCAACAAGTGTAGCTCAAACAATCATGAAAATACTAAAGAAGAAAGTATAAAATCTAATTAGGATTCTTGGAATGTAAAGTATGAAAAGATACATGAAAAAGGGAAGAATTTGGGGTTAAATACATTAAAACTCAGATTTGGGTCGAGTTGGGGCGAGTCGGTGCGAGTCGGGACGAGTTCGGGCGAGTTCGGGCTAGCCAAACTCGCCCTTAAGTTGAATTCTCGCGCAACCGGCGGCCTGGGCTGAACCACCGGCGGCCTAGTGGGTTGCTGGTCTAGGTCGCCGGACTCTCTGTGGTCCACGGTGGTCCAGAGGTCACCTGACCGGTGGTCTAGTGGCCTGCCGGTCTGGGCCGCCGGTCAAGCACCTCTTGACCGGTCAACTTCGTCTTCTTGCGCGAGTTTTCCATTTTCGCTCGTTCTCTCTCGTCCGAACTCTGATTCATGAACCGCTTTTTGCTACGGACTCCTAACAAACTCCTCTTCGACATGGAATGATCAAATTGGCCAAAGCAGTTCTTCATTATCCTGAAAAAAGACGTGAAAAGACTCGAGAGAACGAGAAAAACATAAACAAAGTTAAACTTGTGAAACCCTAACTCTATAACTTGAAGTTCCACATTTTTAAACACAAGTTTCACTCTAATTAAGCTCGATTCTTCCTTATTTCCGGCCTTCAACTCTTTTCCACATGAATGCTCTCCAATTCTTACAAAAATAGATTGAAAACCGAGAGAAAACGAGAGAAATGTAAAGTATGCTATAAGTATACAAACTCTAGCATTTCTACCATTTAAGCACCTAAATTGAGACTCAATCACATGCAAAATACACTCAACATGCACATAAAATACGTGTTAATCACTCCCCCAAACTTAAGCCAGTGTTCGTCCCGAACAATAAAATGAACAATCAAAATACTTAACATGTATGGGATATGCATTTTGAGTTCCTTGATGCCTCATATCACCTCAAAAATCATTTTTGTTCAAGGAAATTCTCAAGTCAAGCCAAACATTTATAAGGTCAATCATTATCCTAAATTAGAACTCAATCACTCAAACACATTCGACTCTAGACCTCACAAGAAGTGTGTATCACTCGATCCCTCAATATATGGAAAATGTAAGCACTCATCGAAATCATGCAATACATCACTTTAACCATAAGTTTGCCTATCAACTTAAGTTTCCAATACTACAATGCATGCACAAATTAGGATCAAAAAGGTCTTTCTTAAGCTTGTAATGTAGGGACATTGGTTAAGGTAGAGAATTTTTAGGCTAAATAGCTTAAATTTTCATCTAAGCTCCTTCACCTCCTTTCTTCACCTTTCTAAGTATGAATTTCTTCATCTTCCACCTTATCCAACCCCTTTTTATCAAATGAAACCCAAGCTTCTACCAAACTTCTAAACAAACACTCCTTTATGCTCTAATTCTTTCTTTTTCTTTTCTTTTCTTTTTAAGAACTTTGTTCTTCCTTCTTTTTTTTTTTCAATAAATACTTTTTTCTTATTCTTTTCTTTCCTAACATTGAGCTTATAGGAGTGTTTTTTTTAACTCAAAACTAATCTCAAGACACTTTACCATCACCCATCATTTTTCATGAATTTTCAATTTTCACCAAGGTTCCCTTAACCATCCTTCACCCCCTATCATCCGGTTCAAGAAGAAAAGGCTCTATTCAAGGTTCACATGTACATTTATAACAATGAGACGACAATGGTAATGAAAGATAGGTTAGTATTTAGGGAAAATGGGCTATGCAATGATGGCCTAAAATCATCTCCTAATTATGCACACATGTACATTTATAACAAGAGTATCAAGACAAGTTCTAGTAAAGAGAATGTAATGCAAGATCAAGCTCTTAAAAAAGGATATCAACTATGTAAGATGCATAGATTAAGGCTCAAAACCTTTCAAGCTTTTTGTCTAGAGTCTAAATGCCTAAGATCAATCCTTCTAGGCTGTTCAAGTGAAATAACCCTAATCATGCTTGACTCAAACTTGAGAAATTTCAAAAAATGTCACCATTTTAGCATCAATCATTGGCATTTCACCCCAAAAGCACTAGAGAAATTAAACACGTTCTTTCACATTCAAACATGCAAGCATACATTCATTTTTCCATTCAAAACTTTTCAATTTCCCAAAAATTTCACATTCAAGCTCACATTCAAAAACTAACAAACCAAAAAAGAACTTTTCATCAATTAAGTTCATTCCCAAACTCGTCACAAACAACTTGACTCCACACAATACTCATTTAACCCCTATTCATCTCCTATCATCAAGCAAGACTAAGCATATAATCAATGAAATCAAAATTATACCACATCAAATAGAAACTTGAAAACCCAAAAGTAAAGTAATTTAAATTCCTTATCCTACCCCCCTCTCCCAAACTTATTTTAGATCATAAAATCTAAAAGGTGTTTGGAGGGAAGAATAATAAGAAATTTAAATTACACTTACAAAGGTCCAAATCTATGTTGACGGTGGTTTTGGAAGCCATTCAATCCTTTGCTTGCTTGATCTATTTGATTCTCTTCCTTCACTCGTTCCCATCATGATTCAACCTCGTGCATTGACAATGAAACACATGGAACTTGTGAATGAGAAATGAACTTAAAAATAGGAAGTATTAGTATAGAAATAGACAAAAATTAGGAAAAACAACTAAATCAAAAATAAGAAACAAAAACAAATTCAAACTAAAGAAACTAACTAGAAAGAAAAAGGAAAGGATAGTTGTTGGGGTGCCTCCCAACGAGCGCTTATTTTTAACGTCGTTAGCTCGACGATACCTCTTTACCCTTTTGAAGGGACTTTGAATGAGGTCCCTCCTCTATCAAGCATTGACTCTTTATCAAACTCTTCAACCTCCGATTTATCCACTCCTTTCATTGCATCAAAGATTGAGATGGTGAGACTCTCATCATTCACTCTAAAAGTAAGATGTCCTTCTTGTACATCGATGAGAGTTCGACCGGTTGCAAGAAATGGCCTTCCAAGAATGAGTGGCATATCCTTGTTCTCCGGCATATCCAAGATCACAAAGTCAACCGGAAGTATGAACTTATCAACTTTCACCAAAACATCCTCTACTATTCCTCTAGTATAAGAAATCGAACGATCGGCCATTTGAGAACAAATAGTAGTAGGCTTAATTTCACCAATATTCAACTTTCGAAAAATTGACAATGGCATCAAGTTGATGCTAGCACCAAGATCACACAACGACCTACCAAATGTTTGCCCCCCTATTTCACATGCAATAGTGAAACTTCCCGGATCTTTTTGCTTCAATGGCAATTTCCTTTGAATAACCGCACTAACTTCTTCCGTAAGATTTATGGTCTCAAAAGAACCAAATTTTCTCTTATTAGCTACGGCATTCCTAAGGAATTTTATATAACCCGGCATATCACTAAGGACATCAAGCAAGGGTAGATTAATTTGTACCTTGTTGAAGATATCCAAGAATTTCTTCATCTTTTCATCAATATTCGGCTTTGCTAGACGATGAGGGAATGGAGCCTTTGAGCTCACATCATTGGTGGGAGGAGGGGCCTCCTTTGTTGCTTCATTCTCTTGACTTTCATCTTGAATAGATTTTCCTCTAGACTTTTTCTTCCCCTCATACGAGGCTCGATCTTCATTCTCATACGAATGTCAACAACCGGTGCTCCCATTTCTTCTCCAATCTTTGCATGATTCTCGAAAGCTCTTCCACTCCTCAAAGTAATGGAATTACTACCCTTCCTCTCATACAAGTTCTCATCATCCGAATCAAGAGGCAATGCTAAATTTTCCAAACAATTCGACTCAACATGCTCTTGAGAAGCCTTAGGAGTTGGAGTAGGAGTAGTACCTTGTGGTTTCTTGTAGAACTTTGTCTTCTCATTAAACTTCTCTTCCCCAAGTAACTTCTTTATCTCGGAAACATAATAAGCACCTCTTCTTCTTTCCATCAAATTCTTGTCCTCCGATCCCGGAATTCCATTGTTGAGCTTCATCCTTTTATGATATTCTTGAATCTCTTCCTTCGAATTGCTTTCAATATCTTCCAAAGGAGGCCAATAATCCGGGACCGTCACGGAGTATATATCATTAGTGAAACTCTTTAGTGTCCATTCATTCTCTAAAAAGGCTATGATTGTGAGACGGATCCCAAGGAGGGACGCTTTGGCCACCCCACATTTTCCTCATATAAAATGGCACATATGGCTTTTTGTCCTCTTGGATCTCTTGTGAAGGTTTGGAAAATACTTCACTCACCACATGGATTGCGTTGCATTGTTGCTTCGGGTTTTCTTGAGCCTTGCTAGAGGATTCTCCGAACTTGTGTTGAGTGGTGACTTGGTTAGCAATTTGGCTAATTTGGCTTTCCATCATCTTGACTTGCTTTGACAATGAAGTGTGTGAATTCACTAAGGCATTGACCTTTTGTCCTGTTTTAGGTGATGAAGGAGCTTTGTTGATTAGCCATTTGTTGAACGATGTGCTCAAGAAAAGGGGATGTCCTCTTAGTTTATTCAATTATCCCTTGAGAAAAGGAGAATCCGGAATGTGAAACTCGAGCATTGCTAGGATTTCAATAAAAGGGATTGGGATGATTCCTAATGTTGGTGTGGTAAACGGGGTTACCACCTTGATTGCCATAAGAATATCTACTTTGGTAATTTTCTTGTAATCCCCCTTGGTTGTTTCCTTGAAATCCTCCTTGGTTGTTGAAGTTGCCATAAGGTCCTTGATGAACATATCTAACTTCTTCATTTCCATTGAACTCCGAAGCGTCTCTAAAATGATCACCGTGCATTTGAGCTTTCCTCTCATTGTAATATGTCTTCTTCAAATTGGCGAGCTCCAAGGCTAAAGTGTCATACCTTGCATCCCAAGACCGAGTTCACCCTCTTCGTAGGGCCCCTCTCCATGGGCCATTGATAACTATTGGATGTCATCTCCTCTATGATCCTAAGAGCTTCTTTGGCATTCCGATTCACGAGGCAACCACCGGAGGTTGCATCCACTATGCTCCTTGTGTGTGGAGAGAGTCCACTATAGAAATTCACAATTTGTTAAGCTTCGCTAAACCCATATTGAGGGCACTTGCGTAACAAGTCCCTATACCTCTCCCAAGCTTCAAATAGTGTCTCATTGCCATGTTGTGAGAACTGAGAAATTTCCTGATATTAGCTTTTGGGCCTTTGAGGGAGGGAAGTACTTGGCTAGGAAGACTTTGCATAGCTTCTCCCATGTAGTGATCTCACTCTTGTCAAGACTCTTAAACCATTCTTTAGCATGGTCCCTTAAGGAAAAATTGAAGAGCTTCATCCTAATGGCATCCTCCGGTACTCCATTAAGTTTCACCGTATCACAAATCTCCAAAAATGTGCTCAAATGAGCATTGGGATCTTCATCGGGCCTCCCTCCAAATTGTTCGGATTGGACCATTTGGATGAGGCCGGTCCGTCCTTATCTCAAAATTATTTGCATTGACTCGAGGTCCCCATCCTCCTTCTTGGAATTGTTGGACCGGTGCCTCAAACATTTGATTTAATGGAGGTTGTTGAGCTTCTTGTGCTCTCCTTTCTTGCTCATCTCTCCAAGCTCGCATATCTTCCAATTCCTTCCTAAGAGCCTCATAATCTTGATTGTTAGCCATTTTTTGTTCTTCAATAAGATTCCTTCTTCTATGTCTCCTCTCGAAGTTCAAGATAAAAGGTTGAACAAGTAATCCCTTAGACCTTGTGTGCATAAACCTACAAAATAAAAATTAAAAGAAATATTGCTTGAATTAGTAACTCAATAACCAAATCAACTATTAAAACTCAAACTAAACATTCCCCGGCAACGGTGCCAAAAATTGATCGCTCTCACTTTAGGGGTGAGATAGATGCAATGATAATCGATGTGTATAATCGAGTTGAATCCACAGGAAATGCTATGGCGTAAAAGTTTCAACTAGTAATCTAGCTATTTAACTACTATCCAATCTACAAAATAACATGATTTTGGGGTTTTCCTTTCAATTATCAAATAAACTAAATAACAATGAAAAGTAATCAATTAGATATCAAGAACTAATAACAAGCGATAAAAAAACAATAGGAAAGAGTTTGGTTCCAAATATAATCCAATAATCACTAGAAACCTAGGTTTAAGGATTTGCATGGATTAGCCATTTTAATCTAATTCAGATGGGAATTCTATACATAGTAAACATCAATTCTTCTCTCGAAGCAATCAATATTAGTGGATTAACCTATGACGTCTATCTCCGCTAGGTCTCAAGATGCATAAATTAACTCCAAATAGCTTAATTAATTATCTAGAAGCTCCTACTAGCAAGAATTACTAATATGGTGTGATTTGATGCCAGGTATTATGAATTAAAGCCTCCTAAGCATTTGACCAAACACCTTGTATGCACTCAATGATTGCCAATCAATCATGCAATAATATTCAAGACCCAAACCACAAGACATATGAATTAGAAGGTAAATCCAACAACAAAAATCCAAAAACCTAGATTTCTAGATCATATCTTCATATATTGGAACAAAAGGGAGATTTAGCTAGACATAATTGAAGAAATTAAACCATGAAAAATATATGAAATCATAAGGAAAAGAAAGAGAATTAAATAAGGAAAAAGAATCTATGCTTGAATTTAAATTCCAACAAGTGTAGCGCAATCATGAAAATACTAAAGAGGAAAGTATAAAATCTAATTAGAGTTCTTGGAATGTAAAGTATGAAAAGATACATGAAAAAGGGAAGAATTTGGGTTTAAATACATTAAAAATCAGATTTGGGTCGAGTTGGGGCGAATCGGTGCGAGTCGGGACGAGTTCGGGTGAGTTTGGGCGAGCCAAACTCGCCCTGAAGTTGAATTCTCGTGCAACTGGCGGCCTAGGGTGAACCACCGGCGGCCTGGTGGGTTGCCGGTCTAGGTCGCCGGACTCTCTGTGGTCCACGGCGGTCCAGGGGTCGCCTGACCGGCGGTCTGGAGGCCTGCCGGTTTGGGCCGCCAGTCAAGCGCCTCTTGACCGGTCAACTTCGCTCCTTGCGCGACTTTTCCGTTTTCGCTCGTTCTCTCTCGTCCGAACTCCGATTCACGAACTGCTTTTTTCTACGGACTCCTAACAAACTCCTCTTCAACATGAATAATCAAATTGGCCAAATGAGTTCTTCATTATCCTACAAAAAGATATGAAAAGACTCGAGAGAATGAGGAAAACATAAACATAGTTAAACTTGTGAAACCCTAACTCTATAACTTGAAGTTCCACATTTTTAAACACAAGTTTCACTCTAATTAGGCTCGATTCTTCCTTGTTTCCAGCCTTCAACCTTAGCCACATGAATGTTCTCCAATTCTTACAAAAATATATTGAAAACTGAGAGAAAACGAGAGAAATGTAAAGTATGCTATAAGTATAAAAACTCTAGCATTTCTACCATTTAAGCACCTAAATTGAGACTCAATCACATACAAAATACACTCAACATGTATATAAAATACGTGTTAATCAATAACATCGCTTGAGATTGAACAAATTTAAGTTGAGCTTGTGCTTCATCATACTTCTTCTTCATATTGGCCAACTCCTTTGCCATGACTTCGTACTTCTCATCAACAATGGAAGAAACTTTTCTCGATTATCCCTTTCCATTGGCCATTGGTAGCTATTTGCCTGCCATTTCCTCAATAATTCTCAAGGCCTCTCTTGCATTCCGGTTCACCAAGCATCCTCCGGAAGTCGCATCCACTATGCTTCTTGTGTGAGGCGTCAAACCACTATAAAAATTAGTGATTTGTTGACCCTTATTGAAGCCATGTTGAGGACACTTCCTCAAGAGCTCCCTATAACGCTCCCAAGCCTCAAACAATGATTCATTGCCTTGTTGAGCAAAGTGCGATATTTCGGATATAAGCTTTTGCGCCTTGGAAGGAGGAAAGTATTTGTTGAGAAACGCCTTGTATAACTCATCACAAGTGTGAATGTCCGCCTTATTGATCGTCCCCCACTTTAGGAGTGAGGGAGATGCAATGATAATCCATGTGTATAATCGAGTCGAATCCACAGGGAATGCTATGGCGTAAAAGTTTCAACTAGTAATCTAGCTATTTAACTATTATCCAAGCTACGAAATAACATAATTTTGGGTTTTTCCTTTCAATGATCAAATAAACTAAATAACAATGAAACTTAAGCAACTAGATATCAAGAACTAATAACAAGCGATTAAAAATCAATAGGAAAGAGTTTGGTTCCAAATATAATCCAATAATCACTAGAAGCCTAGGTTTAAGGATTTGCATGGATTAGCCATTTTAATCTAATTCATATGGGAGTTCTATATATAGTAAACATCAATTCTTCTCTCGAAGCAATTAATATTAGTGGATTAAATTATGACATCTATTTCCGCTAGGTCTCAAGATGCATAAAATAACTCCAAATAGCTCAATTAATTATCTAGAAGCTCCTACTAGCAAGAATTACTAATATGGTGTAATTTGATGCCAAGTATTATGAATTAAAGCCTCATAAGCATTTAACCAAACACCTTGTATGCACTCAATGATGGCCAATCAATCATGCAATAATATTCAAGACCCAAACCACAAGACATATGAATTAGAAGGTAAATTCAACAACAAAATCCAAAAACCTAGTTTTCTATATCATATCTTCATATATTGGAACCAAAGGGAAATTTAGCTAGACATAATTGAAGAAATTAAACCATGAAAAATAGATGAAATCATAAGGAAAGAAAGAGAACTAAATAAGGAAGAAGAATCTATGCTTGAATTTAAATTCCAACAAGTGTAGCTCAAGCAATCATGAAAATACTAAAGAGGAAAGTATAAAATCTAATTAGAGTTCTTGGAATGTAAAGTATGAAAAGATACATGAAAAAGGGAAGAATTTGGGGTTAAATACATTAAAATCAGATTTGGGTTGAGTTGGGGCGAATCGGTGCGAGTCGGGATGAGTTCGGGCGAGCCAAACTTGCCCTTAAGTTGAATTCTCGCGCAACTGGCGGCCTAGGGTGAACCACTGGCGGCCTGGTGGGTTACCGGTCTAGGTCGCCAGACTCTCTGTGGTCCACGGTAGTCCAGGGTCGCATGACCGCCGGTCTGGTGGCCTGCCGGTCTGGGCCGCCGGTCAAGCGCCTCTTGACCGGTCAACTTCGTCTCCTTGCGTGACTTTTCCATTTTCGTTCGTTCTCTCTCGTCCGAACTCCGATTCATGAACTGCTTTTTTGCTACGGACTCCTAACGAACTCCTATTCAACATGAAATTAAATTGGCCAAATGAGTTCTTCATTATCCTGCAAAAAGACATGAAAAGACTCAAGAGAACGAGGAAAACATAAACAAAGTTAAACTTGTGAAACCCTAACTCTATAACTTGAAGTTCCACATTTTTAAACATAAGTTTCACTCTAATTAGGCTTGATTCTTCCTCATTTCCGGCCTTCAACCCTTAGCCACATGAATGCTCTCCAATTCTTACAAAAATATATTGAAAACCGACAGAAAACGAGAGAAACGTAAAATATGCTATAAGTATAAAAACTCTAGCATTTCTACCATCTAAGCACCTAAATTGAGACTCAATCACATACAAAATACACTCAACATGCACATAAAATACGTGTTAATCACTAACATCTCTTGAGATTGAACAAATTTCAGTTGAGCTTGTGCTTCATCATACTTCTTCTTCATATTGGCCAACTCCTTTGCCATGACTTAGTACTTCTCATCAACAATAGAAGAAACTTTTCTCAAATGAGCCCTTTCCATTGGCCATTGATAGCTATTTGCCGCCATTTCCTCAATTATTCTCAAGGCCTCTCTAATCCACCCTCACTTTAGGGGTGAGGGTAGAGAGCAATAATAATCGATTGAGTAATCGAGTCGAGCCACAAGGAATGCTATGGCATGAGAATTTCAACTAGTAATCTAGCTATTTAACTACTATCCAAGCTACCGAATGTCATGTTTTTGTGTTTTCTATAAGCTAATAATCAAATGAAATAACAATTAATCAAGAAACAAACAAGTAACAAATGATTGAAATCAATAAGAGAAAGTATGGTTCTAAATATAATCCGACTTTCACTAGAGAAATAGGTTTTGGAATTTGCAAGGATAAATCGATTTAATCTAATTCATACGGGAGTTCTTTATAAAATATACACCAACTCTTTTCTCAAGCAATCAATATAAGTAGATTAACCTATGACATCTATCTCCGCTAGGTCTCATGATGCATAAATCAACTCCAAATAGCTTAATTAATATCTAGAATCTCCTATTAGCAAGATTTACTAATATGTTGTGATTTGATGCCAAGTGTTATGAACTAAAGCCTACTAAGCATTTAATCAAACACCTTATATGCACTCAATGATGGCCAATCAATCATGCAATAAAATTAAGTCCCAAACCACAAGCACTACCAGAAATTTGCTCATAGATAACGCAATATTTGCGTTATCTATGAGCGAAAGTGAAGTGTTAAATTAGGTACTGTAATCTATAGTCACACTCATAGATAATGCTTTTGTACCGTTATCTATGTTAGTAATAGATAATGGTAAAATATAAATAGATAACACTATTAAACCGTAATCTTTGAGCGTATTTACATTACGGTTTTTAACCGTTATCTATAGTCACATATGTGTAATTAATAGTCAATATAGATAACAGTTTTATCCCCATTCATTAGGGTTTTTTAGCGTAATCTTTTTATATTTTTTTATAATGCTTTTTACACTGTTATAAGTAGTTGTTTTGTTCCGTTATCTTGGTATATTATACATTACGGTTTGTCTCGGAAAATATGAGAATACCAATCTTGGAAAATATCAAAATGCATTAACTAAATTGCAAAATATCCGGTGTTCTGAATTTCCAACACACGAGCTCACAAGTAACATCAAAACTGACCTTAAATAAAAACCTATAAAGATTCAAGCTTCCTCTTCGATGACTTGAGTTCCCAATCCCTTCAACCCACCCTCTGGAATCTCTGCAACAGCGACCAAAGAGTAGAGTTCTTCTTTCGCATCTTCATCATCATTTCTCTTGCGAGCAATGCGAACACGAATTCTCCTTGGCAAACATAACTTCTTGTAGAAGAGAAAAACAAACTTACGGCGAGATGCAGTGGCCTGTGCTTCTGCTATGAACTCAGCATATGAAGCCTAAAGAAATTGTATAAGGTTATACAGATAGAAGCTAAGATATAATAGGAAATGCATAACTAGACACACATAAGAAACATATATATTTCTTCAACTAAGAAAGAGGGTTCCCACCTTCATTGCCTCTCTACCTTCATTGATTCGATCATGCATCTTCTTATATTCTTTCTCTGCCTCATCCAAGACTTGTTGACATTCTTGAGTCTGAACCTGTTCGAACAACAAATTTGCAGACATATGTGTTAGTTGAATTGATTGAGCTGTGACATATATGTTGAAGCTACTACGACATGAGTTCGATAGTAACAAGGGAATCCTTCTGCTTTTTCATTTGAATTCATCATGACAACTTAAAATCACATAACATGTTTCATTTAATCTTATGAAACTCATTGTTAACAAACTATACACGCACACACATAGTATACACTTTGACAAGTTATCAGTTTAAACATCTATACAATTAAATAAATCTACTCCAATAGTGCTCGAAACAAGAACAACAGATTTAATTTGAGTCTATACCTGAAAAGTAAGCTTTTGCTGGATAGATTCTCCAGTATCTGCATCCCACCAAATTCATCTGATATTTCCTTTCTCCAATTTTCTTGTCTTTCGTTTTTGGACATTTCCTTCCTTCCTTCTTATCTAAAACCTTTTTGCCTTCTCATCTCCTTCCCTTCACAAATCATATATCAATACCATCACTGCATATTTCTTGAATAAGAAACATCACACAATTTTGAAAATATGATGGAAGGAAGGGCAAATCAATCAAAGAAAATAATATACTTACTGTTAAAATCTTCAATCTCTACTGAAACATTTTTGAGAAAGCCTATTTCTCCAAGTCATGCCTATTAGCAATCTGAGAACATATGAACCATTTAATCTATTGAAGACAGGTGATTAGTTCATACAAAATTTGAAAGTCACTTACCCTCTTCTTCGCAATAGCAAGCTCTTTCTTAATACCACCTTAAAAAGAAGAAGTAAACTTATAATAACGTCAAGCACTAGGCTTTAAGCGAAGTCGTGTAATATCTTGATCCAAAGGCAGCAACAGCTATTGGATGATACATATGATTCTCATCCTATCTTCTTCTAATATCGAGTTCCATCCCATTTTTGATTCAAAACACAAGTGTATATACACAAAATGTTATAATCATATTGAAATATATCATCTATAAGGATAAATAAATAAAGTGTTTCATATGAATATCATCATCAAACAACCTTAAATCTCAAAATATTCTATAGCATATCATCAGATAATATCTCAAATCTGGACAATGTTTTCAATCCTAAGATTTTACTAACAATCATATCATAATTAAACCATTCTTAAGTAAAATGCAGCAATAACTTTTGCTTCAAAATCATCTTCTTCCTCGTCAAATCGTGGATATGATTTAGCAGCCCTGCAATTCGAATGCAAAACATAATGAATTATGATACCGGATTTCAAGCAGCAATTCTCCATTTCCTACTGTTGAGGGAAATATTTCAAAAACTAATTGACGATAAACATCTAGGTTTAATACACAAATACAGAAAAATCTGAAGAGGAATTGGGGAAAAAAATGGCGGTTTCATCGAATTAAGCAAATTAAAGAGCATAATCAAGCAAATTAAGCAGATTGGGGAAAACTTGACAATATCAATTGGCCAATTACCTGATTATGGAACTGCGTCGGAGGAAGAAGGGGGCGGCGGTTCTCGGCGGAGCTCCTTAACCACGGCGGCCAGCGATTCTGGGTTGATGCCCATTTCACATAGAGCGATGAGAATCGAAAGCGTGTGGCGATCCAAACTAGTTTTGAGAATGTTGTGGAAGGCTAAGTCCAGCGAATCTCGCGGTCTCGCCGCCTCCGAATCCATGCCCTAAAATCAAAACCTTTGTTTTGGAAGCAGAAATGGAGATTCAGATTCATATGCCTACTCAACAAACTCCTGAATTGCGAGGCTGCGGCTGGTGGTCGGTGGAATAGCTATGCCGGTGAGGCGGTGAATGAGTGAGGGTAGCGGCGGCAGAGGCGGCGGCGTAGTTTGAACACTCTGACGGGGCACAGCCTGGGCGCCTCACTCGCCGTCCTCTCGGCGTTCGATCTGGTGGAGAACGGCATCGCCGGCGACATCCCGGTGGTGGCGGTGGTGTTCGGGAGCCCTTAGCTCCTAAAGGAGGAGGAGTTTGCTGCAACTAGGGTTTGCGATTTTGAAGCTTCCTTGGCTTTGGAGTATGTAGACGACGAGTTGTAGCGAGAGGGAGTTGAGTTGTGAATGGAGGAGTAACCAAATCCGACAGATTTTGAGATTTACTAATATTTTATAAATCCCTTATAGAAAAAAAAAAATTCTAAATCAGAATATGACTTTATTGTATTTTTAATATATTTAGTAACAGTCATTAATAACGGTTTTCCCCAACTGTTATTAAAACTAAGGGAAACACTTTGCTATGTAAACATAGATAACGGTTTTTAAGAAACCGTTAACTATAATAATATTCATAGATTACACTTTATTAAAAACCGTTATAATTGTTAAATGTTACACGCACATAGATAACAGTAACTGTTATCTATGTAAAATACACGCACATACATAACGGTTTAATGAAAAAAGCATTATCTATGTAGTGTTATCTATGATAAAATTTCTTGTAGTGAAGACATATGAATTAGAAGGCAAATCCAACTATAATATCCAAAAACCTATTAATCTAGATCATGTCTTCATATATTTGAAACCAAAGGAAATTTAGCTAGACATAATTAAAGGAAATAAACCATAAAAAGTAAATAAAACCATGCTTAAAAGAAAGAGAATTTAATAAGGAAGAAGAAGGTGGTCTTGAATTTCAAATCCACCAAGTATAGCTTCAACAATCTTCAAAATACTAAAAAGGAAAGAGGGAAAATATTCTAGGGTACTTGGGAGAATAAAATATGCAAAAGATACACAAATGGAGTGAATTCTAGGATTAAATACATTGAAAATCGAGTTTGAGTCGAATCGGGGCGAAACAGGACGAACCGGGGTGAGTTTGGGCGAGCCGAACTCGCCCCTTAAGTGAAGAAGGGCGGCTGACCGGCGACCGGCTGGACCGCCGGCTGGGTCGCCGGCCAGGGTGCCGAAATCTCTGGACCACTGGCTGGGTCGCCGGTCGTCCTCTTCCTTGACCGGTCAACTCTTCGTCTCTTGCACGCTTTCTCCATTTTTGCTCGTTCTCTCTCGTACGAACTCCGATTTACGAACCGTTTTTTGCTACGGCTTCCTAATGAGCTCCTCTTCAACATGGAATGATAAATTTGGCCAAGAAAATTCTTCATCAACCTGACATAAAGACACAATGAGACTCGAGAGAACGAGGAAAACATAAACGAACTTGACCTAGTGAAACCCTAACTCTATAAATTTAAATTCCACATTTTTAACCCTAGGTTTCACCATAATTAAGCTCGATTCTTCCTCATTTCCAGCCTTCGATCCTTAACCACATGAATGCTCTTTCAATCTTACAAAAATAGATCGAAAACCGAAAGAAAACGAGAAAGATACAAAGTATGTTATAAGTCTAAAAACCCTAACATTTTTAGCATTTAAGCACATAAATCGAGACTCAAACACATGCAAAATACACTCAACATGTACATAAAATACGTGTTAATCACTCTTGCATTCCGGTTCACCAAGCATCCTCCGGAAGTCGCATCCACTATGCTTCTTGTATGAGGCATCAAACCACTATAAAAATTAGTGATTTGTTGACCCTTATTGAAGCCATGTTGAGGACACTTCCTCAAGAGCTCCCTATAACGCTCCCAAGCCTCAAACAATGATTCATTTCCTTGTTGAGCAAAGTGCGATATTTTGGATATAAGCTTTTGCGCCTTGGAAGGAGGAAAGTATTTGTTGAGAAACGCCTTTTATAACTCATCCCATGTGTGAATGTCCGCCTTATTGATCGTCCCCCACTTTAGGAGTGAGGGAGATGCAATGATAATCCATGTGTATAATCGAGTCGAATCCACAGGGAATGCTATGGCGTAAAAGTTTCAACTAGTAATCTAGCTATTTAACTATTATCCAAGCTACAAAATAACATGATTTTGGGATTTTCCTTTCAATGATCAAATAAACTAAATAACAATGAAAAGTAAGCAACTAGATATCAAGAACTAATAACAAGCGATTAAAAATCAATAGGAAAGAGTTTGGTTCCAAATAGAATCCAATAATCACTAGAAGCCTAGGTTTAAGGATTTGCATGGATTAGCCATTTTAATCTAATTCATATGAGAGTTCTATATATAGTAAACATCAATTCTTCTCTCGAAGCAATCAATAGTAGTGGATTAACTTATGACATCTATCTCCGCTAGGTCTCATGATGCGTATATTAACTCCAAATAGATCAATTAATTATCTAGAAGCTCCTACCAACAAGAATTACTAATATGGTGTGATTTGATGCCAAGTATTTTGAATTAAAGCCTCCTAAGCATTTAACTAAACACCTTGTATGCACTCAATGATGGCCTATCAATCATACAATAATATTCAAGACCCAAACTACAAGACATATGAATTAGAAGGTAAATTCAACAACAAAATCCTAAAACCTAGCCACATACCACATTAATGCTCTCCAATTAAGCTCGTTTCTTCCTCGTTTCTGGCCTTCAACCCCTAGCCACATGAATGCTCTCCAATTCTTACAAAAATAGACTGAAAACCGAGAAAAAATGAGAGAAATGTAAAGTATGCTATAAGTATAAAAACCATAGCATTTCTTCCATTTAAGCACCTAAATCAAGACTCAATCACATGCAAAATACACTCAACATGCACATAAAATACATGTTAATGACTCTCCCAGACTTAAGCCATTGTTCGTCCTGATCAATGAAATGAACAATCAAAACACTTAACATGTATGGGATGTGCATTTTGAGTTCCTTGATGCCTCATATCACCTCAAAAATCATTTTTGTTCAAGAAAATTCTCAAGCCAAGCCAAACATTCATAAGGTCAATCATTATCCTAACTTAGAACTCAATCACTCAAGCACATTCAACTATAGACCTCACTAGAAGTGTGTCTCATTCAAGCACTCATTATATAGGAAATGTAAGCACTCATCGAAATCATGCAATACATCACTTTAACCATAAAGTTGCTTATCAACTCAAGTTTCCAATACCACAATGCATGCACAAATTAGGATCAAAAAGGTCTTTCTTAAGCTTGTAATGTAGGGACATTGGTTAAGGTAGTGAATTTTTAGGCAAAGTGGCTTTAATTTTCATCTAATGATGGGGAATCAACCAAGCTGCCCAAGAACAACAAGACGGATCCTTTGATGATTCGAGGTGGACCGATTACAAGGGCTAGAGCTAAGAAGATAAAGGAGTCCATGATGCTTTTGCTTGTTGAAATTGGAGCCCAAGTCCAAGACCAATCTTCAATGGGCCAAATGGTGAATCTTATTCAAGTTGATGGGCTGATCTGCAATTGAAGAGGGGGCTCATCATACATCAGATGTTGGAGGCCCAAAATGAAGATCCAATATGGAATTTTCGTCCATGAAGAGGAGGCCTAAATAAAGAGTCATTTTAATTACTTAAATAAAGTGTTAATGATTGGCTGTTACAAACTCAAGAGTCACTCATGTTATTTATGTTCATTTGAGTCTATTTAAGTGTCTTAAGTATAGGTATAAGTGTTGAGGAAGTCTAGAGTCTTATTCAGCCTATAAATAGGCTTCTTATCATTTGAAAACTTCAACACTTGAATGATAAACGAACATTGTGAGTTGAATTCTCTTTGTAGAGTATTTCACTTGATTAAGGAACTTATCAAGACTTGTGAGTAAGGTCTTGTGGCGTTCAATCATACCGAGGTTCTTGGCTTATATAGCTAACGGATCGAGGTTTACAAGCTCTAGGGGTGATCAAACTAGATTCTCGATCTAGGGTGTCCGCTGCCTATCTCTTATACGTGGGGTTGTTGGATCGTTATATCCAACGGGTCTTCGTCCGTATCATTTTTGGTATCAGAGCCATCTAGTATTGATCAGAACCTTTATCTCTCTCTATCTTATTGTTTTGTCTTTTCAATGAAAAAAAAGGATGTGAAAAAAAAAAAAAAAACGCGAAAAAAAAAAGTCAAAAAAAAAATATATATAAAAAAAACAAAAATCAGTAAAAAAAAAAGGAGTTTTAAAAAAAAAGAAAGAAAGTTCAAGTATATTGTTATATTCGAGATTCAAGCTTTAGTTAGTGTCAACCGAGAGACCCATTTCTAAGGGCTGAAGTTGGTTGAAGGCTTCTAGTCTTGTTCTTATCTTGGTTTTGTTCTTATTCATTGAAATCCTACAAGTGAGAATTGAGTGGTAAAAGGCTTGAGTGGTGAGGTTATTAGAGGGGAGGTAAAAGCCAACGAGTGATACACGAGTGTTTTGAGAGGATTATTTTGTGTGATACATGAGTGAACTAACTGTGAGCAAATGTCTGGCACAAGTGACAATCAAAACTCACCTGAAGTTGTGTTGCAAGCCATGCAACAACAATTCACGAGGATAGGAAATGTCATGGAAAATATAACAGATCGCTTGGAGAGGTAGGAACTTCAAATACCACAAAGACGAGATGGAGAAGGGGAGTCGGAAGGAGATGATGATGCTGCATCCACGCATCAAGGTCCAAGGCGAGATAGAAGAAGGCATCGAAATGAAGTAGATCGTGACTTGGGAAGCATCAAATTGAAATCCCTACTTTTCAAGGAAGGAGTGATCCGGAAGCATATTTGGAGTGGGAGAGAAAAGTTGATCTCATTTTTTAGTGTCACAACTATTCCGAGGAGAAGAAGGTTAGACTTGCTGCCATTGAATTCATAGATTATGCTATAGTTTGGTGGGATCAATTGGTGACAAATCGAAGGCGTTATGGAGAAAGACCAATTTCTACTTGGGAAGAGATGAAAGGCATTATGCGCAAGAGGTTTGTCCTTCTCATTATTTTCATGAATTGTATCAAAAACTTCAATATATGAATCAAGGTATGAGATCTATTGATGAGTACTACAAGGAGATGGAGATTGCCATGATTAGGGCCAATGTTGAAGAAGATCGAGAAGCAACCATGGCTCGATTCCTATGTGGGCTGAATAAGGAGATAGCCGATATTGTTGACCTTCAACACTACGTGGAGCTCAAGGATATGGTGCATATGGCAATGAAAGTGGAGCGGCAATTAAAGAAGAAGGGAAAGTTCCAAAAGAATTTTCCAACTAGTTCTCAATCTTCAAGGCCGAAGGAGTGGACATCATCCAAATCATCTTTTGAGGCAGCCTCTAAACCTCATAATGATGGTCTAAAAATAAAGTACAATGAAGGTGATAAGGGGAAAGGTATTTCTACTTCTAATTCAGTTACTAGAAATAGAGATATCAAATGCTTTCAATGTCAAGGTTTCGGGCATATTGCATCTCAATGTCCAAACAAAAGGGTGATGGTTTTGAAGCCAAACGGCGACATAGAATCTGAAAGTGAGCATGAAGATGACAATCGTGAAGATGTTCCATTGGAGGGGATTGCACTGGAACATGGAGAGCTATTGGTGGTTCGAAGAGCTCTTAACGTGCAAACCAAAGTTGATAATCAGCAAAGGGAGAACATTTTCCAAACAAGATGTTTGGTCCAAGGTAAACTTTGCATGTTGATTATTGATGGTGGGAGTTGTACTAACGTTGCAAGTTCATAAATGGTGGAGAATTTGAACTTAACAACCGAGAAACATCCACACCCGTACAAGCTTCAGTGGCTGAATGAATGTGGAGAAATTCGTGTGACAAAATTAGTTCTAATTTCATTCTCAATTGGAAACTATAAAGATGAAGTCCTTTGTGATGTGGTTCCAATGCATGCTAGTCACATTCTGTTGGGGAGGCCGTGGCAGTTCGATCGAAAAGTGCTTTATGATGGATTTCACAATCACTACATCTTCAAGCATAACAACAAATCCATCATGCTCGTTGCATTGACATGATAACAAGTGCAGAAGACAGCTGAATGTCTCAATCAGGAGGGATCGTGAGGTTGAGGGTAAAAAAAGTGAGGAAATTGAAAAAGAGTCGAGTGAAAAAAATAGTTGAGAGAAAAGTAAGAGTGAGGGGAGAGAAAAACAAATTTTCTATGTGAGAGCAAAATAAATTAAGAGTGCAATAGTTGAAGAAAAGAGTGTGTTAGTCTTAGTGTACAAAGAGTCGTTCTTTAGCACTAACGAGTTAACCCAATCTTTGCCGAGTACTTTTGTGTCTCTTTTGCAGGAGTTCGAAGATATTTTTCCCGATGAAGAACCAAGTGGATTACCTCCATTAAGAGGAATTGAGCATCATATCAACTTTGTTTCGGGAGCTATCCTACCTAACCGACCAGCTTATAGAGCCAATCCGGAGGAGACAAAAGAGATCCAAAGACAAGTTGAAGAGTTGTTGGGGAAAGGGAAAATTCGTGAGAGCTTGAGTCCATGTGCTGTACCGGTGATTGTTGTGTCCAAGAAGGATGGATCTTGGAGGATGTGCACCGATTGCCAAGCAATAACCAAAATAATGGTTAAGTATCGCTATCCTATTCCTAGGTTAGATGATATGCTTGATGAGTTATTTGGAGTTGTTGTGTTTAACAAAATTGATTTGAAAAGTGGTTATCATCAAATTTGAATTCGTGAGGGGGATGAGTGGAAAATTGCTTTCAAGACGAAATATGGTCTTTATGAGTGGTTAGTAATGCCTTTTGGTTTAACTAATGCACCTAGTACTTTCATGAGGTTGATGCACCACGTTTTGAGAAGTTTTATTGGAAAATTTGTGGTCGTTTACTTTGATGATATCTTGATCTATAGCAAAAATATGGATGAACATCTTGATCATGTACGTGCTATTTTAGACACTTTAAAAAAAGAATCTTTGTATGCTAATCTTAAGAAATGTTCTTTTTGCATGGATAAAGTTGTTTTTCTAGGTTTTGTTATAAGTGCTCGAGGAATTAAAATGGAAAAGGAGAAGGTGAAAGCTATCTTAGATTGGCCTGTTCCTCAAAACGTGGCACATGTAAGAAGCTTTCATGGTCTTGCTAGTTTTTATAGGAGATTTGTGAAAGATTTCAGCACCATTGCCGCACCATTGAATGAAATTGTGAAAAAAGATGTTAGGTTTCATTGGGGGGAGAAACAAGAACATGCTTTTAATCTTCTTAAAGAGAATCTAACTACTGCACCTATTCTTACTTTGCCTAATTTTGATAAAATGTTTGAGCTTGAATGTGATGCATCCGGAGTAGGTGTAGGTGCTGTTTTGTTGCAGGACGGAAAACCAATCGCTTATTTTAGCGAAAAATTGAAAGGAGCTCAATTGAACTATCCAACATACGACAAGGAGTTGTATGCTTTAGTGAGAGCTTTGGAGACATGGCAACATTACTCGTGGCCGAAGGAATTTGTCATTCATACGGATCATGAATCTCTCAAATACCTCAAAGGTCAAGGTAAGCTTAGTAAGAGACATGTTAAGCGGGTGGAATTCATTGAATCATTTCCATATGTGATCAAGTACAAGAAGGGGAAGGAAAATATTATGGCTGATGCGTTGTCTCGAAGGTACGCTTTGATCACTACTTTGAGTACTAAACTTCTTGGTTTTGAGATGATTAAGGAGATGTATGCCGATGATTCTGATTTTGCATCTATTTACTTAGCTTGTGAGCATGCTGCATTTGACAAGTTCTATAAGCATGAGGGCTATTTATTTAGAGAAAACAAGTTGTGCATTCCTAAGTGTTCTATGCGTGAGTTGCTTGTGCGTGAAGCTCATGGTGGTGGTTTAATGGGTCATTTTGGAGTTCATAAGACTTTAGAAGTTTTGCATGAACATTTCTTTTGGCCTAAAATGCGTACTGATGTTGAAAGAATTTGTAGTAGATGTATCACTTGCATGCAAGCTAAGTCTAAATCACATCCACATGGATTGTATACACCTTTACCAATTCCTACTTCACCTTGGGAGGATATTTCCATGGATTTTGTTTTGGGTTTGCCTAGAACAAGGAAAGGTAGAGATTCAATTTTTGTGGTGGTTGATAGATTTTCAAAAATGGCACACTTCATTCCATGTCATAAGAGTGATGATGCATCTCATGTCGCTAACTTGTTCTTCAAAGAAATTGTTCGTTTGCATGGTGTTCTGAGAACTATTGTGAGTGATCGAGATGCTCAGTTTGTGAGTCATTTTTGGCGTGTATTGTGGAATAAATTGGGAACTAAACTTCTGTTTTATACTACTTGTCATCCACAAACCGATGGGCAAACTGAAGTAGTTAATAGAACTTTGTCTCAATTACTTAAGACTTTGGTTCAAAAGAATTTGAAAGGTTGGGAAGAATGTTTACCATTTGCTGAATTTGCTTATAACCGAAGTGTTCATTCAACTACTAACTTTTCTCCATTTGAAGTTGTTTATGGCTTTAATCCATTTAGTCCACTTGATCTTATCCCAATTCCAATTGAGGAGCATGCAAGTCTTGATGGTAAGATAAAGGCTGAAATGGTGAAAAAGTTGCATGAAAAGGTGAGGCTCAACATTGAAAAGAGGACGAAGCAATTTGTCAAGCAAGCAAACAAGGGACGAAAGAGAGTCATCTTTGAGCCGGGAGATTGGGTTTGGTTACACTTGAGAAAGGAGAGGTTCCCTACAAATAGAAAATCTAAGTTGCAGCCAAGAGGAGATGGTCTATTTGAAGTGATCACAAGAGTGAATGATAATGCTTACAAGCTAGACCTTCCGGGTGAGTATAATGTAAGTGCTACTTTTGATGTTGCTGATTTATCTCCTTATTTTGGTGATTTAGATTCGAGGATGAATCCTTTTGAAGAAGAACGGAATGATGGGGAATCAACTAAGCTGCCCAAGAACAACAAGACAGATCCTTTGATGATTCGAGGTGGACCGATTACAAGGGCTAGAGCTAAGAAGATAAATGAGTCCATGATGCTTTTGCTTGTTGAAATTGGAGCCCAAGTCCAAGACCAATCTTCAATGGGCCAAATGGTGAATCTTATTCAAGTTGATGGGCTGATCCGCAATTGAAGAGGGGGCTCATCATACATCAGATGTTGGAGGCCCAAAATGAAGATCCAATATGGAATTTTTGTCCATGAAGAGGAGGCCTAAATAAAGAGTCATTTTAATTACTTAAATAAAGTGTTAATGAGTGGCTGTTACAAACTCAAGAGTCACTCATGTTATTTATGTTCATTTGAGTCTATTTAAGTGTCTTAAGTATAGGTATAAGTGTTGAGGAAGTCTAGAGTCTTATTCAGCCTATAAATAGGCTTCTAATCATTTGAAAACTTCAACACTTGAATGATAAACGAACATTGTGAGTTGAATTCTCTTTGTAGAGTATTTCACTTGATTAAGGAACTTATCAAGACTTGTGAGCAAGGTCTTGTGGCGTTCAATCATACCGAGGTTCTTTGCTGATTATATAGGCAACAGGTTGAGGTTTTACAAGCTCTAGGGGTGATCAAACTAGATTCTCGATCTAGGGTGTTCGTTGCCTATCTCTTATACGTGGGGTTCTTGGATCGTTATATCCAACGGGTCCTTCGTCCGTATCATCTAAGCTCCTTCACCTCATTTCTTCACCTTTCTAAGTATGAATTTCTTCATCTTTTACCTTAGCCAACACCTTTTCATCAAATGAAACCCAAGCTTCTTCCAAACTTCTAAAGAAACACTCCTTTATGCTCTTATTCTTTTCTTTTTCTTGTAAGAACTTTGTTCTTACTTTTTTTTTTCTTTCAATAAGAACTTTGTTCTTATTCTTTTCTTTTCTAACATTGAGCTTATAGGAGTGTTCTTTCAACTCAAAACCAATCTCAAAACCTTTCACCATCACCCACCATTTTTCATGAATTTTGAACTTCACCAAGGTTCCCTTAACCATCCTTCACCCCCTATCATACGGTTCAAGAAGAAAAGACTCTATTCAAGGCTTAAAATGGGACAACAATGGTAATGAAAGATATGTTAGTGTTTAGGGAAATTGGGTTATCCAATGATGGCCTAAAATCATCTCCTAATCATGCACACATGTAACATTTATAACAAGAGTATCAAGGCAAGTTCTAGTAAAGAGAATGTAATGCAAGATTAAGCTCTCAAGAAAGGATATTAACTATGTAAAATGCATAGTTTAAGGCTCAAAATCCTCACAAGCTTTTTGCCTAGAGTCTTAGCCCTAAGATCAATCCTTCCAAGCTATTCAAGTGAAATAATCCTAATCATGCTTGACCTGAACTTGAAAAATTTCAAAACACTTTCACATTCTCTATATTTCATCATAGGCATCTCCCTCTTATGCACAATGGAATGATAAACACGTGCTTTTGCACTCAAACATGCAAGCATATATTCATTATTCAATTCAAAATTTTTCATTTTTTCAAGAATTTCACATTCAAGCTCACATTCAAAAACCAACAAACCAAAGAATAACTTTTCATCAAATAAGCTCATTCCCAAACTCATCACAAACCACTTGACTCCACACAATACTCATTTAACCCCTATTCATCCCCTATCATCAAGCAAGCCTAAGCATATAATCAATGAAATCACAATGATACCACATCAAATAGAAACTTGAAAAATGAAGAGTAAAGTAATTTAAATTCCTTATCCTACCCCCTCCCCCAAACTTATTTTAGATCATCAAGTCTAAAATGAGTTTGGAGGGAAGAATAATAAGAAATTTAAGTTACACTTACAAAGGTCCAAAGCTATGTTGAAGGTGGTTTTGAAAGCCATTTGATCCATTGCTTGCTTGATCGGTTTGATTCTCTTCCTTCACTCGTTCCCATCACGATTAGACCTCGCGCATTGACAATAAAACACATGAAACTTGTGAAGTATTAACTAACTTAAAAATAGGAAGTATTAGCATAGAGATAATTAACAAGTAAAACAAATGATTAAATCGAAAATGAGAAACAAAAACCAAAATCAAACTAAAGAAACTAAATAAAATAAAAAAGAAAAGGATAGTTGTTGGGGTGCCTCCCAACGAGCGCTTAGTTTAACGTCTGATAGATTGGGTTTTTTATCCATCAACTAATTGAGAGAATTATTACAGAGATACATATAAGGAAACATTTAACTGAAATGAAAATTGATGCTCCTTTTTTGTCTTCGTAATGCTACCTTGAAACAAGCTTTATGATTTCCGAATTCGCACCGTAACCCTGCAAAACAACACCGGAGGAGCGGGGAGGGTTCCTCCGGGAAGGCACCCCGACGCTCAAGTCAGTATGTTTTCTTAAAGAAATGGAGCTCCGCTTCAGCAATGCTTGCAGCGGAGGTAAAGTATCAGTAAAAGTGCGTACCGTTTCTTATTGGAGAAGATCAGATATTTATAGTAGGATGGAAAGCGAGGGTAAAAGGGTGATTACCTCCAATCCATAGGGTTAACTTAGTCTTTTCAGGGGAGACAAGTTAGTTAGACAAAATATTTGGATTATGATTGATGGTTCCCAAAAGTGGGTCCCACGATCACGTTTTTTGCGCACTTCATATGAGGATCTGAGTAAGAGAAGCGAGGACGATGAAGGGTGATCTGCACCTATTATACTCAGATCACTGACGGAGGATGATCCACACTTGTCGTGTTCAGATCACTGGTAAACCTAATCCAGGGGATCTGAGGGAAATAAGGCATCTGTTCGGTCATCACTTCTGCATTCCAGATCCCTAATGAGAGCTGACAGATTACTCCTTATCAGCTACTCCCCCCCACGTCCTTAGAACGGCTTCTGAAGGTTCCAAGTCTTGTTTGGCTTCTTTAATACACTACCAGAGGGAAACTTTCTTGTCAACTGACTTCTGTCTCACTTTACTCGAGGTATAATGATAGCTCTGCCTTAGGGAGTCGAAACGCTTCCGTTTTTTAGGCCCTTGATTTTTTACTGCTTGATCTCCACCGTTCCTTTTCCTACTATATTCTACCCATAAATAGGGGCGGTTCTATCTAATTCACTCATCTTCTCCGGTGAGAAAAGGAAAATGAGTTTTTTCCTGGCCAAGGATGTTTTCTCTAATGATTTTACAGAGACGTGTCATCCATTTGAGCGAGGCTTCTTTTGCCAGAAGCATTGCTATGATAGAAACTAATTGCCTTGTAACCGAGGCCACGTATGCCTGTGATGATCCTTTCTTGCCCATATCCATTCTTGGGAATGAGCAAACGAAACTTTCTGAGGCTTCTGCTTCTCTTTTTTCTCCTCTTCTTTCTCTCTCTCTCTCTCTCTTTTTTTTTTTGAAATATCAGAGTGATATCTGATATATTCTATGTATATATATATTCCCAGAGGCACTATTGGAGTGACATCCTATTTTTGCTTATGTTAAAAACTTCTTACATATCACTATTTTATTTTTGAATATCTGGGTGGTATTTGCTATTTCCTGTTTCCATAGAAGTATGGCGAGAGTGACATCTCGCACTTACTCCTATCAATAAGTTCTTCAATCAATTTTTTGATGATGGTTATTTTTTTATATATATTTATTATTTTTTATTTATTTTTGAAGCATCATGTATGTGAGCCTTACTCATATATTGTAGACATGCATGTATATATGCATCTACTTTCTTAGCTTGCACATGTGTCATAGTGATATATATCACTTATTTTTTGGATATTTGCCTCGGCATAGTTGCCTTGCAAATCCCTGTTGGCAGGACGAAAGTTATCTTACCACTTTCAGTAAAGGGATCTGCGATCCGTAAGCCTTACACCATTAGGTCCGTTTTATGCAGATCTCTTTTCTGAAGGATTTACCGATTTTAAGTTCTATATCTTCAGATCTCATGACATGCAGATCCTCTTTTAAGGATTTGTAATTTATGAGTCACCCGGTACCAGATTTGGTACTACTCAGGTCCTTTTGTGTTGGATCTGTTATTTGTAAGGTCCAAGTTCCCGGGTATTATTATACACAGATCCTCTCGTGAGGGTTTTGTGATTCTCCGGGCCCGTGCTTCCAGGTCCTATTTCATACAAGTCCTCTCATGAGGGTTCTTTGATTTACAAGACCCGTGTTTTCAGGTCCCAATAACTACAGATCCTTTCTTGCGAGATCCGTACCCTTGCTAAAGCGTATTTCATACGCTTCGTAGCTTCCTAGGGTTGCTCCCCCTTTTCCTTTATTGGGACCCGAAATCGCCGCCACTTCTCATCATCATAACTTCTCCGCCCACATCTCATTTAATGGCTGGACGTGCTCTTTAACAGCCGATAGTGGGTGGTTCATTTCTTTTTCTCTTTCTTAATTTCTTTCATTTAAAAGAGAACTTAGAAAGAGAGAGATCGATACTTAGACATTTTCCGCCATTTTCTTTTCCTCTTGAAGAGCTTTCTCTGTACTCTTTTAGGAATTGCTTCCTGCCTTTTTTCCTTCCTTCTTTCACCGCAGCCAATCTTTCTCCCCTGCAAATAGGTACCTTTCCTCTTCTTTATTTTTCTTTCTTTTCTTTATTCGCATTAGTTTATTTCTTAGTGTTCTATTACATTTAAGCGACGAGGAAAGATGGTTTCTTCTTCTAGGCAGGGTGCCCAGGGTAAGGGTAAGAAGAAAATAGTAGAGGGTGAAGAGGAAAAAGAAGGTAGGGCTGCCGCGCAGCCACCTCTCCCTTTTGACGAATACGAACCCTCCACTGTAACTCCATATGAATTAGGCTTAATTTCAAGTAGGTTAGAAGATACTAGGGGTTTTACTATAGATATTCCGGGGCCTAGTGAGCGCCCTTTACTTCCTCGAGCCAATCATAAATTTTTTTGGCTCCGTCAATTGGAGGCAGGTTTGCGATTTCCTGTTCCCCCTTTTCTGTCTAGTTTAGCGACAAAATATGATATCCCTTTAAACCAATTGAACCCTGCTTCTTTCCGTATAGCTATTTTCTTCTTCATAGCAACCACATTATATGGTGTGGAAGATCCGGTGTCTTTATTTTTTATAACTCATGAATTGAAACATCGCGGGTATCATTTATATTTTTCTCCTATAGGCTGGTTTCATAAATTCTATGGCCAGTATGAGTCTATAGATAGAAAATGGCACCCTCAATATCTAACAGTAGGTGCTCCTTCCCCCAATTCCTAGAATATTCCGGATATACCTCTATATACCGAGCCAAGGAAAGACAAACCTTCTTTTGAGAAGGTCACTTTGTTTGCATGGGAAAAGGATATCCTTCATGACCTGCTTAGAGAGTACCCAGCAGGTCATGGGATGTTGAAGCCACTTCTTCTCAGTGAAGAGGTGTTGTCCTTTTTGGTTTGAGGCCTGGGACTCCTTGGTATCCCACTATAGGTAAATACTTCTTATTTTGAATCCGAGTGTTTTTATGAATGTGTCTTGGATTCAGTCGTGTTTCTAATTTATGGTTGCTTTGCTTTTTCAGATATGTCGGCCAGATCTGTTCTCCGGGAGAAGGCCAAGAAACAGTTTTGAGGAGTGAATGGCTGTCATGGCTGCAGCTCCTGAACAGGCTCCTCCAGTCTCTACGCCTACAACCACTCCCTCTTCGACTCCCGTTTCAGTTTCCACGCCCACGACGGGAACTATGGAAGATTGAGAAGTTCTGTGCCACCTCCTCCTCCTGCCTCATAGATCTCTCCTTTTGTAGTGCCTACAGGTCCTTTACAAGGATCTAGGGATGCTACTTTGCTTCGGAGATCTGCGTCTCGGGCTAGAGGGAAATCTGCCTTGCCTGGGGTAGTTATAAGGGAAACGCCAACTCCTCGAGCTGTTATATCTTCCTCCACTCGTCCTCCCCATCCCTTAGCTGCTGGGGTGGACCGTAGCCTTTCTACCTGGTCTGAGGGGGCGGTTCCTCCTTCTGATGAAGACTTGGACTTTTAGTCTTCTGAAGGATTTCTGTCCGATCTGTTTGCTATGACTGAAGTACCAGCTCCAACCGAGCCTAGCAGACCTTCTATCTCACAAAAGAGATCTTCAGATTCTTCCTCTTCCACGGACCTGAAGAGAAAAAAGACTTCTGCTGCCAGCAATGACCGGAGAGTGGGCATGCCTATCTCTAACATTTTATCACCCACCCCCATCTCTGCAGAGCCATCTGCCCTAGGGCACCCGAGGTATTCCAGTACCTTGGCTAGGTATGCTACTGCTAATCCTTATGCGATGACTAAGCCGCCAGAGCCAGCCGCGATGGAAAGCCCTGCTTCCGAAGCTACCCTAGCCATGCTTCATGCCTTATGCATGAAGGGTTTGGATGTCCCCACTGCCTCCTATCATGTTCCCGGAGTTAGCGTAAGCTTTCCCGGCACCGTTCGGGGCATCGATGGAGGTACTGCCTCTAATGTTTTGGACAGCATCCCTCATGCTGAAGATTAGAGGCATCTTAACAGATTAGCTTCTGTAGAGCTTATCTGTCAAGCCTATGTTCACGAGATTAAGGTATCAAAAGAGAGCTTTTGATTTCAGAAATGTTCTTTCGCCTCCTTCATAAATTATTTATTTACTTATTATTTTTATTATGTTTAGGCCATGGCCTTCAGATCCATGCTCTCGCTTCGAGCATTGGCATATGATCCCATGAGGGGGGATATATCCGGTATGCATTCCTCTAACGAGCATCTGCAAGTAGAGGTGATGCGATTGAGGATGGCTCGCAATGAAGAACGTGCGGCTGAGGTCCAGGCTTTACAAGACTGAACGACACATTTGGAGCGGGAGTTAGCAGAGCTGAAGCAACGGGAGGCAGAACGGGAGAAGCTTGCCTAAGAATGTGAGCTTTATTTTCAGCAGCTGGAAAGAGATCTGGCTTATCAAAGGACTCGTGCTGAAGATCTTCAATGATCTTGTGATAAGGCCAAGGCGGATCTAGCTTGGGCATCTGAGAGGCATAAAGATGCCATGGAATGAGCTTGTGACAACGCCACCAAGAAGGGTACCGAAGCGGGCATGCAGAAGGGGCTCATTACGGGGTCCGCTGTGGGAGCACATCGTTGCAGATCTTACCTGCTAATGACGCCCTATGGCCAGGCCTTCCTTCAAGCCTTGGTATGGGATCTCCCAAAAGATTTCCTTCATTCAGAAGACTTCTGGGAGAGGATGAGTGTTCCCTTAGCTTTCTGGGTTGGGGCGATTACAGAAGAGGTTCTTACTCAACTAGGCTTAAAGGACAGGATGAAGGATCTGAATATTGATAAGATCCTGGACATCCTGGAGAGGGAGTCCCCAACTCTGGAACTGGATCCTCATTTCAACTACCCGCAACCCTTGGTATATGCGGGGTCTGAGATGTGCAGCCGAGATACTGTATAGGCCCGAGGAGCACGAAGATGTTATACCTGCTTGGGAAGAGATTCCCTTCTATCTTCTCCCTCCTCAGGCTGAGATGTATGGGCTCCTGGAAGAGGCCTTCAAGATGGTAAGTATTCATAAAAAGAATTATGATAAAGCATTATTTCATTATTTGTGGGCTGCAAGCCTTCATTTAATTTGTCCTTCTCATGGACTTCTTTTTATTACAGGCGATGGGTAAGGAATCTCCTCTTCCCTATCTCATCTTCTCCTATGATTTAAAAGTTCTAACTTTTACGTCTGTCTTTTGCAGACGGGAGATTCCTTATAAGAGATCAAGGCTATACAGGCGTCGGAGGAAGCGTCTTTTCTTCGATCCCCGCACGGGATCACATTGAGTGGGCTCTTGAACAGCAGCGCAACCTTAGAGATCGGTGGGCCCTCTAGGGAATCGGACCCAGCTCTTCAGCTCTGCTCCCCAGCTCCAGCTCTTCCAACCGATCATATACATCTCAAATGTCCAGCCTAATGATGGTCCAGGAGACGACCCAGACGCCAAACCAGAAAAAGGACCAGGTGACGACTCTGATGTCCGACCAGCAGAGTTTATCCTCCTCTCCCTCACAGATGCCTCAGCCTTCTCCCCACCTACCAGATCCCGCGGATCACCTCTCTTCAGACCCGGTGGTCGAGGCTCCTGCTCGGGAAGATTTTTCAGGGGTAGAGGAAGGAGTCAACCTTCTTGAGGAAATTACGGTGGGCACTTACGCAGGCACAACAGGGGCGACCACTTCTTCCAGTGAGGTCCCTCCTCAGGTCATCGACTCATCAGGTACTTTGGCACCTGGCGCCGACCCGGATCTGCACGAGCAAATTCCCAGTGGCGGGGATAAGTTGCAAGAGTAGGCTCTCTTTTAAAGATGTAGTTGTGCCATGTCAGTGGGATTGGCTCCACTAGTACTCTTTTTTTTTTCTTTTTATCATGTATTATGGATTACGTATGATGTTTGGTTGCTACATGTATTTTTATTTTGTTTTTCCATGCTTTGCTTTCGTTTTTGAATCAATTTTCGTAAATAGATACTTGCTCTAGGAGTAGATGGATAGTAGGGGGTATACCCCTACTCCCCCCCAAGTGAATTATATGAATTATAATTCATTTTTTAAAGATAATAAAAAAGAAAAGATTCTATTTTACGAACTTTAATCATAACAGATAATGGGTTGGTTTTTGCATACCTTCCCTTTCTTTAAATTTATCACACTACTAGAATGCCCTAAACATAATACTTCCTCAGATTGTTGATGTTCCAGGGTCTAGGCAAATCCCTTCCCTCTGCATCTCTAAGTTCATATGCTCCTCCTTTGTGCACTTTAGTGACGACGTATGGTCCCTCCCAATTAGGGTCCAGTTTTCCCGTAGGCTTGAGAGCATCTGCCCTTTTCAGCACCAGGTCCCCTTTTTCGAATCGTCGCACCTGGACTTTTTTGTTATAGGCATTCCGTATCTGTTGCTTATATCGCTCAGCTCTGCTCTGAGCTTCTGCTCTGTGTTCTTCAATTAGGTCCAGATTTTCCCTGAGTAACCCCAGGTTCTGATTTTCATCATATTTCAAAATTCGATGTGATTTTGCTTCTACTTCTGCCGGCACCACAGCAGTCGATCCATATACCAGGTTGAAGGGAGACTCTCCTGTGGCTGTTCTGGGGCTAGTGTGGTAAGCCCATAACACTGAGTCTAGCTCGTCCGCCCAGTTCCCTTTAGCTTTTCCTAATCTAGCTTTAATACCAAATACAATAGTTCTGTTTGTAACTTCAACCTGCCCATTGGCTTGCGGGTGGGCTACTGCCACAAAGCGCTGCTGGATTCCCATTTCTTGGCACTATGCTTGCATAGAGAAACCTGTGAATTGGGTTCTGTTATCGGAGATCAGAGTTCTGGGAACACCAAAGCGGTAGCATATGTTTTTCCAGATAAATTTCTTCATGGCCTGCTCTGTGATCTTGACTACAGCTTTAGCCTCTACCCATTTGGAGAAATAGTCAATAGCGACAATCAAGAAAACCCTTCCACCAGGGGCTGTAGGGAACTTTCCCACAATATCGATCCCCCACTTATCAAAGGGGTAAGGGGAAGACATAGTTCCCATTTCCTCTACAAGTCTATGAATCAATCTGCCATTTTTTGGCAATGCTCACATTTTCTTACCCATTCCTTGGCATCTTTTTCAATACTGGGCCAAAAGAATCCGGCCCTTAAGACCTTTCTTGTCAGATCCTTGAATCCCGTATGAGCGCCTGCAGCTCCTTCATGTATCTCTCTTAGTAAGTACTCCCCTTCCGGCTCAGATAAGCACCTGAGATAGGGATGCGTGAAAGATCTTCGGTATATGAATCCTTCAAGCAGAAAGAATTTTGCCATAATCATCTTTTTACGTCGATCAACGCGGGTTTCATCTTGTTCCTCAGCTTTTAGGACCTGGATGATAGGTGTTCTCCAGTCTTTAATTTCTTGTATTGCACTAACTTCTGTTAGGCCTGATCTGGCGTCTGCTAGTAGTATGGTCAGATCTCCATCCCATGTGCCTTTAATAGCACTTGCGATCCTGGCTAGTTTATCTGCTTCTTCATTCTTTTCCCTGGGGATCTGAATAATCTCTGCTTTCAGGAATTTGGCCAGTAAAGCTTCGGCCACGGAGGCATAGGTTATCATCCTTTCCTCTTTCGTCTCGCATATTCTTAATAATGCATCACCAGTTGGGAATCAGAATAGATTTCCACTCTCTTAGCATCCATGCTTAAAAAGATATGCAGGGATCTGATAAGAGCTTCATATTCGGCTTCATTATTTGATGCCACAAAATTGAATTTGATGGCGAACCGATGTCCTTTGTTGTCGGGATCCAGGATGTATATTCCAGCTCCAGATCCCTCTTTGGTAACCGATCCATCCACATAGATTCTCCACACCTTTTCTTCTCTTTCATCACACCGAGTTATTTCTTGCACAAAATCAGCTAAGGCCTGGGCCTTTATAGCTGTTCTGGGTTCGAACTCTACATCATATTCACTGAGTTCTATGGCCCATTTCACCATTCTCCCAGATAGATCTGGCTTCCCCAACACCTGCTTGAGCGGGATATTGGTTCTTACCACGACCTTATGGGATAAAAAATAAGGTCGTAACCTTCGAGCAGTGACCATTACTGCCAATGCGGACTTTTCTATGTCGGCATATCTTATTTCTGGTCCTTGAATCATTTTACTCACGTAGTAAATTGAAATCTGAGAAGATCCATCTTCCTTGATAAGCACTGAACTCAAAGATTCTTCCCCTACTACAAAGTAGAGATACAAGACCTCTTTTGGTGCTGGTTTTGTGATCAATGGGAGAGAGACCAGATGCTTTTTGAGCTCCTCAAAAGCGTCTTGACATTGCTGAGTCCATTCAAACTGGTTACCCTTCCTTAACACCTTAAAGAAAGGCAAACTTTTATCAGCGGATCTGGAAATGAACCGGCTTAAGGCTGTGATTCTGCCATTAAGTTTTTGTATTTCGTTGATGTTCCTGGGAGGAACCATCTCCAACACAGCCTGTACCTTGGCTTGATTCACCTCGATTCCTCTAGGAGTTACCACGTACCCTAAGAATTTTCCCGACTGCACCCCGAAGGCACATTTGGCAGGGTTTAGTTTTAAATGATAAAATCGAGCCACAGCAAAGGCTTCCTCCAGATCATTGATATGATCTTCAGCTTTCACACTTTTTACTAGTATGTCATCGACATAAATCTCCATATTCTTCCCAATTTATTTTTGAATATCTTGTCCATCATACGCTGATATGTAGCCCCAGCATTTTTTAAGCCAAAAGGTATGCTTTGGAAACCGAAAGTTCCAACACAGACCCTAAAAGCCGCTTTATTGACGTCATCTGGGTTGATCTTCACCTGGTGGTATCCTTGGTATGCGTCCATCATTGACAATAGTTCACATCCAGATGTAGAATCCACCATCTGATCGATTCTGGGCAAGGGATAGTGATCTTTAGGACATGCCTTGTTCAGATCCCTGAAGTCTATGCACATTCTCCACATGCCGGTGTTGCCTTTAGGCACCATAACAGTGTTGGATAGCCATTCTGGAAATTGTACTTCCCGTATGTGTTTGGCCTCCAACAACTTCTGTATCTCTTCTTTTATGGCCTGGTCTTTTTCTACCCCGAATTGCCGAAGCTTCTGCTTCACCGGCTTGACCTGGGGGTCCACGTTAAGGTTATGTAAGGTGACCTCTGGGTCTATCCCTACTAGATTAGATGAAGAGAATTCGAAAACATCCACATTCTTTCGTAGGCATGCTATTAATGCTTTGGCTATCGCATCTGGCATCTGTGTCCCAATACGCGTAGTAAATCCTATTTTGTTGGGCATTAATTCCATCAGCAATAGCTCCTCAGCCAGTTAAATTTGAGAATTGTTTTCTGCCACAGGTTCTGCAACCCTCATCCGTTTGTCCTCAGGTCCTGCTACCCACTGGGGATCTCTCAATTCTTCCCCATATCTTTTCTTAGCCTCACCGGCCTTTACGGATTGTATATAGCATTTTCGTGATAGGACGTGGTCTCCCGCGACAAATCCTACCCGGTTGCCCACCGGAAATTTCATTATCAGATGGTAGGTTGATACCACCGCTTGAAAATTACTGAGGGTTGTTCTTCCCAGTATTACGTTATAAGCTGATTTTTGTCTCACTACCAGGAAGGTGGTTGGTCTGGAGACCTGCCGATCTCTATCTCCCAAGGTCAACATCAGTTCTATTGAGCCTAATGACATGGCCAAACCTCCTGCTAAGCCATGTAATGTCGTTGCCACCCATCTAGTGGTTTGTGTAAATCCATTTGCATAAAGCAGTCTTTGAAGATTACGTTCACTTCAGCTCCCGTATCTACGAATACTCTTTTCATTTCATATCGTTCAATCCCTGCCGTAATAACCAGGGCGTCTTCATGAGGATGAATCAGGGATCTGTCATCTTCGATCCCAAAAGATATTTCAGGATGAGGTACTCCCCCTTTAATCTTCATCACGTCATATTTCTCCAGCATCTGGATTTCTTTGTGATGCGCTTTACGGCTTCTATTGGAGTCACCTCCTGTGGGTCCTCCATAAATCATGGAAATTATGCCTTTATTGGCTGAAACTTCTGTTGATGTTTCTTTTTGTGAGAGTTTGCCAGCCCTTTCATCTTTACGCCTCTTGGGTTGGCCAGATTCTTTTTTAACATACTCTAATAGTTGACCCTCTTGTATGAGTTTTTCAATGGCTATTTTTAGATTACGGCACTCATTGGTAGTATGCCCGTAATCATTGTGAAATTTGCTGAACTTATCGGAAGGGGGTCGCCTTGGAGGCTGGTCCCTACCTGGAGGGATCTGTACTCCCGGTTTCTTGATCACCACTTCTAATAGATCAGCTGGGGATCTAGTAAGTGGTGTGAGAGATCGTTGGAATCTTTCATTTTTCTCGGGATTCCTTCATTCAGGAGCCCCTCTCTTTCTATCATCATGTTTCTTATCTTTTTTGAACGCTGCATCTGACCATTTAGCATTCATAGTTTCTTCCATGTTTATATACTTATGTACCCGGGATAAGAGTTCATCAAAGGTTTCGACAGGTTTCTTCATCAATGAGGCGAAGAAGTGTCCCGGCCTCAATCCTTCCACAAAGGAATGTATTTTCAATGTATCCCCCACACCTAGGATTTCCAATATTGCCTCATTCAGTCTAGTCATATAATCTCTCAGGCTTTCAGTGGATCTCTTAGTGGATCTCTTAGAGCTCACAAATTGATGTAGGAAGATTTCTCTTAAATCTTTAAATGAGTGGATCGAGTCCCTAGGCAATTGTTGAAACCACTGCTGTGCAGGGCCAGAAAGAGTGGTTGAGAATACCCTGTTGGATCCGGGATCCCTCGGATGTAGATTTAATTAATTACAATAATTATTAACATATGAATTCAGATCTTGAAAGCGGAAACCGATCTAAATCATATATATACCTGCTTGCGTATCACCGGTGGAATTCTGAGTCGAGGAAATGATCTTCCACACACCAGATCTCTGCACACGAGATCTGGCTCTTTCACGTCGACCCCGAAGTCTTCTGGAGTATTCCCTAGCAACCAGAGAAATTCTGAGTGGGCAGAAATCTATTCTCTGTGCCTCCCAGAAGCTGCCGCCCCTCTCTCTCTTTTCTGTGAGAATAAAATCACGTCCTGAACATTTCTACTTCTCTCTTATTTATAATAAGAGGTAGAGTGTTGGAGAGGTTAGGGCCAAGGCTAATGGGCCAGGCTATGCTCTATTGGGCTACTCCAGGGACCTTGAGGAGGATTTGGACTAGGCCTTCCAATATAATTAAATAATCCAAGTATTCTCTGGCCCCGAATACTCTATTTAATTATATTAATATTATAGCCTTTCTACTATAGTAAAATAATATTGCATCGCCGTCCAATCCCAAATTATGACATACCGGGCTCCTCTTTGAATTATATTATTTCCCGTGTTTAAGATATCGCATGTCCATTAATTAATTTAAGCTACTGACTGCTCTAATTAATTAATATCTTATTCCGAGAGTGTACCCGTTCGACCTTATTATTATATCGGAACTTAATCCACCTGCAGGGTTTTGATATAATAATCCTTAGAACGCCTCAAGGGGACATCATCAACTCGGCGCACCGAGACACGATTTCTAGCTATAATATTAATTATCATATTTATAATATTATTACCCAAGATACGGAGATTCTTTGAGTTGCAATAACTCTCACTCATGGTAAATCAAAGCAATAATTATTATAAATACATAATTGAATATTATGACAACTAGAATTAAGAAATAATAATCGTCCGAGATGTGATCCTTAATAAGTCAGTATAAAAGGATTTATCTCACCTCGATCCCGTTCAGCGCAACTCTGATCGTATGCACCAGTATAAGCTAATAGCCAAGACCAACTATTATCCAACTTATACTACAACCTTAACAAGTAATTCGTCCAAGATTACTTTCAGTTGCGAACACCATTTAACTATATAAGAAACCGATAATATGATCTTCCGTGCGACCACCCACACCATATTATCTATAATATATAGTGCCGGACGTTTATTTGCATAACCATAACACGAATTAATATGTAAAACATATGACAGAATATTTATTTCCAAAACCAGGAAGAAATTGTTAATAATACAAGCATAAAGTATGCTTTTCAGTATATCAACCCCAACAATCTCCCACTTATACTCAAAAGCATGCTTTCAAGTATACTACTACTACATTACAATTTCTCCCACTTATACTCAAAGCAATGCTGTCATACATCTGACTCCCAAGCCCTCCACATGCCTCACGAAATCCTTTGTAGGAAGTGCTTTCGTGAATGGATCAGCAATGGTTATCCTCAGATGCAATCTTTGACACAACTACCATCTCTCTCTTTACGTAATCACGTATGATATGGTACTTCCGGTCTATGTGTTTACTGGCCTGATGAGATCTTGGTTCTTTTGAATTTGCAACTGCACCAGAATTGTCACAATAAATTGTGATCGCCTGAGGCAAATTAGGAACCACATCCAGATCCATCATGAAGTTCCGGAACCATACAGCGTCCTTAGCCGCTTCTGCGGCTGCGACGTACTCAGCTTCCATGGTGGAATCCGCAATGCATTTCTGCTTTATGCTCCTCCAATGTATGGCTCCACCTCCCAACGTAAACACATACCCAGTGGTAGATTTCCTCTCATCCCTATCCGATTGGAAATCAGAATCCGTATAACCCAAAGGAATTACTGTCAGACTGGAAGACCAACATATAATCCCTAGTCCTTTTCAGATACTTGATTATATTCTTCACAGCAGTCCAGTGTTCCCTGCCAGGGTTAGACTGATATCTAGAAACCATGCCAACGGCATAACAGATATCGGGCCTGGTGCAAAGCATAGCATACATGAGGCTTCCTACTGCAGATGCATAAGGAACTGCCTTCATTTCATCTATCTCTTTCTGTGTTTTAGGACACATAGCCTTAGATAGATGTATTCCATGCCTGAAAGGTAAGAAACCTTTCTTAGCATTTTCCATGCTAAACCGCTTTACCACAGTATCAATGTAGGCTGCTTGAGATAGGCACAACATCTCTTCTTACGATCTCTAAAGATCTTTATCCCAAGAATGTGACCAGCTTCTCCCAAGTCCTTCATTTTGAATTGCTTGGACAACCACATCCGTATGTCCGATAACGTCTCCACGTTGTTGCCAATTAGGAGTATGTCATCAACATACAGTATCAGAAACACCAAGTCGTTTCCGTTGCACTTTTTGTACACACAATTCTCATAATCACACTGGATGAATCCATATGACTGGATTACCTCATCAAACCGTGTGTTCCAAGAACGAGATGCTTGCTTAAGACCATAAATGGATCGCTTAAGCTTGCATACAAGATGCTCTTTTCCTTCGGCAACATAACCCTTTGGTTGTTTCATATAAATGGGTTTATCAAGATTGCCATTCAGAAAAGCAGTCTTGACATCCATTTGCCATATTTCCAAATCCATGTGCGCCGCAATGGCTAAGAGAATCCGGATTGACTTAAGCATGACAACAGGCGAGAAGGTTTCATCGTAATCAATTCCTTCTTTTTGGGTGAAACCTTTCGCCACAAGTCTAGCCTTGAAGGTTTCAACCTTCCCGTCAGCTCCTCTCTTACGTTTGTAGACCCACTTACACCCAACCGGCTTAACGCCTTGGGGAGCTTCTACAATATCGTACACATCGTTATCATGCATGGATTGGATTTCCGAATCCATAGCATCTTGCCAAAACCGAGCATCTTTCTCTTGCATTGCCTCTTTGTATGTCCATGGGTTAAAGTCATCTTCCCCAGTTATGATATCCGAAGATTCCCCATAACACAACCTATCTTTCAGGTTGGACGATGACTCTCCCACTACGACGAGGCACCACTTGAGAGTTAGTGTTAGTGTCAACACGAGGTGCAGTATTTGGTGTAACATCTGATACAGGTGGTTCAGACGTCTCAGTGTCCCTCATTTCTTCTAAAATGACTTCACTCATGGGTTTATGATTAGTCATATAATCCTCTTCCAAAAATCGTGTATTAGTGCTAATAACGATCTTTTGGTCCCTAGGACTATAAAATATCTCACCTCTCGTGCCTTTAGGGTACCCCACAAAAAACCGTAGTTTAGTTCTTGATTCCAACTTATCAGCATCCTTATTTAGCACATGTGCTGGACATCCCCAGATCCGAATATGTTCCAGACTAGGCTTTTGCCCAGTCCATAATTCCCAAGGAGTCTTAGGTACCTGATTTGGAAGGAACCAAATTTAGAACATACGCTGCCGTTTCTAATGCATAACCCCAAAACGAAGTAGGTAATTCTGAATAGCTCATCATTGATCGAACCATTTCTATAAGTGTACGATTTCTTCAGTTCGCCATGCACTATTTTGTTGTGGCGTCCCCGGAGCAGTAAGCTAGGAAGTAATCCCAACTTTCGACATGTATTCTAAAAATTCACCGCTGAGGTACTCCCCTCCTCGATCAGATCGAAGGGATTTGATAGTTCTTTCATGACGATTCTCAACTTCCGCCTTAAATTCTTTGAATTTCTCAAAGGATTCAGACTTCCGTTTCATCAGATAAACATATCCATACCTTGAGTAATCATCAATAAAAGTAATGAAGTACTCAACACCACCTCTAGCTTGAATCGACATTGGACCACACACGTCCGAGTGAATCAAATCCAACACTTTCTCTGATCTGTTTCCCTTGGACTTAAAATTTCTTTTAACCATCTTTCCTTGCAAGCACGATTCGCAAGTTGGTAATGGTTCCATTCGGAGTTCTTCCAAAGGACCATCTTTCACCAACCTTTGAATCCTCTTAAGGTGGATGTGTCCAAGCCTCAGATGCCAGAGCTGTGTTTGATTTACACTCGAAGAAAACTTACGTTTCTTAGAATATGATAATGCGTTATTCAATGCAGTATGTGTACAGTTTATGGTATAGAGATTGTTAGACATAGTACCAGAACAGATAACATCACCATTACGATAAATAGTAACATTTCCAAAACCGAAAGAAACAGAATATCCATCCAAATACAATTTGGAAACCGAAATCAAGTTCCTCCGAAAACCGGGGTACTAACAAAACATCTCTTAAAACCAAAGTTTTATTGAAAAACAGTAAACTGACAACTCCCACTGCAGAAACCGCCACTTTCGCAGCATTTCCCATGGTGACGGTAATCTCCCCTGCACTAACCCACCGGGTTTGGTTGAACCCCTGCAAGTCAAAACATACATGATCAGTGGCTCCAGTATCTACAACCCAAGTGTTGTTAGAACTAGCCGCTAAATAAGTTTCGACTACTAGTGCATAAGATGTACCTTGGCCACTGCCCGTCCTCATTTGAGGACAAGATGCCTTGTAGTGTCCTTTCTGCCCGCAACGGTAACACCTCCCTTTAGGCTTCTGAATGCCACCTTGAGGTCCCTTCCCTTTCTGACTGCCACCCCCTTGATTCTGACTACCCTGCTTCTTCTTCCTTCTAAATCTGCCCTTAGGCTTAGAAGAAGTAGAAGCTGTAGTGTTGTGAGCCTGAGGTTCAGACTTGATCACCGTCTCAGCTTGCACCAGCTCATTCATCAGTTGGGCCAACGTGTAATCCTTAGGATTCATGTTGTTGTTCAGCCGAAACTGGTTGAATGAATTAGGAAGGGATTCTATGATGATATCGACCTGCGATTCCGCATCGATTTCAGCACCTAGAACCTCCAGCTCATTAAGATGACCAATCATCTTAAGAACATGTTCCTTCACGGATTCCCCGTCAGACATTTTCAGCGTCAAAATTGACTTCATAGCCTTTTGACGCGTCTGACGACCGTGATGGCCAAACATCTCGTGAAGGCTTAGGATCATACCAGCTGCAGTTTCGACATTCTGATGTTGATGCTGCAAAATGGGCGATACTGAAGCCAGTATGTAGCATTTTGCCATCTCATCTGCCTTTTTCCAGCTGGTATAAGCCTCACGTTGTTCAGCCGTGGCTCCTGCAGCTGGCTCAGGGGGGCATTCCTCAGTAAGGACAAATTTATGTCCGTCAGCAGTAAGGACAATATCCAAGTTTCGTTTCCAATCAAGGTAATTTGAACCCTCGAGTTTGTTTTCTTTGAGAATTGAAGCAAGTGGATTGAAAGACATAATGTAGCTGAAAATAAATAACGTAAAGTCAATGTCATATACTTCGAAGCATTCATTATATTGTAAAACCTTAAATCAATATAATATGCAACCCCCGACTCCTCAAGATTTTATATGTAAGCCACGTAGGGTGGACGTTTACAAATAATCTCTATAAGTAGGTTTTTACGCCTTTAATTTCATTATCCAATCAACCTTCACCTTATGATTGATGAAATTAACAGTCGGTCACTCCTAGCCATGTAAATTTAATTAATTACCTTTCCGTCGGGAAATAATTAATAAATTCACATCTAAGTGAAATACCATAATTTAATATTCCGAAAAATACCATTTCATAAGAATAACCCTACCGTAGGGAGGTGATATCGATATGAAATTATTTTTCAATATTATCATATGAAGTTTAAACCAATGAAATCCATAATTAGCACCTCCGTAGGGATACGCCCGGATCAGTGAGCAAATGCTAATTATTTCATTTTTAAACCAATTATGGAGGCTAGAATTAATAATAATTTTAGGAAAAATACGGAATTAATCGAAAACTAAAATTAATATAATACCACTTAGTCATTTTTAAACCAAGGTTTTAATTCATTTTTCAAGCATAGCATGTAATTAAAAATCGCGACTAATTAAACAACATGCCATCCACAAAATATCAAAAAAAATTAAGCGCAAGATAATTAATTAAATAAATAATTATCCAATCATCATGGCCTTCAAATTCTTCGAACGAGCTTGAAAAATTGAGACGAGAGTTGAACTGAATCTGCGGGCCGAGAGGAAGGCCCATCGGGCCCAGGGTTTGGCCCGTTAGGGTTTCAAAAAACCCTAACTTCCGGAAACCCTAGCCGTCGTCCTCCTCAGCCCTCGCCGCCGTCCTCAGCCGCACCACCGCTGCCATCGTCTTCACACGAGCTTAGAGAGGACATCGCCAAGTGCTTCTGCCGCTGTCGTCGCTCGGAACATGCCGGAAGCATGGCTGAAACGTAGCAGCACCGCAGCCACCATCGCGCAAGGCAACAGCAGCTGCTGCTTCCGTTTCTGCACGCCGCGCCTCCGCCCGTCGTTCCCCTCGACGCCTAGCAGCTTGCCGTGAACTGCTGCAGGTCACCAGCATCATGGAGATGCCGGTTTTCGAGCTGCAGCCGCCAGAAGCTTCACGCGATCCGCTAGGGTTCTTTAAACCCTAGCCGCGCCGTCGCCATGGATGGCGATCGCTTCAGCCCCGCCGCTGCTCCCACTGCTTCTGCAGTTTGTCCGATGCGTCGACGCCGTCGAGGAGAGCAGTCGGAAGCAGCTGCAACATCCGGTGACCACAAACAGCCGCGGTAGGGTCGAAACCCTAGCTGCCATGTTCATCACCGTCGCAGCGCCGCCGCCATTCCTCGATCCCAGTCGTGATGTAGTCGCCTTCTCCATCACCATCGATCGATTACAAGAATTGAAAAATTTACATCGAAATTACAATCGAAAAAAAATTCCTATTCTAACACGATCAACCCTCGTGTGTTTACAACGCAGCCACAAACAGGCTGATTTTAATACAATAATTAAAACCAAAACATTCATATTAACCATGATAATTGGATCTCTGCAAAACAATCAATTGCATCCAATACAAATAATATGAATCTAATAATTATACTTAATTAAATCTACAGAGCCGAGTTGGCTCTGATACCAGTTGTTGGATCCGGGATCCCTCGGATGTAGATTTAATTAATTACAATAATTATTAACATATGAATTCAGATCTTGAAAGCGGAAACCGATCTAAATCATATATATACCTGCTTGCGTATCACCGGTGGAATTCTGAGTCGAGGAAATGATCTTCCACGCACCAGATCTCTGCACACGAGATCTGGCTCTTTCACGTCGACCCCGAAGTCTTCTGGAGTATTCCCTAGCAACCAGAGAAATTCTGAGTGGGCAGAAATCTATTCTCTGTGCCTCCCAGAAGCTGCCGCCCCTCTCTCTCTTTTCTGTGAGAATAAAATCACGTCCTGAACATTTCTACTTCTCTCTTATTTATAATAAGAGGTAGAGTGTTGGAGAGGTTAGGGCCAAGGCTAATGGGCCAGGCTATGCTCTATTGGGCTACTCCAGGGACCTTGAGGAGGATTTGGACTAGGTCTTCCAATATAATTAAATAATCCAAGTATTCTCTAGCCCCGAATACTCTATTTAATTATATTAATATTATAGCCTTTCCACTATAGTAAAATAATATTGCATCGCCGTCCAATCCCAAATTATGACATACCGGGCTCCTCTTTGAATTATATTATTTCCCGTGTTTAAGATATCGCATGTCCATTAATTAATTTAAGCTACTGACTGCTCTAATTAATTAATATCTTATTCCGAGAGTGTACCCGTTCGACCTTATTATTATATCGGAACTTAATCCACCTGCAGGGTTTTGATATAATAATCCTTAGAACACCTCAAGGGGGCATCATCAACTCGGCGCACCGAGACACGATTTCTAGCTATAATATTAATTATCATATTTATAATATTATTACCCAAGATACGGAGATTTTTTGAGTTGCAATAACTCTCACTCATGGTAAATCAAAGCAATAATTATTATAAATACATAATTGAATATTATGACAACTAGAATTAAGAAATAATAATCATCCGAGATGTGATCCTTAATAAGTCAGTATAAAAGGATTTATCTCACCTCGATCCCGTCAGCGCAACTCTGATCGTATGCACCAGTATAAGCTAATAGTCAAGACCAACTATTATCCAACTTATACTACAACCTTAACAAGTAATTCGTCCAAGATTACTTTCAGTTGCGAACACCATTTAACTGTATAAGAAACTGATAATATGATCTTCCGTGCGACCACCCACACCATATTATCTATAATATATAGTGTCGGACGTTTATTTGCATAACCATAACACGAATTAATATGCAAAACATATGACAGAATATTTATTTCCAAAACCAGGAAGAAATTGTTAATAATACAAGCATAAAGTATGCTTTTCAGTATATCAACCCCAACATACCCTACAGTTAACTCCTTCAGAATGCTGATGTAATAAGCACAAACTCTCAAATTTCATGAGGTGTTCTTCAGGATCCCCTTGCCCCTTATACTCAAAAGAAACTGATTTGAAGTTCTTAGGAATAGGGTCAGTTTGAATATCTGCCGAGAAGGGGCTGCTCTCATTAACATAGTCAGGACCATATTCAGATCTGTTTTCCCTTCCAGTGCGGGCTACAGATGTGCCCATTGTCTCTTCTGCTGGAAGGACAAATTCCTTTGCATTTCTCTTTTCAGATGTTTGGTGTGCCTTACGGAGCTCTTCCAGCTCTTTCGCCATGACCCTCATTTGGTCTTGTTGCTCTTGAATCTGCTTCTGGAGTACATCTGTGAGAGTCTTTCCTTGACCAATGTGTGTTTCACGCTCCTCATCATCAGAGGACTCATAATCTGTGAATTGCCCATCCTCTCGGATCTGGGGTAGCTTAGTGATGATGTCCTTAAGGACTTTAGGATCTTGTGATCTGGATGCATATTTGCTTTTCGCCTTTTCATGATTTCCCCTATTCTCGGGGAATGAGGATGGATTGATAGGATCCGTAAGAGTACCAGCCCCGACGACAGCTAATCTCTTTTCCAGGGCTCCTTCCAGAGCTCCGTCTATCATTACTTTCATTTGTTGCAACATCAATGGGGAAAAACTAGATTCCCCTACATTGATCCCCTGGGGCACGGACATGGCCCCAGGATTGGCACTAGAACCAGGGGTAAGATGAGGCTTGTTTGCCTGTCCTTCAGCAGATGATCCCATCATTTGGGCTATGCTGGAGTGTTGATCCATTTTTAAGGAAAATCTGCAAAGATATATGCAGAATTTGCTTGATTAGTGCCTAATATTATATTAGGGCTTCTCCTTTTGTAGGAGGGTAGGGAGCTTCGGGTCCTCTTGTTGGGACTTTTCAAACCATTTCCCTTAAATAATCTTGAGGATTTTTTGTTTAAGCGTTAAGATAGCTTTTCTGTTCCTGGATCTTTTGCCAGGGCTTACCGTTAGCTTATCTTGCTTTTTTTATCAAAAAATCTCTCAAGTTTACAACATATGTGTAGGTGATGTATTTCTACTCACCAAGTATATGAATTGCGGGTTCTCTCCTTTTCTCGAGATTCCTCTGAGATATGGAGGACCTTCTATTACAGCTCTTTAATATTCTATTTTTCATAGGAAAAAGAAATATCAACACACATTGTATATACAGCTTTTTTCTTAAGATTTTTTGTATGAAGATCCATTGAATATGCCTAAACCGATGCTTGGTGTAAAAATAGCGGATATTCAATGAATAAAATAAGAGAGTTTAAGGGAATTATCTTTACTTTGATTGAATTTTCTTTCCTGGAATCATAATTTGCTTAAATCCTCTTTTCTTGTTTTTTATCACAGATCCTACATAAGGCAGAGGAAAAATTGAAACATTTTCATTCATATTTCGGGCAAATTCTTCATCATAATTAAGCATATAAACCAACACCATATCAGTTATACAAAGATTTATATATCTTTTTCATTTGCTTCTTTTTTCGAATAAAGACCGAATCAACATTCAAAGCATTTTTTAAGAAGAAAATCTACGCCTTAGTCAAATGTTTCCCACAGACGGTGCCAGTTGATAGATTGGGTTTTTTATCCATCAACTAATTGAAAAAATTATTACAAAGATACATATAAGGGAACATTTAACTGAAATGAAAATTGATGCTCCTTTTTTGTCTTCGTAATGCTACCTTGAAACAACCTTATGATTTCCGAATTCGCACCGTAACCCTGCAAAACAACAACGGAGGAGCGGGGAGGGTTCCTCCGGGAAGGCACTCTGACGCTCAAGTCAATATGTTTTCTTAAAGAAATGGAGCTCCGCTTCAGCAAAGCTTGCAGCGGAGGTAAAGTATCAGTAAAAGTGCGTACCGTTTCTTGTTGGAGAAGATCAGATATTTATAGTATGATGGAAAGCGAGGGTAAAAGGGTGATTACCTCCAATCCATAGGGTTAACTTAGTCTTTTCAGGGAGACAAGTTAGTTAAACAGAATATTTGGATTATGATTGATGGTTCCCAAAAGTGGGTCCCACGATCACGTTTTCTGCGCACTTCATATGAGGATCTGAGTAAGAGAAGCGAGGACGATGAAGGGTGATCTGCACCTATTATGCTCAGATCACTGACGGAGGATGATCCACACTTGTCGTGTTCAGATCACCGGTAAACCTAATCCAGGGGATCTGAGGGAAATAAGGCATATGTTCGGTCATCACTTCCGCCTTCCAGATCCCAAATGAGAGCTGACAGATTACTCCTTATCAACGTTGTTAGCTCGACGATACCTCTTCGTCCTTTTAAGGAACTTTGAATGAGATCCCTCCTTTATCAAACACCGACTCTTCATCAAACTCTTCAACCTCCGGTTTATCCACTCCTTTCATTGCATCGAAGATTGAGATGGTGAGACTCTCATCATTCACTCTAAAAGTGAGATTTCCCTCTTGCACATCGATGAGAGTTCGACCGGTTGCTAAGAAAGGTCTTCCAAGAATGAGTGGCATATCCTTGTCCTCCAGCATATCCAAGATCACAAAGTCGAGCGGGAAGAAAAACTTATCAACTTTTACCAAAACATCTTCCACTGTTCCTCTAGCATAAGAAATTGAACGATTGGCCATTTGAAGACAAATAGTGGTAGGCTTAATTTCACCAATATTCAACTTCCGAAAAATAGACAAAGGCATCAAGTTAATGCTAGCACCAAGATCACACAAAGCTCTACCAAATGTTTTCCCCCCAACTTCACATGCAATAGTAAAACTTCCCGGATCCTTTTGTTTTAAGGGTAATTTCCTTTGGATAACCGCACTAACTTCCTCTGTAAGATTAATGGTCTTAAAAGAACCAAATTTCCTCTTATTAGCTACGGCATCTTTAAGGAACTTCATATAACCCGGCATTTTACTAAGTGCATCAAGTAAAGGTAGGTTAATTTGTACCTTGTTGAAGATATCCAATAACCTCTTCATCTTTTCATCAACCTTTGGTTTTGCTAAACGATAAAGGAATGGAGCCTTTGTGATCACATCCTTGGTGGGAAGAAGAGCTTCAACCAACACTTCATTTGGAGCCTCTTTTCGAACTTCTTTCCTTGATTCCTCATCATTGGTTGGAGGCTCTTCATAGGGTATGTCTTCCACAAGAACTTTCTCTTCTTTTCTTCCGGATGTGGCTTGATTTTCATAAGCTCTCCCACTCCTCAATGTGATGCCATTACTACCCTTCCTCTCATACAAGTTCTCATCATCCAAATCAAGAGGTAATGCTAAATCTTCCAAACAATTCGACTCAACATGCTCTTAAGAAGCTTCAGGAGTTGGAGTAGGAGTACTACCTTGTGGTTTCTTGTAGAACTTTGCCTTCTCATTAAACTTCTCTTCACCAAGTAACTTCTTTATCTCGGAAACATAATAAACACCTCTTCTTCTATTCATCAAATTCTCATCCTCTCTGACCATGGAATTCCATTGTTGAGCTTCATTCTTGTATGATATTCATGAATCTCTTCCTTCGACTTGCTTTCAATGTCTTCCAAAGGAGGCCAATAATCCGGGACCGTCACGGAATATATATCATTAGCGAAACTCTTTAGTGTACATTCCTTCTCATAAAGGCTATGATCGTGAGACGGATCCCAAGGAGGGACGCTTTGACCACCCCACTTTTTCCTCATATAAAATGGCACATATGGCTTTATATCCTCTTGGATCTCTTGTGAGGGTTCGGAAGATACTTCACTCACCACATGAATTGTGTTACATTGTTTCTTCGGGTTTTCTTGAGCCTTGCTAGAGGATTCTCCGAACTTGTGTTGAGTGGTGACTTGGTTAGCAATTTGGCTAATTTGGCTTTCCATCATCTTGACTTGCTTTGACAATGAAGTGAGTGAATTCTCTAAGGCATTGACCTTTTGGCCTATTTGAGTGATGAAGGAGCTTTGTTGATTAGCCATTTGTGGAACGATGTGCTCAAGAAAAGGGGATGTCCTCTTAGGTTCTTCAATTATCCCTTGAGAAAAGGAGAATCCGGAATGTGAAACTCGAGCATTGCTAGGATTTCAATAAAAGGGATTGGGATGATTCCTAATGTTGGTGTGGTAAACGGGGTTACCACCTTGATTGCCATAAGAATATCCACTTTGGTAATTCCCTTGGAATCCCCCTTGGTTGTTTCCTTGAAATCCTCCTTGGTTGTTAAAGTTGCCATAAGGTCCTTGATGAACATATCTAACTTCTTCATTTCCATTGAACTCCGAAGCGTCTCTAAAATGATCACCGTGCATTTGAGCTCTCCTCTCATTGTAATATGTCTTCTTCAAATTGGCGAGCTCCAAGGCTAAAGTGTCATACCTTGCATCCCCAAGAACCGAGTTCACCCTCTTCGTAGGGTCCCTCTCCATGGGTCATTGATAACTATTGGATGCCATCTCCTCTATGATCCTAAGGGCCCGTTTGGTAGCCGGTATAACCCAGGAAAAGCCGAGATAAGAAAATTCATCTCGGCTTTTCCAGTGTTTGGTATTCGAGAAAAAAATGCCATCGGCCCACGAAAAAACTTGGGCCCGGACTAAATTCACTGTTACACTGGCATATATACTATACCGCCTCTACCCTCAGATAAGTTGTGATAAGTTTTTATTTTCAATTTTAATTATCAATTTTTTATTTTCAATTTTAATTAACAATATTTATTTAATTTAATTAATTTAATTATTTTATTTTAATTATCAATTTTTTATTTTTAATTTAAATTATGAATTTTTTATTTTTTATTTTAATTATCAATTTTTTATTTTCAATTTTAATTATCAATTTTTATTTTTAATTTTAATTAAAAAAATTTATTTTCAATTTTAATTATCAATTTTTTTATTTTTATTTTTAATTTTAATTATCAATTTTTTATTTTTTATTTTAATTATCAATTTTTATTTTTAATTTAAATTATCAATTTTTCATTTTTTTATTTTAATTATCAGTTTTTTATTTTTAATTTTAATTATGAAATTTTTTATTTCAATTTTAATTATCAATTTTTTATTTTTTATTTTAATTATCAATTTTTTATTTTCAATTTTAATTATCAATTTTTTATTTTTAATTTTAATTATCAATTTTTTTATATTTCTTATCCCAACTTATCAATGTTTGTACCAAACACACAATATATTTCTTATCCCAGCTTATCATACTTTTTTTATCTCAACTTATCACAAATTTTGTTATCCACCCTTTTCTCGGTATTGCTACCAAACGAGCCCTAAGAGCTTCTTTAGCATTCCGATTCACGAGGCAACCACCGGAGGTTGAATCCACTATGCTCCTTGTGTGTGGAGAGAGTCCACTATAGAAATTCACTATTTGTTGTGCTTCACTAAAACCGTGTTGAGGGCACTTGCGTAGCAAGTTCCTATACCTCTCCCAAGCTTTGAATAAAGTTTCATCACCATGTTGTGAGAAGTGTGAAATTTCCGATATAAGCTTTTGAGCCTTCGAAGGAAGAAAGTACTTGGCTAGGAAGACTTTGCATAGCTTTTCCCATGTAGTGATCTCACTCTTGTCAAGACTCTTAAACCATTCTTTAGCACGGTCCCTTAAGGATAAATTGAAGAGCTTCATCCGGTACTCCATTAAGTTTCACCGTATCACAAATCTTTAAAAATGTGCTCAAATGAGCATTGGGATCTTCATCGGGCCTCCCTCCAAATTATTCGCATTGGACCATTTGGATGAGGCCGGTCCTTATCTCAAAATTATTTGCATTGACTCGAGGTCCCCATCCACCTCCTTGAAATTGATCCGTTGGTGATTCGAACATTTGGTTAAGAGGAGGTTGTTGAGCTTCTTGAGCCCTCCTTTCTTGTTCATTTCTCCAAGCTTGCATATCATCCAATTCCTTCCTATGAGCCTCGAATTCTTGATTGTTAGCCATATCTTGTTCTTCAAATGAATTTCTTCTTCTATGCCTTCTCTCAAAGTTCAAAATCAAAGGTTGAACAAGTAATCCATTAGACCTTGTGTGCATAAACCTACAAAACAAAAATTAAAAGAAACAATGCTTGAATTAGTAACTCAATAACCAAATCGACTATTGAAACTCAAACTAAGCATTCCCCGGCAACGGGGCCAGATTTGATCGCCCCCCACTTTAGGAGTGAGGGAGATGCAATGATAATCGATGTGTATAATCGAGTCGAATCCACAAGGAAAGTTATGGCGTAAAAGTTTCAACTAGTAATCTAACTATTTAACTACTATCCAAACTACAAAATAACATGATTTTGGATTTTTCCTTTCAATGATCAAATAAACTAAATAACAATGAAAAGTAAGCAACTAGATTTCAAGAACTAATAACAAGCGATTAAAATCAATAGGAAAGAGTTTGGTTCAAAATATAATCTAATAATCACTAGAAGACTAGGTTTAATGATTTGCATGGATTAGCCATTTTAATCTAATTCATATGGGAGTTCTATATATAGTGAACATCAATTCTTCTCTCGAAGCAATCAATATTAGTGGATTAACCTATGACATATATCTCCGCTAGGTCTCAAGATGCATAAATTAACTCCAAATAGCTCAATTAATTATCTAGAAGCTCCTACTAGCAAGAATTACTAATATGGTGTGATTTGATGCCAAGTGTTATGAATTAAAGCCTCCTAAGCATTTAACCAAACACCTTGTATGCACTCAATGATGGCCAATCAATCATGCAATAATATTCAAGACCAAAACCACAAGACATATGAATTAGAAGGTAAATCCAACAACAAAATCCAAAACCTAGTTTTCTAGATCATATCTTCATATATTGGAACCAAAGGGAAATTTAGCTAGACATAATTGAAGAAATTAAATCATGAAAAATAGATGAAATCATGAGGAAAAGAAAAAGAATTAAATAAGGAAGAAGAATCTATGCTTGAATTTAAATTCCAACAAGTGTAGCTCAAACAATCATGAAAATACTAAAGAGGAATGTATAAAATCTAATTAGGGTTCTTGGGGTGTTAAAGTATGAAAAGATACATGAAAAAGGGAAGAATTTAGGGTTCAATACATTAAAAATCAGATTTGGGTCGAATTGGGGAGAATCGGTGCGAGTCGGGATGAGTTCGGGCGAGTTTGGGCGAGCCTTAGTTGCATTTTCGCGCGACAGGCGGCCCATGGCCTGACCACCGGCGGCCTGGTGGGCTGCCGGTCCATGTCGCCAGTCTCTCTTTGGTCCACAGCGGTCCAGGGGTCGCCTGACCGGCGTTCTAGTAGCCTGCCGGTCTGGGCCACCGGTCAAGCGCCTCTTGACCAGTCAACTTCACCTCCTTGCGTGACTTTTCCGTTTTCGCTCGTTCTCTCTCGTCCTAACTCCGATTCACGAACTGCTTTTTGCTACAAACTCCTAATGAACTCCTCTTCGACATGAAATGATCAAATTGGCCAAATAAGTTCTTCATCATTCCTGTAAAAAGCATAAAAAGACTCGAAAGAATGAGGAAAACATATATGCAATAAAACTAGTGAAACCCTAATTATATAACTTGAAATTCCACATATTTAAACATGGGTTTCACTCTAATTAAGCTCGATTCTTTCTCGTTTCCGGCCTTCAACCCTTAGCCACATGAATGCTCTCTAATTCTTACAAAAATAGATTGAAAACCGAGAAAAAACGAGAGAAATGTAAAGTATGCTATAAGTATAAAAACCCTAGCATTTCTACCATTTAAGCACCTAAATCAAGACTCAATCACATGCACATAAAATACGTATTAATCACTTATTCAAACTCTTATACCAATCTTTGGCACAATCTCTCAATGAGAAGCCAAACATCATCATCCTAATTGTGTCGTTGGAGACACCATTTAGCTTCACGGTGTCACACATATCTAAGAATGTGCTAAGGTGAGTGTTTGGGTCTTCCATAGGTGATCCTCCAAATTGCTCACTCTTTATCATTTGAATAAGCCCGGATTTCAACTCAAAGTTGTTAGCATTTATTGTTCCCCACTCACCTCCTTGAAATTGTTGAGTAGGAGGCTCAAACATTTGGTTGAGTGGAGGTTGTTGTGCCTCAGTGGCTCTCCTCTCTTGATCTTCCTTCCAAGCACGAAATTCTTCCATCTCTTTCATAAGAGCTTCCATGTTTTGATTGTTGCCTTCCATAGCTTCTTCTTCAATAGAATTCCGTCTTCTATGTCTTCTTTCAAAGTGCAAAATCAAAGGCTCTACAAGTCTTCCCTTAGACCTTGTGTGCATAAACCTACAAAACAAAAATCAAAAGAACAAATGATTGAATTAGCAACTTAAAAACCAAATCAACTATTGAAACACAAACTAAACATTCCCCAGCAACGGCGCCAAAAATTGATCGCTCTACTTTTGAGGTAGAGAAGATGCAATGATAATCGAATAGTATATTCGAGTCGAATCCACAGGGAATGCTATGGCGTGAGAATTTCAAGTAGTAACCCAGCTATCTAATCACTATCCAAGCTCATGAATAACATGTTTTTGGGTTTTTTTTATAACTAATAAGTAAAGTAAATGACAACTTCAAACTAAACTAAACAAGATAACAAATGATTAACAAATGATAAAAATCAATAAGAGAAAGTATGGTTCCAAATATAACCCGACATTCACTAGAGGCATAGGTTTTGGGATTTGTAAGGATGAACCGATTTAATCTAATTCATAAGGGAGTTCTTTATAGGATATACATTAACTCTTTTCTCAAGACAATCAATATAAGTGGATTAACGTATGACATCTATCTCCGGTAGGTCTCAAGATGCATAAATCAACTCCAAATAGCTCAATTAATTATCTAGAATCTCCTATTAGCAAGAATTACTAATATGTTGTGGTTTGATGCCAAGTGTTATGAACTAAATCTTACTAAGCATTTTAACCAAACACTTTTTATGCACTCAATGATGACAAATCAATCATGCAATAAAAAAAGTCTTAAACCACAAGACATATGAATTAGAAAGCAAATCCAACTACAATATCCAAAAACCTATTAATCTAGATCATGTCTTCATATATTTGAAACCAAAAGGAACTTAGCTAGACATAATTAAAGGAAATAAACCATGGAAAAGAGATGAAATCATGATAAAAAGATAGAGAATTGAATAAGGAAGAAGAAAATGGTCTTGAATTGCAAATCCAACAATTGTAGCTCCAACAATCTTGAAAATACTAAAGAGGAAAGCTAAAAACTAATTAGGGTTCTCAGAATTATTAAAGTATGAAAGATACATCAAAAAGGGAAGAATTTGGGGTTAAATATATTAAAAATCAGGTTTGGGTCGAGTTGGGGCGAATCGGTGCGAGTCGGGACGAGTTCGGGCGAGTTTAGGCAAGCCTAACTCGCCCTTAAGTTGGGAAGTTCACATGACCGGCGGTCTGGGAAGGACCACCGGTGGCCCAGTAGGTCGCCGGTCCAGGTTGCCGGAATCTCTGTCCCCGGCGGCGGGCTGGCCGGCGGCCCAGTGGGTCGCCGGGTCGTCTTCCTTCTCCTTGCGCAACTTTGTCGTTTTCGCTCATTCTCTCCCGTCCTAACTTTGATTCTTGATCCGTTTTTTGCGATGGACTCCTAACAAACTCCTCTTCGACATAGAGTAATTTAATTGGCCAAATAAGTTTTTCATTATTCCTGCAAAAAGCATAAAAGGACTCGAGAGAACGAGGAAAACATTAATGAAATCAAACTAGTGAAACCCTAGCTATATAACTTGAAATTCCACATGCTTGAACATAAGTTTCACTTTAATTAAGCTCATTTCTTCCTTGTTTCCGGCTCTCGATCCTTAGCTACTTGAATGCGCTTTCCAATTCTTACAAAAATAGATCGAAAACTGAGAGAAAACGAGAAAAGTATAAAGTATGCTACAAGTTATGAAACCTTAGCATTTCTAACATTTAAGCACATAAATCGAGACTCAAACACATGCAAAATATACTTGACATGCACATAAAATACGTGTAAATCAAATATCTTCAAGGACTTGAGCCCCCTTTAAGAAACTTTCTATGAAGAAGAAACGGACATGATACTAGATTTTGCTGATGAACCAGTTGATCCAAAGGAAATGGCGAAGCAAGTCATTCAAGCAACAAAGACATAGGCTGTTGATGCTGTCAAGAAACAATATAAAGGAAAAGAGGAGACAGATCAGCTACTTAAATCAGCAGCTTGCTTTTTCGCCTATGTTTATATCCGTGGATCGGAATATAGTAAGGTGTTCAATGCACGCATAGTTTATGGAGAGGACATTGTGGAGCTCACTAAAGCGGATTATCTTCAACAATACAAAATCAGATACTTCAGTGACTTAATCAACCTTGAAGAGGTGTGGAGGAGGATTGATGAGGTACTAGTGCCCCCCGCTGAAGAGTTGATTGAGAGATCAAAGAAAGATGTTCCAGAAATCACTTCACAAACAACCAAAGAAGAAACAAGGATAACAGAAGCTGAATGGACTAAAATAGTGTACCAGATCATAGCAGTTGCTAAGCAGATTTAGCAGAAATTCTTAATCCTACCAATAAGGTGTTGTGCACAGCAACTGTGGTGAAAGATCTAATGGACATTATTAAGAAGTTGAAGCTTTATTAGAAGATCGGAACCAATGTGGAAGAACTCAAAACTTCCATTCAAGAACTTGTGAAAGAGAAAGTAGAAACAGACTGCTTTCATTCAAAGGAGAACAATTATTGAAGAAGCAGAAACTCAACAGATGGATAGATGGTTTGCTAAAATTCATGAACTACTATGCTCCTTATCCAATGCACAAGACAAGATTCGTGCAGAAGTTCAGCTGAAGGAAAAAGTTATGAAGTTTGTTACCTACAAGGAGGTTCAAATCTCCAACAAGGAAATTGAACTACAGCATGTTCGTAATCAACTCAAGGAGGAGCAGGAGAAGATGAAAGCTGCTGTTGGTATGGAGGAAACAATCAAAAATCAAGGCGATGAAATTGAGGCCTTAAAAGCGAAGGTAGAATCGCTTGAAGGCGATGTCAAGTCAAGGAAAAAGCGACATATGAACTTGGAAATTGAGCTCGAGAAGGCTAACAAAGAAAACACGAGATTACAAAATGAGCTCAGTACAACCAAGTATGAGAAACAGGTGATTGAAGAGAACACCTCTACCAAGAGAGTTTCTAAACTTGAGGCAGAAGTGCAGAGACTTCACATAAAAGCGAGCAATATAAAAATTGCGCTCTCAACTAGCCAAGAAGCATACAGAGAAATCGCTTTAGCTTTCGACAAGCAAGAGCGAGAATTTGAAGAAAAGGTGAAGCTGGCTGTAGAGTTCAAACCAGTGATGGAAAAATTGCTAAAGGACAGCGTGGCAATGACCGATGAAGCCATTACACAATTGCCTACCATTGCTCAGATGGAAAGCGGACTCACTCATCTCTCTCAACTGAGGAATCAAGTCTCTACCACTTCTCAACCCATTATCCCTCAAGCAAGTGTTGGTGAGGCCAACAAGGGGAAAAATGAAGGGTTGAAGCGAACGCCAGAGGGAGTGAGTGCTGGTGATGAAGGAACAAAGAAGCAGCATAAGGTAAAGTGAGTAGTGATCAAAGATGATGCACCGAAAAGTGCTAAAACTACAAAATCGGTTGATATTGCTGCCCCGCTTCAACTGGGAAATATTAGACCTCACCAACAAGGAGTGAAAATGAGTTTGAGGGGAGCAATAACAGAAGAAGAATTGAAGGAGGAGCAGTTGAAGGTATACAATGAAATATACCCCGAGTATCATTACAGATGGGGAGAATAGTACTTTCTCTTATATCAAAGATATGCTCCTAAAACTGACGAGGAGGCCAGATATGGCTGAAGAAGAAAGCATGTTCAAAGATAATGAGAAATGAGAATCGCTTATCCAACAGAGAAACGATGAAGAAAGATGCAGTGGAAGCCACTCTTAAAGCGTTTTGCGAAAACCTTTTCAAAATGCTTGAGGAAAAAGCATGCATACACATACAGAATCGATGGGGTGCTCAACAGAATTGCAGAAGAAATAAGAGCTAACAAAGAAGCAAACTCCCATGCCTAAGATATTGAGTACATTAATGAAGAGGAATCTGTGGACCCGGAGTGGGAGGTGGCCAAAGAAAAATTCATTAAGTGGCATTATTTCCGGAACGTCTGGAGAACAAAATTCGAGATGAAGGTGTTCATCACTTTCATGGAGCAATTTTATCTCACTATTTGGACAAGAATATATCACTAGGCCAAAAGGAGAGCAATCTTGATCAAGCCACCATCCAAGACTTTTCTCCCAATTCCTACCAAGATAGGCACCAACCACAAGGACTTTGGTTTCCTTCAAAAAGAAGTGATCACATGTTGCAAGGCTTTGAGGTATGGAGACAACCCAACAACTGAGCAGATCAAGGAAGCAAATGAGAAAGTCTACAGTGTATACAATGAACCCCCACCAAAATTCTAAATGTCCTTATTCATCTAAATAATGCTTATCTCTATAATCACTTCACATCATATATGAGATAATCATTATTCATCCTCAAACAAAGTCTTATCGATTATTAATTTATAGCATTACGTTATTTCACTCGCAATAATGTCTGCATTAAGGCAGTTGGATAAAAGTGAAAATTCTATCATCTCGCTTTCTAAAATTGCTCTGATACCTAGTCAAAGCAAGTCTATCGCTTTGATACCTATTTAAGTTAGAACATTCACTCTGTTACTTTCATAAGAAAGTACTTTGCTTAGAATCTATTAGATTTATTAAGTTAGATCTATAGGGTTTTGGCATCATCAAAAAAGGGGAAATTGTTAGAATATTTGTTAAAGGGAAGCGGAATCTATTTGTGCTTTAATAAAATATATTTCTCTTGATTAGATTCCAAAACCCTAAAGATCTTTCCCTTATAATTTTTGATGTAAGCTAGTATCGCTTGATATAATTTTCAATGTATTAGAAAAGCTCACTTGTTAGGGAGCTATATTTCTACAAGTGTATTTTGTTTCTAGAAAAAGGAAAGTGAAGCAAAGCCAAACAAAGTGAAGTAAAGCTGAGCAAAAGTGAAAAGAAAAAAAAGCGAAGAAAGATTTATAAGTTCAAGTTTGCTGGAAGCAACAAGTCTCAAGCAATCACTTCTATAAAGTGAAAAGCGACTATAGATAAAAGCGACTTCAAGAGAAGAACTCGTGCAGGAGCAACTCACAGAAAGCGACATCAGTACAAGCGAAAGTGGAAATAGTATCCAAAACTGATGAAGCGCTCGTGAGAAAGAACGAGCAGCGCTAAGTGAACTGGAGTTTGAACTTCAAAATTTAAACTCTGCAACAGTTTGTACACTTCATTAATACGGCGCGGAGGTCAGAGGATGCGTGGAAGATTGTTATTGTTGGTCCCAGAAAGAGTTCATTGGTGTATGGGGGGGGGAATACACCAATTTCCAATGATTTTTTATTTTAATGCAAACTGACAAACACGAACTGACTGAGGTGAACTGAGTCAGGTAGTTTGATCAGAGTGTGAGTTCAGTTTATCCAACTCAGACTGTAAATAACTGAATTTGTTAAACTGAACTAGGTGCGGAAGATGATGGCAAGTGTTGGAAAACTCTTTTAATAAATCATTCTCTAAACTAACAGTTTGATAAGTGTGTGCACCTGAGTGTGCTTATTATTATGACAGTTTAAGAACAGATATGCTGTAAAGAGAGAATAAAGAGAGAAAGATCGAGACACGAGACTTTATCATGGTTCGGAGATAGCCCTCCTACATCCACGTCAGATCTTGCGATCTGAAATCCCTTACTTTGGATTTCCTTCTCTCTTCTTTATACTGGTTGAGAACTAGCCTTAATCTTCGTCTGTTCTTCGACGAAGACCAAACACGAGTTATGGGTCGTGACCCTTACAACCTTTCTTTACAACTTACAATAAAACAAAACTTAACTGCTAAACTCTTCCTTGTTGCAGAGCTTGACTGTACTCTACAATGGTGGAAGTTACAACTCTTCTATCTACTAAAGTATATCCTATCAGAATATGTAGAGAGAGTTTAAGTAAGTAATCTAGACAGTAGTATACGTCTAGACTCAGATTCTAGAATGAGAAATCTCATTATCCACACTTGGGAAACCCGTCTAATTTCGAGTGTTGAATGATTTGAGCATGAGAGATTTCTTCAGTGATTTGGCTTAAAATCTTTTAGCTTCTCGTGTTTGATTCTGGAATGGAAGAAGGTTTTTATAGGCTTTATTGAAATAGAGCCGTTGGATGTGTTAGAACGGTACTCTAACACATTGCAGCTTTTTCCCATTGAGGCAATTCAGTTTACTAATTGAGATCTAGTAAACTGATCAGATCAACCAATGTAAGCAGGTTGATGTTTTATCTTCGATCTGGAGTCTTCAACAAACTTCTTTCAAACTGCGAGTCTTGAACTCTTCAAGGCAGGTGCTGGACTCCTACAATCTGGTTAACCAAGATCTGCCTAAATTAGATCATCAAACTGAGCTATACATGACAGTTTGATCTAGCAACCTAACTCTAAAAACTTCTAAGTGTTATTTTGATAAACATCATTAAAACTTACAAACTGAGTGGGGGTTCCCAACAATTTCCCCCTTCTTGATGATGTCGAAACCAACACCTTACACAATAATTCATATGTAAAGAAATGTACAGTTCAGTACATTAGAAATCATAGAAGAAAAAAAATGAAGTTGTATTTAATAGCAACTTGGACAAAGATAGATTATCAACAAGGCTTCAATTAAGAAAGTACTTCATTAGGTAATTCACAACTTACAACAGAAACAAAACTGAACAGATTACAGTAAGCTAGACTGCACAGTTACATTGTTAACTCCTTATGCAATGTTATCCATCTTCCCCCTAAACAAGATCTTCCCTCTTAACAGCAGATTAGCTTATGTTTCTTGTTGTTCTTAGGGTAGTCTTCTTGTTATAAAGATCCTGGATTATCTCTACTAGGATTTTCCTTCCCTTATTACACTTCCTCTATTTGGAAGACTTATCACCTTCCTCTGAGTTCTTCTTCTTTTTTGCCACTATATTGCCATCTTCTCCCTTTTCAATATCATCAAAATGTGACACGGATGAAGGACCCGTTGGATATAACGATCCAAGAACCCCATATATAAGAGATAGGCAGCGGACACCCTAGATCGAGAATCTAGTTTGATCACCCCTAGAGCTTGTAAAACCTAGACCCGTTGGCTATGAAATTAGCCAAGAACCTTGGTATGATTGAACACCACAAGACCTTGCTCACAAGTCTTGATAAGTTCCTTAATCAAGTGAAATACTCTACAAAGAGAATTCAACTCACAATTTTGGTTTATCATTCAAGTGTTGAAGTTTACAAATGACTAGAAGCTTATTTATAGGCTGAATAAGACTCTAGACTTCCTCAACACTTATAACTATACTTAAGACACTTAAATAGACTCAAATGAACATAAATAACATGAGTGACTCTTGAGTTTTGTAATAGCCACTCATTAACACTTTATTTAAGTAATTAAAATGAATCTTTATTTAGGCTTCCTCTTCATGGACGAAAATTCCATATTGGATCTTCATTTTGGGCCTCCAACATCTGATGTATAATGAGCCCACTCTTCAATTGTGGATCAGCCCGTCAACTTGAATAAGATTCACCATTTGGCCCATTATAGATTGGTCTTGGACTTGGGCTCCAATTTCAACAAGTAAAAACATCATGGACTTCTTTATCTTCTTAGCTCTAGCTCATGTAATTGGTCCACCTTGAATCATCAAAGGATCCATCTTGTTATTCTTGAGCAGCTTGGTTAATTCCCCATCATTTTGAATTTGTGCATAATGTTTTTTGTCTTACGCAGGTTCCAACAAATATGTCTCTCTATCCAAGTTAAGGATAATGACAGCTATGATGAAGCAGTTAGATGTCAACTAGGCCATATTGCTTGTCAATCTATTGATTAAAGAAGCCGGGTTGGAGACAGAGACCGGGTCGTGGATCAGCTTCATGCTACTTAGCCGACTGCTGGACCATGTTTGGTCGAACATAGTTGCGATCTCCGAGGACCAACTGGTGCCCCATTCTGAAAGGCAGTTGGAGATGCAGATCGGCATGCTCCCGCACATGATCAAGAAAGCCGACGCTCCCACCAAGAAGTTGTTGCTGAGGATGAAGGCCAGCAAGGCAGTCCTGCCCACTGTCTCAGCCGTAGTTGGAATCGGGCCATCTCCCGCTCCTTAATCCAAAGAGAAAGGAAAAAGGGTACCTATTGAAAAGGCAAACCCCTCAAGGTCCAAGAGAGTAACTCATTCTCAGAGTTTTCTTACCTCCCCAACAGTTCTCGCTCTTACTGTATCTCCCCTTCTGGCTGTCAAGCTGGAAGCCAGTCAATCTGCTTCCCCTCCTTCTACCTTTGTCAAACTGGAGGAAGGTCCATCTGTTGCTGCTCCCTCTACCTCCTCAGCTCACGATCCAACTGGAACTGAAGAAAGGATCATGGCCTTCATCAAGGCCGAACTGAGAACAATATCGAGAAAGCTCAATCAGTTCGAGCTGGCTGACATTCAAAGGCAAGCTGTGGTCAATGAGAAAATTGAAAAGGTAGACTCCATCATCATCAATGAACTTAAATGAGTCAATGTCAAATTTGACCAGTGCCTTAAGGAGCTGCACGATGAAGTCTCTTCTCTCGCCAAGACTACAGTGAAGGAGACCATGGAGACCCACGCACCCTCAATCTTTGCAGAGTACGGCCTTGCCCAAATGTCGGATGTGGCAGCTCTCGAAATTTACTGTGAGGATTACGTAGATCGCCAGGTCGAAGCTCTACAAGTAGAGAACGCCAAACTCTGGGAATTCATCCGAACCCATTTTGATGGGAAACCAACCAAGCTGCCCAAGAACAACAAGATGGATCCTTTGATGATTCGAGGTGGACCGATTACAAGGGATAGAGCTAAGAAGATAAAGGAGTCCATGATGCTTTTGCTTGTTGAAATTGGAGCCCAAGTCCAAGACCAATCTACAATGGGCCAAAGGGTGAACTTATTCAAGTTGATGGGCTAATCCACAATTGAAGAGTGGGCTCATTATACATCAGATGTTGGAGGCCCAAAATGAAGATCCAATATGGAATTTTCATCCATGAAGAGGAGGCCTAAATAAAGAGTCATTTTAATTACTGAAATAAAGTGTTAATGAGTGGCTGTTACAAAACTCAAGAGTCACTCATGTTATTTATGTTCATTTGAGTCTATTTAAGTGTCTTAAGTATAGTTATAAGGGTTGAGGAAGTCTAGAGTCTTATTCAGCCTATAAATAAGCTTCTAATCATTTGTAAACTTCAACACTTGAATGATAAATGAAAATTGTGAGTTAAGTTCTCTTTGTAGAGTATTTCACTTGATTAAGGAACTTATCAAGACTTGTGAGGAAGGTCTTGTGGCGTTCAATCATACCGAGGTTCTTGGCTGATTTCATAGCCAACGGGTCGAGGTTTTACAAGCTTTAGGGGTGATCAAACTAGATTCTCGATCTAGGGTGTCCGCTGCCTATCTCTTATACGTGGGGTTCTTGGATCGTTATATCCAATGGGTCCTTTAACTGTATCATTTTTGGTATCAGAGCAATCTGGTATTGATCTGAACCTTTATCTCTCTCTATCTTATTGTTTTGTCTTTTCATTTGAAAAAAAAAACGTGAAAAAAAAGTCAAGAAAAAAATATATATATATAAAAAAACAAAAATCAGTCAAAAAAAACAGAAAAAAAGGAGTTTAACAAAAAAAAAAGTTCAAGTACACTATTATATTCTAGATTCAAGCTTTAGTTAGTGTCAACCGAGAGATCCATGTCTAAGGGCTGAAGTTGGTTGAGTGCTTCTAGTCTTGTTCTTATCTTGATTTTGTTCTTTTTCATTTGAAATCCTACAAGTGAGAATTGAGTGGTAAAAGGCTTGAGTGGTGAGGTTATTAGAGGGGAGATAAAAGCCAACGAGTGATACATGAGTGTTTTGAAAGGATTATTTTATGTGATACACGAGTGAACTGTGAGGAAATGTCTGGCACAAGTGACAATCAAAACTCACATGAAGTTGTGTTGTAAGCCATGCAACAACAATTCACGAGGATAGGAAATGTCATGGAAAATATAACAGATCGCTTGGAGAGGTTGGAACTTCAAATACCACAAAGACGAGATGGAGAAGGGGAGTCGGAAGGAGATGATGATGCTGTATCCATGCATCAAGGTCCAAGGCGAAATAGAAGAAGGCATTGAAATGAAGTGGATCGTGACTTGGGAAGCATCAAATTGAAAATCCCTACTTTTCAAGGAAGGAGTAATCCGGAAGCATATTTGGAGTGGGAGAGAAACGTTGATCTCATTTTTTAGTGTCACAACTATTCCGAGGAGAAGAAGGTTAGACTTGTTGCCATTGAATTCATAGATTATGCTATAGTTTGGTGGGATCAATTGGTGACAAATCGAAGGCGTTATGGAGAAAGACCAATTTCTTCTTGGGAAGAGATGAAAGGCATTATGCGCAAGAGGTTTGTCCCTTCTCATTATTTTCATGAATTGTATCAAAAACTTCAATCTATGAATCAAGGTACGAGATCTGTTGATGAGTACTACAAGGAGATGGAGATTGCCATGATTAGGGCCAATGTTGAAGAAGATCGAGAAGCAACCATGGCTCGATTCCTATGTGGGCTGAATAAGGAGGTAGCCGATATTGTTGACCTTCAACACTATGTGGAGCTCGAGGATATGGTGCATATGGCAATGAAAGTGGAGCGGCAATTGAAGAAGAAAGGAAAGTTCCAAAAGAATTTTCCAACTAGTTCTCAATCTTCAAGGCCGAAGGAGTGGACATCATCCATATCATCTTTTGACTCAGCCTCTAAACCTCATAATGATGGTCTAAAAATAAAGTCTAATGAAAGTGATAAGGGGAAAGGTATTTCTACTTCTAATTCAGCTACTAGAAATAGAGATATCAAATGCTTTCGATGTCAAGGTTTTGGGCATATTGCATCTCAATGTCCAGACAAAAGGGTGATGGTTTTGAAGCCAAACGGAGACATAGAATCTGAAAGTGAGCAAGAGGATGACAATGGTGAAGATATTCCATTGGAGGAGATTGCACTGGAACATAGAGAGCTATTAGTGGTTCGAAGAGCTCTCAACGTGCAAGCCAAAGTTGATAATCAGCAAAGGGAGAACATTTTCCACATAAGATGTTTGGTCCAAGGTAAACTTTGCATGTTGATTATTGATGGTGGGAGTTGTACTAACGTTGCAAGTTCAGAAATGGTGGAGAAATTGAACTTATCAACCGAAAAACATCCACACCCATACAAGTTTCAGTGGCTGAATGAATGTGGAAAAATTTGTGAGAAAATAGGTTCTAATTTCATTCTCAATTGGAAACTATAAAGATAAAGTCCTTTGTGATGTGGTTCCAATGCATGCTAGTCATATTCTGTTGGGGAGGCCGTGGCAGTTCGATCGAAGAGTACTTTATGATGGATTTCGCAATCACTACACCTTCAAGCACAACAACAAATCCATCATGCTCATTACATTGACACCACAACAAGTGCAAGAAGACCAGCTGAAATTGTCTCAATCAAGGAGGGCTCGTGAGGTTGAGGGTAAAAAAAGTGAGGAAATTGAAAAAGAGTCTAGTGAAAAAAAGAGTCGAGAGAAAAGTAAGAGTGAGGGGAGAGAAAAACAGAATTTCTATGTGAGAGCAAAAGAAATTAAGAGTGCAATAGTTGAAGAAAAGAGTGTGTTAGTCTTAGTGTACAAAGAGTCGTTCTTTAGCACTAATGAGTTAACCCAATCTTTGCTGAGTACTTTTGTGTCTCTTTCGCAGGAGTTTGAAGATGTTTTTCCTGATGAAGAACCAAGTGGATTACTGATCCGCCCTACTTTTGAGGGTAGGGAGAATGCAATAAAAATCAATTATAATATAATTGAGTCAAATCCTCAAGGAATGCTAGGTCGTTTAAGATTCAAGTAGTAATCTAATTATCTAACTACTATTCAAGCTTACAAGTGATATGTTTTTGTGTTTTTGATTAGCTAATGAGAAATATAAAGTAAGCAACAAACTTAAACCTTAACTAAACAAGTAAACAAGTAATCAAACTAGAAGAAATCAATAGGAAATAAAAGTGACTCCAATTATACTTCAATTAGGTCTAAGTGATAGGGATGTAACACTCTAACTAGAATTAGCCATTTTAATCCAATTTCATGTGGGAAACCTCCTAAATATGATTCATTCAACTTCGTTGCAACTAAACCAAGTGGATTAATGAAATACCTAATTCCGACTAGGACATCAAGTATAACATCAACTCCCAATAGCACATGGAGTTCTTTAGCCCTACTATATCTAGCATGCAAATCTCTTGATCCTAGCATCTAATCTAAGCCTCCTAAGTATTAGATCAAACACTTGGTATGCAACTATGGTGATCAAGAAATTAACACATAGCCCCAAGAGAAATGAACAATAAATTAGAAGGTAAATCCATAATTAAAGCTTAATCCCATCACTTATCCCTAATCTACATATAATTGGAATCATAAAGAGAACTAGCTAGACATGATTAATGAAAATAAACCATAGAAAGTAAATGAAATCATGCTTAAAAGATAGAGAATTCAATAAGGAAGAAGAATATCGTCTTGAATTGCAAATCCACCAAGTGTTGCTCCAACAATCTTGAATTTACTAAAAAGGAAAGAGGGAAAAATTTCTAGGGTTCTAAGAATGTTAAAATATGTAAAAGATCCACAAAATAGGAAGATTTTAGAGTTAAATACATAATAGGTGAGTTTTGGGTCGAGTTGGGACGAATCGGGGTGAACCGGGACGAGTTCGGGCGAGTTTGAGTGAAGAGGGGCGGCCAACCGGCGGTTGGGACGGCGGCCCAGCCACCTGCCATGTGGGTTGCAGCCCAGGTCACCGGAAACTCTATCCCTCAGCCGGCCAGCCGGCGGCCTGGCCGGCGGTCCAGCCGGGCGCCGTCTGGGTCGTAGTCGGTCCGGTCATGTTGCGCAGCTCCACCGTTTTCGCTCGTTCTCCCTCGTCCAAACTCCGATTCTCGATACGCTTTTTGCTATGGACTCCTAACGAACCCCTCTTTGACATGGAATGATCAAATTGGCCAAATGAGTTCTCCATTGTTCCTGAAAAAAGCATAAAGAGACTCGAGAGAACGAGGAAAACATAAATGAAATCAAACTAGTGAAACCCTAACTATACAACTTGAAATTCCACATTTAAGAAACAAGTTTCACTCTAATTGAGCTCGATTCTCCCTCATTTCCGGCCTTCGATCCCTAGCTACTTGAATGCTCTTTTAAATTCTCACAAAAATAGATTGAAAACTGAGAAAAACGAGAAAATTCTAAAGTATACAAAGAGTTAAGAAACCCTAGCATTTCTAACATTAAAACATACAAATCAAGCTTCAAATATATTCAAAATACACTCAACATGCACATAAAATACGTGTTAATCAATTACCTCCATTAAGAGGTATTGAGCATCATAGTGACTTTGTTCCGGGAACTGTCCTACCTAACCGACCAGCTTATAGAGCCAATCCAGAGGAGACAAAAGTGATCCAAAGACAAGTTGAAGAGTTGTTGGGGAAAGGGAAAATTCATGAGAGCTTGAGTCCATGTGCTGTACCGGTGATTGTTGTGTCCAAGAAGGATGAATCTTGGAGGATGTGCACTGATTGCTGAGCAATCAACAAAATAACAGTTAAGTATTGCTATCATATTCCTAGGTTAGATGATATGCTTGATGAGTTATTTGGAGTTGTTGTGTTTAGCAAAATTGATTTGAAAAGTGGTTATCATCAAATTCGAATTTGTGAGGGGGATGAGTGGAAAACTGCTTTCAAAACGAAGTATGGTCTTTATGAGTGGTTAGTAATGCCTTTTGGTTTAACTAATGCACCTAGTACTTTCATGAGGTTGATGCACCATGTTTTGAGAAGTTTTATTGGAAAATTTATGGTTGTTTACTTTGATGATATCTTGATCTATAGCAAAAACGTGGATGACCAACTTGATCATGTACATGTTGTTTTAGACACTTTAAGAAAAGAATCTTTGTATGCTAATCTTAAGAAGTGTTCTTTTGCATGGATAAGTTGTTTTTCTAGGTTTTGTTGTAAGTGCTCAAGGAATTGAAATGGAAAAGGAAAAGGGGAAAGCTATCTTAGATTGGCCTGTTCCTCAAAACGTGGCACATGTAAGAAGTTTCATGGTCTTGCTAATTTTTATAGGAGATTTGTGAAAGATTTTAGCACCATTGCTGCACCATTGAATGAAATTGTGAAAAAAGATGTTGGGTTTCATTGGGGGGAGAAACAAGAACATGCTTTTAATCTTCTTAAAGAGAAGCTAACTACTGCACCTATTCTTGCTTTGCCTAATTTTTATAAAATGTTTGAGCTTGAATGTGATGCATCCAGAGTAGGTATAGGTGTTGTTTTGTTGCAAGAAGGAAAACCAATCGCTTACTTTAGCAAAAAATTAAAAGGAGCTCAATTGAATTATCCCACATACGACAAGGAGTTATATACTTTAGTGAGAGCTTTGGAGATATGGCAACATTACTTGTGGCCAAAGGAATTTGTCATTTATACGGATCATGAATCTCTCAAATACCTCAAAGGTCAAGGTAAGCTTAGCAAGAGACATATTAAGTGGGTGGAATTCATTGAATCATTTCCATATGTGATCAAGTACAAAAAAAGGGAAGGAAAATATTATGGCTGATGCGTTGTCTCGAAGGTATGCTTTGATCACTACTTTGAGTACTAAACTTCTTGGTTTTGAGATGATTAAGGAGATGTATGCCGATGATTCTAATTTTGCTTCTATTTACTTAGCTTGTGAGCATGCTGCATATGACAAGTTCTATAAGCATGAGAGTTATTTATTTAGAGAGAACAAGTTGTGCATTCCTAAGTGTTCTGTGTGTGAGTTGCTTGTGCGTGAAGCTCATGGTGGTGGTTTAATGGGTCATTTTGGAGTTCATAAGACTTTAGAAGTTTTGTATGAACATTTCTTTTGGCCTAAAATGCGTACTGATGTTGAAAGAATTTGTAGTAGATGTATCACTTGCATACAAGGTAAGTCTAAATCACATCCACATGGATTGCATACACCTTTACCAATTCCTACTTCACCTTGGGAGGATATTTCCATGGATTTTGTTTTAGGTTTGCCTAGAACAAGGAAAGGTAGAGATTCAATTTTTGTGGTGGTTGATAGATTTTCAAAAATGGCACATTTCATTCCATGTCATAAGAGTGATGATGCATCTCATGTTGCTGACTTGTTCTTCAAAGAAATTGTTCTTTTGCATGGTGTTCTGAGAACTATTGTGAGTGATCGAGATGCTAAGTTTGTGAGTCATTTTTAGCATGTATTGTGGAATAAATTGGGAACTAAACTTCTATTTTCTACTACTTGTCATCCACAAACCGATGGGCAAACTGAAGTAGTTAATAGAACTTTGTCTCAATTACTTAGGACTTTGGTTCAAAAGAATTTGAAAAGATAGGAAGAATGTTTACCATTTGCTGAATTTGCTTATAACCGAAGTGTTCATTCAACTACTAACTTTTCTCCATTTGAAGTTGTTTATGGCTTTAATCTATTGAGACCACTTGATCTTATCCCAATTCCAATTGAGGAACGTGCAAGTCTTGATGGTAAGATAAAGGCTGAAATGGTGAAAAAGTTGCATGAAAACGTGAGGCTTAACATTGAAAAGAGGACGAAGCAATTTGTCAAGCAAGCAAACAAGGGACGAAAGATGGTGATCTTTGAACCGGGAGATTGGGTTTGGTTACACTTGAGAAAGGAGAAGTTCCCTACAAAAAGAAAATCTAAGTTGCAGCCAAGAGGAAATGGTCCATTTCAAGTGATCGCAAGAGTGAATGATAATGCTTACAAGCTAGACCTTCCGGGTGAGTATAATGTAAGTGCTACTTTCAATGTTGCTGATTTATCTCCTTATTTTGGTGATTTAGATTCGAGGACGAATCCTTTTGAAGAAGAAGGGAGTGATGGGGAATCAACCAAGCTGCCCAAGAACAACAAGACGGATCCTTTGATGATTTGAGGTGGACCGATTACAAAGGCTAAAGCTAAGAAGATAAAGGAGTCCACGATGCTTTTGCTTGTTGAAATTGGAGCCCAAGTCCAAGACCAATCTACAATGGGCCAAATGGTGAATTTTATTCAAGTTGATGGGTTAATTCACAATTGAAAAGTGGGCTCATTATACATCAGATGTTGGAGGCCCAAAATGAAGATCCAATATGGAAATTTCGTCCATGAAGAGGAGGCCTAAATAAAGAGTCATTTTAATTACTTAAATAAAGTATTAATGAGTGGCTGTTACAAAACTCAAGAGTCACTCATGTTATTTATGTTCATTTGAGTCTATTTAAGTGTCTTAAGTATAGTTATAAGTGTTGAGGAAGTCTAGAGTCTTATTCAGCCTATAAATAAGCTTCTAATCATTTGTAAACTTCAACACTTGAATGATAAACAAAAATTGTGAGTTAAATTCTCTTTGTATAGTATTTCACTTGATTAAGGAACTTATCAAGACTTGTGAGCAAGGTCTTGTGGCGTTCAATCATACCGAGGTTCTTGGCTGATTTCATAGCCAACGGGTTGAGGTTTTACAAGCTCTAGGGGTGATCAAACTAGATTCTCAATCTAGGGTGTCCGCTACCTATCTCTTATACGTGGGGTTCTTGGATAGTTATATCCAATGGGTCCTTCATCTGTATCACAAAGAAAATGCGATACTCCGGCTTTAGCAGTTTTCGGTTGAAGGTCAACAGGTCGTATTCCTTCTCCAGTTTGATCAGTACTTGCTGGTAGACTTCTTGTACGGCAGAGAGAGGAATCTCTTCGATTATGCAAATACTTCCTGCATTTGCAAGATTGTATGCTTGCATCACCAAGGGTAGCACCGGGAGGGTTTGGACCGGTTCTCCTTCGGCTATGAGGCAAAAAGTTGCTGATGCTGGATCTGCATCCACCGTCATGAGAGAACAGTAGAATTGGGCGATGTACCTCCGGAAAAATGGGAGGGCCTCGCGGAGATGATGTTGAAGAATCCGTTGCATTTGGAAATGGATTCGAACAACGGATTGAGAACTCCATACCTGAAGTTATCAAGGATGGCAATCTTCTCGGAGAAGATTTCCAGCATGATTTCCTCGACTTGCTGAGATAAATCTGCAGCCATTTGAATGAATGAGATTTTTTGAGAGATTTGAGAATTGCAAGAAGTTAGAAAAGCACACAAGTGTAGAATGAATTTCTACGAAGCACAACACTGTGTATATATACATGTGGTTTATCTCAATGGTCAAGATTAATTAATTAAATCCTGGGCGGTTAAGATTGTGCATGCGTGTGTGACGTACAATTGTGGGCGGAAACATGGGCGCGTGGACTACGAGTGGGAGAAGCGAGTGGGTTACACGCAGATTGCCATTCCACCGAACAGTCGGATAAATGATATAAATCCCTTGATTTACACAAAACTTTTCATATTCTTGGTAAAGATCTAATAAAATCTTCGAATGTGTCAGAGTAATGATGATTAAGTAAGGTACATGCGTAGGAAGATAGGTTTAGCTCTAGAGATTGATACAACATCTCTAATTCCCCCTTAATCTAAGGTAGACGAATCTAAGATTTGGAACGTCAGTTTGTTGATCCAGTTAGGAGTCATTCCAAACTGTTGATCTCATGCAGATAGTTGGGCCTTGTCATGTGAGATGCAAAAGAATAACAGTTTGAGAGGTGAACTTGACACTTCAAACTGGAGGGATGACTCGAACTGGTTTGCCTCCATCAACCTGGCATAGTGTTCTAAACTAGGTTCCCAATAATGATCAGTTATGCATTAAGAATCTGAACTGATAATGAGTAGTTCAGTGCACGTGGTTGTGACTCGACATGTCTGTTGTACGAGAGGAAGTCCTTGTTGAATATTGGGCGCTTCATGCATTCACTGCCGATGATCCAGACTAAAATACCGGCAGCTAGGCTTCCATTCTCGTATCTTCCAAACTGCAATTAGACAGTTTTGACAACCCATCTGAAAATATGTGTCTTGTCAGCAATTTGCGTACCTCCAGATTGGTTCGATTGTGTTCCCTTCTTTCTTGATAATCTCCTCTTGAAATATCGAGGAGTAGGCTGATATTGCATCCTGCAATAGAAGGGGTCCTCACTGTATCCAGACTGGTAGTAGGGTTGATAAGCAGAATGATAGTAGACTGGATAAGTAGGTTGCTCATAATAACTGTGCTGACACCATTGATCTGGGTGTTCAGTTTGATATTCATACTGGTAGACGTTGGATTGATATGGTTCTTGATAGTACTGTTGTTGAAGGTGGTAGTGTTGATGGTTCCACTGCTCATAATAATTATGTTTGGTACAGTCAGATCTCATTTTCTTCAATTTGAGAGCAGTTTGAGACTTCTTTTTCTTCTTATCAGACTCCCCCTTGGATGATGAGAGAGAGATTGATTTCTTCTGGGCTGTCTGATGGAGCTGACTTCTTGAAGTAGATGGGGCATGCTCCTTGATTAGTATTCCTAGGGTTGATGAGCTGGATTCTTTTTTTGATTCGTTTGTCTAGTAGGGACTGCTGGGCTGGCTTAGTGTACTGTTTGTCATTTGATTTGACGAACTGAATTTTGTTAGCCGCAGTTTGACCTTGATTCTTCATTTGACCATTAAACTCTAATCCAATTTTAATTGAAGGGTTTCTTTGAACTCAATGGATTTCTTCCAACTTGTCTTTTCCCTTGAACATGCGATTGACTCTACTTTGTAGGAGAGATTCCTTCTCGATCAATCCTTCATATTGATTCGTCAGATCAGTTAATCGCTCAACGAGAGAGACGATTTCTCTATACTTTTCTTTGAGCATCATCTTGTAGTTCTCATTCTCTTCTTCCATTTATTTTCCGACGAGTACCATTTCTTGGAACATGGCGATAAGTTTCTTGTAATTGGCAGTTTGTTGACTAAACTTCTCCCAAGGCACCATCTTGGGTGGGTCGTCATCTGCAGTTTCGTCATTAGAAAGTATAGAATTAAAGAGATCAGTGATTACCTTCGGTTCATCAGTTGGGTTGTTGAAACCTATGTAGAACTCTTCTTCATCATCGTTCTCATTAACCTCATCAGCAAGGAGAACTTGCTCAGCTATGATAATCACTTCATCATCAAATTCTTCATCTGCGATGTAATCTTTATATTCTTGAAATAGAGAAGCTATCATGATATAAAAAAAATGACAGTAAAGAGAAATTTTCTCGGATCTGGTTCAAGTTGACCAAAAGCTTTAAAAATTGGAAAAACTTTTAGTATTCACAGGCGATGGTCAAAAGAACCACCGCTCTGATACCACTAGTTAGTCCCAGAAAGAGTTCATTGGTGTATGGGAGGGGGGGGTGAATATACCAATTTTCAACAATTTTTTATTTTAATGCAAACTGACAAACACGAACTGGCTGAGGTAAACTGATTCAGTAGTTTGATCAGAGTGTGAGTTCAGTTTATCCAACTCAGACTGTGAACAACAGAGTTTGTTAAACTGAACTGGGGTGCGGAAGATGGTGGCAAGTGTTGGAAAACTCTTTCTCTAAATTAACAGTTGATAAGTGTGTGCAGATGAGTGTGCTTGTTAGTATGAGCAGTTTAAGAACATATAAGCTGTAAAGAGAGAATAAAGAGAAGATAAGACAGAGTTATGGTCGAGATACCCTACATCCGTCAGATCTTGCTATCTGAAATCCCTTACTTTGGATTTCCTTCTCTCTTCTTTATACTGGTTGAGAACCAGCCTTAATCTTCGTCAGTTCTTCGACGAAGACCAAGCACGAGTTATGGGTCGTGACCCTTACAACCTTTCTTTACAACTTACAATAAAATAAAACTTAACTGCTAAACTCTTCCTTGTTGCAAAGCTTGATTGTACTCTACAATGGTGGAAGTTACAACTCTTCTATCTACTAACGTATATCCAATCAGAATATGTTGAGAGAGTTTGAGTGAGTAATCTAAACAACAGTAAATAGATTCTAGAATGAGAAATCTCGTTATCAACTCTTAGAAACTCATCTAATTTCGAGTGTTGAATGATTTGAGCATGAGAGATTTCTTCAGCGATTTGGCTTGAAAGCTTTTAGTTTCCCGTGCTTGATTCTGGAATGGAAGAAGGTATTTATAGGCTTTATTGAAATAGAGATGTTGGATATGTTAGAATGGTACTCTGACACATTGCAGCTTCTTCCTGTTGAGGCAGTTCAGTTTACTAATTGAGATCTAATAAACTGATCAGATCAACCTATGTAAGTAGGTTGATGCTTCATCTTCGATCTGGAGTCTTCAGCAAACTTCCTTCAAACTACGAGTCTCGAACTCTTCGAGGTAGGTGCTAAACTCCTACAATCTGGTTGACTAAGATCTGCCTAAATCAGATCATCAAACTGAGTTATACATAGCAGTTTGATCTAGCAACCTAACTCTAGAAACTTCTAAGTGTTGTTTCAATAAACATCATCAAAACGCACAAACTGAGTGGGGTTCCCAATAGTTATAAGCCAATGGATATCGCCAGAATAGTGCACAACTGTTGTCCCCGCTACATTCCAAGTCAGAAATCTTCAAATATCTAGGGTTTTCTCTTCTAGAAAGAAGACAAGCCGGAAAAGCACTGACCGCCTGCAAAAAGCTGCATTGTTGCAAGACTGAAGGGAAGTGAGAGCACGCACCACCAACCTCTCTAACGGGTAGCTGGCGATCTCCCACTATAAATAGGGGTGCATATTCAACGTGAAGACTCATGAAACTATTCTCTCATACACAAATCCATAGCAAGAACTTCAGAGCTCTTGAGAGATCATCTTTCAAAGTTCTTAAGTTCTAGAGTCTAGTTGAGTCCTTAGAAACTTTTCAAAAGTTTCTAAATTCACAGCACCTACATCCCTTCAACCCTAGGTTTTCTAGGAGGAGAATCCTTAACCCTTTTACGTGATCTTCATTTTATAAGGATTCTCTCTTAAGTTAGAACTTTCATAAACCAAACCCCCAACCAAAGTCTGTTTGTGTTGTAAGTTTGTGTTTATCTTGTGTTGACTGTGAAGCTTATGTTTGCACACGCAAGTGGAAGGTTGTTTTTGGTGTCTGTTGTTGTAGTTATTAGGTTTCTAGAGAACCCATTTGGAATCTCTAGGTTTTCAATTCAAGGTCGAACTTAAAACACTTCACTGGGAAGGGTAAAACCAGTACGTGTGTCTGTTCATGTTCGTACGATTTTCTAAGTGAATGAAGTTCAAGTTTGATTAACACGTATTTTATGTGCATGTTAAGCGAGTTTTGCATGTGTTTAAGTCTCGATTTGGGTGCTTAAGTGTTAGAAATGCTAGGGTTTCTTAACTTGTAGCATACATTCTATCCTTTCTCATTTCTTTTCGGTTTTCGATCCATTTTTTGTAAGAATTGGAAAGAGCATTCATGTAGTTAAGGATCGAAGGCTAGAAACGAGGAAGAATCGAGCTTAATTAGGGTGAAACCTAGGGTTAAAAGTGTGGAAATTGAATTTATGGAGTTAGGTTTTCACTAGTTCAAGTTCGTTTATGTTTTCTTTGTTCTCTCGAGTCTCTTTGTGCCTTTTTTCAGGATAATGAAGAACTCATTTGGCTAAATTGATCACTCCATATTGAAGAGGAGTTCGTTAGGAGTCCGTAGCAAAAAGCGGTTCGGAAATCGGAGTTCGGACGAGAGAGAACGAGCGAAAACGAAAACATCGCGTAAAGAGAAGACGGAGTTGACCGGTCAAGAAGGAGAGCCGGCTGAAGCTGCAAACCGCCGTGGAACTACAAAGATTTTGGCAGTCTGGACCGGCGGTCTGCCAGACCGCCGGCAGCCTCCCAGACCGCCGGTTGGCTGAAAGTTCTCAACTTAAGGGGCGAGTTCGGCTCGCCCAAACTCGCCCCGGTTCGTCCCGTTTCGCCCCAATTTGACTCAAACTCGATTTTCAATGTATTTAATCCTAGAATTCACCCCATTTTGGATATCTTTTTCATACTTTAATATTCTTAGAACCCTAAATATATTTTCCTTCTTTCTACTTTAGTAATTTGAAGATTGTTGGAGCTATACTTTGTGGATTCAAGATTCAAGACCATATTCTTTTTTCTTATTGAATTCTCTATCTTTTAAGCATGATTTCATTTACTTTTTATGGTTTAATTCCTCTAATTATGTCTAGCTAAATTTCCCTTTGGTTCCAATATATGAAGATATGATCTAGATCACTAGGTTTTTGGGTTTTGTTGTTGTATTTACCTTCTAATTCATATGTCTTGTGATTTGGGGCTTGATTTTATTGCATGATTGATTGACCATCATTGAGTGCATACAAGGTGTTTGGTTAAATGCTTAGGAGGCTTTAGTTCATAACACTTGGAATCAAATCACACCATATTAGTAATTCTTGCTAGTAAGAGCTTCTAGATAATTAATTGAGCCATTTGGAGTTGATTTATGCATCTTGAGACCTAGCGGAGATAGATGTCATAGATTAATCCACTTACATTGATTGCTTTGAGAAAATAGTTGATGTATATCCTATATAGAACTCCCATATGAATTAGATTAAAATGGATAATCCTAACAAATCCTAAAACCTAGGCCTCTAGTGATTATCGGATTATATTTGGAACCAAGCTTTCTACTATTGTTGTTAATTATTGTTATTAGTTGTTCTCTAGTTTGTTACTTACTCTATATTTCTCATTAGCTAATCAAAAACACAAAAACATGATATCTTGTAGCTTGGATAGTAGTTAAATAGCTAGATTACTAGTTGAAACTCTTATGCCATAGTATTCCCTGTGGATTCGACTCGAATATACTATTCGATTATCATTGCATCCTCCTACCCTCAAAAGTAGGGTGGATCAAATTTTTGGCGCCGTTGCCGGGGAATGCTTAGTTTGAGTTTCAATAGTCGATTTGGTTATTGAGTTACTAATTCAAGCATTGTTTCTTTTAATTTTTGTTTTGTAGGTTTATGCAGACAAGGTCCAAAGGAAGACTTGTTCAACCTTTGATCTTGAACTTTGAAAGAAAGCATAGAAGAAGGAATTCTATTGAAGATCAAGAAATGACTAACAATCATGCAATGGAAGCTCTTATGAAAGAAATGGAAGAGTTTAGAGCACGGAAGGATGAGCAAGAAAGAAGGGCAAATGAGGCTCAACCACCTCCTCTCAATCATATGTTCCAATCTCCAACGGAACAATTTCAAGGAGGAGAATGGTGGACGATCAATGCCAATAATTTTGAGTTCAAATGCGGACTCATCCAACTGGTGAAGAGTGAGCAATTCGGTGGAAGTCCTATAGAGGATCCGAACGCCCACCTTGGTATGTTCCTTGATATTTGCGATACTATCAAGCTTAATGGAGTTTCAAATGATGCTATCCGAATGAGGATGTTCGGATTTTCTCTATAGGACCGGGCCAAGGATTGGTATAAAGGACTAAACAAAGCTAACATTCACACATGGGATGATCTATGCAAGGCCTTCCTCTCTAAATATTTCCCACCATCCAAAGCTCAAAGGTTTATCTCTGATATTTCACACTTCTCTCAACAAGATGATGAGACTTTGTTTGAAGCATGGGAGAGGTATCGAGAGCTTAGAGAAAATGTCCTCAACATGGCTTCACGGAAGGTCTACAAATTACCACTTTTTATAATGGTCTCACACCACACACAAGAAGCATCGTGGATGCTACTTCCGGAGGATGCTTAGTGAATCGAATGCAGGAAGCTTTGAGGATTATTGAAGAGATAGCCGCCAATAGCTATCAATGGCCAATGGAGAGGGCCCCTTCTAGGAAGGTTGCTTCTATCGATGATGAAAAGTTCGATGCATTGGCAATGGAAGTTGCTAATATGAAGAAGCAATATGAAGAAGAGAGGAAAGCTCAATCTCAAGCTCAAGTTCAAAGTGTTCAACAATATCAAGAGAACTTGGAGTCTAGTGGGAGTGAAGACTTGAATTTTGTAAACCAAAGGCAATATGGAAATTTCAACAAAGGGGGTTTCCAAGGACAACAAGGAGGATTCCAAGGAAGGCCACAAGGAGGAAATTCTTATAGTTATCAAGGAGGCTATCAAGCCTATAATCCAAACAACCGGAACCATCCTAACCTCTCATACGGAAATCCTAACAACTGCTCAATTGCCACCTCCCGGATTCTCCGTTTCTCAAGGAGTTATTGAAGAACCAAAGAAAACATCTCCTTCTATTGAACAACTTGTCCAACAAATGGCAAATCAACAAAGCTCGTTTATCACACAAACAGGACAAAAAGTGAGTGCATTGGAGAATTCTCTCACTTCTTTAACAAAGCAAGTGAAGATGATGGAGGGCCAAATAAGTCAAATGGCTAACCAAGCCACCACCCAACATACTCCAGGAAAGTTTCCAAGTAATACAGAGGTAAATTCAAAGAACCAATGCAATGCTATCACATTGAGGAGTGGAAGAGCCTATGCGAATCTTGCTACATCCGGAAGTGGAAAAGATGAAGTTCTTGTTGAAGACATACCTTATGAGGAGTCTCCTACCAATGAAGAGAATTCAAGGAAAAAAGTTCATGGAGAAGCTCCTAAGGTGGTGCTAGTAGAGACTCTTCTCCCTACCAAGATGTTATTACGAAGGCTCCATTTCCTCATCGTCTAGCCAAGCATAAGGTTGACGAAAAGTTGATGAGATTCTTGGAAATATTCAAAAGTACAAATCAACATTCCCTTGCTTGATGCACTCCGAGATATGCCCGGTTATGTGAAGTTCTTGAAGGATGTCATTTCTAATAAGGGAAAGTTTGGTTAATTTGAAACAATTAGCCTAACGGAGGAGGTTAGTGCGGTGATCCAAAGGAAGATGCCTTTGAAAAAGAAGGATACCGGAAGCTTCACAATAGCACGTGTGATTGGAGGGAAAAAGTTTGGGAATGTCTTATGTGATCTTGGAGCTAGTATCAATTTGATGCCATTGTCTATTTTTAGAAGATTGAATATTGGAGAGATCAAACCTACTCTATTTGTCTCCAAATGGCCGATCGTTCCATATCTTATGCTCAAGGAGTGGTTGAAGATGTGTTAGTGAAAGTTGAGGAGTTTATCTTCCCCGCGGATTTTGTTATCTTGGATATGCCGGAGGATAAGGATATGCCCCTCATTCTTGGGCGTCCTTTTCTAGCAACCGGAAGAGCTCTTATTGATGTGTAAGATGGGAATCTTACGTTTAGAGTTAATGAAGAGACCCTCACTCTTTCCATCTTTGATGCTATGAAGCGAGGATATGACTCAACCTATGAGGAATGCAATTCAATCACCACCTTACCTACATCTATGTCAAAGGATCTCACGGAAGAAATCATCGCTAATTCTTTCTATTCTTATTCCGATTTGGATGATGCTTGTGATGATTTGTTAGAATCTATTGCTTATTTGGAAGCAAATCAAGGATCATTGAAGGATGAAGTTCATTACCTTGATATCAACCAACCGGGGGAGAGTGGGAGTTCAACTAAGGTGAAATCTTCTTCAAACACTTCTCAAGAGTTGAAACCTCTTCCCGATCACCTAAGGTACGTCTTCCTTGATGATAATGACTTTTTTCCCGTTATAGTGTCAGAACACTTGTCAGAGTCCGAATTGGACAAGTTGTTGCGTGTCCTTAGGGAGTTTAAAGATGTTATTGGTTGGTCTATTGATGATATCAAGGGTATTTGTCCATCTTTATGCATGCATCATATTCTATTGGAAGATGATTGTCGTCCTAAGGTTCAACCTCAAAGGAGGTTGAATCCGGTCTTGCAAGAGGTGGTGAGAAAAGAGGTGTTGAAGCTATTAGATGCGGGAATGATTTACGCCATCTCGGATAGTGAATGGGTGAGTCCTACCCAAGTTGTTCTGAAGAAAGGGGGGATGACTGTGGTCAAGAATGAGAATGATGAGACTATTGCTACAAGAGTTGCCACCGGATATCGAGTATGTATCGACTATAGGGCTTTGAATTCGGCTACAAGGAAAGATCACTTTCCTTTGCCCTTTATAGATCAAATGTTGGATCGTTTGGCGGGCTATGAGTACTATTGCTTTCTTGATGGGTATTCGGGATATAATCAAATTTCCATAGCCCCGGAGGATCAACATAAGACGGCCTTTACATGCCCTTATGGAGTATTTGCATATAGGAGGATGCCTTTCAGGTTATGTAATGCTCCGGCCACTTTCCAAAGGTGCATGATGTCTATCTTTGGAGGTTTGATTGAAAATATTATGGAGGTATTCATGGATGATTTCTCAGTTTTTGGGAAGACCTTTGATTCTTGTTTGGATAATCTCACAAAGGTGTTGCAAAGGTGTAAGGACACTTCTCTTGTTTTAATGTCACGACCGCACTTTGCTAATCGATAGCTAAGCTCGGTAATTCATGACTATGGTGGGGATTAACGAATAATTTACAAAAGATGGATAATTCTGGAATTCAACACGAACATTTTATAGAACAGACTCCAATAGGTGGACATAATAGACGGATAAAGTACGACACCACTTTTCATGATTCTGACTTGATTTACAACCATATCAAAAAGGATATTGAAATATCAAAGTGTACGCAACGGAAATGTGTTTAAGAATACATGTATGGAGACATGTATTACTAAGAGAAAACTTCAACTAATACTACTTGCTAACTTTGACAAAAGCATCGCCGGTCACTCTCCCTTCATCCTGCTCAACCTGCACATTGAAAATAATATACAAGGCGTGAGTACAAAGTACTCAGTGGACACATGCCCAAAACATTTTTATTGCCAAGCCATTCTTAGTGAAGCATAGGGTTTTACCAAAAGACCTATGTTCACGAAAAACTGAGTTATCTTAAAAGCGACTGCGCAGTCTATGTTCTGTAGTAATCTACCATATCTGAGTTTGTTGTGCCCGAGGAGTTGGCCACCTCACTCGGTCACCTGATCAGTCACTATCTGGAATGACACGATCGAAGTGTACACTAGTCCAAGAACAATAGTTGATCATTCAAGGACCCGAATTCGATTTATGAATTGACATTTTGCCATTTAACAGATAGACATCATACAAATACGGAAAACATTTATGGCATGACAATGCTTTAGAAGAACTACTGAATCTAATAAAACATGCTTTGTTTTATAGAAAGCCCACCTCGTTGCTTTTTCAACTGCTATGAGACTTGATCTCCGTCTCAGCTACTGTTCCTCCTTCGCGTAACCTTCGATTAAAATCGAGGTAAGATTCGTATTCTAACGAATAAAATCTTATCTAGGATTCTTGTTTTTAATCTGATCGGAGGTTATTCCGATTCCAGTAACGTAGTTACTGTGATCTAAGTCCGAGTTATGAATCCCGTTACGTGAACGGTTCTTGTAAAATTCTGTTAATAAGTCAACTTGATTTATTGCTGAACTCGATAAATTTATCTGCGTATTTGATTAATTAATCAACTACGATTAATTATTAAATCTTGGTTAATTAACTTATTACCATAAGTTAATAATCTACTTAAGAATCCCTTGTCTTAACCTCTTAATAACTCATTCTTTGGCTCATCGTTAAACTGGACTAATTTTGCTTGAAATGGTGTAATTGATTAGCTAAATCAATTAATTTAAATTATTAAGTCTTGGTTAATTAACTTATCTGAAGTTAATTATTTTAATCGTGAAATAATCTATTTACGAACTACCAAAATTTAATTACAGTAGAGTACGATTTAATTGGTGGTATCCCGGGCCGTAATTAATTTGAATTTGACTCGTAAGGTATTTATAAAAACTGATTTCGGCCCACTTAGTAATTATAACCGGCCCAGCTGATTGGGTTCAGCCCAACTCCTCGGTCAGCCCGACCCAGCTTGTTCCTTGGCCCAGCCTGGACCCGTCACTCAGCAAAACCCGGCCCGACCGAAGCAAAAGCCCTAATTCCCTTTTCTTCCCTCAATTTCACCCGACTCTAACTTCGTTCCTCTCCCTCTCTGTTCGCGATTTCTACTCTAAATCTCTTCCCTAATTTTGTCCTCTCATTTCTTCAGCCGGCGATCGGCGATGATTTCGACCGACGTCGCCATCAATGAGCCACCGTCGGCCTTGGTTGCCAAAATTGGGAACCCAAATTTTTGATATTGGGGTCAGGTCGTTCATCAGCCGATTCGAGGCATCGCCGGTGCGGTGAGACGGCGTCTACTTCGAGGTGTTATCAGTCGACCTCGACTCTTCGCCGGCGGCCTATCTTTATTCCGGTGGTCATAACTCCCGCTGATTCCGGCGAACCCTTTCTCTCCCTAGGATTTCAGATCCTAAATTGAAAATCCTAATTCTCAGAATTAGGAGACATTACCCTCTCGATTCCGTTTTTGATTCTAGTCTTTTATTATCAAAGTAGTTTCTTTATCCAAATTTTATTTAGACAATACTCTCATTCTCTGTTTCTCAATGCAGGTTCCAGCATCTTAACGACGACGATCATTGCTGCTCGCTCTCTGCCCGGCCAGCTTCTGCCTTCACGATTCTATTCCCGTCGGGGCTGCGGCCTTGACAGAGGTCGATTCTCATTTCTTACCTCCCTAAAATTTAAGCTAAGTTGTTATTTCCTCTATTCTTTAAGTTTGGACAATCCTTGGAAATTCTCAGAGTTTGTATGTAAGGTGTTACCGTTCTATTCTAATTTCCAAAGTTAGATTGTGGATTTGATGTGCTGTGGTTTCACTTGCTTTAGAAATGCTACTGTGAGCATGTTGTGTTTACGTTTTCATTTATAAGCAAGTGTTCTTTAACCAAGGATGAAGGTAGAAGGTAAGATATCTTGTTTTCCTGTTATGGGAGTTTAGCTAGTTTGTTTCAAGTTTTAACATGCTAGTTAGGTTGCTATTATTTGAATCAAGGGCATACTTGGTTTGTTTGTTTGAAAAGATCATACTTTTATTTAAGAGTTGGGATTTGAGGTTTATTACCTTGAGAAGAGAGTGGGATGAAAGGTCAGGGAATGGCTGCCTCAGCTTGGAGATGGCTTCTACTTCTCCTTCCTTAGCTGCTGCAGATCTCAACCTCCTTCTCTCACTCTCTCAATTTCTTTGTTCCATTTATGTGGCTGAATATGTTTTGAAGGTGTGAGTCTGAATTGGTGGAGAAGGGATGGTAATATAGGGGCAGCTTGTACCCTTTGATCTAGTGTGGCAAGTTGACTAAGGGGTTTGAGTTGTAGTATATCGAAGTAGTCCATTTTTGTGTTCCTTTTGTTCTTGTTTGGTGTTGTATGCAGATTTTGATTTGTTGTATATGTGCAGACTTCGAATTTCTCCCCCTTTGTTTTATTCGCAGCTAATCCTCTTCTCTCTTTCCCTATTTTCTTGGCTGAAACATCTGAGTTCTCTCCTCTGTTTTATTGGCAGATTGCACCTGAAATGTTGCTGCCATTGTAGCTGGATTCTTGGTCCTTAAAGAGGCTAATTCCTTTTCTACTTTTAGACTAAAGGGAATTCTTAGGTTTTTATTTTGTTCTCTGTAGAGATTTTGCTGTATTAAGCCGTAATGTAATAAAGATTTGTTGAGATTTGGAAATCGGTTCTGCCTACTTCTACAACACGTGACATTTACCTTTATTAAAAGAATATTTAGGAATTAATTTAATTCCTTGTTGAGACTTATAATTTAGGAGTAGCTGTGTTCTTCATATAATTACATGGGCTCAACCCAAGGTACTGATGGTCGGTTATCGACCCATAACAACTTAGTGCCTTTGCCCGATTTAATTAATCAATTGGGCCTTGGCCCGATTAAATAAAATCGAGAAGTTAACGACTAACTTTTTTTTACTCGAGCAATTTCTATTTCGATCAATACTTAGCTACTAAAGAGGTTATTAATCAACCACTTATTTAATTGAGCGTTAAATCAATTATTCGTCGATGTTAAAATATAGAAGTCGAATCGCTACTCGATTCTATTATTACTCTCTAAGCAATTGTTCTAGAAATCTTGAATACTGAAAGTTGATAATTGAAATTAATAACGTAATTAATTAGCTAAACTAGTTAAGTAAAATGCAGGGCGTTACATTTAAATTGGGAGAAGTGTCACTTCATGGTTAGAGATGGAATTGTGCTTGGGCACAAAGTTTCTAAAGATGGTTTAGAAGTTGATAGAGCTAAGATTGTTGCTATAGAGAAGCTTCCACCCCCTACAAATGTGAAATCAATCCGAAGTTTCCTTGGTCACGCGGGGTTCTATAGAAGATTCATTAAGGATTTTTCAAAAATCACAAAGCCACTTTGTGATCTCTTGCAAAAAGATGTGAAGTTTGTCTTTGATGAAGAATGTTTGAAAGCTTTTGATACATTGAAGAAAGCCCTCATCTCTACTCCTATTTTAATTAAGCCTAATTGGAGTGAATCTTTCATATTGAAGTGTGATGCAAGTGATTATGCTTTAGGAGTGGTTTTGGGGCAAATGAGAGACAAAGTTTTTCGGGTCATTCATTATGCTAGTAGAACCTTGGATGGTGCTCAAAGGAACTACACAACAACTGAAAGGGAATTCTTGGTCATTGTCTTTGCTTTTGACAAATTCTGGTCATATCTTGTTGGGAATCACACTATTGTTTATTCGGATCATATGGCTATACGACATCTCATGGCCAAGAAGGATGCAAAGCCTCGATTGATTCGTTGGATTCTTCTTCTACAAGAATTCGACATGGAGATTCGTGATAGAAGATGAGTGGATAATGTGCTAGCCGATCACATATCAAGGCTTGAAAATCCGGTTGAAGGTGAACATTTGAGATTGAATATCAATGAGTGTTTCCCAGATGAGAGAATCATGGTCTTGAAATGCAAGGATTCTTGGTTTGCCGATTTTGCTAATTATCTTGTGCTTCGAGAGTTGCCACCAAATCTCTCGGATTATCAAAAGGCCAAGTTTCTTAGAGATGTGAAGTTCTACTATTGGCAAGATCTATATTTATGGAGAAGATATGTCGATGGTCTTATTAGAAGATGTGTTATGGATGGTGAATGGCTCAAGATTATTGAAGATTGTCATGAGGGACCAAATGGGGGTCATTTTGGGGCAAATAGTACGGCTTGGAAGGTTTTTCAAAGTGGATTCTATTGGCCTTTGATTTTTAGGGATTGCCAATCATTTGTGAAGAATTGTGATAGGCGTCAAAGGATGGGGAATATCACAAAAAGGGATGAAATGCCTCAAAACATCATGGTTGAGGTTGAATTGTTTGATGTTTAGGGGATAGACTTCATGGGACCATTCCCTAATTCTTGTGGTTTTTCTTATATCCTTCTTGCTATTGAGTATGTTTCAAGATAGGTCGAAGCCATTCCAACTTCGACTAGTGATTCCAAGGTTGTGATCAAGTTTTTGAAGAAGAACATATTAACTCGGTTTGGAACTCCAAGGGCATTGCTTAGTGATGGGGGGTCTCACTTCAATAATAAGTGGTTGGGAAGTGTTCTTGCTAAATATGGAGTGAAGCACAAGATTACCTCTCCCTATCATCCTCAAGCCAATGGTCAAGCGGAGCTTGCAAACCGGGAGATCAAGCAAATCTTGGAGAAGACAATCACTACTCGGAAGGATTGGGCTAAGAAACTTGATGATGCTTTATAGGCCTATCGAACCGCCTATAAAACCCCCATTGGTATGTCTCCGTATCAACTTGTGTTCAGAAAGTCTTGTCACTTACCTTTGGAGATTGAACATAAGGCGTTTTGGGCTTTAAAGAAGATTAATCTTGAGTTTAAGGAGGCCGGAGTGAATAGGAAGAATCATCTTGTGGAGTTAGAGGAATGGAGAAATGAGGCTTATGAAAATCTCGGATTTACAAGGAAAGAGCCAAGAAGTTTCATGATTTGGAGAGTCGAAGCAAGGTGATCATTCCGGGAGACGAGGTTCTTCTCTTTAACTCTCGTCTTCGTCTTTTCCCGGAAAACTCAAATCAAGGTGGACCGGTCTTTACATTGTGAGTAGGAGTTTCAAGAATGACACATTTGAACTTCTAAAGAATGATGGTTCTACCTTCGT
>CM038115.1:28475963-28623440 GCA_001642375.2 Mentha longifolia
AAACTTGAGTTGATAGGCAAGCTTATGGCTAAAGTTATGCTTTGCATGATTTCGATGAGTGCTTACCTTTTCCATATGTAGAGGGATCGAGTGATACACATATTCTTTGTGAGGTCTAAAGTCGAAGGTGCTTGAGTGATAGATTTCTAAGTTAGAATAGTGAGTGATCTTATGAATGCTTGGCTTGACTTGAGAATTTCCTTGAGCTAAAATGGTTTTTGATATGATATGAGGCATCGAGGAACTCAAAATGCACACTCCATACGTGTTAAGTGTTTTGATTGTTAGTTTCATTGTTCGGGACGAACAATGGTTTAAGTTTGGGGGAGTGATTAACACATATTTTATGTGTATGTTGAGCGAGTTTTGCATGTGTTTAAGTCTCGATTTGGGTGCTTAAGTGTTAGAAATGCTAGGGTTTCTTAACTTGTAGCATACATTCTATCTTTTCTCGTTTCTTTTCGGTTTTCGATCCATATTTTCTAAGAATTGGAAAAAGCATTCATGTGGTTAAGGATCGAAGGCTAGAAACGAGGAAGAATCGAGCTTAATTAGGATGAAACCTAGGGTTAAAAGTGTGGAAATTGAATTTATGGAGTTAGGTTTTCACTAGTTCAAGTTCATTTATGTTTTCTTCGTTCTCTCGAGTCTCTTTGTGCCCTTTTGCAGGATAATGAAGAACTCATTTGGCTAAATTAATCACTCCATGTCGAAGAGGAGTTCGTTAGGAGTCCGTAACAAAAAGCTGTTCGGAAATCGGAGTTCGGACGAGAGAGAACGAGCGAAAACAAAAACATCGCGCAAAGAGAAGACGGAGTTGACCGGTCAAGAAGGAGAGCCGGCGGTTTGACCGGCAGTCTGCCAGACCACCGGCTGAAGCTGCAAACCGCCGTGGAACTACAGAGATTTCGGCAGTCTGGGCCGGCGGTCTGCCAGACCGCCGGCAGCCTCCCAGACCGCCGGTTGGCCGAAAGTTTTCAACTTAAGGGGCGAGTTCGTCTCGCCCAAACTCACCCCGGTTCGTCCCGTTTCGCCCCGATTTGACTCAAACTCGATTTTCAATGTATTTAATCCTAGAATTCACCCCATTTTGGATATCTTTTTCACACTTTAATATTCTTAGAACCCTAAATATATTTTCCTTCTTTCTACTTTAGTAATTTGAAGAGTGTTGGAGCTATACTTTGTGGATTCAAGATTCAAGACCATATTCTTCTTCCTTATTGAATTCTCTATCTTTTAAGTATGATTTCATTTACTTTTTATGGTTTAATTCCTCTAATTATGTCTAGCTTAATTTCCCTATGGTTCCAATATATGAAGATATGATCTAGATCACTAGATTTTTGGGTTTTGTTGTTGGATTTACCTTCTAATTCATATGTCTTGTGATTTGGGGCTTGATTTTATTACATGATTGATTGGCCATCATTGAGTGCATACAAGGTGTTTGGTTAAATGCTTAGGAGGCTTTAGATCATAACACTTGGAATCAAATCACACCATATTAGTAATTCTTGCTATTAGGAGCTTCTAGATAATTAATTGAGCCATTTGGAGTTGATTTATGCATCTTGAGACCTCGCGGAGATAGATGTCATAGATTAATCCACTTACATTGATTGCTTTGCGAAAAGAGTTGATGTATATCCTATATAGAACTCCCATATGAATTAGATTAAAATGGCTAATCCTAACAAATCCTAAAACCTAGGCCTCTAGTGATTATCGGATTATATTTGGAACCAAGCTTTCTACTATTGTTGTTAATTCTTGTTATTAGTTGTTCTCTAGTTTGTTACTTACTCTATATTTCTCATTAGCTAATCAAAAACACAAAAACATGATATCTTGTAGCTTAGATAGTAGTTAAATAGCTAGATTACTAGTTGAAACTCTTACGCCATAGCATTCCCTGTGGATTCGACTTGAATATACTATTCAATTATTATTGCATCCTCCTACCCTTAAAAGTAGGGTGGATCAAAGTTGCTGAGTGAAGGTAACAAGTGGATGTAGGAGCGTAACCTCCGAACCATTATAAATCACTTGTATCCTTACTGCTTTATTTACTGCTTTCTTAGATAACTATTTATCGCTTTCATTTCTTTATATTTAAAAGCTTTGATTATTTCATAAGGCACACACTCACTTTAAGCAACCAACACGATTTTTAACTAAAGCAAGATCTTACAAAAGCAAGTATAATATCGCTCACCAAAAATTCCGTAAGCGTTTTCTCTGAAAGCGATTCGCTTCTGAAAAGTTTTCACTTCTTCAAAAGCCAAAAGATTTTCTTTTCAAAACTTACAATTTTAAGTAAAATTTTAGAGAAAGTCTCAATTTCTCTAATGCGTATATTCACCCCCCCCCCTCCTCTACATGCGTAACTCGCTTCTGGGACCAACATATAATTCATGGGCACGTGTCATGATTAATCATTATTCACCATTTCCTCTCTTCTCGATCAAAGGCAGAAGCAGAAGCAGAAGCAGAAGATAGCCCTTGGGCCATAAAATATAAATATTACATCTAAATCATGACTCTTATCAAGAGCATGTACAGCTGGCACCACTTATGCTACATAAGCAGGAGTGCTATTCTATTTCTGGACTGAAAGCAGAGAAACCTAGAATATTCTTCAACTAACTTTTGGGACCACTCTACGTGGCTGCTCACCTGCAGATGAAGGGTGGTGATTTCCTTGCCGAAAAGTGTACTGTTCTGACGAGCACTCGAGATGTTGTCCTCGTGTAAAAGACCATCTTGTCCTTCGAATTCATCCAGAAATACGGTAATATCTTCGCTCTCTTTAAGCCTATAAATAGGGACATTTACTTCATTCTTAAGGTACGCGATTTTGAGAACCTTTGCTCTCCATTATCGCACTTAGCTCTCTGCAAGTTTCTCTAAGGAATTGCAGAAGCTCACACACTCACTCATATTATACTTGTAGAGGTTTTCTTCCCCAAGAAAACCTCAAATCCTTTATACGCCAAGTCTGACTTGAGCGTCTGAGTCCCTTTCTGGGGGAACCTCCTCTGGGTCTTTTTTGCAGAGATTTGGAGCTCAGACGATGGGAAAAGACCTCATTCTAACATCAACGGAACTAAAGTTGAAGCCAGAGTTCGAAGGTGTTTCACCTCAGCCATGTTTTACTAATTTCGTTGTAGATCCTTGACCCAGATCTAACAACTGGTGCCGTCTGTGGGAAATCTTTTGAGCTACAAGGCGTTGATTTCCTCATTTACTTTTGAACATTAATCAGTCACTATTAATAGTGATTTCTGGCTAAATAATGCAGGAAGCGCATGATATTTTTACTTATGATTTTATTCTTGATAATTAAGTATATACTACTTTTGTTGATTTGTATTGATGATGAACTTATGATTTCTTTCTTTTTCTATGTTCGAAGAAGAAAGAGTATAAGAACCTACTAACACATTTTCTTGGAACAAAATCTTACCATTCTTATTGGTTTTCTGCTGAGTTTTCCAAACGTAAGTTCTATTGAAAAACTTCCCTTTTCATTCTTAGAAATATAAGAATGAAAAGAACAAAAAGCCCTGGTAGAACCAGGCACATGAAAAACTCGCATTGAAGTGAAAATAAAAATCATAAGCCCTTATTTTTGAATTAGGCAAATCCGTAATAAAAGACCCTAACCCAGAAAGGTGTCTGAGTGGGGGAATATCTCAAGAAAAAGGGGTGGAAGAAGAGGGTAAGACCCAAGAAAGAAAACGGGCACCATATTCCGTGAAAAACCCTGGAGAAAAGCATACTCGAGTAAAATCCACGAAAAGCTATAATGCTTACGGATATCATGTAGAAGCATAGGCAAGTTAGAAAACTTGAAAATGATCGAGAGGATGAGGGGCAAAAGAGGGTGCAGAAGCCCTAGACCTCATCCCTGTTGGATCCGGGATCCCTCGGATGTAGATTTAATTAATTACAATAATTATTAACATATGAATTCAGATCTTGAAAGCGAAAACCAATCTAAATCATATATACCTGCTTGCGTATCACTGGTGGAATTCTGAGTCGAGGAAATGATCTTCCACGCACCAGATCTCTGCACACGAGATCTGGCTCTTTCACGTCGACCCCGAAGTCTTCTGGAGTATTCCCTAGCAACCAGAGAAATTCTGAGTGGGCAGAAATCTATTCTCTGTGCCTCCCAGAAGCTGCCGCCCCTCTCTCTCTTTTCTATGAGAATGAAATCATGTACGTAACATTTCTACTTCTCTCTTATTTATAATAAGAGGTAGAGTGTTGGAGAGGTTAGGGCCAAGGCTAATGGGCCAAGCTATGCTCTATTGGGCTACTCCAGGGACCTTGAGGAGAATTTGGACTGGGCCTTCTAATATAATTAAATAATCCAAGTATTCTCTGGCCCCGAATACTCTATTTAATTATATTAATATTATAACCTTTCCACTATAGTAAAATAATATTGCATCGCCGTCCAATCCCAAATTATGACATACCAGGCTCCTCTTTGAATTATATTATTTCCCGTGTTTAAGATATCGCATGTCCATTAATTAATTTAAGCTACTGACTGCTCTAATTAATTAATATCTTATTCCGAGAGTGTACCCGTTCGACCTTATTATTATATCGGAACTTAATCCACCTGTAGGGTTTTGATATAATAATCCTTAGAACGCCTCAAGGGGACATCATCAACTCGGCGCACCGAGACACGATTTCTAGCTATAATATTAATTATCATATTTATAATATTATTACCCAAGATACGGAGATTCTTTCTGTTGCAATAACTCTCACTCAAGGTAAATCAAAGCAATAACTATTATAAATACATAATTGAATATTATGACAACTAGAATTAAGAAATAATAATCGTCCGAGATGTGATCCTTAATAAGTCAGTATAAAAGGATTTATCTCACCTCGATCCCATTCAGTGCAACCCTGATCGTATGCACTAGTATAAGCTAATAGCCAAGACCAACTATTATCCAGCTTATACTACAACCTTAACAAGTAATTTGTCCAAGATTACTTTCAGTTGCGAACACCATTTAACTATATAAGAAACCGATAATATGATCTTCCGTGCGACCACCCACACCATATTATCTATAATATATAGTACCGGACATTTATTTGCATAACCATAACACGAATTAATATGCAAATCATATGACAATATTTATTTCAATAAAACAGGAAGATACAGTTAATATACACGCATAAAAGTATGCTTTGCAGTATATAACCCCAACAATCCCATCCTGAATATAATAATTGTTAATAATTGTGTGCCCTTAAGAGCCGCTAATATTTTCTTATACTTTTTCGAAAAAAGTATAGATGACTCAAGTTATATGCATAAATATAACTATCTACTTTTATTTCCTATACAAAAGCAAAAGAACAGATGGCATCATCAAAAAATGCTATGATTCAAGGAGGTTCTGAACCTCAACAAGACGATTCCGCCTCTCATAATAATGAGAAAGCTTATATACTTGCTCTAGATAACACAACAAATGCAAACAGTAGTGCGGAACCTAACATGCCTAGTGCTTGGATAGACCAAATCAAGCTTTTGATGCAAGTTTCATTGAAGGAGGCCCTCAGTGAAGAGGGCATAGTCATATCTAAGGGGTCCACCCCCCAAAGTAAGGCCATACAACCCCGGCCCATGACTGATGCAGGTCAAGAGAAGAGAGCATTTGCGCAGAAGCAAATTGCTCAAAAGCTAAAGCAAGCCCAATAGGACATTGTTCTTAATCCAGCCCACAAAAATGGTAACCTTGAACAAGTGGATGGTTGTTTTAATGACTATGACACTGATGAGGAAAATGACCAGGATTGTGGTCAAGAGCAAGAGCCAGAGCAAGATCTAGAGCAAGAGCATGGAGATGAATCTCCAGAAGCAATCATTAAGAAACAGCAAAAATAATTGCTTTTGCAATAGGAGTAATTGACGAAGCTGTCCAAGCTATTAGAAGAATTGCAGAAAGCTTTCCCTTCTCATGACAAGAGAGAGGAAAGGATGGAAGAATCACAGAATCTTCTAGGAGCAAGAAGAAGAGGGGTCCTGGTATTCCCTTATACATTTGCGGCTTCTCGAAAGCCAAATTAAAAATCCCCGTTCTCGCAAGAAATCCAGAAAGATCCGTTGCCTTCTAACTTTAAAGCTGTCTCTTTTGAATATAAAGGAGATATGGACCCCGAAGAACATTTGATGAGATTTGAGAATTATTCTCAACTACATCAATACTCCGAAGGTGAAATGTAGGGTGTTCCTTACCACCCTAGCTGGACCAGTGCAACAATGGTTCACACAGTTTCCTGCGGAATCAATAAGCTGTTTTGCTGATTTTCAAGAAGTTTTCTTGAATCAGTATGCAAGCGCAAAGAGACCTTCCAGAAGTTCCTTTTGCTTGATGACTATCAAGCAAGAGCCAACGAGACATTACGAGAGTACCTAAAAGGTTCCATGATGCCGCACTGGAGATGCCTAAGCTGGAACCCAAAACAAAAACTATGATTTTTATTAATGGGTTAAGAGATGGAATTTTCTTTGACTCATTAGTCAAAGAGGAGCCCAAAAGCTTTGAGGATCTCTTGGCTAGAGCCGGAGTTATATCCATGTGGATGATGCAAGGATTGTTAAAAAGCAATCAGAAGCTGCTTTGGCCAAGAAAGATAAGAAAGAAGAAAAGAAGACAGCGGATCTCAAATCTAGGTGACGGGAAAAAGGTACAAAAGACACTTGGAGGATTGTCGATTTGCGTTATTTGGGTAATTTGGAAATGGCGAAATGAGGTGTTTTTTCAAAACTCTCTGGGACTTTCAACGAATTGAAGAGGAGATCGTTGGTAGATTTTGGGCATGGGAGCAAGCTTTGGATACAAATTGATCGTTGTGTTCAGCTGAGGAATGGATGAGTAATTCTCTACTACATATGTGGAAGAATTAGAACTTGTTTATTTTTGTTTCTACTCTTGGGTATCTCTTGTACCCGTCTTTATTTATTTTCTGGGCTTTATAACTCTATACTTTTTTCTTGTTATTAATAATTCCTTTTTCCCTGATAAAAAAACAAAAGACAAAAAGAAAAGAAGCATGCCGCTGAAGGCAAAAGAGGAAGAGACAATGAGGAAAGGGTTGTTAGACCTTTCACTCCTCTCATTCGGCCACCTGCATAATTTTTGAAATAGTTCTATAGAAGCCCGGAGTTTATCGACCAGCAAGAGCTGGCAAGCCACCTCGAAACCTGAAGTCGGATAAATTTTGTAAATTTCAGAACGACTATGGTCATGATACTAATGACTATCATAACTTGAATACAACAATTGAAAAGCTTATTCAAGAAGGGCATTTGCTTGAATATGTGCGTAAGTATGATAACTCCGAAAAGAAGAAAGATGATAAAGAAGAGGAGTGGGACCCTCGAAAAGAGAAAGGCCCAAGGATAGAAGAACCCTCGCAGAAGCGAGGCACTATAACTATGATATATGATAGACCAACAGATGGAGACTCCAACAGAAGCCGAAAAGCTTCTGTCAGGAGAGTATAAACACTTGAACACTATGAAGTGTTCAAGCTAGGGGAGGGGGTACTCCTCCCCGGCATTACATTCGGAGACGATGATGAAAGGACTTTGGTCGAACCTCACTGTGATGTGATCACAGTGGAAATTGAAAAATTTGATGTCCACGGGATATTTATCGACACGGGCAGTTCTGTGAATGTTATATTCAAGAAATGCTTCGACAAGATGGCAATCAAAGAGCCATTGGTGCCTTTTGTAACGGCATTACATGGTTTCACTAGAGCAAGTGTGATCCTCTTGGGAGAAATAGAACTCATTCTGACATTGGGAATCCTCTGAGTTGCCAAACCAGTGACGTTCATAGTCCTGGATATAGAATCCTCATACAACGCTCTCCTTGGCAGACCCACGTTGAATGCTTTTCAAGTGGTAATTTCCACTTATCACTTGAAAATGAAGTTCTCAGTGGGAACACAAGTAGGGGAAGAAGTCCTTGGAGACCAAAAAGCTTCGAAACAAAGCTACATGCAGATGATGAAAGAAGGGAAAACCCGGAAAATGGGAGTACCTGAAGGAGCAGAAGTACATAGATGCTCCGACGCTAAAGAAAAGAAAGCAAAGAAAGCAGATGCTTTCACAGAAGCATCAGCAGAAGCTCACATCCAACCTGTGGAAGAGTTGATGCAAGTTAAACTATTCAAGGGAAAGATTGGTTTTACCACTCTAATTGGAACTCAGATGAGCCATGAAGAAACAGAAAGCATAAGAAATCTTTGCTTTTAGTAGCAAGGATTTGCTAGGAGTAGACCCGGATGTGGTTTTACATTCTTTGAATGTTGATCCCACAGTAAAACCGGTTAAACAGAAGCTTTATCAGTTCAGAGCAGAGAAAGAAGCAGTAATCAAAGAAGAAGTCCAAAAACTTCTTGAAGCTGGGCATATTGTCAAAGTATAATTCCCAGAATGGCTGTCCAACGTAGTCATGGTTCCCAAGAAAAGCATTGGGAAGTGGAGAATGTGTATTGACTTTAGGGATTTGAACAAAGCGTGCCCTAAAGATCACTATCCTTTACCGAGGATATACCAGTTGGTGGACTCCACTTCATGATGCCAAATGCTTTCCATGATGGATGCATAACAAGGGTACCATCAGATTAAGATGAACCTGCGAGACATAACAAAAGCTGCTTTTGCAGTATGTGTGGGCACATATGGCTTCAAAAGTATGCTATTTGGATTGAAAAATGCTGGGGCAACCTATAATAGAATGATGGATGCTGTCTTTCAGAAGCAAATTGCTCGCAACATGGAAGTTTATGTGGATTATATGTTAGCCAAAAGCACTCTTGCTTCTGCTCACGTAGCAGATCTACAAGAAATTTTCAATACCACTCGAGAATACAAGCTGAAGCTGAATCCAGCTAAGTGCGCTTTTGGCGTGCAATTGGGGAAATTCTTGGGTTACATGGTAACTCTGAGAGGAATAGAAGTAAATCAAGAAAAGGTGAAGGCAGTCATGGATAGGACACCTCCACAAAATATCAAAGAAATACAAAGATTGAACGGGAGAATCACAGCTCTCAGTCGTTTCATCTCTCGGTCAGCAGAAATAAGCTTACCCTTCTTTAAAACATTAAGGAAGGGAGCCCAGTTTGAATGGAATGAAGAGTGTCAAAAAGCTTTTGACGATCTCAAGAAGCAATTAGCAAGCTTACCCTTGCTAACCAAACTCGTTCCCAAAGAAGACTTATATCTCTACTTTACGATAGGAGAAGAGTTTTTGATTACTGTACTCTTACGAGAGGAAAGCTCACACCAGAAGCCCATATATTATATGAGTAAGATGCTCCAAGGAGCAGAAGGCAGATATGCTGACATCAAGAAAGTTGTTTTGGCCATCATGGTCACTGCAAGAAGGTTGAGACCTTACTTTCTATCGCACAAAGTAGTGGTAAGAACTAATGTCCGACTAAAGCAGGTGTTGGAAAAACCCGACCTATCGGAAAGAATACGACATTGAGTTCGAACCTCAAACTACTATTAAAGCACAAGTAATAGCTGACTTCATCCAGGAAATTATGTGGGCCTTGCATGACGCTGGAGAAGTGTGGAAAGCTTATGGGGATGGATCTGTCACAAAAGATGGATCAGGAGCAGGAATATATATACAGAAGCCAGGGAGACATGAGTTGCATTTCGCAATCAAGTTCAAATTCCCTACTTCTAACAACGAAGTAGAATACGAAGCCCTTGTGATGGCTATGAGAATCTTATTGAAGCTTGAAGCTACCAATGTCATAATCTTTTGTGATTTGCAATAGGTAACTCATGCAAGTGCTGGGAACTTATGAGAAAAATGAAGAAAGGATGATGGCTTATGCCTCCCAAGTGGATGATCTGAAGAAGAAATTTTTGAATTTCAAAATAGTTCAGGATCCCTTAAGAAGGGAATTTTGAAGTCAACAAACTCGTAAGAATGGCTAGTTCTATTGAGGGAACTTGGCAAGGAGACATCGTGTTCCTTAATGCCGAAACAAAAACCTTGGCATTAGAGGTATTGTGCTTGCAAGAAGGCACTGATTGGTGTGTGCCTATTGTCAAAGCCTTGAGAAGCGGGGGTCTGCTTGCAGAAGGAGGAACATCCACCAAAGCAGAAGTATCAACTAAGTAGGAGCTAGAGCTCCCACGAAAGCTACCATAGCAAGGTTTTGCTTATTTGGTGGACACTTATACCGGAGGTCATTCACGCACCCTTATTTGAGGTGCCTATCCAATCAAGAAGGAGAATATATTCTTCGAGAAATTCATGAAGGGTATGCAGGAGCACACACTGGATATAATGACTTACCCCGAAAAGTCTTGAGAGCCGGCTACTTCTGTCTTACTCTCGACAAGGATGCAAAGCCTTGGTTAATAAATGTCATGACTGTCAAAGACATGGAAATCTCATACACACTCCTGCTGAGGAGCTCGGAGTCCTGCATTCCCCTTGTCCCTTCGAGAAGTGGGGAATAGATATAGGGGGAAAATTTTGTACTGCCCGTGGTGGGAGACTATTCCTGATAGTAGTTGTGGACTACTTCTCCAAATGGGTGGAAGCAGAGGCAGTGGTGAAAATTGATGAAAAAACCATATTCAAATTCTTATGGAAGAACATTTGCTATAGCTTTGGTGTGCCAAGGATACTTGTCTCCGATAATGGTACGCAATTCACATGCTCCTTCATTTACTAGTGGTGCCAAGAAATGAAGATCGAGCAACGGTTTGTGTCCATGGCATATCCACAAGCTAATGGACAGGTTGAGGTGACTAACCGTACCATTGTAAATGTTATAAAAGCTCATCTCAAAAAGGCAAAAGGAAATTAGGCTGATGAGCTCGACTCAGTTCTATGGGCGTATAGAACTGGGTCAAGAACTGCCACAGGAGAAACTCCTTTTCGCTTGGTTTATGGAGCAGATGTAGTGATCCCAACAGAAATCTCTATTGAAACTCATCGGATTCTTAAATACGATGAGAATCAAAATCTGGGATTGATGAAAGAAAACCTCAATTTAGTCGAGGAAGTGAGAGAACGAGCTCTCATTACGATGGAGAAATACAAGCAACAAATGCGAGAGGCATACTACAAACGAGTACAAACTCGCAAGTTTAACTAAGGGACTAGTATGAAGAGAGCGGATGCTCTCAACCTAATGGAAAGCTAGATGCCAATTGGGAATGTCCTTAAATGGTCAAAACAGTCCTTGGCGGAGGAGCTTATGAGCTCGTTGATGCAGAAGGAAGGCAATTGCCTAGGCCATAGAATATTTCCAATTTGCAGAAGTACTATGTTTGAAGGTTGTCGAAGCAAGGAGAAGATGTTGGGAGTTTTTAACTCTTTCCAAGAAAATTCTGCCATAAGAGTGTTTCACTCGTGTAATTAGGCAAGAAGTGGTCTGAAACCTTATCCTTAATCAAGAAAAGGTACTTTATTTTCATATAATACTCTTTTATTTAAGTAAAATTGTAATTCATTATGTCTTACAAATTCACTTGAGAGGGGTATAGGGGTATACCCCGTATACCCTCAAAAGTACGGAAAAACCCATTTTGCAGGTACAAAAAATGCAAAAGTAAAGATAGTGCGCAAAAGCACAAATTACAAAAGTAGTGCGCAGAAGCACGAAATGCAAAGATAGTGAGAAGAAGCACAAAATGCAAAAGTAATGTGCATAAGCATGAAATGCAAATAACCGTGCGCAGAAGCACATAAGGTATAAGCTGTGCATTGAAGCACATAAGACAAAAGCCGTGCGCAGAAGCGCATAAGACAAAAGTCGTGCGCAGAAGCATATAAGGTGAAAATTTGTGCGCAAAAGTATATAATGCAAGATTCATGCGCAGAAGCATGTAAAGCATAATGTAAAAAGCAGTGCGCAGAAGCACACAAATTATAAAATTGAAAATCAAAAGCATAAGCATATAATGCCAAATGCACGGATTGCATGTGAAAGCATGAAGCATAGAAGCACTTAGCAAAGATGTGCTGAAAATATATCATGCAACATAGGAAAGTGAGTAGGCTACCTAGTATATATTAAAAAAAAAACATCCAAGAAGGCAGGACTTCATAGAAGCCTTGCCTTGAAAAATCACAATAAATATTTGTTGGGAGCCGATCCCCATATCCCGGCCAGAACATGAAATTGTTTGAGGGAGCCGATCCCCTTACACGGCCCTTACTTGCATTAAAAAGACTTTAACCGAGGAGCCGACCCTCATACGGCAGAGAATGAAATTTTTCAAGAGGCTTCTTCATCAGAAGAAGAAGCCTCATCATCACCTTGTTCATCATCCTGAGCCCCTTTGTCCCCATCGTTGTCCTCCTCATTGATGGCATCCTCCTCGCCATTAGTGGCTCCCTACTTGGTTCCCTCCGTGGATGTCCCCGCTATAAAAAAAGGTTGATGCTGAGATGCTTGTGCCTACAAGCATGAAGCAAAAGAAAGCTCAGCATTGAGTGTGCTTCTTCATTATTGAGAAGTGGACAAGATAGATTGGGTAATGAAAATATACTCACTTCGAGGAGAAGGCAAAACGTCTCCACCCTTATGGCCCTGTTGTCGCCTAGCACGGGATAAACAGTGGGAGACCAAGGAAACTTCATTGCTTGCCTGAGTGCAGGGCCCGTGAAGACTTTGGCAGCCTTAGTTAACACATCCATATACCAAGGGGTGTGAGGGTCACCGCGCACTTCAAGAGTAGGGGCTTTTGTCCCTATCTTTTTGCAGATATCTCCCACGTTCAAGCCGCAAAACGTTCTGGCTCCTTGAGCTGCTTGCAAGTCTCCCTAGCTGTAGCAGAAACCCAATAAGACAAGGGTTCAAGCATTCAAGGTAGAAACTGGGGAAAGCGTATGAAGGCCTTAGGGAGTTTATTGATAATTATGTCCAAAAATGCTTGGCCAGAAGGGCTGTGCAAAACAGCCATGCGGCAAGCATGGACCCCTTTCACTTGCATCTCTTGGGTGGCATAAAGTCTCCCTGATTCTTCTCCCCGGGCTAGCCCTGATTTCTCCCCAGCATTGTAAGCCTTGCTTTCAACGTAAGAGACAACTTCTTTGTGCTTTTGTAGCATATCCATCTTTTCTTGATGGAACTGCTGTGTTTGTTGAGTGAGCTCATCGACCTCTTGGAGGTCCTCCACTTTCTTCTCTAGCAGAGAAGCCTGCATGCTGAAAGATTGCTTCTGCTCTTGCAGTTGAAGCTTGAGGGCATCCATCTTCACGTTGTTAGAGCGTTCAAGCTTCTCTTCAAGGGTAGTATTATGCTCTTGGAGAGCTAACATTTTGGCCTCCAGCTTGGCCGTCTCCTCACGGCTAAGGCTCATAAGGCCTTGAGCTTTACGAAACACCATGCTCTAGATAGAAATAAGAGAAATCTTATTTACCTTAGCTTCATGGTATTCGATCTGCTCCTCTAGCTCATCCGTGGTAAGGTGGCAAGTCGCCCACTAATCCTCGAAATGAGGAGCCAAGTCTGTCAGCATGCGGCAAGCATTGCCGTCCATGTCTAGAATGCCAGGATGCTCAGGCTTGGCATGGGGAGCCTTAATGTTAAGGCTAGTCAACATATCCCCCAGATCTTGCTCCGAGAAGTCAACAACAAAAGAGTGAATCCCTTTTGATGCAGAAGTGGAGGCCAAAGCACGAAGGCCTGTAGCATCGACCCCCGGAGTGGAAGTCTTCTGACCCTATTGGTCATCCACATCAATAATTTCCCTCTCTTGAATAAGGGAAGAGGTGTGAATGGAGGCGCATGTAGAAATGCGCCTTAAGGAAGAGTGAGGAGCGGAGGAAGCCCTGCCTTTCTTAGGAGGAGGCGATGCCATTTAAGAAGAGTTTCTCTTGGAGGAGCGGCGAGAATCTTGAGGATGAATGGGAGAACGTACACCAGTCTTCATGGCTGGTGTAAATCAAGTAGCAAAGCCTCAAACAATGCTATAATAATAACATGATAAATATGCCTTGTTGCCTTTACACAAAAGGCATAACAAGCAAAAACATTTGCATAGCCGCAAAAACAAATAAAGTGCATGCCTATGTTTATGCATATGCTTATGACTAACCTACTATAGTAGGAGTCTCCAAGTTAGGAGACACGCCTGCTGTTGTAGCAGAGTCAGGAGTCTAAAACAAATGGTAGTTAGCGTGCGGAGTGGATGCCAGTGGGGCCAAGGTGACGAGCCCGTTTTTTATGTTTTTTTTAAACAATATTTTAGAGTCTTTTAGAGTCAGTCCGTGTCTGGGAGGACACATTTGTGGGGTTTTGCAGGGATCTTGAGTAGGACAGTTCTCATTCCGTGAAAGAGGCAAGGTTGGAACCAATTGCGGCCTTGGGCAAGATAACGCTCAAGTCAAGTACCATACGGAATCAGAAGCTTGGTCCAGGCATGAGGTGCTGAGAGGAGAAAGAGTAATCAACCAAGGAGGATGGAATAAGCAGCTGATGAGAGAGGCAAGGGAAGAAAGAAAGTGCTAGAGAGAAACTCATGCAAGAACCAGATCCAGATCTTGGCAGAAGGCAGTGCCAAGTAGCATGAGTCAGGACACAAGCTCCATGGGCAAGACATCTACAAACCTTATCCAGAAAAGCAATTAAGGAAAGAAATCCTACAGATCTGACCATCAAATTTTGGAAGGATTTGACACATGGAAAGTCTGCTAGATAGGTTATGTGATTGAAGCCATGAAAGGGAAGTCTTCAACTAACCCTAAGCGTGTCCGATCTACCACCAACCCTAGACACCCTTTGCCTATATATATTCGATGCCAACCGTAGGCCAAGGCATCGCGATTCTACCCTACATTCGATACCGGAGCTGCAATCCTCTTTTGTTCTATGATTACTTTCTTATGAGTGTTGGAGAGGAAATAAACAAGTCCTACGGGCATTTTTAATTATGTTCATGTTTTGGCCTTAGATCGGGTTAGATCGACCAAGTGTGTGTTTTGAGCATTAACTCTCATTTTAATTCAAGTATGCCTTCTTTAATTTTATTTATGTTGAGTTCATTTACCATGAGTAGATAATTTCTTTTACATGGTTTGGTGAAGATGAATTAATCCAAAACATGAATAACCCTCGGGAGATCTAAACATTGGTTCATAGTGTTGTGTGTGTGTTCGCGATATGTTACGTCAAGGGATCTATATAAATGGATTGACCTTAGGTATTATTCGGCCGGTGATATTTATGGTTCATTCATTTTACAAACAATAACTGGAAATAGGTGTTGCTCATCGCTTCGCCCCAGAAAGTGTGGAGTAGCATTAGTGACTGTGGTCGCATGTCTAGGGCATGGTGATAGGCTAGTTGGGCTACCTAGAGCGCATGCTGCCTTGACAGGATTCCCGCATCCGGGGAAAGTGTCTTGGTCAAGTGAGGAAGTGACTATTAGTCTTTGGCTTCTCTATTCATAAGGGTATGCTAGGCAAGGTGGGATGTACGCGTGACGCGTGACAATGGGAGTGTATCTCACTGATCAAATTGCCTATAACCAACAATGCACACACATCAGGAAATATTCTTAAATCAATGATCGAGGGACATAATTCGGATTAGGGATTCTAAACTAAACTAAGTTGTTTTTATCACTGATATTTCTAGTGTTTCGTTTTTTAGTCTTTAGATTCTGCAATTTATAATTATGCATTGGATACTTCTCTTGCCCAAGGCAAGACCCAACCAACATCGTGACAAGAGGCGGAAATTCCACCAACTCCCTGCGGATCTACCCTGTACTTGCCACTAGCGGAACCTAATGCAAGGTATAGAAAACTACAAATTTTATCCTGGCAGAGTCATAATGACTCAGCTCCATCAGATTGGGTCCGTTTCTGGGGAGTTACGCCTTTCTAGGATTTCCCCCTCACCTTTACCTCGATCTGGTCGAAGGTGTATGCTCAAGCCGAATCCTACTGGAGAAGACGGCGATCTTTGGTTTGATCCAGAAATTAAACGGAATCTAAGGAAGAGGAACGCAGAATGCCGGAGACGGGAATGAGAGGAGCGTGCAAGAGAGTCACACCAGCACAATCTGGAGACAGATCAAGACACCGGGTCAGAACACAAATCTGAGCAAGAAGAAATACCAGAAGTAGAAGAACAGCCAGCACCAATGGCAGCTCAAACATTACGGCAGATGATGTTTCCCAACAACAACAACAATCTTGTGCCGTTAGGAATCACCTTACCTGCCCTAGCTGAAAACTGGGAGCTTAGATCTCACTTTATCCAGATCTTGCCCAAGTTTAGCGACATGCCGGGCGAAGATCCACAGAGGCACATCCAAGATTTTGAGATGATTTGCAATACTATTAGAATGAATGATGAGCCCAAAAGGGAATATATTCGGCTTATATCGTTCCCTTTTTCACTAGAGGGACCCTGCACGAGAGTGGTTGTATACCTTGCCCGAGGGGAGTGTGACCACATGGAGACAATTGCAAGGAAATTGTTTGGAAAGATACTATCCTATTTCCAGGATACATAGTGCAAGGAGGAAGTTGAGCAATATACAGATGGGAAATAGGGAATCGTTGTACGATTATTGGAATAAGTTCAAACTTATGCTAGCGAGGAGCCCAAATCATACAATTTTTTATCAAGACCTCATCGAATACTATGTTAATGGATTGCAGCCCCATGATCGACAACTTTTGAATGCAACCAGTGGTGGATCTATTTTGAACAAGCTGCCGGATAATGCATTCCAACTATTGGGAGAGATGGATGAAGAAGCCCGAGATGATAACCAAATCTTGAACAGGACTACACCTGAGTCCTCGAGCAAGACACGAGAGGAATCAAAGCTGGACACTCTGTGCAGCACCATGCAACAGATGATGGAATTTATGAATCCGACCATATTGAAAAAGGGTGTAAAAGCATGTCAATTGTGTTCTGCCACCACACACTCCACTGAGGCTTGCCCAACACTTCAAGTGGATGAGGAAATTAATGCATTCGGTCACACCAATGGGGAACAACGACAGAACCAAAGGGTAAAGTTTGATCCGAATTCCCAAACTTATAATCCGGGGTGGAAGTACCATGAGAATTTCAGGTATGGAGGCAATCAATATCAGAATGCATCTGAAAGTCAAGGGCAGCAACCACCAAAGGGCCCCACCTTGACCGACATGGTGCACAACTTGACCAAGCATAATCAAAGGATCACTAATGAGTTTGAGAAGTTCAAGCAAGGAGTCAACAGATCTATGCAGTCCATGGCTACCCAGCTTTCAAATCTGAAACAGGCTATCAACAGAATGGATCAAAAGGCAGGAGTCTTGCCCGCCTAAGTTCAACTTAAACCCGACCCTCAATGCAATGCGGTGACTTTATGCAATTAGAAGTCATACCCAATCCGTGGAGAGGAGACAGAAAAGGAACCGGTAAAGATAGAAGAAATACCCTATGAACCTGAGAAGAAGCAAGATGCCGTAACAGTCAAGGCCGGTCCAACGATGCAGCAGCCGATCAAGATAAAACCTCCCTTTCCGGGGAGGCTGATCAAGAATAGAGAAAAAAAGAAATGAACGAGTTGTTAAAGGTTTTCAATAAAGTGGAAATCAACATTCCATTGGTCATAGCCTTGCATACCATGCCCCGATGTGCAAAATTTTTAAAAGAATTATGCACCGAAAAGGTACGATACACTGATGATCCTCAATTTCAAGTGGGAGAAAATGTATCTGCCGTGCTCAAGAGGGACCTGCCTATGAAATGTGAAGACCCTGGGATGTTTTCAATTCCATGCGTTATCGGGACCACAAAGATCCAGCGAGCTATGCTTGATCTGGGAGCATCAATCAACGTCATGCCTTTGACGATGTATAAGGAGTTGAAGATTGGCCCCTTGAAACCATCAAGGGCAGTGATCCAATTGGCAGATAAATCTAACATCTACCCGGAGGGAATAGTAGAAGATGTCTTGGTCAAAGTACAAGACTTGATCTTCCCTGTAGATTTCTACGTACTCAACATGGGGAGCACCGCAATCAAAAAACTACTGATGTTGTTGGGAAGACCATTTCTCAAAACTGCCAGAACATTGATCAACTGTGAAACGGGGCAGCTCACGTGCAAATTCACCAGAAAGACGGTGACATTTGACATGTACAAAGCAGGACAACATCCCCAAGATGCTGAAATGGTGGATTTCGTAGAGTCAGTTGAAGGGATGGTAAGAGAGGTTTTACTGGAATACATGATGGATTTCAATGACTACGAAGTTGTCGAAGAAGAAGAGCTGTAAACGATAGAAACAGGGCCACCGGAAGTGCCCAAACCAAGACCAGAGGACAAGATGATACCCTCTTTAATCAAGCCGCCAAGGCTTGATTTGAAGAAACTGCCACAACATCTTAAATACATATACTTGGGAGAAGGAGAGACACTACTAGTGATCATCAGTTCAGAACTAGATAAGGCACAAGAAAATAGAGTCCATGAATTGCTTGGAAAATACAAGGAAACAATAGGATGGACCTTGGCGGACTTGAAGGGAATAAGTCCGACAATCTATTAACACCACATCTTACTCGAGCAAGACGCAGTCCCGGTCAGAGACCCGTAAAGGAAACTCAACCCAGCAATGAAAGAGGTGGTCAAGAAGGAGATCATCAAATTGCTCAATATGAAGATGATATATCCGGTGCCAGAAAGCATATGGGTGAGCCCTGTGCATGTTGTGCCCAAGAAGTCTGGAGTGCAGGTCGTGGAAAATGAGAACATGGAATTGATAGCCACCCGATTGCAAACTAGATGGAGAGTATGCATTAACTACTAAAAGCTGAACAAAGTGACCAAGAAAGATCATTTCCCACTTCCTTTCATTGATCAGATGCTTGAGAGGCTGGCGGGAAACAAGTATTTTTGTTTCCTTGATGGATACTCAGGGTGCATGCAAATATGGGTAGCATTGGAAAACCAAGAGAAGACAACATTCACATGTCCTTTTGGGATGTTTGCTTACCGATGCATGCCCTTTGGACTATGCAATGCCCCGGGTACATTTCAACGATGCATGATGAGCATATTTTTGATTTGCTTGAAAAATGCATAGAGGTCTTCATGGACGAGTTCACTGTCTATGGACCACTTTGATCAATGCTTGGAACATCTTGAGCTAGTGTTGTAGAGATGTGTTGAGAAGAAACTCGTATTGAACTATGAGAAATGCCACTTCATGGTCAAGGAAGGAATAGTGTTGGGGCATGTCATATCAAAAAAGGGAATTAAGGTGGATCAAGCCAAAGTAGAAGTCATTGCGAAGCTACCATATCCCACCAATGAAAAGCAGCTTCGGGGATTCCTTGGTCATGCTGGTTTCTACAAGCGTTTTGTGAAGGATTTTGCAAGAATAACCTAACCAATGAATCGGCTTCTTCAAAATGGAATAGAATGGGATTTCCATGAGGAGTGCAAGCATGCATTTCAGATCATAAAGGAACATTTGATCTCAGCACCCATCATCAGACCTCCAGATTAGGGAATGCCTTTCGAATTGATGTGCGACGCAAGTGGGTATGCCGTAGGAGCAGTTCTTGGTCAAAGGATAGGGAAGGAAAATCATGTCATCTGTTATGCCTCAAAGACTCTGACTGGAGCTCAGATCAACTACACCACGACCGAGAAAGGATTTATGGTGGTAGTTTTCACATTCGAAAAGTTTTGTTCATACTTGTTCGGAAGTAAGACCATCGTGTATACTGACCACGCAACACTGAAATACCTCATGGCCAAGAAGGATAGCAAACCGAGACTCATCCATTGGATTCTGTTGCTACAAGAATTTGATATAGAGATCAAGGACAAACAGGGGCACAAAATTTGGTAGCTGATCACTTAAGCAGGATTGTTAGAAAAGACGAAGAGCCACCAATACGGGAGACCTTCCTTGATGAGGATTTTTACTAGGTTAAGACACTGGAACCATGGTATGCAGATGTGGTCAACTTCTTGACCATGATGGAGTTTCCCGAGGAGATGAACACGTACCAAAGGAACAAAATAAAGCTCGAAAGCAAGAGCTACATATGGGACGAGCCCTACTTATGGAAGTAATGCGCCGATCAAGTGTTGCGGAGATGTGTACCAGAATGAGAACAAGCAAGCATTCTCAAACACTGCCATGGGAGGGAGTGCGGTGGACATTTTGGGTACAAAAGGACAACAAGGAGAATTTTAGATTGTGGGTTCTATTGGCCAACAATTTTCAAGGATGCATTTTCCAAATGTAGGAGCTGTGATCAATGTCAACGGGAAGGCAACAACTCAAGGAGGAATGAAATGCCATTGGTACCAGTCTTGCCCGTGCAGATTTTTGACATATGGGGGATGGATTTCATGGGACCTTTGCCCAACTCTCGAAACAATCAATATATCCAAATGAGTGGAGGCAAAAGCCACCCCAGCTGCAGATGCCAAGTCAGAACATCTTAAAGAGCAACATATTTTCTCGATTTGGCGTGCCCAAGGCGATTGTCAAAGATCGAGGATCACACTTCTATAATGCCACCATCACGGGCCTATTCAAGAAATATAGTGTTCACCATAAAATGTCCACCGCCTACCATCCTCAAGCAAACGGACAGGCTGAAGTGTCTAACCATATAATCAAGGCCAGCTTGAGGAAGACGGTGAGAGAAACAAAGAAGGATTGGAGCCAGCGTCTCGATGACGTGTTGTGGGCATACAGGACAGCTTACAAAATACCTTTTGACATGTCACCATACTGTATGGTGTTTGGGAAAACTTGCCACCTGCCTGTGGAATTGGATCACAAGGCCTTCTGGGCCGTGAGCAAGATGAACTTCGATTGGAACAAGGCATGTGAAAATCGCAAGTTAAGCATTTAGGAGCTTTAGGAGATAAGAATGGATGCATATGATAATGCAGCTATCTACAAAGATCGATTGAAAAGAGCCCATTATGTGTTGATCAAGAATAAAAGGTTCGAGAATGGGTAATAGGTGTTAGTGTATCAAAGCCATTTCAAATACTCGAATTGGAAGCTATGGTCAAGGTGGACTGGACCATTTATTGTGCATGCTCAGCATCCCAACAGAGCAGTGGAACTGATGGATAATGAATTATACAGGATCTTCAAGGTGAATGGGAGCAGGCTTAAATTGTACTTTGGGCATGATGCGAAGTACAAGGGGCCAATTGTTGATGAATCCTGATCAAGAGAGAAGTCGAGCCAACGACAATAAAAAGAGGCGCTGACTAGGAGGCAACCTGGTATGTTTTTCTTTATTTTATTTTTGTTTTTAGCAAATAAAGTTCCCCACTTTGCCTCAAGCAAAGTGTGTGAGTAGGTAGGTTTGTTGTTTCCTCTCACCGCCCGAGTGAAGACAAGTTTTCATCTTGAGCAAGGAAGTTGTGTTTTGTGAATGTAGGGAAGGGGTGTCTTGGGCACGAAGTTAAAAATGAAAAGATTCTGGGACAAAGCAGTTATGGTAACTGCTACACGCCACTATCAAATCACGCCTATTTTTTCATAACCGCTCATCATTACCATACCACCACCCCAATCAAATCCCCATATTCAAAATTCGAACGTATCTCTCTCAAATAAACACCCCCAATTTCCTCTCCACATCCCTACATTCCCCATTCCACAAAAACCCTAACTCGAATCATGGTAGGCACTCGACCTTCAAACAAGTTAGGAAGAATCCCCGACGGAACAAAAATATACCTCACCGCTTCCCCCTTCACTGAGAAAAAGCAAAAGAAAACCATAAAAAAGCCGAAGAAAGTAGCCATGGACACCCTTCTGCCGCACAGCAACCTGATCAAGATGCTGAAAGCCCTTCGCCCGTCGACGCGGAATTACTGGCGAACCTCGCTACTAGAGGCGAGGCCCCATCGCTTGATATTCTGATACGATCCTTGCAGACCGTATATCGAACACGCAAGTGGAAGACTCAAAAGATACCGATGGAAAATCCCAAAACCTCCTAGATCAAATCCAAGAAGTAATATAGACGAGACGAAGCTCCCTATACCCTAACTGGTATTGTCTGAGCAACTCGGGGATAATGAATGACACACGAACGAGGGATGATTGACTCATCGATTCGTCGATAAGGAATTTCTTGGTCACACCAAAGAAACTCAAAGATAATTCTCAAAAGAGAAATAAACTCAATTTTTATTAATCAATAATGTTCCATTTTCGTTACCCTTATGAGAGTCATATTTATAGGCTTCATAAAGTCCTAATCCAACAAGGAAACTAGTTAAAAACCTATCCTAAAATATACCAAACCAAATCCTAGTCTAAAAAGGAATAAAATCACCAAAATAATGTTGAAAATAAACCTACCATCTAGAGTACTAATAAAATCCGAAAATTAATAAAAATAATCAACTAAATAAACAACTAAATTATATCTTCACTCCTCAGCCCATATCATCTTTAATTCTTGGCCCATGAATTGAAATCCACGATCTACGGGTTGCATCATTCCCCTCCTCTTGAAGAGGATTTGTCCTCAAATCCTGGCCGTCTCCCACGTCAAAAGGAAAGAAATTGTGCTTCTTCTCTTCAAATTCCTCCAATGTCTTTATCTCCTTGAACTCGATCTGATGTTCGCTCCCTCGAATGGATAATAAACCATCAAATGCATCTTTTGACGAAACATCATCGAATTCCTGCAAGATAGAATTAAAAGAAGAAGATAGATGATCATGATCATTGGTGGACCAAACTTTCCCCTTGCAAAACTTTGCCTCCACGAACTTCTCCTCCTTATCGACCCACTCCAAATCATCACTCCGATCAAGTAGAGACTGATGCATCAACTCATTCTCCTTTATCTCTACTTTCTCCTCCTTAGGCTTCACCATCTCCGTCTCCTTTTGCAATTGCACCTGATCCTCACAAATTTGTTTCTCAACAACCAATGGAGTAAAAGGAACAAGCGATACAGTATCCTCGATATGCATGATGTTCTCTCGCTGTTCTTCATCATCCACTTGATTCTCCACACTCGGAACTCCATCATCAATTAAAGTAACCGCAGGAGGTGCTTTGATTACTTCCACCACTTGACACAGTTCTTTCAAGATTTCCAAGATCTTCAGTTTTGAATCTTCTATCTCATCTTTGGTCACAACTCCACCACGATCACGAATTGGTTTAGAGAAACTCGTACACTCTAATCTTGGCTTCACATATGCACGTGTATACACCTTCGGCTGCTCTTCTTCCTCCCAACAACTTCTCTTTGAATATGAAACATTAGCAGCTTGAGGTCGCCTCCAATCGGGCTGAATCGCAGGATAGTAATGCGAATACGCATAACGCTTCCTCATCATCGCCTTCATCTCTTTCCAAGTCTGGATAGGTTGCTCTCCGTATATTCTTCTACTCTTCACAAACTGATCCCACCAAATTAGAGCATAGCCCGAAAACTCATTGACTGCCAGCTTCACTTTCATGAACTCAGAATAATTATGGCAATCAAACACGAGCTCCACCTTTCTCTCCCATTCAATATACAAATCAGGATCACATTTCCCTTGAAAAGACGGAATCTTCATCTTGATATGTCTCGAATTGCTATCTTCTCTTCCTCTTAGACCTCCTCTATGGCAATACTCCTCATCTTCATCTCCATTCTCCCAATCTTCTCCATACTCATCATATTCTGACTCAAAATGATTCCACCGGTTATTTCCTCGACTTCCCCTTCCTCCAAACACCGACATACCTGCAAAACAATTTTTTCTTTTTCTTTTTCTTTTTTTTTTATTACAAAAAATGAAAATGTTAGCTAAAAAGGATCCTCACCACCTCACAAGCACTCGTGTATCACTCAAAGAGAAATCACTCAGTACTCGTGTATCACTCAATGATATAGTTAAATGGTGTTCGCAACCGAAAGTAATCCTGGACAAATTACTTGTTAAGGTTGTAGTATAAGCTGGATAATAGTTGGTCTTGGCTATTAGCTTATACTAGTGCATACGATCAGAGTTGCACTGAACGGGATCGAGGTGAGATAAATCCTTTTATACTTATTTAAAAAGGATCACATCTCGGACGATTATTATTTCTTAATTCTAGTTGTCATAATATTCTCCGTATCTTGGGTAATAATATTATAAATATGATAATTAATATTATAGCTAGAAATCGTGTCTCGGTGCGCCGAGTTGATGAGGTCCCCTTGAGGCGTTCTAAGGATTATTATATCAAATCTTGCAAGTGGAATTTATTCCGGTATAATAATGAGGTCGAACGGGTACTACTCTCGGTTTTAGATATTAATTAATTAAAACAGTCAGTAGCTTAAATTAATTAATGGACATGCGATATCTTAAACACGGGAAATAATATAATTCAAAGAGGAGCCTGGTATGTAGTAATTTGGGAATGGACGGCGATGCAATATTATTTTACTATAGTGGAAATGCTATAATATTAATATAATTAAATAGAGTATTCGGGGCCAGAGAATACTTGGATTATTTAATTATATTGGAAGGCCCAGTCCATGTGCTCAAGATCCCTGGAGTAGCCCAATAGAGCATAGCCTGACCCATTAACCAAGCCCTAACTTATTCACCAATCTACTTCTTATATAAATAAGGGATATGTGAAGAGTGAAAGTACGTGATTTCACAGATTCATAAATCTGGAGAAGAGGGCGCCGGTTTTTGGGTAGTGCAGAGAAGATAGATTTTCGCCCACTCGAAATTCTTCTCGTTGCTAGGGAATACTCCAGAAGATCTCGGGGTTTGCGATCAAGAGCTAGATCTCGTGTGCAGAGATCTTGTGCGTCGAAGATCTTTTGCCTCTACTCAAATCGCCTACACAAACAGGTATAATTCTCAGATCTGTTTCCGCTTTAAGATCTGTGATGAATTATGTTAATATAATCTGTATTTAATTAAATTAATATCCGATGCGGTCCCGGTTCTAACAATTGGTATCAGAGCCAAATCGGCTCTGTTGATTTAATTAATTGTGATTATATGTTTCATATTATTTGTTCTTGGATGCAAATTTTGTTTTGTAGAGATCCAATTATCATGGTTAATATGAATGATTTTGGTTTTAATTTTGTATTAAAATCAGCCTGTTTGTGGTTGCGTTTGTAACACACGAGGGTTGATCGTGTTAGATTAGAATTTTGTTTTCGTAAATTTTTGTAGTTTTCGATTGTAAATTCAAATTCTTGTTACTCGATCAACGAACATCATGGATGGAGATTAGATCAACCTTCCATGGCTGCAGCATGGTGAATGAGGAGACGACGTCGCTCGTCGGATGTCGGGGTGACATGGTGGCTCTGTGGCGACAAGGAGCGCATTATCTATGGCTGTGATCTCCACCTCGTCGGCACCACAGAAGCAGCCAATCATCATCCTCGACGACGAGGACATAGCTGCAGCAGTGGCAGGGGCGCGTTGATTGCGGGAGACACGCCGGTGCTGTGGTGGTGAAAAGAATCACGGTTAGGATTCAACCTGACCGTAGCTGCCTTGGTTCACCGAGACTGCAGCAGATGCTAGGTGTGCTCCTTCGATGGCGGCGACGCACCTGGAAGCGTGCAGCAGCTGCAGGTGTACATGGGCGATTGGAGAGGTCTGCAGCAGCGGGGCTATGGCGGCGACCGGCGGTGCGATGGGTTTCGACCCTATCGTGTTGGCTGCTGATCGTCAGCACCACTGCAGCCACTGCGGGTGACTCTTCAACTCCGGCGGCGCACCTGGAAGAGAGGAGAAGCAGTGACGGAACTGTGGGGATGACCGGCGGTGCGATGATTTCGATCAAATCGCGCACGCTATTGTTCGTCTGCACCACAGCGCTTGCTGTGGTTTTCCTCGACACTGGGGCACCCTCGAACAGCAGCAGCAGCACATGAGAGAAGCATGATGGGAGGGGGCGACGGCAATCGCTGTAGTCGCAATGGAGGTGACGCCGGCAGCTGTGCGTGACTCCCAATTGCACTCCCGGTGGCTGCTGGGCATTCGTCCAATGTCCCTTGTGGACGACGGCGTTCTCTGGACGTGCGGCTACCATGGATGCCGGTGGCTCATCGGGATGATGAACGGAACACGGCAGCGAGGTGATGGGAGCAGCAACAGTCGCTGCTGTCGCAATAGAGGCGACGGCAGCAGCTGTGTGCACTACCAATCGCGCTCCAGGTGGCTGCTGGGCGATCATCCGACGTCCCTCATGGACGATGGTGATGCCCAGACGACGATAGAGGGGCGGAAGAGGTGCGGCTGGTGCAGGAGCAGCGCTGCTCTCGCGAATCACGGCAGTGGCGGGATCGCGCAACCTGCAGCTGCGTTCTTCTGATGAAGCTCCGACGACGAAGTTCTGGTGTGAGTCGTCCGGCGATGTCTCTCCGATCTTGGTGTAATTGCAAACGGCGGCGGTGGTGGCTGCCTGAGGAGCGGCGACGAGGATGAAGAAGGCTGAAGAAGGTGACGGCTGAGAGATGGTTAGGGTTTCAATTCCTAACGGGCCGGGTCTCAGCCCGTTCTCTCAGCCCGCAATCACTATTCAGGGCCTGTCCTTCATCTGGGCCAAGCCCTAAGCCCATTTTTCATGTGGGCTGGTTATGGGCTTATTTTGGGCTAGTTTTGTTATGAAGGTCAACCCAAATCGACCCAAATTCAAGCATTCTCAAGCCCGTACAAGAAATCAAAGGCCATGATAGTTGGATAAATTTTTTATTTATTATCATACGATTTAATTGTTGTTGATAAAATGGCATGTATGTTTAATTATTCGCGATAATTATTTATATGCTATGCTTGAGAATTTATTAAAAACCTTGGTTTAAATTACTAAGTGGTTTTCTATTAAGTTTAATTTTCGATTAATTTAGTATTTTTTGAAAATTTTAATTAATCTAGCCTCCATAATTGGTTTAAAAATAAATTAGTTAGCATTTGCTCACTGATCCGAGCGTATCCCTACGGAGGTGCTAATTATAGATTTCATTGGTTTAAACTTCTTAAAATTTTATACCACTATCCCTCCCCATGGTAGGATAGTCTTATAAAATTGGATTGTTCGGAATTTTAAAAGATAAAATAATTAGCATTTGCTCACTGATCCGGGCGTATCCCTTTGGAGGTGCTAATTATGGATTTCATTGGTTTTAAAACTTCGAAAGATAATATAGAAAAATAATTTTATATCGATATCACCTCCCTACGGTAGGGTTATTCTTATAAAATTGGATTTTTCGGTATATTAAATTACGGTGTTCACTTAGGTGTAAATTAATTAATTATTTCCCGATGGAAAGGTAATTAATTAATTTGCATGGCTAGGAGTGACCGACTGTTAATTTTATCAATCATAAGGTGAAGGTTGATTGGATAGTAAAATTAAAGGCGTAAAAACCTACTTAAGAAATTATATGTAAATGTCCACCCTACGTGGCTTGCATATAAAACCTTAAGGAGTCGGGGGTTGCATTTATATTGTTTTAAGGTTTTTACAATATAATTATGCTTCGAAAGGATATGACTTATAACTGTATGTTGTTTTATTTCCAAACTATACTATATTTTTCGGTTCACTTGTTTAAATACTCAATGAAAAACAAATTTGAGAATTCCAAATATCACGATTGGAAATGTAACTTGGACATTGTCTTGACTGCTAACGAACACAAGTTTATCCTTACTGAGGAATCTACTTATATGCCAACAAAGGAGAGTATGACAAAACAATGTGAAGCTTATTTTCACGGATATGTTTTAGTCATCATGGATACCAAGTTCGACAAAATATTCTTTTGTTGATGAAAATGTTGAAGGTACTCCTATTAGGGACCATGTTCTTAAGATAATTAGTTGTCTTAATAGAATGGAGATTCTTTGTGTTGAAATCGATGGGGAAACTCAGGTCGATATCATAATAGAATCACCCTCTATGAGTTTTTGATGTGTTTCGGCTCAAGTTAACCGAATTGCTCAAAGAACTCATCAATGCTGAGATGTTTCAAACCGGTTCTCAAGCATTGATCACCATAACTTCTATACCTTTTTAAACCAAAGGATGGTTAAAGGAAGAAGAAGCAAGGTGGTGGCGGTTAAGGAGATGGTCAGAAGGTGAATAACTACTCAAGGTGGGATAAAGAAACCAAGAGGAAAGTGTTATCGTTTTAAGCAGAAAAGACAAATTATGGCGGCCTGTCCTCATTTGAATGGAGGCAATGGTCAAGGTATATCTTGTGCGTTTGCTAAATGCGGTTGAGATTACCATCACAGTGGGAGACGCTACGAGAGTGGTGGTCAATGCAGTGGGAGACGTACATTAGTTGTGCGCAAACTGTAGTAAAATAGCACAACATCAATTCTTTAAATATAAAGAACCTTCTAGTATGAATCAAACATATATCTGGTATCTAAGTTTTGGTCATCTTAGATCAAATGGCAATAGATCAGAAAGTATGTTGGATTTGATTCATACGGACATGTGTGGTCCAATGTCGGTACAAACTAAAGGGTGGCTATGAATACTTCATCTTTTGGTTGATGATTACTCAAGGCTTAGATATATTTGATGAAACGGAAGTCTAAACGCTTGATAAATTCAAGGAGTTCAAGGCAGAAGTTAATTATCATCATGATAAATATATCATATCTCTTCGATTCAATCAAAGAGGTGAGTACCTTAGTTATTGGAACACATGTTGGAAGCTGGAATCGCATCCCAGCTTACTCCGTCAGGAACGCCACATCAAAGTGGCAAGACAGAACGAAGAAACCGAGTACTTTGAGAAAGGTTTCGGGTCATGATGAGCTATTTTTTACCTTTTACGTTTTAGGGTTTACAAGCAACGGCGTATGTTCTAAACCTGGTTTCTCAAGGACCTCATGTTGAAATATGGTTGTTTGTAGGATATCCTAAGGTAACGAGAGGTGGTTTATTATATAGTCTTATAGTCCAAAAGATCGGAGTTAGCACAAACAATTGATTTTGGAATAAGGCTACATGAATAATTATAACCCCCTAGTGAGATCGTTTTAGAAATGAGGGGAAAATGAGGTGCCGGAACCACCCGTACTAGATGTTACACCACGAACTGCACCACGTGTTGACACTAACACAAACTCTCAGGTAGTGCCTGCTGTAGTGGGAGGGTCATCTTTCAACCTGAAAGATGGTTGTATTTGGGAGAATCTTCGGATATCTTGCCATGTAAAGATGACATTACCCATGGACATGTATAGAGGCAATCCAAGAGGAAGATGCATAAGTTTTGGCAAGTAGCCATTATGGCTCATATAGATCTGGAGATTTGGCTAATGGATGTCAAGATCATTTTTTCTAATGGTAGTCTTGAGGAATCCATTTACATGCGCCAACCAGAGGGATACATTGCCGAAAAGGATAAGCATCTGGTTTGCAAACTTAAGCGATCCGTATGGACTTAAGCAAGCATCTTGTCCTGGAACACATATTTTTTGAGGTAATCCAGTCATATGGATTTAGTCAATGTGATTAGGGAGAGTAGTGTGTATAAAAAGTGTAACGGAAATGTTGTGATGTTTCTAGTAGTTATCGGACGTACGGATGTGGTTGTCCAAGATATTCAATATAAAGGACTTGGGTGAAGCTGTTCACATTCTTGGAATTAAGATCTTTCATGATCGTAAGAAGAGAATGTTGTGCTTTCATCAAATGGTTTATATTGATACGGTAGTAAAGTGTTTTAGCATGGAAAACTCCAAAAAAGGCTTCTTGCTATTTTGAAAAGGAGTTCATTTGTCTAAAGAAATGTGTCACAAGACACAGAGATAGATAAATGACATGAAGGCGGTTCCATATGCCTCTGCAAAAGGAAGCTTCATGTATGTTATACTTTACACCATACATGATATCTGTTATGTCGTTGGCATGTTTTTCAGATATCAATTTAACCCTGGTTAAGAGAAATAAACTGCTGTAAAGAATAAAATCCAGGACACGAGATTATATGTGAATCTTTCAGCCTGACAGTTTATTCCCTTTTGGGTTATACTGATTTCCAATCAGATAGGTTTTTTCAAAAGTCTACCTCGGGATATGTTTTGTACTGGGAGGTGGAGCCATTAGTTGAAAGGCTGGATGGCTCCGGAACTTCTTGTTAGACTTGGACATGATTCTGAATTTGCCTAGAACAATCACAATCTGTTGTGACAATTCTGGTGCAGTAGCAAATTCAAAAGAATCATAAGACCACAAGGCCAGTAAATATATTAAAAATAAGTACTTTATGTTACGAGTTATCGTAATGAGAGGAGACGTTGTGATGTCAAAGATTACGTTGGAAGATACCCAGTTGGTTTCCTTCACGATTAGCATGCCATCGAAGGTTTTCGATAAGCGCGTGAAGGGAAAGGGAATCAGACATATGACAACACTGCTTTGAGCATAAGTGGGAGAAAATTTAGTGTGGAGGTATACTTAAAAGCATGCTTTGAGTATAAGTGGGAGATTGTTGGGGTTATATACTGCAAAGCATACTTTTATGCGTGTATATTAACTGTATCTTCCTGATTTATGGAAATAAATATTGTCATATGATTTGCATATTAATTCGTGTTATGGTAATGCAAATAAATGTCCGGTACTATATATTATAGATAATATGGTGTGGGTGGTCGCACGGAAGATCATATTATCGGTTTCTTATATAGTTAAATGGTGTTCGCAACCGAAAGTAATCCTGGACAAATTACTTGTTAAGGTTGTAGTATAAGCTGGATAATAGTTGGTCTTGGCTATTAGCTTATACTAGTGCATACGATCAAAGTTGCACTGAACGGGATCGAGGTGAGATAAATCCTTTTATACTGATTTAAAAAGGATCACATCTCGGACGATTATTATTTCTTAATTCTAGTTGTCATAATATTCTCCGTATCTTGGGTAATAATATTTATAAATATGATAATTAATATTATAGCTAGAAATCGTGTCTCGGTGCGCCGAGTTGATGATGTCCCCTTGAGGCGTTCTAAGGATTATTATATCAAATCTTGCAAGTGGAATTTATTCCGGTATAATAATGAGGTCGAACGGGTACTACTCTCGGTTTTAGATATTAATTACTTAAAATAGTCAGTAGCTTAAATTAATTAATGAACATGCGATATCTTAAACACGGGAAATAATATAATTTAAAGAGGAGCCCGGTATGTAGTAATTTGGGAATGGACGGCGATGCAATATTATTTTACTATAGTGGAAATGCTATAATATTAATATAATTAAATAGAGTATTCGGGGCCAGAGAATACTTGGATTATTTAATTATATTGGAAGGCCCAGTCCATGTCCTCAAGATCCCTGGAGTAGCCCAATAGAGCATAGCCTGACCCATTAACCAAGCCCTAACTTATTCACCAATCTACTTCTTATATAAATAAGGGATAAGTGAAGAGTGAAAGTACGTGATTTCACAGATTCATAAATCTGGAGAAGAGGGCGCCGGTTTTTGGGTAGTGCAGAGAAGATAGATTTTCGCCCACTCGAAATTCTTCTCGTTGCTAGGGAATACTCCAGAAGATCTCGGGGTTTACGATCAAGAGCTAGATCTCGTGTGCAGAGATCTAGTGCGTGGAAGATCTTTTGCCTCTACTCAAATCGCCTACACAAACAGGTATAATTCTCAGATTTGTTTCCGCTTTAAGATCTGTGATGAATTATGTTAATATAATCTGTATTTATTAAATTAATATCCGAGGCGGTCCCGGTTCTAACAATAAATAGGTAACGCCCTAATTTTGAACTACGAAGGTGCAGATATAGGATTCCAAGCATATATGGTAATTAATGCTTAAAAAGTAATGCGCACATATGTATCTCAAAAATAAGAACTCTACTTAGGATGGATATTGCGTCAGCAATTATACACAAATGAATTTGTAATACTCGCAGATTGATTACTCCCTAAATAGACATGAAATAATACTAACCACAAGAAGAAAACTTCACGTATACCAACCCAAGCACGACACCCACAACTAACACACGAATCTGAGAAACACTATTAATTAGATTAATAAGCTAACGCAGATCGCGAACACTAAAATTATAAATAGATCTAAGATTTTTTTTTTTTTGAACGCTATTAGAAGAACGATAACAATAAGACTCAACAAGATTCAGAAACATAAAAAGGAAAACGAACACAAAAGTAAAAAAAAAAATCTGAAAAAAAAATATGAAAATCCTGGACTACGCAACCTGGCTCTGGTGCCAAATGATACGAACCTTGGCAGATCCGTAATTCAACACGCAAGCGGAAGACTCGATAGATAAAGATGGAAAATCCCAAAACCTCTTAGATCGAATCCGCGAAGTAATATAGAAGAGACGAAGCTCCCTATACCCCAATTGGTATTGTCTAAGCAATTCGGGGACGATGAATGACACACAAACGAGGGTGATGAACTCGATTGAATCGCCGGATAAACGTTCGTCTTCGACGAACAAAGAGAATTTTCGAAATTCTCTAAAAGAGAGAGATAAACTCACCAAAATATATTCATCAAAGTCTAATTTTCGTGCATTACATAAATGCCATATTTATAGGCTTCAAAAAGTCCTAATTCTATAAGGAAACTAGTTAAAAACTTATCCTAACATATACCAAACCAAATCCTAGTCTAAAAAGGAATAAAATTACCAACTAGAATATTAATAAAATCCGAAAATAATAAAAATATTCAACTAAATAAATTAATAAATAATATCTTCACTCTTTAGCCCATATCATCTTCAATCCTTGGCCTATAAAGTGAAATCCACGATCTACGGGCTGCATCACATTCAGAAGGACGTGTCAATGTCCGAACAAACCCTCACCAAAACTGGGGAGAGTTCAGACAAACCGGAAGCAGCCGCTGCAACTGAAGAAGAAAAATAGCCAGAAATCGTACATCTGGCCAAATCGGACTCATGTGATGAATCGAAAGCGGCAGAGGAATTTAAACAGGAAATAGAAGCCGACGAAGACGACGGCAAGGAAAATGAAGAAAATGAGGCCGAGGAAAAAACCAAGGACACCAAGGTAGCGAGCAAGCAAGGAAGTTCCAGCAAAGCCGGTGAGGTAGAGGAAGGCGACGATGAGGCATCGTCAGAGGAGAATTCACCTACACTAAAGCGACAAAAGGTGGTGGTGCAACCAGATCCGCCCACAATCAGCCACAAGAGGAAAGCAAAGGTGACCGAGATCACCAAGCCCGATGAATTCGAGGGGCGTGAGAAGGAAGTGCGGGAGAAGTTTAGAGCAATTGGATGGGAGAAATTCTTAAACTGAGACACCACCACCTACAACAGCCTAGTCCGAGAGTTCTACAAGGATATGGGAGTGGAAATGGGCACTAATGGGAAGCCTACGTCGATCAAGTTCACTCCGTTTGGATTAAAGCGCAAGATGACAATGGAGGATTTGGACATATCCTTGGGCATGATGTCCTTCACAGACAAGTTCGAGGAGAAGTATGTGGACGCGATCAAGACAGTGCCCGTCTTGAGGAATGATGAATGAAATCAAGTCTGGAAGAGCTTACCCAAGACAACAACTTTCAAGGGAAGCGAATTAAAGGAGACAGCACTCAAGATGAATGCACTGAGGATGTGCCACCGTATCTTGGCCATAAACTTCTATGGAAAAAAGGACAACAGCAACAATGTCTCCCAGACAGAACTTTACATCCTATGGGCAATGCAGAACAAGTTGAGGCTCAACTTCTCTGCATTTATGGCTGCTCATGTCAAAAACATCTTGAGCAAGCTAGGACAGAGCCTGTCTTTGGCCCATTTACCCACTGTCTTTGGCAAGCAACTGAAGCTCCTCAAGACGATCAAGGAGAAAAAGGAGAAGGAAGAGCGTCTCGACCTTACCACCACACAGCGAATGTTCACCATCGAAGAGGTGAAGAAAGGGAAATTCAAGATCATGAGTGATCCCGTCAAGCCCATAATCCCCACTAGTCGCAGCAGGAAGTCAAGCTCAGCAACACCCGAACCGGAGGAGCAAAGCATGTCCAGTTTCTTTGCAGATCTAAAGAGTGAAGTACTAGGAATGGTCGCGGAGATGCAAGGAGATTTGAGTACGAGGATGGCCAAGATAGAAAAGAAGGCCATATGGATGGAAAAGGCACTCACCGGCTACCTCGAGGAGAAAGGGTTCAGGTACCCCCCAAAATCCCCTTAAAAATGTTCCTCCTTTTTTTTATTTTTTATTTTAATTGAGTTGGGGTTTGTCCAACCACATCTGTTTAAAAATTGAGTGAGTATACCTCTCTTCACCTTACCACTTTACCTTGTGCAAAGTGTGTGAGTGGGAGAGAGGATTTGTTTGCAAAAATCTTTTATTTTTGTAATTAGCATGTGAGTCTGTCCTTGAGGATGATGATAACTGGCGACCCTCATATATGACATGAGCATGATTGTATGAAAGATGAGGAGGATGGAAAATGATGTCAAACAAGTAACCTAGTGAGATTTGAGCCTTATATGCTTTTTGCCTCAATATTGCATGATTTATTTTGTAAGTGTAATGCTTGAGCTAAATCTGTTCTAGAACTTGTCTGTTTGTCTCAATAAAGACCTAGCAGTATGTGACATAGGTTCCTAGATGATTTAGGCATTTTTATTGGCATTTACCTTAGAGCCAAAATTATCCACCTAACACTATATTCCATTGTTAGCCCCTTTGAGCCAAACAAATTTCTTTGAAATTCACTGAAAATTTGCCTTGATCAGAATAACCTACCTGGTCATATGAACATAAACAGAATTAAGAGGAAAGGAAGGGAATAAGTGTGGAAATAAAATAAAATAAAAAGAGGGAAATGCATCACCCAAAATATGGGGGTTGGCCTTCGGCCGGGCAGCTCAGATTTTAAAAATAAGAACGGTGTGTCAAGATGGGGAAAGAGGCTCGATAATAATAATATATATTAAAAAAAAAAGTACAAATCAGCCTCTACAAAATAAGCACTAAGGCCCAGAATTAGGGTGTTGATCAAGAGAGGAAGGTAGTTTCTGCCTGACATAATTGTTCACACTAACCAGAGTCAGATCCACATCTTCCTAACTATGCCTTCAGCCACATTACAACCCTATTAAGACCTACAGATGGGAACCTTGCCCAAACTAATAGGGTGGCAATCTCGAGACAATAGGCAAGCCTATGGGACGATCTTGGTCAAAGTATCAAGAGCAAAACACATACCTAAACACAGAGTGAATAGTGAAGGGATGATGTATCTCTTACTTGTTTGACCTCTATCTTGACCATTTTGAAATTATGCTTTGTTATATATCTTGGTCATTGTCATCTGCTCAGCATGCTAATTATTTAAGTCTTTTATTCTAATTTTTGGGCAAAGCACCTTACACACTTGAGGACAATACATGATCAAAGTGTGTGAGTGAGACGAGCCCATTTTTCATGTTTTTTTTAAACGATATTTTAGAGACATTTAGAGTCAGCCTATGTCTGGGAGGACACATTTGTGGGGTTTTATAGGGATCTTGAGCATGACAGTTCTCATTCAGTGAAAGAGGCAAGGTTGGAGCCAATTGCGGCCTTGGGCAAGACAACGCTCAAGCCAAGTACTGCATGGAATCGGAAGCTTGGTCCAGGCATGAGGTGCTGAGAAGAGAAAGAGTAATCAACCAAGGAGGATGGAAGAAGCAGCTGATGAGAGAGGCAAGAGAAGAAAGAAAGTGCTAGAGAGAAACTCATGCAAGAACCAGATCCAAATCTTGGCAGAAGGCAGTGCCAAACAGCATGAGTCAAGGCATAAGCTCCGTGGGCAAGACATCTAAAAACCTTATCCAGAAAAGCAATTAAGGAAAGAAATCCTACAGATCTGACCATCAACTTTTGGAAGGATTTGACACACGGAAAGTCTGCTAGATAGGTTATGTGATTAAAGTCATGAAAGAGAAGGCTTCGACTAACCCTAAGCGTGTCCGAGCTGCCACCAACCCTAGCCGCCCTTCGCCTATATATATTTGATGCCAGCCATAGGCCAAGGCATCGCGATTCTGCCCTACATTCGATACCGGAGCTGCAATCTATTTTGTTCTATGATTACTTTCTTATGAGTGTTGGAGAGGAAGCAAACAAGTCCTACGGGCATTTTTAATTATGTTCATGTTTTGGCCTTGGATCGGGTTTGATCGACCAAGTGTGTGTTTCGAGCATCAACTCTCATTTTAATTCAAGTATGCCTTCTTTCATACCATGAGTAGCTAATTTCTTTTACTTGGTTTGGTGAAGATGAATTAATCTGAAACATGAATAACCCTCGGGAGATCTAATTGTTGGTTCATAGTGTTGTGTATGTGTTCCCGATATGCTGCGTCAAGGTATCTATATAAATGGATTGACCCTGGGTATTATTCGGCCTGTAATATTTATGGTTCAGTTCATTTTACAAACAATAACTGGAAATAGGTGATGTTCATCACTTCGTCCCAAAAAGTATGGAGTAGCATTAGTGATTGTGGTCCCGTGTCTAGGGCACGCTAATAGGCCAGTTGGGCTACCTAGAGCACATGCTGCCTTGACAGGATTCCCGCATCTGGGGAAAGTGTCTTGGTCAAGTGAGGAAGTGACTATTAGTCTCTATTCATAAGGGTATGCTAGGCAAGGTGGAATGTACGCATGACGCGTGACAGTGGGAGTGCATCTCACCGATCAAATTTCATATAACCAACGATGCACACACATCATGAAATATTCTTAAATCAATGATCGAGGGACATAATTCGGATTAGGGATTCTAAACCAAACCAAGTTGTTTTTATCAATGATATTTCTAGTGTTTCATATTTCAGTCTTCGGATTCTGCAATTTATAATTACGCATTGGATACTTCTCTTGCCCAAGGCAAAACCCAACCAACATCATGACAAGAGGCGGAAATTCTACCAACTCCCTGCGGATCGACCCTGTACTTGCCACTAGCAGAACCTAGTGCAAGGTATAGGAAACTACAAATTTTATCTTGACGGAGTCATAACGACTCAGGTCCGTCACCACAGTCGGAGAGTTGACCTGAATTGACCAGGGTGTGAAGCAGAAGCACCTGAAGGAGCAGGAGCAGAAGCTCCTTGCACGTTTGCCTCATCAACAAAAGTATTGGGAAGTGTTCCCTCTACTTCTGCTATCGGTCTCTCTCTCTCCGCCCTGTCGGAGAGGGAATCATCACCATCACCGGTCAAGTATGCCCTCGCATACTTCTGTGTTGAGGCAGCAAAACTGTCCACAAAATCCATCATGCATGAAAAGCAAGGAAAATAATCAAAATTAATCCTCTCATCAAAAAGCGAAAAAGGGTGAATGACAAAAGTCTTTACCCATCTCATCAATCCACATAAGATATGATAGGACAAAATATGCCAAGGCACTATCAGAAGAGGTAAATATGATACGAACCTTGATAGATCCGTAATTCACATGCACGCGGAAGGATACGACTCGAACTGATGGAAAACCCTAATATACCAACAGACGAACCCCCTAAATGATATAGGCAAGATTTGAATCCCTATACCCCAAATGGACGATTGCCGAAGTCACACGGAGGCGATGAATGACACACAAACGAGGGTGGTGAACTCGCTTGATTCGCCGGATAAGAATTCTCTTGGAATAATAAAGAGGAATTCGAAGAACTCTCAAAGAGAGAAAGAAACTCACGAAAATTATTATTGATCAAAGTTCAAAATTTGGTCACCACATATGATCCACTTATATAGTGCTAATAACCTATCTAGACCTATCTCAAATTGTAAATAACTGACCCATAGTCCAAGTATATATCAAAACCCACTAGCTAGTAAAATAAAGCCCAAAAATAAGCCTTATAGGCACACAAATCGTGGGCTACAAAATAAGTGACGAAAATAACTAATAAATCTTCAATCTTCAGCCCGATCACACACAATCAAATTGACAACTCATGGGCTATCCGGTCCGCCATCTCCAATGGGCTTCTTGTAACGCCCCGGATTCACTAACTTAGAAAACCCGGTTCCGGAATGCTACAGGGGTGGGGTAGACGGTTTAGGTGGGTTTAATTCGAGGAGTTTAGCATTTAATTGCCCAGAAAAATTGGATAGCATCTCCTCTATAACAGGATTGAATCCACAGTGAAACCAATAGACTATTCAACACCCATCAGCAGACCAGAGTTTATATAAAGCATAACAACAGTGGCGGACCAGACCGCACTTCAGTTGGATCTTAAATTGAAATACGAAAAGCGTAACAACAGTGGCGGACCAGACCGCACTTCAGTTAGATCTTAAATTGAAATACGAAAAGCGTAACAACAGTGGCGGACCAGACCGCACTTTAGTTGGATCTTAAATTGAAATAACGTAAAGTAAATGTATATATATTTATATATATAAAAGCAATAAAGACAGTGACGGTTGTCCACACATGTCGACTGAAATGTAAATGACAGTAAAGTAAAGGAAAGCGATAATGACAGTGACGGTCGTCCGCACATATCGACTGAAATGTAAATGACGTAAAGTAAAGGAAAATGATAATGATAGTGACGGTCGTCTGCACATATCTGTTAGAAAGTGTTAGTCACAGCGGCGATAGTTCGCACTTCAACTAGTTTTCGATAAGGAGTTGGAAGTTAGAAGTTAGAAGTTAGATTGCATAAACGTAAGTGCTTTAAAGTAAACGACGAAAAGTAAAGATTGTTAGTAAATCAAATATAAAGTCTTGAATAGATCGGGCTTTCAAACGGAGGTTTAGAGTTTTGGAAGTTCAGAAGGAGAATAGAGTTTTGTGTCGAAGCACTTGATTGAAAACAAGAATAAGATAGCATTCCTTCCTCTTCGATCTCCTTCTTTTCCGCCCGGTCCCACTCGCTCCACCGACGATCATTCTGCAAAACAAAGAAAAATCGACAGGCTGAGTGATAACGGATTCTACGTATTGTGTGCTTACAGTCTTATTTTTAATGGAAAAGTTGTAATCAAGTTTAGAATTTAAATGTGATTTTCTTATATTTAAAGATATTATGCTTGATCTTGTTTTTCTTAATTTTGTAGGAATAAACACGAAGAAAGGTTGCATTTTGGAATAATAAAAGAAGTGGCTCAAGGAAAAAAAGAAAAAAGAAAGACGAAAAGGAAGAAAAAAAGGAAAAGAAAGGAAAAAGGAATTGAAAAGAAAAGCTTGAAGCATGCAGCACTTCTTCAATTCCAATTCTTCCGCATTCAACATTCAGTCCCCAAGGCCCATTAATGAGTCCAGTCCATCAACCAAGTCAAAGGCCCATTATCCGCAGCCCATGAGAAGTTTAGGATCATCGCCTATTTTACATCATCCAAGGAAGAATCTGCGAATGGAATTCTTATCCCGCGCTAGGTGTTGATTGTGCCCGCGCTTCAAAGTTTACGGGCCGCGTCGTCGCATTCTTTTATGATTTTCTTTTATTTTATTTTAATTTCCTTTTTTTTTCCTTATTTAATTAGGTCTAGTCCAAACTTATATATATAGGTGTTCAAGACATATCTTGGGGGAGAAGTTTTTCATCTAGTTTTATTTCATCTTTTATTCCTTAGAACCCTAGTATTTTCTTAGATTCGTTTTTTATTATTTGCCATGAATATGTGTGGCTAGTTTTCTTTTATTCTAGGGTTAGGGAGTAGATGGATATTGTAGATTCAAATTAGTTTTTATTAATCAATCACGACCTTCTCTTACTTTCTATTTTCTTGTGCTTATTGTTTACTTAATTGCTTGATCACCAACTTTGCATGATTTATTTTATTAATTCAATATATAGATGGAAGTTGAGGATTAATATTAGAATTGAAACGTAGGACACGCACTTCAATAAATTCGGAAGATCTTGAGATTTGTGTGAGGGCCTTTAATCTTTTGAGCTTTTAGGAGTTGCATGTTTTAGAAATTAGTTGGGCACAACAATTCTTGCATGTGATCCACGGTTTAGGCACTACGGAAGTAGGTTTAAACTTATTTCGAGATTGTCCTAGAAATAGTCAAGTCTTTTATGTGATTGATTAATTTGAATTAATTTGAGTTTGCATGTCCATTGAAACCAAAGCCTTAGAATAATCTTTCTCGTATTTGATTTTCTCAAAGTTTGTCTTATTTATTTTGTTTTATTTATTTAATTTATTTGCTTTTTATTTAGTTTATAAAAATCCCTTATAAAATTAGTAGTCTAGATAGAGGATAATAAATCGAATTAGTACTCACTTTGGTTATTCAATCTCCGTGGAATACGACCTTGCTTCCCTAGCTATAATAACACCCGTACACTTGCGGTTGGTTGAAAAATTAGTGAACACTGAGTACTATTGTACCCAGTAGGGATCATTGCCACGAAACAAAAGTGCAGGAAACTCAAAGAGTTATGGATAGAAAGAATCATTTAGTACGAACATCGTCGTACGATATTGGGCCCCCGTTCCTAACTTTTCATGTTACTCTTACTCTTGCGACACGCGGTCACGATAGACTAGAACCAACATCATGACACATAGTCATGGATAAACCAACATCATGAACATAGTCATGGATAAACTCAATGTGCACAACCCTCGGCTTTCAGGCCGACCGAGAGTCCGATCGATAGTAAGAGCTTTAAACATTGAAAAGTAGGATTCAAAAATACTCTTGAAACAAGCCTGCACTTTAGTAATAGTGGGCTTAATAACCCGAAGGAATAGATGTCAAGGAAAAATCCCTACCGTTACCAAACACAACAGTTTCTCAGTTTGCGTGCCTCTCGGGTTGGCCTCTGACTCCGGTTTCCTCAGGTGATATTCCTATAATGATTTTTAGGACATTTAGGAACTCTTGGTTCATTAATAGGAATTTCCTAACACAAAAGTCTTAGCGGCTAAGAAATCGATTTTAACGTAGGACTTAATAGAAAACATATTTCGGACGTTCGCATGGCTTTGACATAGAAGGAAAAGTTGTGTAGAATAATTTTTAAAGATTTTTAGTGTTGAGAAATCAGCCATGCAAGTTGTTTGGACTTTTTGCTAAAACCGATCGGGACACATTTTCTAGAACTGCGTGAAAACCGTAACTCGGATGGGTTTGATATTTTAGCACATGCTAGAATATACTGAATAGGTGTTACAAAAATATTTATATAATATTCAGGGCAGCACCTGGACTGTCTAAGGAATTTAATTCGGTACGGAGAAAAGTCGTACTGAAAATTGACGAAATCAGAAAAACCTTCCCGATTAAGTAGGCCAGGAAAATGCCAGGAACAACTTTAATAAAGGCTCTTGAAGTCCCAAATCGAGTCAAAATATTCTTCTTGAGAAATTTAATCACCACCTTGGAATCATTAGTTGAAGTAGGAATTGCTTCAACCCATCGTGAGACATACTCAATAGCAAGAAGGATATAGGAAAAATCACAAGAATAAGGAAATGGTCCCATGAAATCTATCCCCCAAATATCGAATAACTCAACTTCAATCATGATGTTTTGAGGCATCTCATCCCTCTTAGTGATATTTTCCATCCTTTGGCACCTATCACACTTCATCCTTTGCCAATAGAACCCACTTTGAAAAACCTTCCAAGCCGTTCGATTAGCCCCGAAGTGACCCCCACTTGGTCCCTCATGACAATCTCTAATTATTTCGATCTATTCACTCTCCATAGCACATCTTCTAAAAAAGCCATTGGCACATCTCCTCCATAGAAAGGATCTTGCCAATAATAGAACTTCACATCTCGAAGGAACATTACCTTTTGATAATCCGAAAGACTTGGTGGTAATTCTTGGAGAACAATATAGTTTGCAAAATCCGCAAAGCAAGAATCTTTGCACTTCACTACCATGATCCTCTCATCAGGAAAACAATCATTAATGCTCAACTTCAACCGGCTTTTCTAGCCTTGACATGTGATCGGCTATTTGATTATCACGGCTTCTTCTATCTCGAATCTCCATGTCGAATTCTTGAAGAAGGAGAATCCAACGAATCAAACGAGGCTTTGTGATTGCTCTACTTTTTAAGGGTAGAGAAAGAGCAATGATAATCGATGTATTATAATCGAGTCCAATCCACAAGGAATGTTAGGACGTATGAATTTCAACTAGTAACCTAGTTACCTAATTTCTATCCAAGCTACCAACTAGCATGTTTTTGTGTTTTTAATTAACTAATGACAATAAAAAGTAATTAACAAACTAGAACTCAACTAAACAAGCAACAAGTGCAAATGATATAAATTCAATAGGAAATGAAAGTGACTCCAATTATACTTCAACTAGGTCTAAGTGATAGGGATGTAACACTCTAACAAGAATTAGCCATTTTAATCCAATTTCATGTGTGAAACCTCCTAAGTATGGTTCACTCAATTCTCATTGCAATGAAGTCAAGTAGATTAATAAAAGGCTTAATTCCTACTAAGATATCAAGTAATCCATTAACTCTCAATAGCTTATGGAGTTCTTTAGCCCTACTATTCTCTAGCATGCAAATCTCTTGATCCTAGCATCTAATCTAACCCTCCTAAGCATTAGATCAAACACTTGATATGCAACTATGGTGATCAAGCATAATTACATAATAAAACATAGCCCTAAGAGAAATGAACATGAAATTAGAAGGTAAATTCATAGATCAAGCCTAATCCCATCACTTATCCCTAATCTACATATAATTGGAATCACAAAGAGAACTAGCTAGACATGATCAAGGAAAATAAACTATAAGAAATGCATAAAACCATAATCAAAAGATAGAAAATTCAATAAGGAAGAAGAATATGGTCTTGGATCTTCAATCCATAAAGTAGAGCTCCACAAATCTTGAAAATACCAAAGTAGAAAGTCTAAATCTAATTTTAGAGTTCTAAGAATGTTAAAGTATGAAAAGATACACCAATAAGGGAACAAATAGGGGTTAAATACATAAAAAATCTGATTTGGTTCGAGTTGGAACGAAATGGGGCGAACCGGGACGAGTTCGGGTGAGTTTACGAGCCGAACTCGCCCTTAAGTGAAGTCTCGCGTGACCGGCGGCCTGGAGGAGGACCACCGGCGGCCTGGTGGGTCGCCGGTCCAGGTCGCCATCCTCTCTATCCCCGGCGGCGGCCCAATGGGTCGCCGGTCCTCCGTGCGTTGACCGGTCCATTGGTTTCTTCATCTTGCGCGACTTTGCCGTTTTCGCTCATTCTCTCTCATCCAAACTCCGATTCTCAATCCACTTTTTGCTATGGACTTCTAACGAACTCTTCTTCGACATGGAGTAATCTAATTGGCCAAATAAGTTCTTCATTATTCCTACAAAAAGCATAAAAAGACTCAAGAGAACGAGGAAAACATAAATGAAATCAAACTAGTGAAACCCTAGCTATATAACTTGAAATTCCACATTCTTGAACATAAGTTTCACTCTAATTAAGCTCGTTTCTTCCTCATTTCCGGCCATTGATCCTTAGCTACTTGAATGCTCTTTCCAATTCTTACAAAAATATATCAAAAACCGAGAGCAAATGAGGAAAGTATAAAGTATGCTACAAGTTAAGAAACCATAGCATTTCTAACATTTAAGCACATAAATTGAGAATCAAACACATGCGAAATACACTTGACATGTCAAATGTGTTTTGCATGTGTTTTATGTGCATGTCGAGTGTGTTTTGCATGTGTTTGAGTCTCGATTTATGTGCTTAAATGTTAGAAATGCTAGGGTTTCTTAACTTGTAGCATACTTTTTACTTTTCTCATTTTCTTTCTATTTTCGGTCTATTTTTGTAAGAATTAGAAAGAGCATTCATGTGGTTAAGGATCAAAGGCCGGAAACGAGGAAGAATCGAGCTTAATTAGAGTGAAACTTGTGCTTAAAAATGTGGAATTTCAAGTGATATGATTAGGGTTTCACTAGTTTGATTGCTTTCATGTTTTTCTCATTTTCTCGAGTCCTTTTATGCTTTTTGCAGGAATAATGAAGAACTTATTTGGCCAATTAAACTACTCCATGTCGAAGAAGAGTTCATTAGGAAGCCATAGCAAAAAGCGGATCGAGAATCGGAGGTCGGATGAGAGAGAAAGAGCGAAAACAGTGAAGTTGCGCAAGGAGAAATGCTGATGGCGACTTGGCCAGCGACCTGTCAGACCGCCGGCCAACCTGCCAGGTCGCCGTGGAGGACAGAGAGGACGGCAGTCTGGGTCGGCAACTTACCTGACCGCCAGTGACCTCCCAGACCGCCGGTTAGCCACCTCACTTCACTCAAACTCGCCCGAACTTGTCCCGGTTCACCCCGATTCGTCCCAACTCAACCTAAACTCAATTTTCTATGTATTTAACCCCTAAATTCACCCTTATTTGGGGATATTTTGCATATTTTAATATTTTAGAACACTAAATAGATTTTCCCTCTTTCTACTTTGGTAATTTAAAGATTGTTGGAGCTTTACTTTGTGGATTCAGATCAAGACCATATTCTTCTTCCTTATTGAATTCTCTATCTTTTAAGCATGATTTCATTTACTTTTTATGGTTTAATTTTCTTAATCATGTCTAGCTAGATCTCTTTGTGACTCCAATTATATGTAGATTATGGATAAGTGATGGGATTAGGCTCTAATTGTGAATTTACCTTCTAATTACATGTTCATTTCTCTTGGGGCTATGTTTTATTATGTAATTGTGATTAATCACCATAGTTGCATACCAAGTGTTTGATCTAAAGCTTAGGAGGCTTAGATTAGATGCTAGGATCAAGAGACTTGCATGCCTAGTATAGTAGGGTTAAGGAACTCCATGATCTATTGGGAATTAGTGATCACTTAATATCTTAGTAGGAATTAGGCCTTTCATTAATCTACTTGATTTCATTATAATGAGAAATTGGGTGAATCATACTTAGGAGGTTTCCCACATGAAATTGGATTAAAATGGTTAATTCGAGTTAGAGTGTCACATCCCTATCACTTAGACCTAATTGAATTATAATTGGAGTCACTTTCATTTCCTTATTGATTTTGATCATTTGCATACTTGTTGCTTGTTTAGTTAAGTGATAGACTTGTTGATTACTTTTCATTCTTCATTAATCAATCAAAAATACAAAAACATGTTAAATGGTAGCTTGGATAGTAGTTAGGTAACTAGATTACTACTTGGATCTCATTCGCAATTGTATTCCATGTGGATTCAACTCGATTATACTCAATCGATTATCATTGCATCTCCCTTACTCCTAAAGTGAGGGGTGATCAATTTTTGGCGCCGTTGCCAGGGAATGCTTAGTTTGAGTTTCAATAGTTGATTTAGTTATTGAGTTACTAATTCAAGCATTGTTTTTATTTTAATTTTTGTTTTGTAGGTTTATACACATAAGATCCAAGGGAAGATATGTTCAACCTTTCATCTTAAACTTTGAAAGAAGGCATACAAGAAGGAATTCTAGTGAAGATCAAGTTATGGGAGCAAATCATCAAGCAATGGAAGCTCTTATGAAAGAAATGGAAGAGTTTAGAGCATAGAAGGATGAGCAAGAAAGAAGAGCTCAAGAGAATCAACAACCACCTCTCAATCAAATATTTACGGCTCCAACGGACCGATTCTAAGGAGGAGGATGGGGGCCAAGAGTCAACGCCAACAACTTCGAGATAAGGACCGGCCTTCTCCAAATGGTCCAATCTGAACAAGTTGGAGGTAGGCCCGATGAAGATCCCAATGCTCATTTGAGCATATTCATGGATATATGTGACACGGTGAAGCATAATGGGGTGCCGGAGGATGCTATACGAATGAGGCTATTCAATTTTTCCTTGAGGGATCGAGCTAAAGAGTGGTTCAAAAACCTTGACAAGAGCGAGATCACCACATGGGAGAAGCTATGCAAAGTTTTTCTTGCCAAATATTTCCCTCCATCAAAGGCTCAAAAGTTTATTTCGGAAATCTCACACTTCTCTCAACAAATGGATGAGCCATTATTTGAGGCGTGGGATAGGTATAGGGATTTGCTATGCAAATGCCCTCAATACGGTTTTAGCGAAGCTCAACAAATCATTAACTTCTATAGTGGTCTCTTTCTTCACACAAGAAGCATTGTAGATGCAACCTCCGGTGGTTGCCTCATGAATCAAAATGCCAAAGAAGCTCTTAGGATCATAGAGGAGATGGCATCCAATAGTTATCAATGGCCAATGGAGAGGGGCCCTACAAAGAGGGTAAACTCGGTTCTTGAGGATGCAAGGTATGATACTTTAGCATTGGAGCTCGCCAATTTGAACAAGACATATTATAATGAGAGGAGAGCTCAAATGCACGGTGATCATTTTAGAGACGCTTCGGAGTTCAATGGAAATGAAGAAGTTAGATATGTTCATCAAGGACCTTATGGCAACTTCAACAACCAAGGAGGATTTCAAGGAAACAACCAAGGGGGATTCCAAGGGAATTACCAAAGTGGATATTCTTATGACAATCAAGGTGGAAACCTGGTTTACCACACCAACACTAGGAATTATCCCAATTCCTCTTATGGAAATCCTAGCAATGCTCAAGTTCCATATTCCGGATTCTCCTTTTCTCAAAGGATGATTGAAGACCTAGAGGACATCCCCTTCTCTTGAGCAAATCGTTCAACAAATGGCTAATCAACAAAGCTCCTTCATCACTCAAACCGGCCAAAAGGTCAATGCCTTGGAGAATTCCCTCACTTCATTGTCAAAGCAAGTCAAGATGACGGACGGCCAAATTATCCAAATGGCTAACCAAGCTATCACCCAACATAAGTTCGGAGAATCCTCTAGCAAGGCTCAAGAAAACTCGAAGCAACAATGCAATGTCATTCATGTAGTGAGTGAAGTTTCTTCGACACCTTCACATATATCTTGTGGGAAATTTTCGAATCTTGCTAAGAGCAATCTTGTGGAATTTGATGAGTCCGATCCAAGAATCATAGATCTTTACCCGATTATTCCATCTATAAAAGGTTGGACAAATTGGGACATTCATGATTATTATTCAAGAATGAGGATGTCCAAGGCAATTCCCTTTGATGAGCGTCTTGATACGCTAAAAGATCTACAAAGAAGGAAGGATGCTTATGAAGCCTCAAAGTTGAGGAGTAAACTTGGTGCTCAAGAACCTATAGAGAAGGAGAGTGTTCACAAGAATAATCAAAAAGGTACTTCTTCTACTCCATATTCTAAAGTTTCTCGTCCGCATATGGAACCGAATTGTTTGGATAATCTAGCATCTTCCATTAAGCCTATTGATGAGAATTTGCATGAGAGGAAAGGTGATTTGTTAGATGCATTCAAGAAATTGGAGATAAATACTTCTTTGATTGGTTTGTTGAGTGAAATTCCGGATCATGAGAAATTCTTGGAGGATGTGGTTAAAAAGAAAAGAAAATTTGATAAGGATGAAACCATTATGTTGTCGGAGGAATGTAGTGCTCATCTACAAAAGAAGATTCCAAACAAAGAAAGGGACCCCGGGAAGTTCACTCTACCTTGTGAGATAGAAGGCCAAGCTTTTAGGAATATCTTGTGTGATTTGGGCTCGGGTGTGAATTTGATGCCCCTTTCCATTTTCCATCGTTTGAAGATTGGAACTCTTAAGCCCACTTCACTTATTCTCCAAATGGCGGATCGTTCAATCTCTTATCCAAGAGGTATTGTGAAAGATGTGCTTATAAGAGTTGGAAAACTCATTTACCCTGTGGATTTCATTGTCATTGACATACTGGAGGACTGGGACATCCCAATGATACTTGGAAGGTCCTTCTTAGCCACTAGTCGAGCCCTCATTGATGTTTTCGAAGGGAGTATCACCCTTCAAATGAATGGAGAGAAGGCAACATTCCACATGTCGAGTGCTTTGGATGATCTGGAGGAGTCAAGAATGGATGAACCAAAGTTTGATGAGCTTGAGGATGAGTTGGTGCTTCATCGAGGTTGGACTTCATTCAAAGTCCCTTGAAAGGGCAAAGAGGTATCGCCGAGCTAACGACGTTAAACTAAGCGCTCGTTGGGAGGCACCCCAACAACTATCCTTTCCTTTTTCTTTCTAGATAGTTTCTTTAGTTTGAATTTGATTTTTGTTTCTTATTTTTGATTTAGTTGTTTTTCCTAATTTTTCTCTATTTCTATACTAATACTTCCTATTTTTAAGTTCATTTCTCATTCACAAGTTCCATGTGTTCATCATTGTCAATGCATAAGGTCAAATCATGATGGGAACGAGTGAAGGAAGAAAATCAAACCGATCAAGCAAGCAATGGATCGCATGGCCTTCAAAACCACCTTCAACATAGCTTTGGACCTTTGTGAGTATAATTTAAATTTCTTATTATTCTTCCCTCCAAACTCATTTTAGAATTTATTTTCAAAATAAGTTTGGGGGAGGGGGGTAGGATAAGGAATTTAAATTACTTTACTCTTGGTTTTTCAATTTCCTATGTGATGTGGTATCATTATGATTTCATTGATTATATGCTTAGGCTTGCTTGATGATTGTGGTTGACTTTGGGGTTAAATGGATGATTCTTGTTTGTTTTGGTTTGGTGATGAGTTTGGGTCGATGAGCTTAATTGATAAAAATTCCTTCTTTGGTTGTTTATTTTGTTTGTTTGAAGTTTCATTGGAGCTTACATGGAGATTCTTTGGTGAGGATAATTTTGTTGATTGATTGGACCTTGAGTGTGAAATTTTTGGAAAATTGAAAAGGTTTTAAGTTGAATAATGAATGAATACTTGCATGCTTGAGTGCGAAAGCACGTGTTTATTTACTCAAGTGCTTTTGGGTGAGATGCCAATGATTGATGCTAAAATGGTGACATTTTTTAAATTTCTCAAGTTTGAGTCAAGCATGATTAGGATTATTTCACTTGAATGACTTGGAATGATTGAACTTAAGTACTTAGACTCTAGGCAAAAAGCTTGGGAGGATTTTCAACCTTAAACTATGCATCTTACATAGTTGATATCCTTTCTTGAGAGTTTGATCTTGCATTGCATTCTTGATTAACACGTATTTTATGTGCATGTTGAGTGTATTTTGAATATATTTGAAGCTTGATTTGTATTTTTTAATGTTAGAAATGCTAGGGTTTCTTAACTCTTAGTATACTTTAGACTTTTCTCGTTTTTCTCGGTTTTTGATCCATTTTTGTAAGAATTGGAAAGAGTATTCATGTGGATAAGGATTGAAGACTAGAAACGAGGAAGAATCAAGCTTCATTAGGGTGAAACCTAGGTTTGAAATGTGGAATTTAAATATATAGAGTTAGGGTTTCACTAGTTTGAATTCAATTATGTTTTCCTCATTCTATCGAGTCTCTTTATGCTTTTTGCAGGAACAATGAAGAACTTATTTGGGCAATTTGATCATTCCATGTCTAAGAGGGGTTCGTTAGGAGTCCATAGCAAAAAGCGGATCGAGAATTGGAGTTCGGACGAGGGAGAACGAGTGAAAACGGTGAAGCTGCGCAAAAGGACTGGACCGGTGGCGACCCGGACGGCGACCGGCTGGACCGCCGGCCAGGCCGGCGGCTGGCCGGCTGAGCTGCAGACTTTCCGGCGACCCGGGCGGCAGTCGGCCAGGCTGCCGGCCAGGGCGCCGTCGCCCCTTTTCTTTAGTGTCTTGACCGAGTTAGTCGTCTAACTCGGTCCAACTCGACCCAAAACTCACCCATTATGTATTTAAACCCAAAATCTTCCTATTTGGTGGATCTTTTGCATATTTTAACATTCTTAGAACCCTAAAAACATTTTCCCTTTTTCCTTTTTAGTAAATTCAAGATTGTTGGAGCTAAACTTTGTGGATTTGCAATTCAAGACCATATTCTTCTTCCTCTTTAAATTCTCTATCTTTTAAGCATGATTTCATTTACTTTCTGTGGTTTAATTCCTTCAATTGTGTCTAGCTAAATTTCCTTTTGATTCCAATATATGAAGATATGATCTAGATCCTTGGGTTTTTAGGTTTTGTTGTTGGATTTACCTTTTAATTCATATGTCTTGTGGTTTGAGACTTGTTTATATTGCATGATTGATTGGCCATCATTGAGTGCATATAAGGTGTTTGGTTAAATGCTTAGGAGGCTTTAATTCATAACACTTGACATCAAATCACACCATATTAGTAATTCTTGCTAGTAGGAGCTTCTAGATAATTAATTGAGCTATTTGGAGTTAATTTATGCATCTTGAGACCTAGCGGAGATAGATGTCATAGGTTAATCCACTAATATTGATTGCTTCGAGAGAAGAATTGATGTTTACTATATATAGAACTCCCATATGAATTAGATTAAAATGGCTAATCCTAACAAATCCTAAAACCTAGGCCTCTAGTGATTATCGGATTATATTTGGAACCAAGCTTTCTACTATTGTTTGTTAACCCTTGCTATTAGTTGTTGTCTAATTTGTTACTTACTTTATATTTCTCATTAGCTAATCAAAAACACAAAAACATGTCACTTGTAAGCTTGAATAGTAGTTAGATAATTAGATTACTACTTGACTCTTAAACGACCTAGCATTCCTTGAGGATTCGACTCGATTATACTATAATCAATTATTATTGCTCTCTACCCTCACCCTTAAAGTGAGGGCGGACCAATTCTCTTTACTAGAACTTGCCTTGATACTCTTGTTAGAAATACTACTTGTGTGTATAATTAGGAGATGATCTTAGGCCATCATTGAATAACCCATTTTCCCTAAACACTAACCTATACTTCATTACCATTGTCGTCCCATTTTGAGCCTTGAATAGAGCTTTTTCTTCTTGAACCGGATGATAGGGGGTGAAGGATGGTTAAGGGAACCTTGGTGAAAGTTGAAAATTCATGAGAAATGGTGGGTGATGGTGAAAGGTCTTGAGATTTGTTTTGAGTTGAAAGAACACTCCTATAAGCTCAATGTTAGAAAAGAAAAGAATAAGAACAAAGTTCTTATTGAAACAAAAAAAAAAGAAAAAAAAAGAGAAGAATAAGAGTATAAAGGAGTGTTTCTATAAATGTTTGGTAGAAGCTTGGGTTCATTTGATAAAAAAGGGGGTGGATAAGGTGGAGGATGAAGAAATTCATACTGAGATAGGTGAAGAAGAGAGGTGAAGGAGCTTGGATGAAAATTTAAGTCACTTAGCCTAAAATTCCCTACCGTAACCAATGTCCCTACATTACAAGCTTAAGAAAGACCTTTTTTATCTTAATTTGTGCATGCATTGTAGTATTGAAAACTTGAGTTGATAGGCAAGCTTATGGTTAAAGGTGTGTATTGCATGATTACGATGAGTGCTTACCCTTTTCTCTATATTGAGTGATCGAGTGATACGCACTTCTTGTGAGGTCTAGGGTTGAAAGTGCTTGAGTGATTGATTTCTAAGTTAGGATGGTGAGTGATCTTATGAATGTTTGGCTTGACTTCAGAATTTCCTTCAACTAAAATGGTTTTTTAGGAGATATGAGGCATCGAGGAACTCAAAATGCACATCTCATACGTGTTAAGTGTTTTGATTGTTCGTTTCATTGTTCGGGATGAACAATGGCTTAAGTTTGGGGGAGTGATTAACAGTATTTTATGTGCATGTCGAGTGTGTTTTGCATGTGTTCGAGTCTCGATTTATGTGCTTAAATGTTAGAAATGCTAGGGTTTTTTAACTTGTAGCATACTTTTTACTTTTCTCATTTTCTTTCGGTTTTTTGGTCTATTTTTGTAAGAATTAGAAAGAGCATTTATGTTTTCCTCATTTTCTCGAGTCCTTTTATGCTTTTTGTAGGAATAAAGAACTTATTTGGCCAATTAAACTACTCCATATCGAAGAGGAGTCGTTAGGAAGCCATAGCAGAAAGCGGATCGAGAATTGGAGTTCGGACGAGAGAGAACGAGCGAAAACGGTGAAGTTGCGCATGGAGAAATGCTGACAGCGACCTGGCCGGCGACCTGTTAAACCGGCGGCCAACCTGCCAGGTCGCCGTGGAGGACAGAGAGGACGGTGGTCTAGGCCGGTGACCTGCCAGACCGCCGGCGACCTCCCAGACCGCCGGTTGGCCGCCCCACTTCACTCAAACTCACCCGAACTCATCCCGGTTCACCCCGATTCATCCCAACTCGACCCAAACTCAATTTTCTATGTATTTAACCCCTAAATTCACCCTTATTTGGGGATCTTTTGCATACTTTAATATTTTAGAACCTTAAATAGATTTTCCCTCTTTCTACTTTGGTAATTTGAAGATTGTTGGAGCTATACGTTGTAGATTCAAGATTCAAGACCATATTCTTCTTCCTTATTGAATTCTCTATCTTTTAAGCATGATTTTATTTACTTTTTATGGTTTAATTTTCTTAATCATGTCTAGCTAGATCTCTTTGTGACTCCAATTATATGTAGATTAGGGATAAGTGATGGATTAGGCTCTAATTGTGAATTTACCTTCTAATTACATGTTCATTTCTCTTGGGGCTATGTTTTATTATGTAATTATGATTGATCGCCATAGTTGCATACCAAGTGTTTGATCTAATGCTTAGGAGGCTTAGATTAGATGGTAGGATCGAGAGATTTGCATGCTAGAGTATAGTAGGGTTAAGGAACTCCATGATCTATTGGGAGTTAATGAATTGCTTAATATCTTAGTAGGAATTAAGCTTTTCATTAATCTACTGGATTTCATTACAATGAGAATTGAGTAAATCATACTTAGGATGTTTCCCACATTAAATTGGATTAAAATGACTAATTTGAGTTAGAGTGTCATATCTCTATCACGTAGACCTAATTGAAGTATAATTGGAGTCACATGCATTTCCTATTGATTTTATCTCATTTGCTACTTGTTACTTTTATATTTAGGTGCTAGACTTGTTGATTACTTTTAATTCTTCATTAATCAATCAAAAACACAAAAACATGTTAAACGGTAGCTTGGATAGTAGTTAGGTAACTAGATTACTACTTGGATCTCATTCGCCATAGCATTCCCTGTGGATTCGACTCGATTATACTCAATCGATTATCATTGTATCTCCCTCACTCCTAAAGTGAGGGGTGATCAATTGCAATGAAGTCAAGTAGATTAATAAAAGGCTTAATTCCTACTAAGATATCAAGCAATCCATTAACTCCCAATAGCTTATGGAGTTATTTTGCCCTACTATTCTCTAGCATGCAAATCTCTTGATCCTAACATCTAATCTAACCCTCCTAAGCATTAGATCAAACACTTGATATGTAACTATGGTGATCAAGCATAATTACATAATAAAACATAGTCTCAAGAGAAATGAACATGAAATTAGAAGGTAAATTCATAGATCAAGCCTAATCCCATCACTTATCCCTAATCTACATATAATTGGAATCATAAAGAGAACTAGCTAGACATGATCAAGGAAAATAAACCATAAGAAATGCATAAAACCATAATCAAAAGATAGAAAATTCAATAAGGAAAAAGAATATGGTCTTGGATCTTCAATCCATAAAGTAGAGCTCCACAAATCTTGAAAATACCAAAGTAAAAAGTCTAAATCTAATTTTAAGGTTCTAAGAATGTTAAAGTATGAAAAGATACACCAATGAGGTAAGAAATATAGGTTAAATACATAAAAAATCTGATTTGGTTCGAGTTGGGACGAAATGGGGCGAACCGGGATGAGTTCGGGTGAGTTTGGCGAGCCGAACTCGCCCTTAAGTGAAGTCTCGCGCGACCGGCGGACTGGAGGAGGACCACTGGCGGCCTGGTGGGTCGTCGGTCCAGGTCGCCATCCTCTCTGTCCCTGGCAGCGGCACAGCCGGCGGCCCAATGGGTCGCCGGTCCTCCGTGCGTTGACCGGTCCATTGGTTTCTTCATTTTGCGCGACTTTGCCGTTTTCGTTCGTTCTCTCTCGTCCGAACTCCGATTCTTGATCCGCTTTTTACTATGGACTCTTAACGAACTCTTCTTTGACATGGAGTAATTTAATTGGCCAAATAATTTCTTCATTATTCCTGCAACAAGTATAAAAAGACTCGAGAGAACGAGGAAAACATAAATGAAATCAAACTAGTGGAAACGCTAGCTATATAACTTGAAATTCCACATTCTTGAACATAAGTTTCACTCTAATTAAGCTCGTTTCTTCCTCGTTTCCGGCCATCGATCATTAGCTACTTGAATGCTCTTTCCAATTCTTACAAAAATAGATCTAAAATCGAGAGAAAATGAGAAAAGTATAAAGTATACTACAAGTTAAGAAACCCTAGCATTTCTAACATTTAAGCACATAAATCGAGAATCAAACACATGCGAAATACACTTGACATGCACATTAAATACGCGTTAATCACTTTGCATCCTTCTTTGCCTTGAGATGCCGGATAGCAGTGTGATCCGAATAGACAATAGTGTGATTCCCAACAAGAAAAGATCGAAAATTGTCAAAAGCAAAGACAACGGCCAAGAATTCCCTTTCCGTTGTTGTGTAGTTCCTTTGAGCTCCATCCAATGTTCTACTAGCATAATGAATAACTCGGAACACATTATCTCTCATTTTCCCCAACACCACTCCTAAAGCCTAATCACTTGCAGCACACTTCAAAATGAAATAATCACTCCAATTAGGCTTGATTAGAATAGGAGTAGAAATGAGGGCTTTCTTCAATGTCTCAAAGGCTTCTAAGCACTTCTCATCAAAAACAAACTTCATATCTTTTTGCAAGAGAGAACAAAGTGGCTTTGTGATCTTTAAGAAATCTTCGATGAATCTCCTATAGAACCCCACGTGCCCAAGGAAGCTTCGATTGATTTCACATTTGTTGGGGTGGAAGCTTCTCTATGGCAATGATCTTGGCTCTATCCACTTCCAAACCAACACTAGAGACCTTGTGCCCAAGCACAATACCATATTTGACCATAAAGTGATACTTCTCCCAATTTAGGACAAGAGAAGTGTCCTTACACCTTTACAAGACCTTTGTGAGATTATCCAAACAAGAATCAAAACTCTTCCCAAAAACCGAGAAGTTATCCATGAAGACTTCCATTATATTCTCAATCAAACCTCCAAAGATAAACATCATGCACCTTTGAAAAGTGGCTGGAGCGTTGCACAACCCAAAAGGCATTCTTCTATAAGTAAACACTCCATAGGGCATGTAAATGCCATCTTGTGTTGGTTGTCACAATTTGGTTGTAACCCGAATAACCATCAAGGAAGCAATAGTATTCGTAGCCAGCCAAACGATCCAACATTTGATTTATAAACGGCAAAGGGAAGTGATCCTTCCTTGTAGATGCATTCAAAGCTCTATAATCAATACAAACTCAGTAACTGGTGGCAACCCTTATGGCTATAACCTCATCATGCTTATTCTTAACCACGGTCATCCCTCCTTTCTTCGGAACCACTTGGGTAGGACTCACCCATTCACTATCTAAAATGGTGTATATCATTCCCACATTAAGCAACTTCAAAACTTCTTTTCTAACCACTTTTTGCAAAACCGGATTCAACCTCCTTTGAGGTTGAACCTTAGGACAAGAACCCTCTTCCAATAAAATACGATGCTTGCAAATAGAGGGGCAAATCCCCTTAATATCATCAATAGACCAACCAATCATATCTTTAAACTCCCTAAGGACTCTCAACAACTTGTCCAATTCGGACTCTGGCAAGTGTTGTGACACAATTATAGGAAAATAGTCATTATCACCAAGGAAGACATACCTTAGGTGATCGGGGAGAGGTTTCAACTCCAAATTAGGGCTTGAAAGAGACTCCACTTTTGTTGAACTCCCACTCTCTCCCGGTTAGTTGATATCAATGTAGTGCACTTCATCCTTTGGTGAACCTTGATTTGCATCTAAGAAAGCGATTAACTCCAATAATTCATCACAAGCATCATCCAAGTCAGAATAGGAGTATAGAGAGTTGGAGATGATTTCCTCCGTAAGATTTTTTGCCATAAATGTAGGCAAAGTGGTGATTAATTTGCATTCCTCATAGATTGGTTCATGTCCTCTCTTCATTGCATCAAAGATTGAAAGAGTGAGGATTTCTTCATTGACCCTAAATGTAAGATTCTCATCTTGTACATCAATGAGAGACCGACTGGTTGCTAGAAAAGGACATCCAAGAATGAGTGGCATATCCTTATCCTCCGGCATATCCAATATCACGAAATCCGTAGGAAATATGAATTCCTCAACCTTCACTGACACATCTTCAACAACCCCTTGGGCATAAGAGATAGAACGATCGGTTATTTGGAGGCAAATTGAAGTAGGTTTGATCTCTCCAATGTCTAATCTTCTAAAAATAGACAAGGGCATCAAGTTTATGGTAGCACCAAGATCACATAAGACTTTCCTAAACTTTTGCCCACCAATCACACATGCTATAGTAAAGCTCCCGGGATCCTTCTTCTTCAAAGGCATTTTCCTTTGAATCACCACACTAACTTCCTCCGTTAGACTAATTGTTTTAAATGATCCAAACTTTCTCTTGTTAGCTACGGCATCCTTCAAGAACTTCACATAGCCGGGAATATCTCTAAGTGCATCAAGCAAAGGGATATTGATTTGTACCTTGTTGAAAATGTCTAAGAACCTCTTCATCTTTTCATCCACCTTAGGCTTGGCTAAACGATGAGGGAATGGAGCCTTTGTGATCACATCCTTGGTGAGAAGAGGGGCTTCTACCAAAACTTCTTTTGGAGACTCATTTTGTTAAACTTCCTTTCTTGATTCCTCATCATTATTTGGAGGCTCTTCATAGGGTATGTCTTCCAAAAGAACTTCATCTTCTTTACTTCCGGTTGTGGCTTGATGCTTATAGGCTCTTCCACTCCTCAATGTGATAGCATTGTACCCCTTAGGATTCATCTCCGTATTGCTAGGGAACTTGCCCGGTGTATGTTGAGAAGCCGCTTGGTTTGCCATTTGACTCATTTGGCCTTCCATCATCTTGACTTGCTTTGACAAAGAAGTGAGGGAATTCTCCAATGCATTGACCTTTTGGCCGGTTTAAGTGATGAATGAGCTTTGTTGGTTGGCCATTTGTTGTTGTTGATTCGCCATTTGACCTTGGTTAGCCAACAATTGTTGAAGCAATTGATCCGTTGAAGAGAGATTTTTCTTGGGCTCTTCAATCGCCCCTTGAGAAACGGAGAATCCGGGAGGTGGAAATTAAGCGAGGATTTCCATAGGAAAGGTTGGGATGAGTTCGATTGTTGGGATTGTAGGCTTGATAACCTCCTTGTTGACCATAAGAGTTACCTCCTTACTTCCCTTGAAAACCCCCTTGATAATCCCTTGGAATCCTCCTTGAGGCCCTTGAAAACCTTGCTTATATAATTGCCATAAGGCCTTTGGTTCACGTAGCTCACTTTACTCCCATTGTATTCTTCACTCTCTTGGGCTTGAACTACTTGAACTTCCTTCTTTGACCTCCTCTCTTCTTCGAACTCCCTCTCGAGAATGGTGTATTGTGAAGCCAACTCATCAATTCTAGCATCTTCAAGTATAGAGTTCACCTTCTTCAGAGGACCTCTCTCCAATGGCCATTGATAACTATTGGCCGCCATCTCTTCTATGATCCTTAGAGCTTCCTTTTTATTTCGGTTTATTAGCAACCCCCGGATGTAGCATCAACTATGTTCCTCGTGTGTGGAGAGAGACCACTATAAAATTCACTATTTATTATGCCTCACTAAAGCCATGTTAAGGGCACTTGCGTAGCAAGTCCCTATACCTTTCCCATGCCTCGAATTGGGTCTCATCACCATGTTGTGAGAAATGAGAGATTTCCGAGATAAGCTTTTGAGCCTTTGAAGGTGGAAAGTACTTGGCAAGGAAAACTTTACATAACATCTCCCATGTAGTGATCTCGCTTTTATCAAGGTTCTTAAACCACTCCTTTGCACAATCCCTCAAGGAAAAGTTGAAGAGCTTCATCCTTATAGCATCCTTTGACACTCCATTATGTTTAACCATATCACAAATCTCCAAAAATGTACTCAAGTGTGCATTAGGATCCTCGTTTGGCCTCTCACTGAATTGCTCCGATTGGACCATTTAGATAAGGCTGGTCCTTATCTCAAAGTTGTTCGCATTAACACGAGGTCCCCAAGCTCCTCCTTGAAATTGATCCGTGAGAGATTCGAACATTTGGTTAAGTGGAGGTTGTTGAGCTTCTTGAGCCCTTCTTTTTTGCTCATCTTTCCAAGCTTGCATATCCTCCAATTGCTTCCTAAGAACCTCATAATCTTGATTGTTAGTCATTTCTTGTTCTTCAATAGAATTCCTTCTTCTATGCCTTCTTTCAAAGTTCAAGATCAAATGTTGAACAAGTCTTCCCTTAGACCTTGTGTGCATAAACCTACAAAACAAAAATCAAAAGAACAAATGCTTGAATTAGCAACTTAATAACCAAATCAACTATTCAAACTCAAACTAAACATTCCCCAGCAACGGAGCCAAAAATTGATCGCCCTACTTTTTAAGGGTAGAGAGAGAGGAATGATAATCGAATAGTATATTCGAGTCAAATCCACAAGGAATGTTAGGGCGTATGAATTTCAACTAGTAATCAAGTTATCTAACCACTATTCAAGCTACCAACTAGCATGTTTTTGTGTTTTTGCTTAACTAATGACAATGAAAGTAAATAACAAGTTTAAAGTTCAACTAAACAATCAACAAGTATGCAAATAACAAGAATTCAATAAGGAAATGAAAGTGACTCCAATTATACTTCAACTAGGTCTAAGTGATAGGGATGTAACACTCTAACTAGAATTAGCCATTTTAATCCAACTTCATGTGGAAAACCTCCTAAGTATAATTCACTCAACTCTCATTGCAATGAAATCAAGTAGATTAATTAAAGTCTTAACTCCTACTAAGATATCAAGCAATTCATTAACTCCCAAGAGCTTATGGAGTTCCTTAACCCTACTATTCTCTAACATGCAAATCTCTAGATCTAGCATCTAATCTAAGCCTCCTAAGCATTAGATCAAACACTTGATATGCAACTATGGTGATCAATAACAATTACATAATAAAACATAGCCCCAAAAGAAATGAACATAAAATTTGTAGGTAAATTCATAATTAGAGCATAATCCCATCACTTATCCCTAATCTACATATAATTGGAATCACAAAGAGAACTAGCTAGACATGATTTAGGAAAATAAACCATAGAAAATGCATAAAAACATAATCAAAAGATAGAGAATTCAATAAGGAACAAAATAATGGAAGGATCTTCAAATCTTCAAAGTATTTCTCCAACAATTGATGAAAATACCAAAGTAGAAAGAGGGAAATGTTTCTAGGGTTCTAATATTAATGTTCAAGCTAAAGATCCCCAATTGGGGAAGATTTAGGGGTTAAATACATTAAAAATGAGTTTAGGGTCGAGTTAGACCGAGTTGGTTGAACTAACTCGGTCCAGAATTGAGAGGAGGCGCCCTAACGGCGGTTGGGACGGCGGTTTGGCCGGTTGCCATTTGAACCGCCACCTAGACCGCCGTTCTTCCTGTTTGCCGGCCACCCACACGGCGGTTTGGCCGGCGGTCCAGCCGGCTGCTGTTCAAACCGCCGGTGTTCCTTCCCGGTCCGATTCTTCTCCCGTTCGGTTCGATCTTCGGTTTTTTCTTCGATTCTTTATTTCCTTTCTTCAAACTGGCTTTTGACCTTCAATTTTCACCTCTTGAAACTCGATTCTTCCTCATTTCCGGCCCTCAATCTTTAGATACTTCAATGCTCTTCCAATTCCTACAAAAATAGATCGAAAACCGAGAGAAAATAAGAAAAATACAAAGTATGCTACAAGTTAAGAAACCCTAGCAGTTCTAACATTTAGGCACATAAATTGAGCCTCGAACACATACGAAACCCACTTAACACACTCAACAAGCGGGTGTCCTTCTGATTAACACACATTTTATGTGCATGTCGAGTGTGTTTTGCATGTGTTTAAGTCTCGATTTAGGTGCTTAAATGTTAGAAATGCTAAGGTTTCTTAACTTGTAGCATATTTCTTACTTTACTTGTTTTCTTTCGGTTTTTGATCCATTTTTGTAAAATTTGGAAAGAGCATTCATATGGCTAAGGATTGAAGGCTGGAAACGAGGAAGAATTGAGCTTAATTTGAGTGGAACTTGTGCTTAAAATTGTGGAAGTTCAAAGTTAGAAGTTTAGAGTTTCATTAGTTCCATTTTGTTTATGTTTCTCTCGTTCTCTTGAGTCTTTTTGTACCTTTTTGCAAGACAATGAAGAACTCATTTGGCTAATTTGATCATTCGATATCGAAGAGGAGTTCGTTAGGAGTCCGTAGCAAAAAGCGGTTTGGAAATTGGAGTTCGGAAGAGAGAGAACGAGCGAAAATGAAAACATCGGCAAAGAGAAGACGGAGTTGACCGGTCAAGGAGGAGGGCCGGCGGCCTAATCCGCGGTTTGCCAGACCGCCAGCTGAAGCTGCCAAACTGCCGTGAACAGCAGAGAGTTCGGCGGTCTGGGCCGGCGGTCTGCCAGACCGCCGGTTGGCCGTGTTCCCTCAACTTAAGGGGCAAGTTCGGCTCGCCCAAACTCGCCCCAGTTCGTCCCGTTTCGCCCCGATTCGACTCAAACTCGATTTTCAATGTATTTAATCCAAAAATTCACCCTATTTGTACATCTTTTACATATTTTAATTTGGTTAGAACCCTAGAAATATTTCTCTCTCTACTTTTAGATTTTTGAAGATTTGGAGAGCATCACTTTGTGGATTGAAGATTCAAGACTATTTTCTTATTTCTTTTAAGCATGATTTCATTTACTTTCTATGGTTTAATTTCCTTAATCATGTCTAGCTAGATCTCTTTGTGATTCCAATTATATGTAGATTAGGAATAAGTGATGGGATTAAGCTTTAATTATGAATTTACCTTCTAATTTCATGTTCATTTCTCTTGGGGCTATGTTTTATTATGTAATTGTGATTGATCACCATAGTTGCATACCAAGTGTTTGATCTAAAGCTTAGGAGGCTTAGATTAGATGCTAGGATCAAGAGACTTGCATGCTACTATAGTATAGTAGGGTTAAGGAACTCCATGATCTATTGGGAATTAGTGATCGCTTAATATCTTAGTAGGAATTAGGCCTTTCATTAATCTACTTGATTTCATTATAATGAGAAATTGGGTGAATCATACTTAGGAGGTTTCCCACATCAAATTGGATTAAAATGGTTAATTCGAGTTAGAGTGTCACATCCCTATCACTTAGACCTAATTGAATTATAATTGGAGTCACTTTCATTTCCTTATTGAATTTTGATCATTTGCATACTTGTTGCTTGTTTAGTTAAGTTTTAGATTTGTCAATTACTTTTCATTTGTCATTAAGTAATCAAAAACTCAAATATATGTTAGTTGGTAGCTTGGATAGTAGGTTTAGTAGCTAGGTTACTACTTAAAACTTGAGCGTCCTTGCATTCCTTGTGGTTCGACTCGATTACTCAATAGATTATCATTGCATCTCCCTCACCCCTAAAGTGAGGGCGGATCACCTTCTGGGATAATACTTGGTTTGAGAATGGGCCCCTCGCCGAGTATCGCCCAGTCGGTGCCCCAAATCCCTCTATGTGTGATTTATGGAGTGATTCTGCTTGGAATATGGATCGTTTGCATGCCTTGTGTACTACTTCTGTGTTATCTCCAGATCAGGTTGTTACTTTGAGCCGGATGCCGGTATTATGGGGAGGAGGATGTCATGAGATGGAGTCTTACTAGCCATGGCGAGTTCACTGTGACTTCTGCTTGGCATCACGTCAGGTACAGGCGCCCTCACGTATCTCCCTTTGGTGATATTTGGAACCCTTGCCTTACCCCTACCATTTCTGTCTTTTTGTGGCGTCTCCTTCTTGGTCGATTACCTGTTGATGTCGGTCTTCAGTCTCGTCGTATCTTTCTTGCTTCGAGGTACCAGTGTTGCACCTCTCCTCATATCGAAACTATCATGCATATGTTCTCTTGGAGTGAATCTGCTAGAGCTGTATAGACTTATTTTTCGGACTAGGTTCTCTGCACTAACAACACATGCACACACGAGCATTGACATTGCACGTAGTTTAGGACGGTGGAGACACTCGTTCCCACGAGCCACCTGCACACACATTTCTTTTCTGATCCCTTACCTCATCACTTGGTTTATTTGGATGGAAATGAATAGCCACAAACATCGTGGCACTCCTTTTCGCTCTTCTAACATTATTTGGCACGTCAAACATCACCTGCATACTCTTGTTGCTGCTACGAGGAAGCTCCTGCCAATTCAGGTCCCGTTCATGCCTATAGTTGAGCCCGTCAGCAGGTCCCTTAGGTCCAGGATTGTTTGTTGGATCCCACCTGAGGCACCTTGGGTAAAGCTAAATACTAATGGTTCGTTTGATGCTGCTTCGAGGAGTGCGGCAGGTGGTGGCTTGGTTCGTGACCACCATGGTGCCCTGCTCCGTGCTTTTTGCTCTACAGTTGAGGCTAGGTCTAGCTTTAAAGTGGAGCTCATTGCTCTTCTTCACGGGCTGGATCTGGCTATCACCTTCTCTTCATAGATTTGGATCGAGATGGATGCTACGGCGATCGTCACCTTGCTTACTTCTAGAAAACATGGCTCTGCAGATATCCGTCATCTCATGACACGTATTTGACTTCGGCTGCAGGGGATTCAGGTTTGTTTTTCCCACATACACAGGGAAGGGAATCGCCCTGCTGATTTCATGGTGCGTTGGGGTTCTCAGACCGACTCCATGGAGTTATATGATGCTGCTAGCGCTCCTCGTTATTTTTTGGCACTTGTTCGGATGGATCAATTTGGATATCTGAATTTTAGGTTCTGATATAGCTAGTAGTATGCTTTGTCTCTCTTGGCCTCTCATCTTTTTGATAGTCCCTCTTCTTAATTTTCTGATATGGTCACTTTTGGACCATCATCATTGCATTGGTTTGTTTATTATACGTCTTGTTCTGTTTCGAGAATTGGATCGGCTGTTGATCCAATTCCGATTAGGTTTGTTCTTTCTGTTTATGTTGGGGATAACACTCATTTCTAGTGTTATCCTCACCAGACTGCTGTATGATTTTGCTCATTTTATATACAAGTTGGGGGTCTGCCTAATCCCTCACCCTTGCAGGGTGTTTAAACCCAAAAAAAAAAAAAAAAAACAGATCATAGTACGGAGGGAGTATATTTTTACATCAATTATTTTATAGATATATTTAAGAGTTTAAACGAAAAACTTAAATATTTAGCCGCCCAACATAAAAAATAAAAATAAATAAAAATAAAAATAAAAAATAAAAAATAAAAATCTTCTAGAATTTATTAGATGATATTCCATCGGTCCCACAAATTTAGTCCTAGACGATTGGACACTGATGGAAAATGAATTGTTTATAATAAAATTGGAACTGTAAAGTAATAATTTTAGAGGTACTTTTGTCAAATTTAGAGTAAAAGAGAAAAATTGTGGATAAATTATAATAGTTTTGGTAAGCCACAATGGCATAATATGTAATTTAAGAGAATTTGAGGATGTTTATTTTAGGGGTAATTCTATTCACAACCCCCATTTACTCCTCACAGCCCCCTATTATAAAAATAAATAAAAAAATAATATCAATTTTACCAATCTACCCCTCAACCCCTAATTGAATTGATCAATGACTTCTACATCATACAGCCCCCGTAGAATTGTACAAAATGAGGACTGGAATAGCAGAAACAAAGAATATGTTTCCTCCATCGAAAGGGCACAAATGTTGATAATTAGTAATTATAATTAGTATGAAAGCACAAATGTTTCCTCCATCGTAGAAACTCCAAGTTTGTCTTGGTCGATCACTGAAATTTAAGATGAATCCAACTCAGAAATGACTGCATTGCCATAGTTGTTCAAAAAAAGATTATAAATCTACATAAATTTTGTACAAGTAATCGCCTCCTTCCAAATATCAGCACTTTGAATCAAGATTCTTGATTCTTGATCGATAAAAATGTCAATTTTGGATTGTGTTTTTTCTTTTTCTATTCAATTAATGATTGTGTTCTCTCCAAGTTATTATGAATAATTTGGAGGTTGTACGATTCTATTGTTTCCAAGTTTCACTCTCTTCCTAGGTGGTTGTATGTTGTAATTATTCATCAATTTAATTTGGGGGTTGAGGGTAAATTAGTAAAACGGATATTATTTATAATTTATATTTAAAAGCTAGAGGGGGTTGTGAGAAGTAAATGAGGGGTTGTGGATAGAATTACCCGTATTTTAGTGGTAACGGTAAAAAATAGCCACTTAGGATAACAAAAATAAAAAAGTAGCCACCAACTTATAAGTATATAAAAACTAGCCACTTAGACAAAATTACCCTTAATAGAGATTTAATTAAATAAATAAATAAAAACCCTAAGCACACTACCCGCCCCCACCAACAACCCCCCACCCCGTTTTTTTTCTCCCCATATCTCACAATTTGCATCTTCTCTCTCCCCCCCTTCTCTTTTTTTCCTTCGACGTACAAGCACCACCACCCGCCGTTGCCGTGCCTCCTTCTCTCTCTCTCTCTCTCTCTCTCTCTCTCTCTTAATTCTGCAGAAACAGTTATCAAAATGCAGATCACACGCAGTGCACAGAGATGAGAGAAAATGTGCAGATCACACCTACACTACCGCCGCCGCGCTGCCCTACCCCCATGCCTGCAGTCGCCGCCGTTCATCCTCGTCGCATGATTCCCGCTGATAATGCCCCACACCTTCTTCTCCATTTTTTCTTATACTCTTTCTCTCTCTCTCTTCGGGATCGAATGAGATCTATTCGAGCCTGACCGAGATCGATCGATCCTCCATATGTCAAGCGCGAGTGGGCTCGATCGAGCCCATTCGCGCCTTAGTGTGTAGGGAACAAACGGGCTTGAATGGGAACGATGAGTTGGCCCGGACGGCTCGAACGATCCCGAATGAGCCAATCGATCCATGATAGTTTTCTTGCGGAAGGAGAGAGGATCGAACGAGCCCAAGATCTACTCGAGCCTTTGCAACTGCGTCGGTGAGGGACGTGGGAGAGACGACGGTGAACGGCGGTGGGAAACGGCATTGAGGTGAAGGAGCTGTTGTATACATGTATTCGTCAATGGTACCGTGCTATGCTCCAATGGGATCGATTTGAGCTCGAACAGGCTCAAACGAGTCCAAGATCTATTCCAGCCTCTGCAACTGCGACTTGAGGGCATGGACGACGGTAGACGGCAGTGGGGCGGTGGGGAGCGGCGATGGGACAATAGCTGGGTGAAACTCATGTTTTGTTATTTTTGTGCTGTTGGAAGGAAGGGGTATTTTTTTTTTTTAAGTTTTCATTGACTGCAATAAAAATAAAATAGAATATGAAAATCAGATCATTAAGGGTAAAATAGTCAATAATGTAGAAAGTGACTATATTTTATATATTTTTAAGTTGGTGGCTAGTTTTTTTTTTTCCAGTATCCTAAATGGCTATTTTACATTTTGTCCTTTTATTTTACGTAGTGGGTTATCAACATTCCATTTTAGGTATTCGATACATTAACTAAGATTGAATTTGTAGGATGGATGGAGTATTACATATACATGTTTTAATTTTAGGCAAGCATTAGTAGATACAGTATATTGTTTGCAAAATGTCATAGCATATGGGACTTACAAAATTTGTTTTCTAAGTTTTTCATTAAATGTCAACAAGTCCATATATATTCTAATTCTTTTCCAAAGAATTCATTCTCCTATTATTTTCTGTCTGAATTGAATGCAATTGATGAGTCCATCTCTTTGTATGCAGTGTGTTGGCCTATCGGTAGGGGATTAAGTTTTGGGACCAAATGTCCCGAGCTCGAGTCCTCTGTAGCACGGTATTTAAATTTCAATTAATTATGTTAAAAAAAAAAAATCATCGTCTTATCATGTTATATTTTTATAAATGTTCTATTGATTTTAAAACTGTCGTGATCAAATTAACGCCCTAAGTATATCATATTTTTCTTGTATAAATACTTATTTGGTCAAAATACGCTAAATCACATTATCAAATATTCAATATTACAGTAATCGTAAAAGAAATTATACATTGATAAATTTTTAAGTTTAGATGTTATTGTAAGATAAAATAGTAACTTGTAATTTAACACAATTTACATGTTGATTAAGTAAAGCCGAAGTAGCTCTTGAATATTAAAATAATTATAGAATGTACTTAATGTTTATACAACTTCAAGTATATGTGATATAGATATATCTTTAATTTATAAAGCTAGTCTTTCTATTCTTTCACGGTACATTATGCTACTATAATAGGATTATAGGAATCACACATATATTAACAATTTGACATATTATAGATGTTAATTTTTAGGTCATGAGTGTAAAAAAAAGAGATCACATAATTTATATATAAATTGAGCAGTAAAATTATATAAATAAGATAAGTAATGAAAAATGGTGTAAATTTATATTTCTAGGAAGTTTTGTGTTACCTTCTGCTAAATAAGAGATTATACGTGCAACGCACGTGTAAAAAAGAATTATTAATCATAGCCCCAATAGTACTATAATCTCAATGAGAACAATGGGCATATTAATAAAAAAAAAATACAAATCTTTAAAACTTAATGGTATTTGTTGATCGTGTTATTTTCTTACTAATTTTATCATGCATAGGCCTTGTAGGCTTGTAGCCTAGAAAATGGCCAAACTTTCATTGATTTATTTGGTTTTAAGTCAGCATCGTCTTTAATGAGTAAAATGATTTACAAACTGAAACGGTTATCTTCTTCGAAATTAAATACTGACAAACAAAATTGAGTTATTAACGAATAAATAAACTACTATTAATTGAGCAACACATTTATAGCATTAGTAGGTTCTATGGTGTAGTGGTTAGCACTCTGGACTTTGAATCCAGCGACCTGGGTTCGACTCCCGGTAGGACCTTTTTTTTATTAATATTTTTTATCCATTTTCAATTGTCATTGATTTACACATTAAATAAAAATGAAAAACATTCACAGTGCAGATCATAATTGCAATGAAATATTTTATTTTGATTGTAAAGCAGCAAAAATGCAATGTTTCTACATCAGTAAAGAGCTAGTATTAGTATCTCTCTCTTCCAGGTTCACCCAAAATAAATCTACCAAAACAGCTCAACAATCAATAAGGCTGTATCCTGGGGTTCTCCTCAGACCTTTCCTCTTAGCAAGAGCTCCAATATGGACTACTTCATCCCATTTCCCTCCTTCTGCATATAAATTCGACAACGAGCAGTACACGCTCGTGTTGTCCGGCTCCATTTCCAGCAGCCATTTCCCCACTCTTTCACCTATCTCGGAGTTCCCATGGATTCTGCACGAAGCAAGAAGGGAGTCTAGAGTCGAAGCATTCCTTATTGAAGGGGCGTTTTCAAGAATTTCATAAGCTTCTTCTAGCTTCCCTACTCGACATAGCAAATCCACCAAACAACTGTAATGCTCATCCGAAGGAACAATCCCGTAATCCTTCTCCATAGAGTTGAAGATATGGAAGCCCTCTTCGATAAGGCCAGTATGGCTACAGGCAGAGAGTATTGACTTACAACTCCATCAATGGCAATGGCGATGTTTTCTCTCTTCATTTGGTAGAATAGTTTGAGGGCTTGAGCGAAATCCCCGTGCATACCGTATGCAGCTATCATAGTGTTCCAAGATGACAAATGCTTTTCATCCATGAGTTTCAACAGATTTATTGCAACTTTGAGTTTTCCCTGCTTGCTGTAGGTGGTAATGAGGGAGTTCATCAAGGTTGTGTCTCTCTCGAGAAATAGTCGAAAAACACGCCCGTGTACTTCTCTCGCTAAGATTAAAGACCCAAGCTGATTCAGTGTCTGAACCAAACAAGTATATGTAATAGCATCAAGCGGTAGAATTTCCCTTTGCATTTGCAGAAACAAATTCATTGCTGCATGAGGTAAGCTCTGATTCACGAAAACTGTCATCATCAATGTCCATGACACTCGATCCTTGATCCTTATCCCATCAAAGACTCGTGTAGCGATTTCTACGAAACCACATTTTGCATACACATTTATGAATTGGTTTGCTATGTCAGTATTTGTTTCCAAACCTAGTGTGAAAAAGTAGCCATGAATGCACCTCACTGTCTGTATATCTTCCAAATCCGAGAGTGCAGAAAGAATGTTGATGATCGTTCCTGTATTCGGCTTAACAAACGTTGTAACCATTCCACGAAACATATCAAGGGCTCGATAAACACATCCATTATGGAGATAACCAGAGATCATCACATTCAACATAGCAGAATTCTTAGCTTCTGTACTGTCGAGGACGTTCATTGCTGCAGATAAGTTCTTGCATTTGCAGTACATATCAATCAAGGCCGTGGTACAAACAAGATCGAGCTCGACTCCCCTTTGTACTATGTAACAATGTATAGACGTTCCTATAGACAAATAGCCTAGATCAGCACAAATCAGTAGGCCATTTGCTAAAGCGATCAAATCGAGCTCGGATTCAAGAACCATTTTGAGAAAAAGCTTGAAAGCTTCCACTGGCTGTCCCAACTGAAGATAACCCGCCATCAACGCGTTAAACGAGCCAGTACTTTTCTTGCTCATATTCTTGAACGCCAAGGTTAGGATCGGCACATTTTACGTACATATCGATTAAGGTCCTTTCGAAGACTTCGTCTCCATAACCAACTCCTCTCCTAACTGCATAGGCATGGATGGATCTTCCCTCATTCAGAGCTCGTAAATGCGATGCACAACGTAATAAGCTCACTAACGTAACTCTATTAGGCTCAAATCCATTCATCTGCATCTGTAAAGGCCTCATTAGCCCGATGATCGCCAACTTTAGAATATCCAGTTATCATGGAAGTGTAAGCCAACACGTCTCTATCAGTTATTTCATCAAACACCTTAGCTGCCTCCTCAATCAGGTCGCATTTAGAGTAGAAATCAATCAATGCCGAACCCACGAATCGATCGGAACTGAATCCGAATCTAACAGCGTCGCCATGAAGATTCCTGCCGAATCTCGAAGCCCCCAACTCAACGCAACTCTTCAACGCGAAAGGGATCGATGAACTGTGAATCCCAATTCTCCTCCGCCTCAACTTGGAGTAAACCCCTAGAACTTCACAGTATTGACTAGCTCTGAAATACCCAACAACGATTGAATTCCAGAGAGAAAGATTATCATTGATGATTTTGTTGAAAACCCATTTAGATTCTGCCAAAAGATTGTATTTTGCAAGTGAATTGAGAAGCTTGGAGCCCAGAAATATGTTCCCTTCAAGGCCATGAGTAATCACACTTGCATACAGTTTCTTCAGAGAAATGATTCCTGGACAAGTATCCAGATAAGAAGCAAAATTTTCAGCAATTGGAGATTTTGATGAAAGAAATAATTTTGGGTTGTCCCAAGATTTTATTGGAGATTTTATGTGGGAGGAAAGATTCATAATTTTGAGAGAAATGGAACAAACTATCTACAAAAGGCATAATTTATAAAGTATTTTGAAAGTACATTTGCAATATAATAGGGTTTAAAAGTTCTTTCCCAGGAATAGAGTTCAAAAAAAAAAAAAAATGCCTCATGGCATAGAAAAGCGGAGATACTAGAGTACCATCTAAAATTATCAATTTTAAGTATAGTAAGTTCAACTTAATTTTCCATTTTAATTATTAACTCCATCGCCATCTTTTGGACTCGTTGATTTTTTAGTTGATTTTGAAGTTTTATGATGATATATTTTAAATTGATTTTTGTAGTTTAATTTTTTTTTACCGAGTATCATATTCAAGATTATACTATAAGATATTTAAAAATAAACACTCATCACTTTTAATCCTGATAAAAACAATCCTCCTAATATGTTTTTTTGCCCTCTTTTGTAAATGGCACGTGAAAAATGTTTTCCCAAAAAAATGAGATGTCAAAAATGCTCATTTCAATTTAAAATTATAGTGGGTCCCACTGTTAGATTGTTGCGCCCCATATTTTAATGAAATGGTCCCATGGCCTGATGTCAGCACTTCCTTTTTGTGGCATGCATGCAAAATAATTCAATGCAAATAATTCAACTGAATAGTACATCAATATTTATTTTCAGCCGTAAACACCAACTGCAAATAATTCAATTCCGTCCCTTTATACGACAGACTAAAGATTAAATTTTGGTATCCTATGCAACCAAACTCAATAATATATATGAGCAACATGCAAACTCAAATACAAATGCAAAAAAAAAAAAAAAAAAAAAAAAAAAAAATTGACCCACAAAATTATTCTGAGAAGAAGTAAACGAAGAAATAAACAGAGGAGGATGAGGAGGACAGAGGAGGAGGAATTGTTCCCAGCTACATTGCTTCATTGTTTCAATTTTCAGGTAATTAATTCTACTTTTAATTTATCTTGAAATAGATTATTATTTGGTATGATTTTATTTTTGTGGAGTTTTAATTCGAAATTAGGATGAATTTGTAATGTGTTGAAGTATTGAAAGTCATAGGCGTATGGAAAAAATGAAAAAATTTAGACTAGCCAACCGGCCGGAATATTGGCCGGAAAAGGCCGACCAATGGTGACGTCACCTCGCCACCGGTCGGTCTTTCCAGCCAATATTCTGGCCGGTTGGTTAGTCCAAAATTTTTCTTTTTTTTGGCTTAGCACTTTCGTATTTCAATAATCCAAATTCTATGCATTGAAATATTTTTTGGAATTTATTATGAGAATTAATAGAGTGTTTTTTTGAGTGGTAATTATTAAAATGATTAAATTTGAAATTAGGATGAATTTTTAATGTGTTGAAGTATTGAAAGTCATAGGCAATAATGTATGTAAAAAAAGAAAAAATTTGGACTAGCCAACCGGCCGGAATATTGGCCGGAAAAGGTCAACCAATGGTGACGTCACCTCGCCACAGGTCAGTCTTTCCGGCCGGTTGGCTAGTCCAAAATTTTCCTTTTTTTTTTTAGCACTTTAGTATATCAATAATCGAATTTCTATGCATGGAAATATTTTTAGGGATTTATTATGAGAATTAATTGAGTATTTTTTTTGAGTCGTAATTATTAAAATGATTAAATTTGAAATTAGGATGAATTTGTAATGTGGTCAAGCATTCAAAGTCATAGTCATAATGTATGTAAAAATAGAAAAAAAATTGGACTAGCCAACCGGCCGGAATATTGGCCTGAAAAGGCCGACCCGTAATGATGTCACCTCGCCACCGGTCGGCTGTTCCGGCCAATATTCCGGCCGGTTGGCTAGTCCAAAGTTTTTCTTTTTTTTTCTTAGCACTTTAGTATTTCAATAATCGAACTTCTATGGGTTGAAATGTGTTTACGGATTTATATTTATTGATCGATAGTATTGAAGTATTGATCGATAGTAAGCCTCTGCTTGAAGTGATCGATAGTAAGCCTCTTCTCTCTCTTTAGCGTCGGGCCGGATCATCAAAATCCCCTTTTCAGGGTTATCAAAATGACTGTACAGCTCGTCATCAGACACACCCCTGAAACTATTCACAAATTTCCATCTCATACACCTCGGCACGTCATTTGTGGAGGCCCTCTCTGCAAATTTCTCACCGAACCCTGTTATCACCTCGAAAGCTCATATCATCAAGGCCCATGATGGCCCGTAAATGTGATATTTATGATTCCTTGTCGTAAACATCCTCAAATAGTACTGGAGGGTCTTGGAGGTGTACGCACCCCAAGGAAAAGAATTGAATTCCTCCATATCATCGATTAACTCCCACAACCACGGGTAGACAGGATTCTGGGCGTCGTGACCGAGAATAAAACAATTGGCCATCAACAAGTTTGTCAGCTTAACACGAATTTCCCCATCTGGATCGTTCAAGCGCAACGCTTCTTCCTTTAATTTCGAGTTCAACAATGCCGCCTTCTGATTATGGCCGCCACAGACGAGCTGAAAAAAATGCGATTCCCTTGGATCCCTGGCAATCCAAGGATCAAACTCTGTAGGGCCAAATCTCAACACTGTAATCAGAACGTGGTCCTGCACAGTGTACGTTACGTTTTGGCTCCTAATATGGAACTAAATTCCTTGCTCCGTAACAATGGCGCGAGATATAACAGAGTTTAGCAATTTCTTACTATTTTGCCCCGGCGCCCAATTGAGAAAATGTCCGAAAGGTCCATCTTGAAATGTGTCCCCTAGATAAAAACTGGTATAGTGTTCGGACATGACATCTCTGATATCATCCAAGAGTTTGATCCTATAATTATTATTCACATCAGTTTTCTGGTTGATCATACGGCTTCGACGGAACCGTGAGACTCAGATTCCTATAAAACAAGGAAGCAAAAATATTATTACTTTTATTATTATTACTATGAGAATTTAAAATATAAAAATAAAAAACACAAAGAAATATAATTATCATTATTTTTCATTTTTACATACATTAAACATTACTAAATTCATTATTAGTAACTTCGGATATTTCGTCCCATTACAAATTAATCCTAATTTTCTTAATTTCGATTGAGATCAATTTAATAATTAAATCACGACAAACAATAATCAAAATACTAAAGCTTTTTATAAAGCACGAACAATATTGGAATTCAATTATTAATCGATTTATTATTAAATTTGTTGAATTAAGCCGAAATGAAAGCTAAGTCACTAACTAATTTTTTCACTTTTTATTCAGGCCAAATGGCACGCGGGTTCTGTTGGATCCGGGATCCCTCGGATGTAGATTTAATTAATTATAATAATTATTAACATATGAATTCAGATCTTGAAAGCGGAAACAGATCCAGAATCATATACCTGTTTGTATAACACTGGTGGAATTCTGAGTCGAGGTAATGATCTTCCACGCACTAGATCTCTGCGCACGAGATCTAGCTCTTGATTGTAAACCCCGAGATCTTCTGGAGTATTCCCTAGCAACGAGAAGAATTTCGAGTGGGCGAAAATCTATCTTCTCTGCTCTACCCAGAAGTGCCGCCCCCTTCTCACAGAATGTGAAGAATGAAAATCACATAATGTCATTCTCCACTTATCCCTTATTTATAGATAAGAAGTGGAGTAGTGGAGAAGTTAGTGCCTTCACTAATGGGCCAGACTATGCTCTATTAAGCTACTCCAGGGATCTTGAGGAGGACATGGACAGGGCCTTCCAATATAATTAAATAATCTAAGTATTCTCTAGCCCCAAATACTCTATTTAATTATATTAATATTATAGTCCTTCCACTATAGTAAAATAATGTTGCATCGCCGTCCATTCCCAAATTACTACTAACCGGGCTCCTCTTTGAATTGTATTATTTCCCGTGTTTAAGATATCGCATGTTGATCCGCCCTCACTTTAGGGGTGAGGGAGATGCAATGATAATCGATGTGTATAATCGAGTCGAATCCACAGGGAATGCAATGGCGAATGAGATTCAAGCAGTAATCTAGTTACCTAACTACTATTCAACCTACCAACTAACATGTTTTTGTGTTTTTGATTGCTTAATGAAAAATGCAAAGTAATTAAGAACTTAACTAAACAAGTAACAAGTAGCAAATGATATAAAATCAATAAGAAATGAAAGTGACTCCAATTATACTTCAATTAGGTCTAAGTGATAGGGATGTGACACTCTAACTATAATTAGCCATTTTAATCCAATTTCATGAGGGAAACCTCCTAAGTATGATTCACTCAATTCCTCATTGTAATGAAATCAAGTAGATTAATGAAAAGCCTAATTCCTACTAAGATATTAAGCAATTCATTAACTCCCAATAGATCATGGAGTTCCTTAACCCTACTATACTATAGTATGCAAATCTCTTGATCCTAGCATCTAATCTAAGTCTCCTAAGCATTAGATCAAACACTTGGTATGCAATTATGGTGATCAATCACAATTACATTATAAAACATAGCCCCAAGAGAAATGAACATGAAATTAGAAGGTAAATTCATAATTAAAGCTTAATCCCATCACTTATCCCGAATCTACATATAATTGGAATCATAAAGAAATCTAGCTAGACATGATTAAAGAAATTAAACCATAAAAAGTAAATGAAATCATGCTTAAAAGATAGAGAATTTAATAAGGAATAAGAAAATGGTCTTCAATCTTGAATCCACAAACTGATGCTCTCCAAATCTTGAAAATACTAAAGTGGAAAGAGGGAAATGTTTCTAGGGTTCTAGGAATATTAAATGTGCAAAAGATACATCAAAAAGGGAAGAATTTGGGGTTAAATACATTGAAAATTGTGTTTGGGTCGAATTTGGTCGAACCGGGACGAAATGGAGAGAACCGGGAGGAATTCTCGCTCAACCGGCGGTCCAGGTGCGGGGCACCGGCGGTCCAGTGGACCGCCAGTCTCTCTGTTGTAAACGGCGGCCTGGGTGCGGTGGACCGGCGGCCCAGTGGTCCGCCGGTTTTGCCGCCCATTCGTCTTCTCTTGCGTAATGTTTTCGTTTTCGCTCGTTCTCTCTTGTCCGAACTCCGATTTATGAACCACTTTTTGCTACGGACTCCTAACGAACTCCTCTTCGACATGGAATGATCAAATTGGCCAAATGAGTTCTTCATTATTCCTGAAAAAGGCATAAAAGACTCGAGAGAACGAGGAAAACATAAATGAAATCAAACTAGTGAAACCCTAACTTTATAACTTTTAAATTCCACATTTTTAAGCACAAGTTTCACTCTAATTAAGCTCGATTCTTACTCGTTTCCAGCCCTTGATCCTTAGCTACATGAATGCTCTTTCCAATTCTTACAAAAATAGATCGAAACCGAAAGAAAATGAGAAAAGTAAAAAGTGTTCTACAAGTTAAGAAACCCTAGCATTTCTAACATTTAAGCACATAAATCGAGACTCAAACACATTCAAACACAGTTAACATGCACATAAAATACGTGTTAATCACATGTCCATTAATTAATTTAAGCTACTGACTGCTCTAATTAATTAATATCTTATACCGAGAGTAGGACCCGTTCGACATCATTATTATATCGGAACTTAATCCACCTTCAGGTGATTAACACGTATTTTATGTGCATGTTGAGTGTGCTTTTCATGTGTTTGAGTCTCGATTTAGGTGCTTAAATGTTAGAAATGCTAGGGTTTTAAACTTATAGCATACTTTGTGTTTTTCTCATTTTCTCTCGGGTTTCAATCCATTTTTGTAAGATTTGGAAAGAGCATTCATATGGATAAGGATCGAAGGCCGGAAACGAGGAAGAATCAAGCTTAATTAGAGTGAAACTTGTGTTTATAAATGTGAAATTTCAAAGTTATAAATTTAGGGTTTCATTAGCTCTATTTTCGTTTATGTTTTTCTCATTCTCTCGAGTCTTTTTGTGCCTTTTTGCAGGATAATGAAGAACTCATTTGGCTAATTTGATCATTTCATGTCGAAGAGGAGTTCGTTAGGAGTCCGTAGCAAAAAGCAGTTCGAAAATCGGAGTTCGTACGAAAGAGAACGGGCGAAAATGGAGAAGTCGTGCAAGAAACGAATATGGGCTCGGACCGGTCAAAGGAAGAGGACCGGCGGCTGACCGGCGGTCTGCCAGACCGCCGGCCAAGCTGCCAGGCCGCCGTGGGGGACAGAGAATATGGTGGTCTGGGGCGGCGGTCTCCCAGACCGCCGGCGACCTCCCAGACCGCCGGTTGGCCGATTTTTCCTCACTTAAGGGGTGAGTTCGGCTCGTTCAAACTCGTCCCGGTTCATCCTGATTCGCCCCAACTCGACCCAAACTCGATTTTCTATGTATTTATTCCCAAAATTCACCCCATTGGTCTATCTTTTGCATACTTTAATATTTTAGAACCCTAAATAGATCTTCTCTCTTTCTACTTTGGTAATTTGAAGATTGTTGGAGTTATCCTTGGTGGATTTGCAATTTACGACTATTTTCTTCTTCCTTATTAAATTCTCTTTCTTTTAAGCATGATTTCATTTACTTTTTATAGTTTCATTTCCTTAATCATGTCTAGCTAGATTTCTTTGTGATTCCAATTATATGTAGATTAGGGATAAGTGGTGGGATTAGGCTCTAATTGTGAATTTACCTTCTAATTTCATGTTCATTTCTCTTGGGGCTATGTTTTATTATGTAATTGTGATTGATCACCATAGTTACATACCAAGTGTTTGTGATGCGATCACAATACGCGGAAGCTGAGAATCGAACAACGTCAGACACGAAAGATTCAATCCAAATATAACTATGAACAATCGAATGGAAATTTCCTGAAATTCTACCCACAAATACCCTGAATAGACGTCTACAGAAACCTAAGCAATTCAATTCCGATTAAGCTCAAATTTTAACACGAGTTACAACTTAGGGTTATGAAGAACATAACGAAAATTCAGCGAAAACTCACGAGTATTTTTCGATTTGGCACGGTGGTGATTTTCAGGACGAGTTAGGGTTTCAAAAACGGATCTGAAATTAATCTAAGGCTTTTCTGGGATGGAATAACTACAGGATCGATGTAGGATGGATATTTATGATATATGAACGATGATGAATGGCTGGAACGAAAGAACACGTATTGAAGAATTGAACGAAACAATTGTGAATCTTACCCGAAACGAACCCCGGATCTACTTGAATCCGAAACGCGTTTATGGAGCAATCTTCGTGGCTCGACTAACCCGGATACTACGAGATATCACGAATGAGTCGATAAATTCAAGTTTGAAATCGCCAACAATCAAACTCTACCAAGAACCTATAGGATCGTGAACCAAAGCACGATGTAAGAGATAAAACGATCAACTAGATTTCTGATTCAATATTGTCTGTTTCAAAGTATGAACGAAAATTAACATAAATACTAATCTAATTCCTAAGCTAGGTAGGTTTTCGAAATTAACAAGGCTTGGGCTTGATAATTTCGGACTCCTTAATTAAATATAACTGGGCCAATTAATCTCCTAAACATGTTGTGATAATTGGACTAAACTAAATTAAAAAGAAATACAAAGTTTTTAAGCCCAAATAAAATATAAGAAAATTTGTTTTCTTGGACTTGTCTTCCTTTTCTTCAATGATGGACGCCCAAATCTTCATCTTCAACACTTGTTAAATTCACCAACTTGTATTGATGAAATTCGACTCCATCATTTGCCAATCTCTTCGAAACGTAGCATTGCAAATAACCTTGCAGCTTCTTGGCTCTCGACCTCGTCACTGCTCCTCCGAGCTGCAAGTCCCGATTGGTCTCTTCAATGCTAAGTCCCGTCTCATCATTCCCCCCCTGCTGAAAAGAATTCGTCCTCGAATTCAAGTCCTCCTCGACATCTTGATCATCTACAGGAAACGGAGACAAATCAGCCACATTAAAAGTGGAGGAACACTTATACTCACCTGGAAGATCAATGCGGTATGCATTGTCATTGACTCGCTCAACCACGGAGAATGGTCCATCGCCACGAGGCATCAGCTTCGACTTCCTCAAGTTAGGAAAACGTCCCGGGCTGAAGTGTATCCAAACCTTATCACCAGGTTTGAACAATACTTGCTTGCGGTGGGCGTTCGCCTTGGTTGCGTTCTTAACACCTTGAAGCTCGATCCTCTGTTTCACTTTAGCATGCATCTCTCGAACCTGTTCAGCTCTACGAGAACCTTGCAAACTCGAAAGATGATCAGTAGGCAAAGGAATAAGATCCGTTGGTGTCAACGGATTAAATCCATAAACAACCTCAAATGGAGACATGTGTGTAGAAGAATGCACAACTATGTTATAAGCAAATTCAGCGAATGGTAAGCACTCTTCCCATGACTTAAGATTGTTTTTAACTAAAGCACGAAGTAAAGTACCTAGCATTCTATTAACCACTTCAGTTTGACCATCCGTTTGAGGATGACATGCAGTAGAAAATAACAGCTTAGTACCTAACTTTCCCCATAAGACACGCCAAAAATGTCCCAAAAACTTAGAATCCCTATCAGACACAATAGTCCTAGGCATGCCATGCAGTCTAACTACTTCACGGAAGAACAGATTAGCAATATGAACAGCATCGTCAGTTTTTCTGCAAGCAATAAAATGAGACATTTTGGAGAATCTATCGACTACTACAAACACAGAATCTTTGCTAGACTTAGACCTAGGCAAACCAAGAATAAAATCCATAGATATGTCAATCCAAGGTGCAGAAGGTGCAGGTAGTGGAGTGTACAAACCAAATGGATTAGAACTAGATTTAGCCTTTTTACAAGTAATGCATCTAGCACAGACTCTCTCGACATCTCTCTTCATGCGAGGCCAATAAAAATGTTCATGCAATAGACTCAATGTCTTCGCAACACCAAAATGACCCATAAGACCCCCCGCATGAGATTCTAACACAAACAACTCCCTCATAGAACAATTAGGGACACATAACTTCGAATCCCTAAACAAGAAACCCTCAGACACATAGTACGAGTCAACAACCCTAGATTTCCCATCACATGAAGCAAAGATAGGTCCAAAGAAAGGATCATTCACATAAAAACTCTTAATATGCTCAAGACCTAAACATTGCGCATGCATAACAGAAATCAACGCGTACCTGCGGGAAAGAGCATCAGCGACCACATTCTCTTCTCCTTTCTTGTACCTGATCACATAGGGAAATGACTCTATAAACTCCACCCATCGAGCATGGCATGAGTTTAAGCTCTGCTGACCCTTCAAATGCTTCAAGGACTCGTGATCAGTGTGAATCACAAACTCTTTCGGCCTCAAGTAATGCTGCCAAGTCTCCAAAGACCTCTTCAGTGCATACAACTCCTTATCGTACGTAGAGTACCTAAGGGCTGCTCCATTCAGCTTCTCACTAAAATAAGCGACTGGCTTCCTTTCCTGCATCAAAACAGCACCAATCCCTATGCCCGAGGCATCACACTCAATTTCAAACATTTTATCAAAATCAGGCAAAACCAACACAGGAGCATTACATAATTTCGATTTCAACAAGTTAAAAGCATGCTCTTGGGCTTTGCCCCACTCAAACTTCCTATCTTTCCTACTCAACTCAGTCAATGGTGCAGCAATAGATGCAAAATCACGCACAAAGCGACGATAAAATCCTGCTAAACCATGGAAAGACCTAACATCAGCACATGACTTAGGCGTTGGCCACTCCTCTATAGCCTTCACCTTTGTCCTATCAACTTCTATTCCACGACTACTCACAACAAAACCAAGAAATACAACCTCATCCATACAGAATGTACACTTAGACAAATTAGCATATAATTTTGCATCACGCAGCAACACAAACACATGCCTAAGATGTCTAACATGCTCATCAACACAAGTACTATAGACAAGGATATCATCGAAATATACCACCACATATTTCCCTATGACTTCACGCAAAACATGGTTCATGAGACGCATAAACGTACTAGGGGCGTTAGTAAGGCCAAACGACATCACAAGCCATTCATACAGTCCATGCTTCGTTTTGAACGCAGTTTTCCACTCATCTCCCTCACTCATTCTCACTTGAAATATCCAGAACGCAAATCAATTTTTGAAAAGACAGACGCTCTAGACAACTCATCTAACATGTCATCTAACCGAGGGATAGGGAAGCGATACTTTACCAGTTATCTTGTTGATAGCTCGGCAGTCTATGCACATGCGTCATTTGTTGTTCTTCTTTGGTACGAGGATGACAGGCACTGCGCACGGTGACAAGCTCTCTCTAATTTGCTTCTTCTCCAGCAACTCCTTGACCTGACGGTCAATCTCCTTGGTTTCCTCAGGGCTGGTACAGTAGGCGGGTCTGTTTGGAAGGACTGCTCCCGGCTGGAAGTCGATCTGGTGCTCAATTCCTCGAATCGGCGGCAGACCACTAGGAATTTCATCCGGGAAAACATCCTTGAACTCCTCCATCAACGGCTGCAAAACAGAAGGAATAACAACATCAAGAGTATCATTAGTCTTAAAATTAACTAGAACGATAGCATTACCTGATTTAATGGCGGTCTGAACTCCTCTTACACCGATGAACAAATTCCGGTGCGCCGTATCTAAACTGGAAGGGATGGTAACTTGGGCAGCCTTAGCCTTCGGAAGGCCCTTGGTTCCCTTAGTACACTGAGACTCTGCTGTGGACTGTCCAGATTGGATTGGCTGCTTGCTCTCAGCACGTTTCTCCTTCTCTTCTTTGTACTTCTCTTGCATACGTCGCTGATCTTCAATCACATCTTTCGGCGCTAGTGGCCACAATCACGTGGTGCGTCCTTCTCGAGTCACGGCATAAGTGTTAGCGAATCCATCATGTATCGCCTTCCTATCGAACTGCCAAGGACGACCAAGCAAGATATGTGCCGCCTCCATAGGGATGACGTCACACAAAACAGTGTCAGTAAAACGACCAATAGAAAAGGTGACAGGTACCTGGTATCCAACACGAATCTTGCCTCTGTCTGTCAACCATTGCAATCGGTACGGTTTTGGATGCTTTTGTGGGATCAAATTCAGCTTCCCCACTGCATACTGACTAATGGCGTTTACAACGCTTCCACTATCAATGATGAGCGAGCACACCTTATCCTGAATGGAACACGAGAATAAAAGATGTTCTCCCGCTGATCATTGTGTTCTTCCTCTCGAATAAGACTCAAGGCTCGAATCGAAACAAGGCTGACGTGCGTTTGCTTCGGCTGCTCATCGACTATATCAATGTCACCCAGGAGTGAGCTGACTAGGGGCTGCTCAGTATCCCCTTTTACTTCTCCTTCTTCTTCAAATTCCTCTTCACTCGCTGATTCTAACTTATTCTGCTCGGTGAGGAATAAAACTCTGCGATTCGGACACTGGGCTTGAAAATGTCCCCATCCTCTGCACTTGTGACACTGAACGTCACGTGCTCTCCCTGAATTACTATTCTCAGGCTGACTGGGCTGCATGGGGCGATTCTGAGAATTTCTATTCGGTGCAGGCGAGGTGTAGTTAGGTCTGCGAGAGGGCTGTGGTGCAGACTGCTCAGAACGGCGAACGGGCTGTGTGGAATGGTTAGGAGGACGTGTAGGGGCCGTCCTCGGCGTGGAAGAATCACCTCGGTTCCAAGGACTCCTAACAGGCGTCGACTGGAAGGATCGACGACGTCCATCTCTGAGCTGCCGTTCTACAATAGATGCATAATGGACCATTGCTTCAACTAAATCGAATTCCTTCAATTCGACTTCACAAGCAATATCTGGATTCATTCCTTTAGTGTACCGGTTGAGTGTGGCAATCAGGGTCTCTTCCTTACCAACCCGGTTCATAGCTGTCTCGAGCTCCTTGTGGTACTCTTCAATCGAACGAGTGCCCTGCTTGATCTTATTCAACCTCTTCTCAAGCTCTCGCTCATAGTGTACCGGAATGAAACGTCCTCTCATGACGTCCTTCATCTCTTGCCATGTGTCTATAGGTGGATATCGATCACGGCGTCTTCTCTCTTGCTGATTTTCCACCACGAGGCTGCATACCCTCTAAACTCCAAGGACGCGAGCTGAACCTTTTTCAACTCGGAAAGTCGTAACACTCAAAGATCTTGTTGACTTTCCTCTCCCAATCGAGGTACAAATCAGGATCATGTAACCCCTCGAACTCTGGAATGCTTGTTTTGATGTTGTTTAACAAGCTATCTGTATCGACGTGTCGGCGCTGGTTGGCACGGAAATCACGCCGGGGAGGTGGAGGTGGACGTCGACAGTTGTCACGTCTCTGATTCCTCTGTGGAAACTCAATCTCAGCCTCGGATTCCTCATTATATCTATCATCATATTCTTCTTCAGGATCAGGATCATCAGAAATTGGCTCAAATACTGGCTGGGGCTGGCGGACAGGTTGTCGTCTGACTGGTCGATCTGGCTGAATAGGCTGGTTTCTGATTGGTGGAGGTAAAGTTGCTTGAGGTTTGAGGCGATCGAACTGTGCTATCACTTTGTCAAAAGTGTCATCGATCTTCTGCTCCAATAGTCGACTCCGCCTCTCAAAGTGTTGTGCCATAGCATCGAAGTGATACTTAGCATCCCAAGGCTGTTGAGACGATGAAGAATCCATCTCAAGAGGTGTACTAGACGACTTGAGTGGGCTGTCTTGATTCTTGGAATCGTCTCCGGATTTCATGATACCTGCAAAACGAACAAACGTGAAAGAAAACAAGTAAAATCCTCACAGTTCCTCACAATCACTCGTTTGTTCTCTCAGATTTTTTTTTAATCACTCGTGTATGTCACTCAGATCACTCGTGTATGTCACTCAATTTGCAGTCACTACAGTCTCTAAACCTCAAATCCTTAGCAGAACTGATGTGGAATTCTCGGCTTGAATCAAGAACTCGAACTTGACTCTCGGCTTGGATCACAGTTATAGAAAGAAACACAAAGTTGCTGTAATAGTGGGGTAAAATTCACGGCAAGGGGTACAAATAAGGGGTAAGAATTTCGGTGGCTAGGTAAGGGCTAAACAAACAAGGAAACAAGGAAAGGTTGGAAATAAGAAGGAAAAGGCTAAACTAGGAATCTTGGATATAAGTAGTAACAAGTTATGAGCACTAATCCGACCTTGAATCGACTTAGATACTGAAACTTATACTATCCAACGCACTCAAATAATATAGACGAAGACACACTTTTTTTTTTTTCAACTGGACGGTATGACCTTCTAGGTCTCGTCGAGATGTTTCCGAAATGGTATTATGGAGCTTGAACGGATAAGCAGATCAAAAGTTACGTCCGTTTTAAGTTCTATCGACGGAAACTCGAGAAACAAAGACACAACTACTATCCAATACACGAATGATGCAAGAACCAATTACGAAACACACAATGACACACTAGGGCCTTCGATATACTTTTTTTTTTTTCAGAATTTCTTTTTTTTTTTTTTTTTTTTTTTTTTTATCGAAACTTTTGCCCCCTAATATGTCACGACACCTATTAGGATTGAACCACGATCAGCAAAAACTAACCTGGCTCTGATACCAAAATTTATGATGCGATCACAATACGCCGAAGCTGAGAATCGAACAACGTCAGACACGAAAGATTCAATCCAAATATAACTATGAACAATCGAATGGAAATTTCCTGAAATTCTACCCACAAATACCCTGAATAGACGTCTACAGAAACCTAAGCAATTCAATTCCAATTAAGCTCAAATTTTAACACGAGTTACAACTTAGGGTTATGAAGAACATATCCAAAATTCAGTGAAAACGCACGAGTAGTTTTTGATTTGGCACGGTGGTGATTTTCAGGACGAGTTAGGGTTTCAAAAATGGATCTGAAATTAATCTAAGGCTTTTCTGGGATGGAATAACTACAGGATCGATGTAGGATGGATATTTATGATATATGAACGATGATGAATGGCTGGAAACGAAAAGAACACGTATTGAAGAATTGAAACGAAAACAAATTGTGAATCTTACCTGAAACGAACCCCGGATCTACTTGAATCCGAAACGCGTTTATGGAGCAATCTTCGTGGCTCAACTAACCCAGATACTACTGAGATATCACGAACTGAGTCGATAAATTCAAGTTTGAAATCGCCAACAATCAAACTCTACCAAGAACCTATAGGATCGTGAACCAAAGCACGATGTAAGAGACAAAACGATCAACTAGATTTCTGATTCAATATTGTCTGTTTCAAAGTATGAACGAAAATTAACATAAATACTAATCTAATTCCTAAGCTAGGTAGGTTTTCGAAATTAAGAAGGCTTGGGCTTGATAATTTCGGACTCCTTAATTAAATATAACTGGGCCAATTAATCACCTAAACATGTTGTGATAATTGGACTAAACTAAATTAAAAAGAAATACAAAGTTTTTAAGCCCAAATAAAATATAAGAAAATTTGTTTTCTTGGACTTGTCTTCCTTTTCTTCAATGATGGACGCCCAAATCTTCATCTTCAACACTTGTTAAATTCACCAACTTGTATTGATGAAATTCGACTCCATCATTTGCCAATCTCTTCGAAACGTAGCATTGCAAATAACCTTGCAGCTTCTTGGCTCTCGACCTCGTCACTGCTCCTCCGAGCTGCAAGTCCCGATTGGTCTCTTCAATGCTAAGTCCCGTCTCATCAGTTTGATCTAATGCTTAGGAGGCTTAGATTAGATGCTAGGATCAAGAGATTTGCATGCTAGAGTATAGTAGGGTTAAGGAACTCCATGATCTATTGGGAGTTAATAAATTGCTCAATATCTTAGTAGGAATTAGACCTTTCATTAATCTACTTGATTTCATTACAATGAGTAATTGAGTGGATCATATTTAGGAGGTTTCCCACATGAAATTGGATTAAAATGGCTAATCTAGTTAGAGTGTTACATCCCTATCACTTAGACCTAATTGAAGTATAATTGGAGTCATTTTCATTTCCTATTGATTTTATATCATTTGCGACTTGTTACTTATTTAGTTAAGTCCTAAACTTGTTAACTACTTTTCATTTGTCATTAAGCAATCAAAAACACAAAAATATGTTAGTTGGTAGCTTGAATAGTAGTTAGGTAACTAGATTACTACTTGAATCTCATTCGCCATTGCATTCCCTGTGGATTCGACTCGATTATACACATCGATTATCATTGCATCTCCTCTCACCCCTAAAGTGAGGGGCGATCAATTTTTGGAGCCGTTGCTGGGGAATGCTTAGTTTGAGTTTCAATAGTCGATTTGGTTATTGAGTTACTAATTCAAGCATTGTTTCTTTTGATTTTTGTTTTGTAGGTATATGCACACAAGGTCAAGGGAAGACTTGTTCAACCTTTGATCTTGAACTTTGAAAGAAGACATAGAAGAAGGAATTCTATTGAAGAACAAGATATGGCAAACAATCAAGATTATGAGGCTCTTAGGAAGGAACTAGAAGATATGCGAGCTTGGAGAGATGAGCAAGAAAGACGGGCTCAAGAAGCTCAACAACCTCCACTCAACCAAATGTTCGAATCTTCTACGGATCAATTTCAAGGAGGAGCATGGGGACCTCGGGTTAATGCAAACAACTTTGAGATAAGGATGGGGCTTATCCAAATGGTCCAATCTGAGCAATTTGGTGGGAGGCCAAATGAGGATCCTAATGCACACTTGAGCACATTTTTGGAGATTTGTGATACGGTGAAGCATAATGGAGTGCTGGAGGATGCTATAAGGATGAAGCTCTTCAACTTTTCTCTAAGGGATCGTGCAAAGGAGTGGTTTAAAAAATTTGACAAGAGCGAGATCACTTCATGGGAAAAACTATGCAAAGCTTTCCTTGCCAAGTACTTCCCTCCTTCTAAGGCTCAAAAGCTCATTTCGGAGATTTCTCACTTCTCACAACATGTTGATGAGACCCTCTTTGAAACGTGGGAAAGGTATAGGGACTTGCTACGCAAGTGCCCTCAACACGGCTTTAGTGAGGCTCAACAAATAGTCAACTTCTATAGTGGACTCTCTCCACACACGAGGAGCATAGTTGATGCTACATCCGGGGGTTGTCTAGTGAATCGAAATGCAAAGGAAGCCCTTAGAATCATTGAAAAGATGGCCGCCAACAGTTATCAATGGCCCATGGAGAGAGGCCCTATAAAGAAGGTGAATTCTATACTTGAAGATGCAAGAATTGATAAGTTGGCCACACAATACAACCTTCTCAAGAAGGAATTTGAAGAAGAGAGGAGATCGAAAAGAGATATTTGAGTGGTTCAAGCCCAAGAGAGCGAAGAATTTAATGGGAACAAAGATGTGAGTTATGTGAACCAAAGACCTTATAGGAATTTCAACAAGCCAAATTTTTAAGGAGCTCAAGGAGGATTTCAAGGGAATTATCAAGGTGGGTTCCAAGGGAAACCACAAGGAGGGAATTCTTATGTTCATCAAGGAGGCTATCAAGCCTACAATCCCAATAACCAGACTCATCCCAGCCTCTCTTTTGGAAATACTAACAACGCTCAATTTCCACCTCCCGGATTCTCCATCTCTCAAGGTGTGATTGAAGAACAGAAGAAGACATCTCCTTCTATTGAGCAACTTGTTCAATAAATGGCAAATTAACAAAGCTCGTTTATCACACAAACCGGGCAAAAGGTTAATGCGTTGGAAAATTCTCTCACCTCTTTGACAAAGCAAGTGAAGATGATGGAGGGCCAAATAAGTCAAATGGCTAACCAAGCCACCACTCAACACACTCCGGGAAAGTTTCCAAGTAATACGGAGGTAAATCCAAAGAACCAATGTAATGCTATCACATTAAGGAGTGCAAGAGCCTATGAGAACCATGCTACATCTGGAAGTGGAGAAGAGAAGGTTCTTGTTGAAAATATACCTTATGAAGAGTCTCCTACCAATGAGGAGCATTCAAGCAAAGAAGTGCAAGAAGACTGAAGCTACGAATCGAACACTCGTCAGCTATGATAGATTCAATCCAAATTACAACTATGAAATATGAATGATAATCCCTAAATTCTACCCACGAATACACTGAATAGGCGTACGACAGAAACATACGCAAATTAAATTCCGATTAAGCTCAAATTTTAACATGAGTTACAACTTAGGGTTATGAAGAACATATCCAAAATTCAGCCAATTCGCACGACGGGTTTGGTATTTGGCACGGGACGGACTTTTGGGTCGATTTTAGGTTAAAATTCGGGACGGTGGGTTTACGAACAGAAATCTGGATTGGGCAAGGGTTTGGAGATGAAGTATGGGAAGGTTTTGGTGTTGGAAGAAGGTGGTGATGGATACGATAAGGATGGAGGCGTGGGATGGAACGGAAAATAGAAAAACAGATTGAGAACTTACTCGAAAACGAACCCCGGATCTACTTGAATCCGAAACGCGCCTATGGAGCAAACATCATGGCTTGTCTAACCCGGATACGACTGGATATCACGAACGAGACAATTGATTTCAAGTTTGAAGTCGCCAACAATCAAAACTCTACCAAGAACACAAAAGAACTCGTGAACCAAAGCATGATGGAGACAAATCGATCAATAAGATTTCTGATTCAAAGTTGTCTGCGTGAATGGTGTTTTCCAAAAACTTAAATACCACTAGGGCTAATCCCACTAGGAATTGAACTGGGCCCTTGAGTACAATTGGGCTACTAATCTCAAAAACACAAATACTAACTATGAGCTTACTACTTAAATTAAATAAAAATAAAGTCTGAGCCCAATCAAAATATAACATAAAACAATTAAATAACAATAATCCCGAGTTTTCGAACCAAAAATGGAAACTTGGCTCTTCCACAACTTCAGTCTTGGACACTGGTCAAGGTCACCAACTGGAGCTACTTAAGTCCAACAACTTCATCTTCAAGTTTCTTCCGGATAATGCACTGGAAATAGTCTTGCAACTTCTTAGCTCTCAATCTTGTAACTGGACCTCTCAGCTGCAACTCCGGGTTCGATTAATCAGTGATGGACCGCGGCTCATCATTCCCCCCCTGCTAAAAAGAATTCGTCCTCGAATTCGGCTCCTCCTCAGCATTGAATTCATCTACAGGAAAAGGAGATAAGTCAGAAACATTAAAGGTACTGGAACACTTATACTCACCTGGAAGATCATTGCGGTATGCATTGTCATTGACTCGGGCTACCACAGTAAACGGTCCATCTCCTCGAGGCATCAATTTCAACTTCCTCAAGTTAGGGAAGCGCCCTGGACTGAAGTGGATCCAAACCTTATTACCTGGTTTGAATAACACTTGCTTGCAATGTGCATTGGCCTTGGCTGAATTTTTCACACCCTGAAGCTCGATCCTATCCTTGATCTTCTTATTCATCTCTTGAACCTGTTCAGCTCTACGAGATCCTTGCAAACTCGAAAGATGATCAATAGGCAAAGGAATAAGATCTGTAGGAGTAAGAGGATTAAAACCATACACAACCTCAAACGGAGACATATTAGTGGAAGAATGCACTACACGGTTATAAGCAAACTCAGCAAAAGGTAAGCACTCTTCCCAAGACTTCAAATTATTTTTCAGTAATGCACGAAGTAAAGTACCTAAAGTCCTATCAACTACTTCAGTCTGACCATCAATCTGAGGCTGACATGCAGTAGAAAATAAGAGTTTAGTACCTAACTTTCCCTAAAGAACTCGCCAAAAATGTCCCAAAAACTTAGAATCCCTATCAGACACAATTGTCCTAGGCATGCCATGCAGTCTAACTACTTCACGAAAGAACAGATTAGCAATATTAACAGCATCGTTAGTTTTTCTGCAAGCAATAAAATGAGACATTTTTGAGAATCTATCGACTACTACAAATACAGAATCTTTGCCAGACTTAGACCTAGGCAAACCAAGAATAAAATCCATAGATATGTCAATCCAAGGTGCAGAGGGTGCAGGTAGTGGAGTGTACAAACCAAATGGATTAGAACTAGATTTAGCCTTTCTACATGTAATGCATCTAGCACAGATCCTCTCGACATCTCTCTTCATGCGAGGCCAATAAAAATGCTCATGCAATAAACTCAAAGTCTTTGCAACACCAAAATGACCCATCAGACCACCTGCATGAGACTCTAAAACAAGCAAATCTCGCATGGAACAAGTACGAACACACAACTTTGCATCTTTAAACAAAAATCCATCAGTCACATAGAAGGAATCAACAGTTCGAGGCCTAGACTGACAATTCTTAAAAATATCACCAAAGTAAGGATCAGATGCATAAAAACTCTTCAAATTCTCTAACCCTAAGTACTGGGCATGCATCACAGAAAATAAGGTATACCTGCGAGAAAGTGCGTCAGCAACCACGTTCTCCTCAACTTTCTTGTACTTAATCACATATAGGAAGGATTCAATGAATTCAACCCATCTGGCATGTCTCGAATTCAGATTCTGCTGCCCTTTCAAGTGCTTCAATAATTCGTGATCAATGTGAATCACGAACTCCTTCGGTCTCAGATAATGCTGCCAAGTCTCCAAAGACCTCTTCAATGCATACAGTTCCTTGTCGTACATAGAGTACCTAAGGGCTGCTCCATTCAGCTTCTCACTAAAATAGGCGACCGACTTCTTATCCTGCATCAAAACAGCACCAATCCCTATGCCTGAGGCATCACACTCAATCTCGAACGTTTTATTAAAATCAGGCAAGACCAACACAAGAGCATTACATAATTTTGATTTCAACAAATTAAACGCATGCTCTTAGGCTTTGCCCCACTCAAACTTCTTATCTTTCCTACTCAACTCAGTCAATGGTGCATCAATAGATGAAAAATCACGCACAAAGAGACGATAAAATCCAGCTAAACCATGGAAAGACCTAACATCAGAACTAGACTTAGGTGTTGGCCATTCCTCAATGGCTCGCACCTTAGCTCTATCAACTTCTATACCTCGACTACTATAACCACAAAACCAAGAAAAATAACCTCATCCATGCAAAAGGAACACTTAGACAGGTTGGCATACAACTTAGCACCACGCAATAACTCAAAAACATGCCTAAGATGTCTAACATGCTCAGGAACACAAGTACTATTGATAAGGATATCATCGAAGTAAACAACAACATACTTCCCAATAACATCACGCAACACATGATTCATCAATCGCATAAAAGTACTAGGAGCATTAGTAAGTCCAAAAGGCATTACAAGCCACTCATACAAACCATGCTTAGTCTTAAATGTTGTTTTCCACTCATCCCCTTCAGACATCCTAACTTGAAAATAACTAGAACGCAAATCAATTTTAGAAAAGACAGACGCTCCAGATAATTCATCTAACATGTCATCTAACCTGGGAATGGGAAAATGATACTTTACCTGTGATCTTATTGATAGCTCTGCAATCCATACACATGCGCCATTCGTTGTTCTTCTTTGGTACGAGGATGACAGGCACTGCGCATGGTGACAAGCTCTATCTGATTTGCTGCTTCTCCAACAACTCTTTGACCAGTCGGTCAATCTCCTTCATCTCTTTAGGACTGGTCCGGTAAGCTGGCCGGTTTAGAAGGACTGCACCCAGCTGAAAGTTAATCTGGTGCTCAATTCCTCAAATTGGCGGCAGACCACTAGGAATCTCTTCTGGGAAAATATCCTTGAATTCCTCCATCAATGGCTGCAAAACAGAAGGAATAACAATATCAGAAGTATCATGAGCCTTAAAATTAATTAGAACAATATCATCACCTGCTTTAACGGCTTTCTGAAATCCCTTGGCACTAATGAATAGATTCCGATGTACTGTATCTGAGCTGGTTGCATTGGAAGTGGAAGAGGCGATGATATGGGCGGCCTTATTGGGCGAGGTCCCCTTAGAACGCTGGGACTTGGCTGTGGGTTGCCCCGGTGGAACGGGCTGCTTACTCTCAACTCGTTTCTCCTTCTCTTCCTTAAACTTCTCTTGCATTCTCTTATGGTCTTCGGCAACATCCTTAGGCGCCAATGGCCATAATCTGGTGGTTCGCCGATCCTTAGTCACGGCATAAGTGTTGACGAATCCATCATGTATCGCCTTCCTATCAAACTGCCAAGGACGACCAAGCAAAATATGTGCCGCATCCATAGGGATTACGTCACATAAAATAGTGTCAGTATATCTACCAACCGAGAATGTAACATGTACCTGATATCCAACTTTGATTTCACCTCGGTCAGACAACCATTGTAGACAGTAAGGCTTGGGATGTTTCTGTGGAATCAGGTTCAATTTCCCTACTGCATACTGGCTGATGGCGTTCACAACGCTACCACTGTCTATGATCATCGAGCATGTCTTATCTAGAACCGAACAATGAGTGTAGAAGATGTTTTCTCACTGATTATTCTATTCTTCTTGAAAGAGGCTCAAAGCTCGAATGGAAACAAGACTAGGGTAAGTCAGCTTCGGTTTAACATCTTCGACTTCAACGCCGATGGACTCTTCAAGGGACTGTTCAAGGGACTGTGTGGCGTCCTCTACTTCAACTGGATCTTCGAGTTCATCTTCACTAGCTGATTCTAACTCATTCTGATCGGTAATGATGAGAACTCTGCGATTCGGACACTGGGCTTGAAAGTGTCCCCATCCTTTGCACTTGTGACACTGAACGTCACGTGCTCTTCCTGGAGTACTGTTCTGAGGCTGACTAGATGGGGTAGGTCGAGGTGGAGGGGTCCGATTCTGTGTAGGCGAGCTGTAATCGGATCTGCGGCTGGATGAAGGAGCAGATTGCTCAAATCGACGAGCGGGCTGCGTGGACTGGTCCTGAGGATGTGTAGGAGTTGTCCTCGGCGTGGATGTCCATGGTGTCCGTGCTGGTGTCGACTGGGATAATTTTCTGCGTCCCTCCCTGAGTTGCCATTCGATGATAGAAGCATAGTGAATCATATCCTCAATACTGGTGAAGTCCCTCAACTCGACTTCACATGCTATGTCTGGATTCATCCCCTTAATGTATCGGTTGATTTTGGCAACCAATGTCTCTTCCTTTCCGACCCGGTTCATAGCCGTCTCAAGTTCTTTGTGGTACTCCTCAATCGAACGGGCGCCTTGTTTAATCCTGTTCAACTTCTTCTCAAGCTCTCGTTCATAGTGTACTGGGATGAATCTGCCTCTCATCACATCTTTCATTTCTTGCCAAGTGTCAATAGGTGGATATCGATCACGGCGTCTTCTCTCTTGCTGATTTTCCCACCATGTAGGCTGCATATCCTCTGAACTCCAAAGAAGCAAGCTGAACCTTCTTCAACTCAGGAAAGTCATAACAATCGAAGATCTTGTTGACTTTCCTCTGCCAATCAAGGTACACGTTAGGGTCATGTAACCCCTCAAACTCTGGAATGCTTATTTTGATGTTGTTCAACAAGCTATCTGTATCGACGTGTCGGCGCTGATTGGTGCGAAAATCACGCTGGGGGAGGTGGAGGTGGACGTCGACAGTCACGTCTCTGATTCCTCTCAATTTCAGCCTCTGATTCCTCATTATAGTCATCATATTCTTCTTCATGATCATCAGAAATAGGCTCAAACACTGGCTGGGGTTGGGGATGATGTGGTGTCTCTCGGTGGACAGGTTGTCGTCTGAATGGTGGATCTTGCTGGATAGGCTGATTTCTGATTGGTGGAGGTAATGTCGCTTGATGATTGAGACGTTCGAACTGCGCCATTACTTTATCCAACGTATCATCAATCTTCTGTTCTAGCAATTGGTTGCGCCTCTCTAAGTGTTGTGCCATAGCATTGAAGTGATACTTAGCATCCCAAGGCTGTTGAGATGATGAGGACTGGTCCGCCTTCACTTTAGGATTGAGGGTAGAGAACAATAATAATCAATTATAGTATAATCGAGTCGAATCCACAGGGAATGCAATGGCGAATGAGTTTCAAGTAGTAATCTAATTATCTAACTACTATTCAAGCTTACAAGTGACATGTTTTTGTGTTTTTGATTACCTAATGAGAAATATAAAGTAAGTAACAAATTAGATAACAACTAATAGCAAGAGTTAACAAACAATAGTAGAAAGCTTGGTTCCAAATATAATCCGATAATCACTAGAGGCCTAGGTTTTAGGATTTGTTAGGATTAGCCATTTTAATCTAATTCATATGGGAGTTCTATATATAGTAAACATCAATTCTTCTCTCGAATCAATCAATATTAGTAGATTAACCTATGACATCTATCTCCGCTAGGTCTCAAGATGCATAAATTAACTCCAAATGGCTCAATTAATTATCTAGAAGCTCCTACTAGCAAGAATTACTAGTACGGTGTGATTTGATTCCAAGTGTTATGAACTAAAGCCTCCTAAGCATTTAACCAAACACCTTGTATGCACTCAATGATGGCCAATCAATCATGCAATAAAATCAAGCCCCACATCACAAGACATATGAATTAGAAGGTAAATCCAACAACAAAACCCAAAAACCTAGTGATCTAGATCATATCTTCATACATTAGAACCAAAGAAAATTTAGCTAGACATAATTGAAGCAATTAAACCATAGAAATTAAATGAAATCATGCTTAAAAGATAGAGAATTCAATAAGGAAGAGAATGATGGAATGGGTCTTCAAATCTTCAACACAAATCTTTAACAATCTTCAAAATATTAAAAAGGAAAGAGGGAAATATTTCTAGGGTTCTAAGAATGTTAAAATATGCAAAAGATTACACCAAATAGGAAGATTTTGGGTTTAAATACATAATAGGTGAGTTTTGGGTCGTGTTGGACCGAGTTAGACGAACTTCGTCTAACTCGGTTAAAACACTAAGAAAAGGGGCGACGGCGCCCTGGCCGGTGGCCTGGCCGACCACCGCCTGGGTCACCGGAAAGTCTGTCCCTCAGCCGGCCAGCCGGCGGCCTGGCCGGCGGTCCAGCCGGTCGCCATCCAGGTCGCCACCGGTCCGGTCCTTTTGCGCAGCTTCACCGTTTTCACTCGTTCTCCCTCGTCCGAACTCCGATTCTCAATCCGCTTTTTGCTATGGACTCCTAACGAACCCCTCTTCGACATGGAATGATCAAATTTCCCAAATGAGTTCTCCATTGTTCCTGCAAAAAGCATAAAGAGACTCGAGAGGACGAGGAAAATATAATTGAATTCAAACTTGTGAAACCCTAACTCTATATATTTAAATTCCACATTTCAAAACTAGGTTTCACCCTAATTAAGCTTGATTCTTCCTCATTTCTAGTCTTCAATCCTTATCCACATGAATACTCTTTCCAATTCTTACAAAATTGATCGAAAACCAAGAAAAAGGAGAAAAGTTTAAAGTATACTAAGAGTTAAGAAACCTAGCATTTCTAACATTGAAACATGCAAATCAAGCTTCAAATATATCCAAAATACACTCAACATACACATAAAATACGTGTTAATCACTCTCCCAAATTTAAGCCATTGTTCGTCCCGAACAATGAAACAAACAATCAAAGCACTTAACACGTATGGAGTGTGCATTTTGAGTTCCTTGATGCCTCATATCACCTCAAAAACCATTTTAGCTCAAGGAAATTCTCAAGTCAAACCAACATTCATAAGATCAACCACTATCTTAACTTAGTATTCAATCACTCATGCATCTTAAACTCTAGACCTCTCAAGGAACATGTGTATCACTCGATCCCTCAATCTATGGAAATGGTAAACACTCATCGAAATCATGCAATACACATCTTTAACCATAAGCTTGCCTATCAACTCAAGTTCCTCATACTACAATGCATGCACAAATTATGATAAAAAAGGTCTTTATTAAGCTTGTAATGTAGGGACATTGGTTAAGGTAGGGAATTATAGGCTAAGTGACTTAAATTTTCATCTAAGCTCATTCACCTCCTTTCTTCATCTCTCTAGTATGAATTTCTTCATCTTCCACCTTATCCAACCTCTTTTTATCAAATGAACCCAAGCTTCTACCAAACATTTAAAGAAATACTCCTTTATGCTCTTATTCTTTTCTTTTTGTTGTAAGAACTTTGTTCTAACATTTTTTTTTTTTTTTTCAATAAGAACTTGTTCTTATTCTTTTCTTTTCTAACATTGAGCTTATAGGAGTGTTCATTCAACTCAAAGCAAATCTTAGGACCCTTTACCATCACCCATCATTTTTCATGAATTTTCAACTTTCACCAAGGTTCCCTTAACCATCCTTCACCCCCTATCATCCGGTGCAAGAAGAAAAGGCTCTATTCAAGGCTCAAAATGGGATGACAATGGTGATGAAAGATAGGTTAGTAGTTTAGGGAAAATGGGCTATTCAATGATGGCCTAAGATGATATCCTAATCATGCAAACATGTAGTACTTCTAACAAGAGTATCAAGGCAAGTTCTAGTAAAGAAAATAGAATGCAAGATCAAGCTCTCAAGAAAGGATATTCACTATGTAAAATGCATAGTTTAAGGCTCAAAATCCTCTCAAGCTTTTTGTCTAGGGCCTAAGTGCCTAAGATCAATCCTTCCAAGCTATTCAAGTGAAATAACCATAATCATGCTTGACTCAAACTTGAGAAATTTCAAAAATGTTACCCTTTTCACATCAATCATTGGCATCTCACCCAAATGCACTTGAGCAATTGAACACGTTCTTTCATACTCAAGCATGCAAGCATTCATTCAACTTTTTACCAATTCAAAAACTCTTCAATTTTCAAAAAAATTTCACATTCAAGCTCACATTCAAAAACCAACAAAACAATGAAGAACTTTCATCAACTATGCTCCTTCACCCAAACTCACAAAATCAAACATCAAGCATTCAACATTCTTTCCTTAACCCGAATCTTCCTTCCAATTAACAAAAACACACAAATATAACATGAAAACATACTAAACATACTAAAGCAAACCAAACTTTCACATTTATTCTCCAAGCAACACTTTTCACTCTAAAACCAACCATATTTCCACATTTTCAAATCAACAACTTCTCAATCAATCAATCCACCAAGCATACAAGATTATCCCAAATATACACAAAGTCATGAAACTACCAACCAAGTAAAGGAATGGAAAAAACATAAATGTAAGTAATTTAAATTTCTTATCCTACCCCCCTCCCTCAAACTTATTTTAGAAAATAAATTCTAAAATGAGTTTGGCGGGAAAGATATATAAGAAATTTAAATTACACTCACAAAGGTCGAAGATATGGTGGAGGAAGTAGGGGCCATGTCACCCCCTTGATTGCCTTGATGCATCCGAAAACTCTCCAATAACTCCATTATCGAGTTTGCTTGTTTTTCCATACTTTCACCTCTTTGTGCTTCCTCAAGTTGAGTAATTCACATTGAAGTTACTTCTTGCCTCATCACCGTAACTTGTGCATCAAGGGATTTAAATCCATGCTCCATGCTTGCCATCCTCCCCTTGAGGGCTTCAAACCTCTCATCATACCCTCTTTCCCTTGGAATTTGCTCTCTTCTTGAACTTGGCTCACCTCTTGACATTGGTTCACCCCTTGACATTGGTTCTCCCCTTGTAGAATCTTCCATTTCTTCATCTTCTAGAGCAAAAGGCATTCCCTCACCCCCCATGGTATATTCATCGTCTTCTCCATAATTGAAAATATGATTCTCTTTGATGAATTTATGAGTGGGGGTATTCAAGTGCCAATTCTCCCAATCATGTAGATCGGTTACCAACACGCTCATTGCATTTGGAAGAGGGAATGTCCTTTCATCATCTTGAATGAAATAAAAGGGAGGCCTAGATGATACAAGAAACCTCATGTTTCTTAGCTTCTCAACATCAATCAAATATGAACCTCTTATCGGAGTATATCCACTAAGATCATCATTGATTTTCTTAGCCAAAGGGGTGAGCATTCCTCCTATATTAATCTTCCCACTTGGTGCCTTTGCTTGCTTCATGACTTGAGCAAGGAAAATGTGAGAAAAGCTTATGCGCCTCTTGGTTAGCATAGCTTGAATAATGAAGAGATCATCAACTCGAACTGAAGTGTTCTCCGTCCGTGCCACCATAGTGTGAGCAAGGATCTTCAACACCATTCTTAGGACCAGATTTCTCACCTCATTTGATTTTGAGTATCCCGCTCTAAAACCTTCCATGGTGATTGGAGCAAGTTTATTCCACATGAAACTATGCTCAAAAGCTCTTTCCACCAACACATCTCCTCCATGTGGCACTCCAAAAATGTCATCTATCACTTCCAAACTCAACTCATGACGCTCTCCAAATAATTGAAATTTGATGCTTTCCATAGTATGGATGCTCTCATCTTCCAATGTGCTCATAAATTCAAGAACCACCTTTTCATATGTTCTCCTATATTCAAGAGTATCCTCTAGGATACTTCCCCATCCTATATTGTCAAAGAGGACTTTGATGTTGTCATAAAGCCCTAACTTCACCAATGTGTCCTTAGATGGAAATTGAGTTGGTATAATGGTTCTTGATACGAGAACGGCAGATCTTGCTCTTTCTTCATAAGATTCCAAGTGAATGTCATGAGCTTCCGGTGTCTTTGGATCTCTTCTTGGTACTTGTGAGGATGAAGAGGCATCATTTCTCCTCTTTTTGGAGAGAGAGGCAATCAATTCCTTAGAAGTGATGGTGGCATTTCCTTTCCCTTTAGAATCCTTTTTCCTACAAACCACAAACAAGGCAAAGTGAGAATTGAGAAAATAATCCAAACTTTGTCAAGGTGCGAGCAACACTTCACACAAGTATCACTCTCCATTTATCATTGATACTTCCTAAGAAATGAATTTCCTAAACAAAACAAGTAAGAATTTCATATTTTCTTAACAAAAGCATTAAGCACTTCCAAACTCATTCAAGAGTATTCACATGAAAATGAATGCATATTCACATGGAACTTTAAGTGAACAAAAAGAATGCCATGAATTTCACTTTGTAAATTAAGAATTCATAATTCATGCTTTCTTCAAGCCTTAAACACTCAAGAAATGAATTTCCCAATAAAGAGCAAGCATATCCCTCAAAATTTTATGAATCATGCAAATTTTCATTCAAGCTCAAATCAAACATGCCTAAGTGCATAAAAGAAGCATAAATACAAGCTAATGCATGCTTATTTCCATGGTTCACCCACAAGTTTCTCCAATAATCAAGAAAAATCCTAGGTAAGAATTTCTACTTAATTTCATGAAAATGATGAAGTAAATACTCATACCATTTCAAATCTTGCAAGTAGAAACTTATATGAGTAAGGATATAGGGCACATTACATCATCTTCTTGAAGAAACTTGAAGAAACTCGACTCTTTACCCAAAAGAACCAAATTTTCGTTTTTGGAGCTAAAGTGGGTGATAAAGTGAATTATTCGGTTCAAAATGTAGATTTTGGGATGGGTAATGAACTTATGGAAGGAATTTGCTTAATTCTAAGTGATTTGAGAGTAATTAAAGGAAGAAAATCTAGGTTTTTAGAGTGAGAAAGTGGGTTTGTTCTAAGAAATAAAAATGGAAAACATAAAATGAATAAAAATGAGGTGAAAAGAAACAAAAATAGAAATAAAGGGGGAGGAAGGGCCGGCGGCGCCCTGGCCGGTCGCCGCATGGGTCACCGCCTGGACCGCCGTGAACTCCGCATCCTCAGCCACCCAGCCGGCGGCCTGGCCGGCGGTGCAGCCGGTCGCCGTCCGGGTCACCGGTAGCTCGCCCCGTTTCCTTTTTCGGCCATTTCCGACGTGTTTCTCGACCTTTTTCGACCCTTTTCGAAGTACCGGATCCCTCTCGACTTCCTCTTTATTCTCCATAAGTATTTTTCAACCTTCTTTTCAACCTTTTCTATTTTTTATAATTTTTCTCAAAAATAGAACGAAAATTGCAACAAACTCAAAAATTGAAAAATGAAATAAAAACTCACAAAAATGAAAAAGAAAAGGATACGTGTTGAGGTGCCTCTCAACTAGCGCTTTGTTTAACGTCGTTAGCTCGACATAGTCTCCAAGATCAAGCATCATTAAGAAGAATGGTTGACTCCTCCTTAAACTTCTTCGAATTGAAATAGAGCTTGAGTCGATGTCCATTAACAACAAAGGTAGAACCATCATTCTTGAGAAGTTCGAATGTACCATTCTTGAAACTCTTACTCACAATGTAAGGACCGGTCCACCTTGATTTGAGTTTTCCGGGGAAAAGACGAAGACGAGAGTTAAAGAGAAGAACCTCGTCACCCGGAATGATCACCTTGCTTTGAATCTCCAAATCATGAAACTTCTTGGCTCTATCCTTGTAAATCCGAGAATTTTCATAAGCCTCGTTTCTCCATTCCTCTAACTCCACAAGATGGTTTTTCCTATTCAATCCGGCGTCCTTAAACTCAAGATTAATCTTCTTTAAAGCCCAAAACGCCTTATGTTCAATCTCCAAAGGTAAATGACATGACTTTCCGAACACGAGTTGATACAGAGATATACCAATGGGGGTTTTATAGGCGGTTCATAGGCCTACAAAGCATCATCAAGTTTCTTAACCCAATCCTTCCGAGTAGTGATTGTCTTCTCCAAGATTTGCTTGATCTCCCGGTTTGCAAGCTCGGCTTGACCATTGGCTTGAGGATGGTACGGAGAGATCATCTTGTGTTTCACTCCATATTTAGCAAGAACACTTCCCAACCATTTGTTATTCAAGTGAGAACCCCCATCACTAAGCAAAGCCCTTGGAGTTCCAAACCGAGTTAAGATGTTCTTCTTCAAAAACTTGATCACAACCTTGGAATCACTAGTCGAAGTTGGAATGGCTTCGACCCATCTTGAAACATACTCAATGGCAAGAAGGATATAAGAAAAACCACACGAATTAGGGAATGGTCCCATGAAGTCTATCCCCCAAACATCAAACAATTCAACCTCGACCATGATGTTTTGAGGCATCTCATCCGTTTTTGTGATATTCCCCATCCTTTGACGCCTAACACAATTCTTCACAAATGATTGGCAATCCCTAAAAATCGAAGGCCAATAGAATCCACTTTGAAAAACCTTCCAAGCCGTACGATTTGCCCCAAATTGACCCCCATTTGGTCCTTCATGACAATCTTCAATAATCTTGAGCCATTCACCATCCATAACACATCTTCTAATAAGACCATCGCACATCTTCTCCATAAATATGGATCTTGCCAATAATAGAACTTCACATCTCTAAGGAATTTAGCCTTTTGATAATCTGAGAGATTTGGTGGCAACTCTCAAAGCACAAGATAATTAGCAAAATCGGCAAACCAAGAATCCTTGCATTTCAAAACCATGATTCTCTCATCCGGGAAGCACTCATTGATATTCAATCTCAAATCTTCACCTTTAACCGGATTTTCAAGCATTGACATGTGATCGGCTAGCACATTATCAACTCCTCTTCTATCACGAATCTCCATGTCGAATTCTTGTAGAAGGAGAATCCAACGAATCAATCGAGGCTTTGCATCTTCTTTGCCATGAGATGTCGTATAGCCATATGATCTGAATAAACAATGGTGTGATTCCCAACAAGATATGACCGGAATTTGTCAAAAGCAAAAACAATGGCTAAGAATTCCCTTTCAGTTGTTATGTAGTTCCTTTGAGCACCATCCAAGGTTCTACTAGCATAATGAATGACCCGAAACACTTTATCTCTCATTTGCCCCAAAACCACGCCTAAAGCATCATCACTTGCATCACACTTCAATATGAAAGATTCACTCCAATTGGGCTTGATGAGAATAGGAGTAGAGATGAGGGCTTTCTTCAATGTCTCAAAAGCTTTCAAACATTTTTCATCAAATACAAACTTCATATCTTTTTGCAAGAGATCACAAAGTGGCTTTGTGATCTTTGAAAAATCCTTAATGAATCTTCTATAGAACCCCGCGTGACCAAGGAAACTTCGGATTGATTTCACATTTGTAGGGGGTGGAAGCTTCTCTATAGCAATGATCTTGGCTCTATCAATTTCCAAACCATCTCTAGAAACTTTGTGCCCAAGCATAATTCCATCTCTAACCATGAAGTGGCACTTCTCCCAATTCAAAACAAGAGAAGTGTCCTTACACCTTTGCAACACCTTTGTGAGATTATCCAAACAAGAATCAAAGGTCTTCCCGAAAACTGAGAAGTCATCCATGAATACCTCCATAATATTTTCAATCAAACCTCCAAAGATAGACATCATGCACCTTTGGAAAGTGGCCGGAGCATTACATAACCCGAAAGGCATCCTCCTATATGCAAACACTCCATAAGGGCATGTAAAGGCCGTCTTGTGTTGATCCTCCGGGGCTATGGCAATTTGATTATATCCCGAATACCCATCAAGAAAGGAATAGTACTCATAGCCCGCCAAACGATCCAACATTTGATCTATAAAGGGCAAAGGAAAGTGATCTTTCCTTGTAGCCGAATTCAAAGCCCTATAGTCGATACATACTCGATATCCGGTGGCAACCCTTGTAGCAATAGTCTCATCATTCTCATTCTTGACCACTGTCATCCCTCCTTTCTTCGGAACAACTTGGGTAGGACTCACCCATTCACTATCCGAGATCGCGTAAATCATTCCCGCATCTAGTAGCTTCAACACCTCTTTTCTCACCACTTCTTGCAAGACCAGATTCAACCTCCTTTGAGGTTGAACCTTAGGACGGCAATCATTTTCCAATAGAATACGATGCATGCATATAATTGGACAATACCATTGATATCATTAATAGACCAACTAATAACATCTTTAAACTCCCTAAGGACACGCAATAACTTGTGCAATTCGGACTCTGACAAGTGTTGTGACACTATAACAGGAAAAAAGTCATTATCACCAAGGAAGGCGTACCTTAGGTGATCGGGAAGAGGTTTCAACTCTTGAGAAGTGTTTGAAGAAGATTCCACCTTAGTTGAACTCCCACTCTTCCCCAATTGGTTGATATCAAGGTAATGAACTTCATCCTTCAATGATCCTTGATTTGCTTCCAAATAAGCAATAGACTCTAACAAATAATCACAAGCATCATCCAAATCGGAATAAAAATAGGAAGAATTACCGATGATTTCTTCCGTGATCCTTTGCTATAGATGTAGGCAAGGTGGTGATTGAATTGCATTCCTCATAGGTTGAGTCATCTCCTCGCTTCATAGCATCAAAGATGGAAAGAGTGAGGGTCTCTTCATTGACTCTAAATGTAAGATTCTCGTCTTGCACATCAATAAGAGCTCTTCCGGTTGCTAAGAAAGGACGCCCAAGAATGAGGGGCATATCATTATCCTCCGGCATATCCAAGATAACGAAGTCCGCAGGGAAGATGAACTCCTCAACTTTCACTAACACATCTTCAACCACTCCTTGAGCATAAGATATGGAACGATCGGCCATTTGGAGACAAATAGAAGTAGGTTTGATCTCTCCAATATCCAATCTCCTAAAAATAGACAATGACATCAAATTGATGCTAGCTCCAAGGTCACATAGGACATTTCCAAACTTTTTCCCTCCAATTACACATGCTATTGTGAAGCTTCTGGGATCCTTCTTTTTCAAAGGCATTTTCCTTTGAATCACCACACTAACCTCCTCCGTTAGGCTAATTGTTTCAAATGAACCAAACTTTCTCTTGTTAGCAACGGTATCCTTCAAGAACTTCACATATCCGGACATATCTCGAAGTGCATCAAGCAAGGGAATGTTGATTTGTACTTTGTTGAATATCTCCAAGAATCTCATCAACTTTTCGTCAACCTTATGCTTGACTAGATGATGAGGAAATGGAGCCTTCGTAATAACATCCTTGGTAGGGAGAGGATCCTCTACTAACACTGCTTTAGGAGCTTCTCCTTGAATTTCTTTCCTTGAATTCTCTTCATTGGTAGGAGACTCCACATAGGATATATCTTCAACAAGGACTTCCTCTTTTCCACTTCCGGATGTAGCATGATTCTCATAGGCTCTTCCACTCCTAAGTGTGATAGCATTGCATTGGTTCTTTGGATTGACCTCCGTATTACTTGGAAACTTTCCCGGAGTATGTTGGGTGGTGGCTTGGTTAGCCATTTGACTTATTTGGCCCTCCATCATCTTCACTTGCTTTGTCAAAGAAGTGAGAGAATTCTTGTAATATCCCACCAATATTTAAGTTAATTATGTGATTATTTATCTTAAATATTTATTTAGTATCACTAATTAAATATTAGCACTTGGGACGAGCCCGTTGTGAATTAGAATTGGACCAAGGTCACCTAGTATCAAATTAGACGAGTATTAAGCCATTAAGAGTTAATTAAGTTTCGACTCATTAAATTATCAAAGTCAGTCATTAAGATTTTATTTGGGTTGAGCCCAACGAGGATCAAGCGGGCGAGCCCGATTAAATATTTATTTAGTTTTCTGGGTCAAGCCCACTTGTTCAAAGAAATAAAAGAAAAGGAATTGGGCAGAGCCCATATATTCATTTCCTTATTAAAGCCCAATGGCCCAAAACAAGTCTGCTATACTACTCCTTGTATACTAGCCGAAAATCAAAGAAAAAACAACTATTAATTAAATAAATACAAACAGAAATTATGGAACTAATTAAGTAAAATAAAAATACACTATCCACAAACTAGCTGCAATAATCACAATTACATGGGAAATGAAAAAGAACAGACTGCCTGCACAGCCGCCTATCTCCCCAATCCCCATTTTGCCTTCTCCATTACACCATCTCTGCAGGCTGCAACCCTCTCCAATGAGAGAAACACCACCAATCCAGCCCCTTCCTTTCCCCTCCAAGTAATGATGAAGCTCAATCTCATCATCTCTTAACCACAAAAATACTTCATTCCTGCACAAACACAACACATTTCAATACACAAACTCAGAGCATATAGAGAGTAAAGAAAGAGAGTAAGGAAGAAGGAGAGAAGAGAGGAAGAGGAGGACTACCTGCAGCAACCGTTTCCAGTCTTCATTGCAGCCCTCTTCAGCACCAACACTAACTTTTCTTCCAAAGATTTGGAGCAGCAGCTGTTCCAGAACGTTGCAGCCCCTCAACCATCTCAAGAACCTCAGTTTCTTTCAAGGGTAACCACTCCCAAAACAACCCTTTTGAACTAAAGAATATCCTCCCTTCTTTTCACCCAAGAGTTGATGAGAGTTAATCTCAAAACCGTCATTTTCTTTCAAGGAGAGAAGAGTTAGAAAAGGAGAGAGGGAAACCAAAGGAGACAGCAAAAGAAGGGGAAAAGAGGAACAAGGAGCAGCCATTTTTAGCCCACACCTACCCTACTACCTCTACTCTTTCAGTTTAGCATTAAGTAAGTTTTACCATTCTCCCTCTCGGTTGAAACTGGAATTAGAAGCATGTTAGGTTACAAACCTTAAAAACAAAGCATGCTCTTTATTCTGCCAAAAATCACATGAATGCAAGCTTTTGCCTAAACTCAAGCATGAGATTGGAACTAAAACATAAGTACAAGAAAGTTAAATATGTCATTGACTCTCCAAAAACTTGAATAAATCGCAGCATGCTTATTTCTTTTAAAATATAGCACGTTCCCTGTCACAACCCACAATAGACAGCCATGAATTTAGAACAACAATCAGCATGCTCATAAATCAAATCTTACTTGTTCAAAAGCTCACAACCAAGAACTGAAAACATAACTCTGAAACTTCAGAAACTTAAGGCATTATATACTCCTTTAGACTAATGATTCGAAGCATAGCAAGGCTATACATTCTGAAAATCATAGTTTAAGACAACAACAATAATAATAATAATAAAATAATAATATAAATCAAAGGAAGTAGCAATCGACAGCAACGCCGACGACGGCAAGGGGCGAATGTCCCCTAACTCTTTGAGTTAGGGTTTTTAATGTTTGAGCGACTGCTCGTCGGTCGTAGGAGTTACGCCACCACCGTAGCGCGTTGAACGGAGGAACAACGAAGAAGAAGAGCTGCCCGGAAGAAGCTGAGATCACCGGACGACGCAGCGGCGGCACCATCTCGACCGCAGACGATTGAGAAGCACGATCGGAACTGCAGCAGCGGCGGAGCACATAAATCGAAGGAGCTCGCTGAAGAATTAAAGAAGGATCGAAGTCAGCCCTAATTTTCGAAATCTGGGCTTGATTTTAGGGAAGAATCGCGCAGACATAGAGAGAGAGAGGAAGAGCGCCGGCCGCCGGTGAATCGGAAGCGAACTACGGCGGGGGAGGACTATCGGCGAAGAAGATACAGAGAGGAGAGGAGAAGAGAAGAAGAAATCGCGATTCAGAAAAGGGGGAGGGTCGAGCGTGAGAATGAGAGAGAAGGGGGTGGGTCTAATTTTGTGAGTTCGGGCCGGGCTGAATACTGGGCTGAAAGTCAGGCTTGAGAAAGAGATGGATTGAGAAAGAAATCGGGCCGTGGATTAATTCAACTGGGCCTAAATAATTGACGAAATTGGGCTCTCTAATTATTTTTCTTTGGGCCAAGATTAGCTTAATTAATCTTCTAATTTAGCACTTAATTTAAGAGAACCACTTACCAATGATTAGAAGCATTATATTGAAATTACTCACCTGAGTAACTTAATTAAATTATAATTTAACCAAGAGTTAAATTATATTTCTAGATAATCAATTTCATAATTGAGAACCTCTTAGTTAAATAAGAAGAACCTCAACAACAATTATTAAGAAAAACCTTAATAATAATTATTAAGAAAATTCTTAATAATTTGAGTAGAAATAGCAACCCCTCACTTAAGTCGATTTATCGATCGAATTAAGAATCTCATTCCGATTCTTTGAATAAAGGTCAAGCGAAGGGAGAACGAGGAAGCATCGCAGCTTAGCAACAAGAAAAGGGTAAACTATCGAGGTGGGCTTTCTAAAATAAAAGAGTTTTATTAGCTGAAGTTAGTTCTTTTTAAAGAATTGTCATGCCATAAAGTTTTCAAGTTTATGTATGATGCCTATCTGTTATGGCTTCGCCTAGTTTATAAGAATCAAGTTCGGGTCCTTGTAAGATAGCGATCTTACTTGGATTAACGTGCACGCAGTGGCAGGCCACCTTAGCAAAGGTGTGTTTGTCTGGTGTCCGTGGAAGGTGTACAACTTCCCGGATGCAAGTAAGTTCGGATATGGCTGATTACTAAAGAATATTGACTGCAGTCGCTTTAAGTTTAAAGTGTTTTAGTACACATAGGCTTTTTTTTTTTTAAAACCCTATGTGTTACTCTTGCATGGCTGACAATTAAAGAAAATGTTTTGGCAACGTGTCCACTGGGTACCTAGAGTACTCAGCCCTGTACATATTTCTCATGTGCAGGTTGAGCGAATTGGAGTGAAGTGGCCGGTGGAGCTTTTGTCGATCTTAAGAAGTCGAAGTCTCTTGGTGGTGCATGTCTTCATACATGCATCCGTTTCCGCTGTGCTCACTCGAATGTTATTTCGATTTAATTCGATTTAGTTGTAATTTGATGACATCATCATTGCACTTCGTACAATTTGTTTGATTACTGAACTTCTTTTGACATGATCGAGTCAAGTTATTAATTCTCCCTCGTCATTTATTTCTTGATCTTCGTATTATTTCCTTAAGTCACGAATTACCGAGCTAAGCTATTAATTAGCAAAGCGCGTTCGTGACAGAGTGGTATCAGAGCACTAGGTTACTCTGAAACCCAAAGAGTCTTCTTCTTCAAGTAAAGTCTAGACTCGAATCGCTAGACTTGTAGAGTTCTTCGACAAAAGCTCGGCACTTCACGACATCCCGCTCAACTAAGGAAGAAGAAAGGTAACATTTTCTTGAGTATGAGAATTTCAGTTCTTATGTAAACATGAGAATATAAGTCAAGAATTTTCTAGAGAACATAGCTCGCTTGAACTTAGTACTCACTTTCTTACCAAACTAAGATAGTGCTCGAGGAAGGAAATTTTCCAACCTTGATGATGAAGCAAGAAGACATGGGAGCTACTTTAGCACAAAGAAGCCAAGGCAAGAAGAAGATTAAAGATCCAAGCGAATGTCATTTCGATGACATGATAACAATTCTTCAGAATTTTCGATTAGGCGAATGGCGCGCTTCTAAATCGCCACCAAAGCCAAACATATAACAACGTAGCAATGAAAAGAAAGTTCTAACCTAAGAATCAAAATTAGTGACACAACGAGAAATAAGAGCGCTCGAAACTTTAGAGCGTGAATGAAAGAGCAGAAGAAGAACCCAAGTACCAAGAAAATAAAGAAAGTAAGATGAAGTGCATAAGAAAAACCACCAAACTAGAAACATAACCCTGAGTCTAGTAGATGCATTTTTAGTTGTTATTAGATCACCCGAATTAGAACCATGGTATAGTGTCATTCATAAAGATTAATGAGGTGATTAGAATGTTGCAGCTTAAGCTGCAACTCTTATGAGAGATATGTGTCTGAAGAAGTAGTCTCCTTCTCAGATGAATAAGTCATTTTTAGGATAATCCTAACCCATCAACATATGTTGATAGAATTTCAGGCCATAGTGACTGACTATCGAAATGCCGCTCGAAAAGGGGAAATAATTTTGAAATCGAGAATTTAAGTTCGGTATGAAACGCGAGGCCACGGCGTCCACCCGATCATATACCACGTTAGCAGTAGTAACATGCCGCATTGTCAGTTTAGTTCGTTCTATGAAATGAGAGAATGGCGATTACTTATGTTGAGGATTAGCAGAGCATTACCTTCCTCTGTAAATGATGTCTTTCTATGTGTCATGTGCCCCATTTGATGCCTTGAAGCCAGTGGAGCCTCTTCTCTAGAGAATGCTAAGTCAGTGAAAGCCTTGAATCGAAACAAAAGTTGTTAAACTTTGAGAATTCATATTGTCATTTCTTGATTGAGCTATTTGAGTACAAATGATTATTTTTCTGTCGTGTGTAACTGAGGAGGTGCTTATGTGGAACTGGCCACTCCACATAATCTCAGCCTCGATAGCACTATCTCGGCACCTTCAGACCAGAATTTGGGTGGGCATTGACGAAGGGTCCCTCTCTTTCGATCCTTTGCCACTTCATTTCTTCCATCCCAATTATTCCTTCTGAAGCTGGTCTGATAATTTATTGGTGAAATCTTTTGATCGGATGTAATTGATTCTAATGAGAATACATTATGTTGTCAATTCACAGTTATTCTATTCTATGAGCATTTTTGCGTTGAAGCTAATAGTTTCTTGTACTCTTTTGTACTGTCAGATCGGATCCTTGTTGACCGTCTTGACCTTATTTCAGTTGTTTTGTACCAAGAAACATTGATCTTTATAGGGATGTCCCATAGACTCTAGCACCTCTATTATTGTTTTGATCATGACTAGTAGAGAATCGTGAGTTGTTGCACGATCCGTAAGATGTACTTGGACGTGTATTTTTGTGATGATATTGAAAAGTCCTCAGCAAGACAAGTTTCCTATCGTTATTTGCACATGAGTATTAATAGTATGATTTACCATATATTGATTTGAGGAATATCTTGTAGCAACAATTATTACCTACGAAATGTGAGAAAGAAAACGAAAACAACCGACGCATTTACATCATCGAGCATATGAGCATCACTCCGAAAGTTTGTAAGCTTACAAATTCTTATATATATTAACTTATTAGGATGCCGCCAAGAACTAGGGGAGGACGTACCGGGGAAAGAAACGGCCAAGGAGGCGGGTGCGGTGCAGCTCCGCCGCCTCCTCCACCAGAACGAAGAGTTGAGGAATTATTTCTCAGACAAAACCCACCAGTGTTCAACGGAATAGGAGACCCCTCCGAGGCTGAAACTTGGATACGCGCACTGGAGCGCATCTTTAATTTCCTTGGATGCACTGATCGTGAGCGTCTAACTTGTGTGGCTTTCCAACTGACCGGGTCAGCCGACTTCTGGTGGGAAGCGAGACGGAAGATTATGACACCTGAACAACTTGAGCACCTCACTTGGGAGCAATTCAAGGCAGCATTGTACGACAAGTACATCTCTAAGAGCTACCGCAAGAATAAGGAGACGAAGTTCTACAACCTAAAGTAAGGGAAGATGTCGGTAACCGAATATGATCGAATATTCTGCGATATGGCACGGTATGCCCCTGACTAGGTGGAAACTGATGAGAAGATGGCAGAGAAATTTCACGCCGGTCTGAGGCCCAAAATAAAGATGACTTTGGCAATACTTGGGGGACTTTCATACCCCGAAACTCTGAGCCGAGCACTTGATGTTGAGGCGGCAATGCCGGTAGAGAAACCTGCCCCTACGAATGCTCCGACACAAACTCACTCTCAATCTCAGCCTGATAAGAACAAACGCAAGTGGGAAGGCAATCACGGTGGTCAACGTGACAAGAAACCATGGCAAGGGCAGCAGCGCCCACAAAACTTCGGAAAGCCAAATAACCCTGGGCAATCCGGGGGCTACCTACCGAAGTACCCTCTGTGCCCCAAATGTAATCGGATGCATCCCGGTATCTGCAAAGCTGGTAGTGACGGCTGCTATATCTGTGATCGATGGGGCCACTATGCCAGCGACTGCCCCAACAAACAACAGGGGACGAGCAAGGGACCGAATCAGCAGGGCCGCACTCCACAGCTGCCCCCACCATCACCACCCCCACTGCCCCCACAACACCAGCAATTTCTGCAATACAAGCAACAGCAGCAGAACGCGAGGTCCTATGCGTTGAAGCAGAAACAACCTGAGAAGAATCAGCATGAGCAGGACCAAGGCAACCTGGCAGGTATGTATCAATTACTTGGCATACCTATGTTGGTCTTGTTTGATACGGGTGCTTCACATTATTTCATCACTAAAGCATGCGTAGAAAATTTGATTTTGAAAGTGGAACCGTTAGAGGCCGAATTGAACATTACTTCACCGATAGGAGGAACTTTAGCCCTTACTCATTGATGTTCGAACCTAGAACTCGAAATAGGTTCATTTAACTCCATGCGAACAAATTGAGCATTATGCCTATGAAAGATATAGATATAATACTAGGAATGGATTGGCTAGCCGAAACTACGCCATAATCCTCTACAACAAAAGGCAAATTCTTTCCGACCCCGGGAAAGGAACCAACAAAATTTCATGGGATTACGTTGAAGAAGAGAAAGGATCATCTCGGCATTATAAGTTGCTACGTTGATAAGAAAGGGGTACCCTGCATATCTCGTCTACTTGGATGAAGAATCTGATATTGAAAGGAAAGTTGAGGATGTAGAGATCGTGCACGAATTTCCAAATGTGTTCCCGATACATTGCCAGGATTACCACTAGATAGGGAGATAAAGTTCACCATCGACCTTGAACCTGGAGCAGCACCGGTATCCAAAGCACCGTATAGGATGGCACATTGAGAATGTGTGTCGATTATCGAGAGCTGAACAAGTTGACACTGAAGAACAAGTACCCTTTACCAGAATCGACGATTTATTCGATCAACTTAAGGGAGCTAGTGTATTTTCCAAGATAGATCTGAAATTGAGATACCACCAATTGAAGATCCAACCTAGTGACATACCGAAAACAGCCTTTCGAAAAAGATACGGTCACTATGAGTTCGTTGTTGTACCTTTCGGACTCATGAATGCACCCGCGGTATTCATGGATCTCATGAATCGCGTGTTTCATCCCTATCTCGACAAATTTATATTAGTCTTCATAGATGATGTACTCGTCGACTCGAAGAGCAAGGAAGAACGCGAAGAACACTTGAGAGCAGTTCTCGGAACCCTTAGAAAAGAGAGCTTGTATGCCAAGTTCAGTAAGTGCGAGTTCTGGCTCAACGAAGCAACCTTCCTTGGACACATCGTGTCGTCTGATGGAATCAAAGTGGATCCTGCTAAGGTAGAAGCCGTACGGAATCGCCAACAACTCCTAACGAGATTCGAAGCTTCTTAGGATTGGCAGGCTATGACCGGAGATTCATCGAGGGATTTTCCAAAATAGCAAGACCAATGACGCAACTTCTTAGGAAGGGGATCAAGTTTACTTGGGCCCCGGAATGTGAGGCAAGTTTACGAACACTAAAGGAGAAGCTGACAACTACACCAATTTTAGCGGTCCTGGAGCCAGACAAGGGCTACGTAATCTATACGGATGCCTCAAAGAACGGACTTGAATGTGTGTTGATGCAAGACGGGAGAGTGATTGCCTATGCTTCACGACAACTCCGACCACATGAGCTGAACTACCCAACCTACGATCTAGAATTAGCAGCAGTGGTGCACGCTTTGAAAATTTGGGGGCATCACCTCTACGGAGTTCGATGCAAAATTTTCTCCGACCACAAGAGCCTTAAGTACTTCTTTGAGCAAAGAGACCTCAACATGAGACAGAGTAGGTGGCTCGAATTAGTTAAAGACTATAACTGTGGTATTAACTACCATCCGGGCAAGACAGCGTAACCTTTCCCTTAACAAGAAATGCTCGTCAAGGAATTCTGCAAGCTAAGTTTGGAAACAATATCGCCATGTGAGACAATAGGAGGGATTACCACCACCATGACAATAGCGTCCGACTTGAGGAGCAGATGCGTAAATGAGCAAAGGAAGGGCAGAGTTACAGTTTGAAATTGGCGATAAGGTTTTCCGAAAGGTGGCTCCTTCGACATGAATAGCCAGGTTTGGAATAAAAGACAAATTGAAACCTCGTTTTATATTGGACCTTACGAAATTCTGGAGAAGGTAGGACCGGTGGCATACAAATTGGCACCACCACCGAACCTCGGAGATGTTCATAACATTTTCAAAGTATCCCAACTAAGAAAATATGTGTTTGACCCTAAACACATACTGCACCACGAATAGATGATCTTAGAACCAGACCTAAGCTTTGAAGCCAAACCCGAATCCATTTTGGACCGGAAGGTCCAACAACTTCAGAATAAGTCGATTACCTCAGTTAAGGTGCTATGGAAACATCACGGACAAGACGAAGCTACGTGGGAGCTCGAAGATAAATGAGGGATAAATACATGGAACTATTCCAAGAAAGTATGCAAATTTCGGGACGAAATTTTATTAAGGGGGGTAGGATGTAATATCCCACAAATATTTAAGTTAATTATGTGATTATTTATCTTAAATATTTATTTAGTATCACTAATTAAATATTAGCACTTGGGACGAGCCCGTTGTGAATTAGAATTGGACCAAGGTCACCTAGTATCAAATTAGACGAGTATTAAGCCATTAAGAGTTAATTAAGTTTCGACTCATTAAATTATCAAAGTCAGTCATTAAGATTTTATTTGGGCTGAGCCCAACGAGGATCAAGCGGGCGAGCCCGATTAAATATTTATTTAGTTTTCTGGGTCAAGCCCACTTGTTCAAAGAAATAAAAGGAAAAGGAATTGGGCAGAGCCCATATATTCATTTCCTTATTAAAGCCCAATGGCCCAAAACAAGTCTGCTATACTACTCCTTGTATACTAGCCGAAAATCAAAGAAAAAACAACTATTAATTAAATAAATACAAACAGAAATTATGGAACTAATTAAGTAAAATAAAAATACACTATCCACAAACTAGCTGCAATAATCACAATTACATGGGAAATGAAAAAGAACAGACTGCCTGCACAGCCGCCTATCTCCCCAATCCCCATTTTGCCTTCTCCATTACACCATCTCTGCAGGCTGCAACCCTCTCCAATGAGAGAAACACCACCAATCCAGCCCCTTCCTTTCCCCTCCAAGTAATGATGAAGCTCAATCTCATCATCTCTTAACCACAAAAATACTTCATTCCTGCACAAACACAACACATTTCAATACACAAACTCAGAGCATATAGAGAGTAAAGAAAGAGAGTAAGGAAGAAGGAGAGAAGAGAGGAAGAGGAGGACTACCTGCAGCAACCGTTTCCAGTCTTCATTGCAGCCCTCTTCAGCACCAACACTAACTTTTCTTCCAAAGATTTGGAGCAGCAGCTGTTCCAGAACGTTGCAGCCCCTCAACCATCTCAAGAACCTCAGTTTCTTTCAAGGGTAACCACTCCCAAAACAACCCTTTTGAACTAAAGAATATCCTCCCTTCTTTTCACCCAAGAGTTGATGAGAGTTAATCTCAAAACCGTCATTTTCTTTCAAGGAGAGAAGAGTTAGAAAAGGAGAGAGGGAAACCAAAGGAGACAGCAAAAGAAGGGGAAAAGTGGAACAAGGAGCAGCCATTTTTATCCCCACACCTACCCTACCACCTCTACTCTTTCAGTTTAGCATTAAGTAAGTTTTACCATTCTCCCTCTCGGTTGAACCTGGAATTAGAAGCATGTTAGGTTACAAACCTTAAAAACAAAGCATGCTCTTTATTCTGCCAAAAATCACATGAATGCAAGCTTTTGCCTAAACTCAAGCATGAGATTGGAACTAAAACATAAGTACAAGAAAGTTAAATATGTCATTGACTCTCCAAAAACTTGAATAAATCGCAGCATGCTTATTTCTTTTAAAATATAGCACGTTCCCTGTCACAACCCACAATAGACAGCCATGAATTTAGAACAACAATCAGCATGCTCATAAATCAAATCTTACTTGTTCAAAAGCTCACAACCAAGAACTGAAAACACAACTCTGAAACTTCAGAAACTTAAGGCATTATATACTCCTTTAGACTAATGATTCGAAGCATAGCAAGGCTATACATTCTGAAAATCATAGTTTAAGACAACAACAATAATAATAATAATAAAATAATAATATAAATCAAAGGAAGTAGCAATCGACAGCAACGCCGACGACGGCAAGGGGCGAATGTCCCCTAACTCTTTGAGTTAGGGTTTTTAATGTTCGAGCGACTGCTCGTCGGTCGTAGGAGTTGCGCCACCACCGCAGCACGTTGAACGGAGGAACAACGAAGAAGAAGAGCTGCCCGGAAGAAGCTGAGATCACCGGACGACGCAGCGGCGGCGCCATCTCGACCGCAGACGACTGAGAAGCGCGATCGGAACTGGAGCAGCGGCGGAGCACATAAATCGAAGGAGCTCGCTGAAGAATTAAAGAAGGTTTGAAGTCAGCCCTAATTTTCGAAATCTGGGCTTGATTTTAGGGAAGAATCACGCAGACATAGAGAGAGAGAGGAAGAGCACCGGCCGCCGGTGAATCGGAAGCGAGCTACGGCGGGGGAGGACTATCGGCGAAGAAGATACAGAGAGGAGAGGAGAAGAGAAGAAGAAATCGCGATTCAGAAAGAGGGAGGGTCGAGCGTGAGAATGAGAGAGAAGGGGGTGGGTCTAATTTTGTGAGTTCGGGCCGGGCTGAATACTGGGCTGAAAGTCGGGCTGGAGAAAGAGCTAGACTGAGAAAGAAATCGGGCCGTGGATTAATTCAACTGGGCCTAAATAATTGACGAAATTGGGCTCTCTAATTATTTTTCTTTGGGCCAAGATTAGCTTAATTAATCTTCTAATTTAGCACTTAATTTAAGAGAACCACTTACCAATGATTAGAAGCATTATATTGAAATTACTCACCTGAGTAACTTAATTAAATTATAATTTAACCAAGAGTTAAATTATATTTCTAGATAATTGATTAAGATAATCAATTTCATAATTGAGAACCTCTCAGTTAAATAAGAAGAACCTCAACAACAATTATTAAGAAAAACCTTAATAATAATTATTAAGAAAATTCTTAATAATTTGAGTAGAAATAGCAACCCCTCACTTAAGTCGATTTATCGATCGAATTAAGAATCTCATTCCGATTCTTTGAATAAAGGTCAAGCGAAGGGAGAACGAGGAAGCATCACAGCTTAGCAACAAGAAAAGGGTAAACTATCGAGGTGGGCTTTCTAAAATAAAAGAGTTTTATTAGCTGAAGTTAGTTCTTTTTAAAGAATTGTCATGCCATAAAGTTTTCAAGTTTATGTATGATGCCTATCTGTTATGGCTTTGCCAAGTTTATAAGAATCGAGTTCGGGTCCTTGTAAGATAGCGATCTTACTTGGATTAACGTGCACGCAGTGGCAGGCCACCTTAGCAAAGGTGTGTCTGTCTGGTGTCCGTGGAAGGTGTACAACTTCCCGGATGCAAGTAAGTTCGGATATGGCTGATTACTAAAGAATATTGATTGCAGTCGCTTTAAGTTTAAAGTGTTTTAGTACACATAGGCTTTTTTTTTTTTAAAACCCTATGTGTTACTCTTGCATGGCTGACAATTAAAGAAAATGTTTTGGCAACGTGTCCACTGGGTACCTAGAGTACTCAGCCCTATACATATTTCTTATGTGCAGGTTGAGCGAATTGGAGTGAAGTGGCCGGTGGAGCTTTTGTCGATCTTAAGAAGTCGAAGTCTCTTGGTGGTGCATGTCTTCATACATGCATCCGTTTCCGCTGTGCTCACTCGAATATTATTTCGATTTAATTCGATTTAGTTGTAATTTGATGACGTCATCATTGCACTTCGTACAATTTGTTTGATTACTGAACTTCTTTTGACATGATCGAGTCAAGTTATTAATTCTCCCTCGTCATTTATTTCTTGATCTTCGTATTATTTCCTTAAGTCACGAATTACTGAGCTAAGCTATTAATTAGCAAAGCGCGGTCGTGACAATTCTCCAATGCACTCACTTTTTGTCTGGTTTGTGTGATAAACGAGCTTTGTTGATTTGCCATTTGTTGGACAAGTTGCTTAATAGAAGGAGATGTTTTCCTTGGTTCTTCAATAACTCGAGAAATGGAAAATCCGGGAAGTGGCAATTGAGCATTGTTAGGATTTCCGTAGGAGAGGTTAGGATGGTTCCGGTTGTTTAGATTATAGGCTTGATAGCCTCCTTGAAACCATAAGAATTGCCTCCTTGTGGCCTTCCTTGGAATCCTCCTTGTTGTCCTTGGAAACCTCCTTTGTTGAAATTTCCATATTGCCTTTAGTTTACAAAATTCAAGTTTTCACTTCCATTAGACTCCAAGTTCTCTTGATATTGATGAACACTTTGAACTTGAGCTTGAGATTGAACTTTTCTCTCTTCTTCATATTGCTTCTTGATATTAGCAACTTCCATTGCCAATGCATCGAACTTCTCATCATCGATAGAAGCAACCTTTCTAGAAGGGGCCCTCTCTATTGGCCATTGATAGCTATTGGCGGCCATCTCTTCAACAATCCTCAAGGCTTCCTTGGCATTTCGATTCACTAGACATCCTCCGGAAGTAGCATCCACGATGCTTCTTGTGTGTGGTGTGAGACCATTATAAAAAGTGGTAATTTGTTGACCTTCCGTGAAGCCATGTTGAGGACATTTTCTCAAAAGCTCTCAATACCTCTCCCATGCTTCAAACAAAGTCTCATCACCTTGTTGAGAGAAGTGTGAAATATCGGAGATAAGCCTTTGAGCTTTGGATGGTGGGAAGTATTTAGAGAGGAAGGCCTTGCATAGATCATCCCATGTATGAATGTTAGCTTTGTTTACACCTTTATACCAATCCTTGGCCCGGTCCCGTAGAGAAAACCCGAACATCCTCATCCGGATAGCATCATTTGAAACTCCATTAAGCTTGATAGTATCGCAAATATCAAGGAACATACCAAGGTGGGCGTTCGGATCCTCTATAGGACATCTACCGAATTGCTCACTCTTCACCATTTGGATGAGTCCGGATTTGAGCTCAAAATTCTTGGCATTGATCGTCCCCCATTCTCCTCCTTGAAATTATTCCGTTGGAGATTGGAACATATGGTTGAGAGGAGGTGGTTGAGCCTCATTCGCCCTTCTTCCTTGCTCATCCTTCCATGCTCTAAACTCTTCCATTTCTTTCATAAGAGCTTCCATTGCTTGATTGTTAGCCATTTCATGATCTTCAATAGAATTCCTTCTTCTATGCCTTCTTTCAAAATTCAAGATCAAAGGTTGAACGAGTCTTCCTTTGGACTTTGTGTGCATAAACCTACAAAACAAAAATTTAAAAGAAACAATGCTTAAATTAGTAACTCAATAACCAAATCGACTATTGAAACTCAAACTAAGTATTCCCCGGCAAATGCACCAAATATTGGTCCGCCCTCACTTTAGGGTTGAGGGTAGAGAGCAATAATAATCGATTATAGTATAATTGAGTCGAATCCACAGGGAATGCAATGGCGAATGAGTTTCTAGTAGTAATCTAATTATCTAACTACTATTCAAGCTTACAAGTGACATGTTTTTGTGTTTTTGATTAGCTAATGAGAAATATAAAGTAAGTATTAGATAACAACTAATAGCAAGAGTTAACAAACAATTGTAGAAAGCTTGGTTCCAAATATAATCCGATAATCACTAGAGGCCTAGGTTTTAGGATTTGTTAGGATTAGCCATTTTAATCGAATTCATATGGGAGTTCTATATATAGTAAACATCAATTCTTCTCTCGAAACAATCAATATTAGTGGATTAACCTATGACATCTATCTCCGCTAGGTCTCAAGATTCATAAATTAACTCCAAATGGCTCAATTAATTATCTAGAAGCTCCTACTAGCAAGAATTACTAGTATGGTGTGATTTGATTCCAAGTGTTATGAACTAAAGCCTCCTAAGCATTTAACCAAACAACTTGTATGCACTTAATGATGGCCAATCAATCATGCAATAAAATCAAGCCCCAAATCACAAGATATATGAATTCGAAGGTAAATCCAACAACAAAACCCAAAAACCTAGTGATCTAGATCATATCTTCATACATTGGAACCAAAGGAAATTTAGCTAGACATAATTGAAGAAATGAAACCATAGAAAGTAAATGAAATCACGCTTAAAAGATAGAGAATTCAATAAGGAAGAGAATGATGGAATGTGTCTTCAAATCTTCAACATAAATCTTCAACAATCTTCAAAATACTAAAAAGGAAAGCGGGAAATATTTCTAGGGTTCTAAGAATGTTAAAATATGTAAAAGATTACACCAAATAGGAAGATTTTGGGTTTAAATACATAATAGGTGAGTTTGGGGTCGAGTTAGACCGAGTTAGACGAACTAACTTGGTCAAAACACCAAGAAAAGGGGCGACGGCGCCCTGGCCGACCGCCACCTGGGTCGCCGCCTGGGTCGCCAGAAAGTCTGTCCCCTCAGCCAGCCAGCCGACGGCCTGGCCGGCGGTCCAGCCGGTCGCCGTCCGGGTCGCCACCGGTCCGGTCCTTTTGCGCAGCTTCACCGTTTTCACTCGTTCTCCCTCGTCCGAACTCCGATTCTCGATCCGCTTTTTGCTATGGACTCCTAACAAACCCCTCTTCGACATGGAATGATCAAATTGCCCAAATGAGTTCTCCATTGTTCCTGCAAAAAGCATAAAGAGACTCGAGAGAACGAGGAAAACATAATTGAATTCAAACTAGTGAAACCCTGACTCTATATATTTAAATTCCACATTTCAAACCTAGGTTTTACCCTAATTAAGCTCGATTCTTCCTCATTTCTAGTCTTCAATCCTTATCCACATGAATACTCTTTCCAATTCTTCCAAAAATGGATCGAAAACTAAGAAAAACGAGAAAAGTCTAAAGTATACTAAGAGTTAAGAAACCCTAGCATTTCTAACATTGAAACATGCAAATCAAGCTTCAAATATATCCAAAATACACTCAACATGCACATAAAATACGTGTTAATCAAGGACATCTCAAGAGGTGTAGTAGACGACTTGGGTGGGGTTGGACTGTCGTGGTTCTTGGAACCGTCTCCGGATTTCATGGTACCTGCAAATTGAGCAAACATAAAAGAAATAAGTAAAATCCTTACAGTTCCTCACAATCACTCGTTTGTTCTCTCAGATTTTATTTTTTTTAATCACTCGTATATGTCACTCAATTTGCAGTCACAATAGTCTCTAAACCTCAAACCCTTGGCAGAACCGATGTGGACTTCTCGGCTTGAACCAAGAACTCGAACTTGACTCCCAAAGATCACGGATATATAAAGACATGAAGCTGCTGACAATGTGAGTAAAATTCACGGCATGGGGTACAAATAAAGGATAGAAATCTCGGTGGCTAGGTAAGGGCTAAGCAAACAGGAAAGGCTAGAAAAAGAAAGACTGGAAGGAAGAAAGACTAGAATAAAGGCTAACTAGGAACTTTGGATATAAGTCGTAACAAGTTATGAGCACTAATCCGACTTTGAACCGACTTAGGAACTGAAATCTACACTATCCAATGCACTCAAATAATATAAACGAAGAGACATTTTTTTTTTTTTCAACTAGACGGTATCACCTTCAAACGGCTGTTTATGGCCCTAAACGTGATCCGAACACGGCTGTTAGCTTGGTCTCGTCGAGACGTTCTGAAATGGTATTATGGAGATTGAACAGACATGTAGATCAAAAGATACGTCCGTTTTAAGTTTTACCAATGAAAACTCGAAGAAACGAAGACACAACTACTACCCAATACAAGAATGATGCAAGAACCGATCAAGAAACACACTGTGACACACTAGGGCCTTCGATTAACTCCTTTTTTTTATCTTTTTCTTTTTTTTTTTTTTTATCGATCGAAACTTTTGCCCCTAATATGTCACGACACCTATTTGGATTGAACCACGACCAGCAAGACTGACGTGGCTCTGATGCCAAAATTTATGATGCGGTCTCAATATGCGGAAGCTACGAATTGAACACTCATCAGCTATGATAGATTCAATCCAAATTACAACTATGAAATATGAATGATAATCCCTAAATTCTACCCACGAATACACTGAATAGGCGTACAACAGAAACCTAAGCAAATTCAATTCCGATTAAGCTCAAATTTCAACACGAGTTACAACTTAGGGTTATGAAGAACATATCCAAAATTCAGCCAATTCTCACGAGGGGTTTGGTATTTGGCACGGGATGGACTTTTAGGTCGATTTTAGGTTAAAATTTGGGATGGTGGGTTTACGAACGGAAATCTGGATTGGGCAAGGGTTTGGGGATGAAGTATGGGCAGGTTTTGGTGTTGTAAGAAGGTGGTGATGGATACGATAAGGATGGAGGCATGGGATGGAACGGAAAATAGAAAAACAGATTGAGAACTTACTCGAAAATGAACCCCGGATCTACTTGAATCCGAAACGCGCCTATGGAGCAAACATCGTGGCTTGTCTAACCCGGATACGACTGGATATCACGAATGAGACAATTGATTTCAAGTTTGAAGTCGCCAACAATCAAACTCTACCAAGAACACAAAAGAACTCGTGAACCAAAGCACGATGGAGACAAATCGATCAATAAGATTTCTGATTCAAAGTTGTCTGCGTGAATGGTGTTTTCCAAAAACTTAAATACCACTAGGGCTAATCCCACTAGGAATCGAACTGGGCCCTTGAGTATAATTGGGCTACTAATCTCAAAAACAGAAATACTAACTATGGGCTTACTACTTAAATTAAATAAAAACAAAGTCTGAGCCCAATGAAAATATAACATAAAACAATTAAATAACAATAATCCTAAGTTTTCGAACCAAAAATGGAAACTTGGCTCTTCCACAACTTCAGTCTTGGACACCGGTCAAGGTCACCAACTGGAGCTGCTTAAGTCCAACAACTTCATCTTCAAGTTTCTTCCGGATAATGCACTGGAAATAGTCTTGCAACTTCTTGGCTCTCAATCTTGTAACTGGACTTCTCAGCTGCAACTCCGAGTTCGATTCATCAATGCTGGACCCCGGCTCATCAAAGAGGCTCCAAAAGAAGTGTTGATTGAAGCCCCTCTTCCAACCAAGGATGTGATCACGAAGGTTCCATTCCCTTATCATCTAGCCAAGCCTAAGATTGATGAGAAGATGAAAAGATTCTTGGACATATTCAACAAGGTACAAATCAACATTCCCTTGCTTGATGCACTTCGAGATATGCCCGGCTATGTGAAGTTCTTGAAGGATGCCGTTGCTAATAAGAGAAAGTTTGGTTCATTTGAAATAATTAGCCTAATGGAGGAGGTTAGTGCGGTGATTCAAACGAAAATGCCTTTGAAGAATAAAGATCCCGGAAGCTTCACAATAGCATGTGTGATTGGAGGGAAAAATTTGGGAATGTCTTATGTGATCTTGGAGCTAGCATCAATTTGATGCATTGTCTATTTTTAGGAGATTGGATATTGGAGAAATCAAACCTACATATATTTGTCTCCAAATGGCCGATCGTTCCATATCCTATTCTCAAGGAATTGTTGAAGATGTGTTAGTGAAAGTTGAGAAGTTTATCTTCCCTGCGGACTTTGTTATTTTGGATATGCCGGAGGATAAGGATATGCCCCTCGGCGTCCTTTTCTAGCAACCGGAAGAGCTCTTATTGACGTGCAAGACGGGAATCTCACTTTTAGAGTGAACGAAGAGACCATCACTCTTTCAATCTTTGATGCTATGAAGAGAGGAGATGATCCAAGTTTTGAAGAGTGCAAATCAATATGGCAAATGATCTTACGGAGGAAATCATCTTCAACTCTCTATACTCCTATATAGATTTGGATGAAACATGTGATGAATTATTGAAGTTTATTGCTTATTTGGAAGCAAATCAAGGCTCACCAAAGGATGAAGTCCACTACCTTGATATCAATCAACCGGGAGAGAGTGGGAGTTCAACAAAAGACAAGTCTTCTTCAAACACTTCTCAAGAGTTGAAACCTCTTCCCAATCATTTAAGGTATGCATTTCTTGGTGATAAAGACTATTTTCCCATAATTGTGTCACAACACTTGTCAGAGTCCGAATTGGAGAAGTTGTTGCGAGTCCTTAGAGAGTTCAAAGATGTGATTGGTTGGTCTATTGATGATATAAAGGGAATTTCTCCCTCTATGTGTATGTACCAGATTCTTTTGGAAGATAATTGTCGTCCTAAGGTTCAACCTCAAAGGAGGTTGAATCATGTGTTGCAAGAAGTCGTGAGGAAGGAGGTGTTGAAATTGTTAGATGCCGGGATGATCTATGCTATTTCGGATAGCGAGTGGGTAAGCCGGACTCAAGTTGTTCCTAAGAAATGAGGGATTACGGTGGTGAAGGATGAAAAGGATGAGTTGATCACTACTAGAGTAGCAATGGGTTGGAGAGTTTGTATAGACTATCGAGCCTTGAACTCCGCTACGAGGAAAGATCACTTCCCACTGCCCTTTATTGATCAGATGCTTGATCGGTTAGCCGGATATGAGTATTATTGTTTCTTGGATGGCTACTCCGGATACAATCAAGTGATGATCGCCCCGGAAGATCAACATAAGACGGCATTCACTTGTTTGTACGGTGTGTTCGCATTTCGGAGAATGCCTTTTGGATTGTGCAATGCTCCTGCCACATTCTAAAGATGCATGATGGCTATCTTCCATGGTTTGATTGAAAATATTATGGAGGTATATATGGATGATTTTTCCGTATTTGGGACTTTTTTTATCATTGTTTGGAAAACTTAACCAAGGTTTTGTAAAGATGCCAAGAAACATCCCTAGTTCTTAATTGGGAAAAATGCCACTTTATGGTAAGAGATGGAGTTGTATTGGGCCACAAGGTTTCAAGAGAAGGGTTGGAAGTTGATTGAGCGAAAATTGTTGCTATTAGAAGTTGCCACCTCCCACAAGTGTGAAATCCGTTCAGAGTTTTCTAGGCCATGCCGGATTTTATCGACGGTTCATCAAGGATTTCTCAAAAATATCCAAACCTCTTTGCTCTCTCTTGGAAAAGGAAGTTAAATTCAACTTTGATGAAGATTGTTTGAAGGCTTTTGAGGCATTGAAAAAAGCTTTAGTATCTACACCCGTGTTAATCACTTCTAATTGGAATGAGTCTTTCATTTTGATGTGTGATGCTAGTGATTGGGCGGTTGGTGTAGCATTGGGGCAAAAGAGAGATAATGTGTTTCGTGTGATCTATTATGCTAGCAAAACCTTGTATTCTGCCTCAAAGGAACTACACCACGACGGAGAGAGAGTTGTTGGCTATATGCCTTTGACAAGTTCCGATCTTATTTGGTAGGCAATCACACCATTGTGTACACGGATCATGGGGCAATTAGGTATCTATTTGCTAAAAAGGATTCAAAACCTAGGCTCATCCGGTGGATTCTCCTTCTACAAGAGTTTGATATGGAAATTCGGGATAGGAAGGGATGTGATAATGTGGTAGCAGATCACTTGTCACGTCTTGAGAATCCGGTGGAAGGGGAAGATCAAAAGTTGAGCATCAATGAGTGTTTCCCGGATGAGAAAATCATGGTATTGAAATGCAAAGATTCAGTGGTTTGCCGATTATGCTAACTACCTTGTGCTTCGAGAATTACCACCAAATCTCTCGGATTATCAAAAGGCTAAGTTCCTTAGGGATGTGAAATTCTATTATTGGCAAGATCCATATCTATGGAGAAGATGTGCCGATGGCATTATTCGTAGATATGCTATGGAAAGTGAATGACTCAAAATTATTGGAGATTGTCATGAGGGACCAAATGGAGGTCATTTTGGGGCTAATCGTACGGCTCGGAAGGTTTTTCAAAGTGGATTCTATTGGCCTTCGATTTTTAGGGATTGCCAAACCTTTGTGAAGAAGTGTGATAGATGTCAAAGGATGGAAAATATCACTAAGAGGGATGAGATGCCTCAAAACATCATGATTTAGGTTGAGTTTTTTGATGTTTGGGGGATAGACTTCATGAGACCATTCCCTAATTCTTGTGGTTTTTCCTATACCCTTCTTGCTATTGAGTATGTTTCAAGATGGGTCAAAGCCATTCCAACTTCGACTAGTGATTCCAAGGTTGTGATCAAGTTTTTGAAGAAGAACATCTTAACTCGGTTTGGAACTCCAAGGGCTTTGCTTAGTGATGGGGGGTCTCACTTCAATAACAAATGGTTGGGAAGTGTTCTTGCTACATATGGAGTGAAACACAAGATCACCTCTCCGTACCATCCTCAAGCCAATGGTCAAGCCGAGCTTGCAAACCGGGAGATCAAGCAAATCTTGGAGAAGACAATCACTACTCGGAAGGATTGGGCAAAGAAACTTGATGATGCTTTGTGGGCCTATCGAACCGCCTATAAAACCCCATTAGTATGTCTCCGTATCAACTTGTCTTCGGAAAGTCTTGTCACTTGCCTTTGGAGATTGAACATAAGGCATTTTGGGCTATAAAGAGGATAAATTGTGAGTTTAAGGAGGCCGGGATTAGTAGAAAAAATCATATTGTGGATTTAGAGGAATGGAGAAACGAGGCCTATGAAAATTCTCGGATTTACAAGGAAAGAGCCAAGAAGTTTCATGATTTGGAGATTTGAAGCAAGGTTATCATTCTGGGAGACGAGGTTCTTCTCTTTAACTCTTGTCTTCATCTTTTCCCCGGAAAACTCCAATCAAGGTGGACCGGCCCTTATGTTGTGAGCAAGAGTTTCAAGAATGGTACATTTGAACTTCTCAAGAATGATGGTTCTACCTTCGTTGTTAATGGATATCGACTCAAGCTCTATTTCAATTCGAAGAAGGTTAAGGAGGAGTTGACCATTCTTCTTCATGATATTTGATTTTGGAGGTAATGTTGAGCTAACGATATTAAACAAAGCGCTAGTTGAGAGGCACCTTAACTCGTATCCTTTTCTTTTTTGTTTTCTTTAGTTTTTATTTCATTTTCGATTTTTGAGTCGTTTGTTTGTTTTTCGTTTCATTTTGAAAAAACCCATAAAAAATAGAAAATAAAAAAATACAAAAAATTAAAACATATTTAGGGGGTCTCGATAGAGGGTCGGGAGTCACCCTTCCCGTTGGAAGGGCCGAAAAACAGCCCAAAATCGAGCCGGAAGAAACCGGCGGCCTGGCTGGCGGTCTGCCAGACTGCCGTGAGGGAGCCACAGGTCGCCGGCAATTTCAAAGACTTCGGTGGTCTGGGCTGGCGGTCTGCCAAACCGCCGGTGACCTCCCAGACTGCCGTCCCTCCTTCTTTCCCCCCTATTTCTATTTTATTTGCTTGAACAATTCATTTCTTTATTTCTTCTACTTTTCAACTTGAACATTGAAGAACATAGCTCTTTTTCTCTCCAAAAACTTCAATTTTCAGCCACGAATTACTCTCAATTCACTTTGAATCAAGTTTAGTCCTTCCATAGGTCCATTACCCATTCCAAAACTTGCATTTTGAACCAAGAAAATCACATTTTCACCCACTTCTTCACAAAAAACGAAAATTTATTTTTCTTTTGAAAGAGGTGAAATTCTTCAATTCTCTTCAAAACAATGAGGTAATGAGTTATATATCCTTCCTTTTATGAGTTTCTACTTGTTTTATATGAATTGGTATGTATGATTTTGCTTATCAAATTCATGAAAATGGGTAGAAATTCTTGCTAGGGTTTGCTTGAATCTTGGAAACTCTTGAATGAAAAATGTGGATTTGGTCATGAATTGGATAGCATTAATTCTTCTCTTTAGGATTTATGCTATATCAAGTCTTCAAATTTGCATTCTTTGGTGAACCATGTCTCTTTTGCACTTGAGCATACTTGGAATAAATTTGGAATATTTTTGATCTCTTGATGAATGAATGAATGCGTATACTTGATTCTTGGATAGGAAATTCAAGTCTTGAATGTTTCATTGCTTGAAGAAGTTATGATTTTATAGATTCTCGAGTTTGAAATATGAGGATTCATGGTTTAAGTCTCTTGAGTTGAATCTCAATATTCATTTGAATTTATTTTCACTTGGATATGCATGAATGATTTTAGATGAATTTTTCTTGGACTTATGGGGCTTTAAGGTTTGATTTGGCTTGAAATTCCACTTCTTGAATGTTTAAATGCAATATGAGGGGTAATGGCTAGAAGAAATGTGATTGTTTAAGTGAAAGTCCATTAATTAATTTCTTGAATCTTATTTTGGATTTGTCACTTGGTGTAGGGATAAAGGAGCTAAAGGAAAAGGGTCTTCTAAGGCACCCTCTAAAGCATTGGTAACCTACTCCAATAAGAGGCGAAAAGATGGTTCCTCTTCATCTCACCCTTTGGAAACCACTTCAAGAATAATGGATCCGAAAGTCCCGGAAACTCATAACTTACAATTGAACACTCATGAAGAAAGGGCCGCCTTTGCTACTCTAGTCACCAAAAGAATTGAAGAGATGAGATTTCCATCTTGTGAGGTGTTGGAGGAATTAGGGCTTTATGAAAATGTGAAAGCTCTTTTCGACAATATTGGATGGGGAAATTTTCTTGATGACAATATTCAAGACCGAAGGACATATTCGAAGGTTGTCCTTGAGATGTTAAGTACATTGGACACCTCTCATATGCATGTCATGAGGAGAATTGAGTTTCAATTATTTGGAAGCAAGCATATGATTACTTATGAGGAAATCGATAATGCCTTTGGTGTGCTACATGGAGGAGATCAACTTGTTGATAGAGTGTTCAATGTAAAGGCTATTTGGAAGAAGCTCGTACCAAATTCAGTAGAGGGATATAGATCCGGGTATTCCAAGTCAAATGAAGTGAGGAATCCGGTGCTTAAGATGGTGTTGAAGATCTTATCGCATACCATCATTGCAAGAAGAGAGAACACTTCGGTGAGGAATGATGATTTGTTTATCCTTCATGTTATGCTCACAGGGAAGAGATTAAGTTTTTGTGATTTATTTCTTCCTCAATTGAAGAAGCACGCTCGAGGTGAAGTAGGAAAAATCAATATTGGAGCCATGCTTACTCCAGTTGCAAGGAAGATAAGAGGAAACCTTGGTGGCTATCCTCCAATGGGAGGTGATTTTCTCTTTGATTTTGTCAAGCTCCGGTACTTACGTTTCCTCAATTTGAGTACCATTCCTTACTACTTCCGAATTAATAGCAAGGAATTATACCCTTTACCCAATTCTATGAGCATACTAGTTACAAATTTCAATGAAAGGGTAAATTGGTATTTGCACACTCCCTTACATAAGATGATCATGAGGGTTCGAAGGTTCAAGCAAGGTGAGGGAGATGAGCATGCTCTTGGTGAGATAGGCCGGGATGATTTTGAAAGAGGACACCGGGGGGTGGAGGAAGAGGAAGGCATGGAAGATAATGATGATGAGTCTAGAAGGGATAATCAAGGTCCGAGTAGTGCTTGCTATGATGAAAGGTTTGAGACTCTCGAGAATAGAATGGAAGGCATGGAGGATTGCTTCAAGGCTTTAGATGCCCAAGTAACGGTAATGAAGAGGGAGGTGACTTCGATGAGAGTCACACAACTTGAGGACTTGGAAAGGAGTGAGAGGATGGAGAAGCAAGCCACATCGATGATGGAGCTATTGGAAAGCTTCCGGGATTATCAAATTGCTCACGGGGCGACTTGGCCCCACCGCCATCATCATCATAGCTTGGAATGTTTGTAAGTGTAATTTAAATTCATTATTTATCTTTCCCTCCAAATTTATTTTAGAATTTATTTTCTAAAATAAGTTTGGGGGAGGGGGGTATGATAATGAATTTAAATTACTTTCATTTCATATCTTGCTACTTTTCATTATGCTCCCGTCCTTAGTTTTTCCTTGCCTTTGTTTCTATTACTCGGATTACTTGGTTTGAAATAGTTACTTGATGCTATATTTGAGGATTGATTGTGAAGGTTGGATTGGTGTGCATTTGATTCAAGATGTGAAAGAAATTTGTTTAAATGTTGGGTTTGCTTTGATTGTGGATGAAAATTGGTGGTTGTTGGAGAGGAAATTGTTTTGAGATGAGTTTGAATGGGGGATTTATTTGGAAGTTTTGTGGTCATTTGATGAATTATTTTGTGGTATTTGAATTTGTTGAAAGTGTGGTGCTTTGTTTTGTTGCTTTTAGTGAATTTATTGCATTTAGGGGATGAATAGGGATTGAATGAGTCTTTTGTTGAGTCAAGGGATTTGTGATGAGTTGGTGATGTTGATGTGCGAAATTTTTTAAAAGGAAAAGTTTTTGAATGGAAAAATGAATGTATGCTTGCATGTTGAGTGTGAAAGAACGTGTTTAGTTACTCAAGTGTTTTTGGGTGAGATACCAATGATTGATGCTAAAATGGTGACATTTTTCTTGAAATTTCTCAAGTTTGAGTCAAGCATGATTAGGGTTATTTCACTTGAATAGCTTGGAAGGATTGATCTTAAGTACTTAGGCTCTAGACAAAAAGTTTGAGAGGATTTGAGAGGATTTTGAGCCTTAAACTATGCATTTTACATAGTTAATATCCTTTCTTGAGAGTTTGATCTTGCATTACATTCTCTTTACTAGAACTTGCCTTGAAACTCTAGTTATAAATGTACATGTGTGCATGATTAGGAGATGATTTTAGGCCATCATTGAATAGCCTATTTTCCTAAACACTAACCTATCCTTCATTACCATTGTCGTCCCACTTTGAGCCTTACATAGAGCCTTTTCTTCTTAAACCGGATGGTAGGGGGTGAATGATGGTTAAGGGAACCTCGGTGAAAGTTGAAAATTCATAAAGAATGTTGGGTGATGTTGAAAGGTCTTGAGATAAGTTTTGAGTTGAAAGGATACTCCTATAAGCTCAATGTCAGAAAAGAAGATGAATAAGAACAAAGTTCTTATTGAAAAAAAAAATAAAAAAAAAATAATAAATAAATAAGGTAAGAACAAAGTTCTTACTAGAAAAAGACAAGAATAAGAGCATAAAGGGTGTTTCTTTAGAAATTTGGTAGAAGCTTGTGATTTCATTTGATGAAAAGGGGTTGTATAAGGTGGAAGATAAAGAAATTCATACTTAGAAAGGTGAAGAAAGGGGGTAAGGGTACTTGAATGAAAATTGAAGTCACTTAGCCTAAAATTCCCTACCTTAACCAATGTCCCTACATTACAAGCTTAATAAAGACCTTTTTTATCCTAATTTCTGCATGCATTATTGGAAACTTGAGTTGATAGGCAAGCTTATGGTTAAAGTTATGTATTGCGTGATTTCGATGAGTGCTTACCCTTTTCTCTATATTGAGTGATCGAGTGATACACACTTCTTGTGAGGTCTAGGGTTGAATGTGCTTGAGTGATTGATTTCTAAGTTAGGATGGTAAGTGATCTTATGAATGCTTGGCTTGACTTGAGAATTTCTTTGAATTAAAGGGTTTTGAAGTGATATGAGGCATCGAGGAACTCAAAAGGCACATCACATCCATGTTAAGTGCTTTGATTGTTCGTTTCATTGTTCGGGACGAACAATGGCTTAAGTTTGGGGGATTGATTAACAAATATTTTATGTGCATGTCGAGTGTGCTTTGCATGTGTTTGAGTCTCGATTTAGGTGCTTAATGTTAGAAATGCTAGGGTTTTTAAACTTATAGCATACTTTGTGTTTTTCTCATTTTCTCTCGGGTTTCGATCCATTTTTGTAAGATTTGGAAAGAGCATTCATATGGATAAGGATCGAAGGCTGGAAATGAGGAAAAATCGAGCTTAATTAGAGTGAAACTTGTGCTTATAAATGTGAAATTTCAAAGTTATAGATTTAGGGTTTCATTAGTTCCATTTTTGTTTATGTTTTCCTCATTCTCTCGAGTCTTTTTGTGCCTTTTTTCAGGATAATAAAGAACTCATTTAGCTAATTTGATCATTCCATGTCGAAGAGGAGTTTGTTAGGAATCCGTAGCAAAAAGCAATTCGAGAATCGGAGTTCGTACGAGAGAGAGCGGGCGAAAACAGAGAAGTCGTGCAAGAAATGAAGATGGGCTCGGACCGGTCAAAGGAAGAGGACCGGCGGCTGACCGGCGGTCTGTCAGACCGCCGGCCAAGCTGCCAGGATGCCATGGGGGATAGAGAATATGGCGATCTGGGCCAGCGGTCTGCCAGACCGCCGGTTGGCCGATTTTCCCTCACTTAAGGGGTGAGTTCGGCTCGTCCAAACTCGTCCCAGTTCATCCAGATTCGCCCCAACTCGACCCAAACTCGATTTTCTATTATTTAATCCCAAAATTCACCCCATTGATGTATCTTTTGCATACTTTAATATTTTAGAACCCTAAATATATTTTCCCTCTTTCTACTTTGGTAATTTGAAGATTGTTGGAGTTATCCTTGGTGGTTTCATTTAAATTCTCTTTCTTCTTCCTTATTAAATTCTCTTTCTTTTAAGCATGATTTCATTTACTTTTTATGGTTTCATTTCCTTAATCATGTCTAGCTAGATTTTTTTGTGATTCCAATTATATGTAGATTAGGGATAAGTGATGGGATAGGCTCTAATTGTGAATTTACCTTCTAATTTCATATTCATTTCTCTTGGGGCTATGTTTTATTATGTAATTGTGATTGATCATCATAGTTGCATACCAAGTATTTGATCTAATGCTTAGGAGGCTTAGATTAGATGCTAGGATCAAGAGATTTGCATGCTAGAGTATAGTAGGGTTAAGGAACTCCATGATCTATTGGGAGTTATGAATTGCTTAATATCTTAGTAGGAATTAGGACTTTTTACTTATTTAGTTAAGTCCTAAACTTGTTAACTACTTTTCATTTGTCATGAAGCAATCAAAAATACAAAAATATATTAGTTGATAGCTTGAATAGTAGTTAGGTAACTAGATTACTACTTAAATCTCATTCGCCATTGCATTCCCTGTGGATTCGACTCGATTATACACATCGATTATCACTGCATCTCCTCTCACCCCTAAAGTGAGGAGCGATTAGCAGGGTTTGATATAATAATCCTTAGAACGCCTCAAGGGGACATCATCAACTCGACGCACCGAGATACGATTTCTAGCTATAATATTAATTATCATATTTATAATATTATTACCCAAGATACGGAGATTCTTTGAGTTGTGATAACTCTCACTCATGGTAAATCAAAGCAATAACTATTATAAATACATAATTGAATATTATGACAACTAGAATTAAAAAATAATAATCGTCCGAGATGTGATCCTTAATAAGTCAGTATAAAAGGATTTATCTCACCTCGATCCCGTTCAGTGCAACTCTGATCGTATGCACTAGTATAAGCTAATAGCCAAGACCAACTATTATCCAGCATTATACTACAACCTTAACAAGTAATTTGTCCAAGATCACTTTCGGTTGCGAACACCATTTAACTATATAAGAAACTGATAATATGGTCTTCCGTGCGACCACCCACACCATATTATCTATAATATATAGTACCGGACATTTATTTGCATAAGTATAACATGAATAAATATGCAAAACATATGACAAAATATTTATTTCCAAAACCGGAAGAAATTGTTAATAATACAAGCATAAAGTATGCTTTTCAGTATATCAACCCCAACAATCTCCCACTTATACTCAAAAAGCATGCTTTCAAGTATACTACTAATACATTACAATTTCTCTCCCACTTATACTCAAAGCAATGCTATCATAAATCTAACTCCCAAGCCCTCCACATGCCTCACGAAGTCCGTCTTAGGAAGTGCTTTCGTGAATGGATCAACAAGGTTATCCTCAGATGCAATCTTTGACATAACTACCACCTCTCTCTTTACGTAATCACGTATGATATGGTACTTCCGGTCTATGTGTTTACTGGCCTGATGAGATCTTGGTTCCTTCGAATTTGCAACTGCACCAGAATTGTCACAATAAATTGTGATCGCTTGAGGCAAATTCGGAACCATTTCCAGATCTATCATGAAGTTCCGGAACCATACAGCGTCCTTAGCCACTTCTGTGGCTACGACGTACTCAGCTTCCATGGTTGAATCCGCAATGCATTTCTGCTTTATGCTCCTCCAATGTATAGCTCTACCTCCCAATGTAAACACATACCCAGTGGTAGATTTCCTCTCATCTCTATCCGATTGGAAATCAGAATCCGTATAACCCAAAGGAATTAGACTGTCAGACTGAAAGACCAACATATAATCCCTAGTCCTTTTCAGGTACTTGATTATATTCTTTACAGCAGTCCAATGTTCCCTCCCTGGGTTAGACTGATATCTAGAAACCATACCAACGGCATAACAGATATCGAGCATGGTACAAAGCATAGCATACATGAGGCTTCCCACTGCAAATGCATAAGGAACCGTCTTCATGTCATTTATCTCCTTCTGTGTCTTAGGACACATAGCCTTAGCTAGATGAATTCCTTGCTTGAAAGGCAAGAAACCTTTCTTGGCATTTTCCATGCTAAACCGTTTTACCACAGTATCAATGTAGGCAGCTTGAGATAAGCACAACATCCTCTTCTTACGATCTCTAAAGATCTTTATTCCAAGAATGTGACCAGCCTCTCCCAAGTCCTTCATTTTGAATTGCTTGGACAACCACATCCGTATGTCCGATAACGTTTCCACGTTGTTTCCAATCAGGAGTATGTCATCAACATACAACATCAGAAACACCAAGTCATTTCCGTTACACTTTTTGTACACACAACTCTCATAATCACACTGGATGAATCCATATGACTGGATTACCTCATCAAACCGTGTGTTCCAAGAATGAGATGCTTGCTTAAGACCATAAATGGATCGCTTAAGCTTGCATACAAGATGTTCTTTACCTTCGGCAATATAACCCTTTGGTTATTTCATATAAATGGGTTTCTCAAGATTGCCATTCAAAAAAGCAGTCTTGACATCCATTTGACATATTTCCAAATCCATGTGCGCCACAATGGCTAAGAGAATCCGGATCGACTTAAGCATGACAACAGGCGAGCAGGTTTCATCGTAATCAATTCCTCCTTTTTGGGTGAAACCTTTTGCCACAAGTCTAGCTTTGAAGGTCTCAACCTTCCCTTCAGGTCCTAATGCGATCTCAATATGCGGAAGCTACGAGTTGAACACACATCAACTATGATAGATTCAATCCAAATTACAACTATGAAATATGAATGATAATCCCTAAATTCTACCCACGAATACACTGAATAGGCGTACGACAGAAACCTAAGCAAATTCAATTCCGATTAAGCTCAAATTTTAACACGAGTTACAACTTAGGGTTATGAAGAACATATCCGAAATTCAGCCAATTCGCACGAGGGGTTTGGTATTTGGCACGGGACGGACTTTTGGGTCGATGGTTAAAAATTCGGGACGGTGCTTTTACGAACAGAAATCTGGATGAGACGAGGGTTTGGGGATGAAGTATGGGCAGGTTTTGGTGTTGGAAGAAGGTGGTGATGGGTACGATAAAGATGGGGGAGTGGGATGGAACGGAAAATAGAAAAACAGATTGAGAACTTACTCGAAAATGAACCCCGGATCTACTTGAATCCGAAACGCGCCTATGGAGCAAACGTCGTGGCTTGTCTAACCTGAATACGACTGGATATCACGAACAAGACAATTGATTTCAAGTTTGATGTCGCCAACAATCAAACTCTACCAAGAACACAAAAGAACTCGTGAACCAAAGCACGATGGAGACAAATCGATCAATAAGATTTCTGATTCAAAGTTGTCTGCGTGAATGGTGTTTTCCAAAAACTTAAATACCACTAGGGCTAATCCCACTAGGAATCGAACTGGGCCCTTGAGTACAATTGGGCTACTAATCTCAAAAACACAAATACTAACTATGGGCTTACTACTTAAATTAAATAAAAACAAAGTCTGAGCCCAATGAAAATATAACATAAAACAATTAAATAACAATAATCCCGAGTTTTCAAACCAAAAATGGAAACTTGGCTCTTCCACAACTTCAGTCTTGGACACCGGTCAAGGTCACCAACTGGAGCTGCTTAAGTCCAACAACTTCATCTTCAAGTTTCTTCCGGATAATGCACTGGAAATAGTCTTGCAACTTCTTGGCTCTCAATCTTGTAACTGGACCTCTCAGCTGCAACTCCAGGTTCGATTCATCAGTACTGGACCCCGGTTCATCAGGTCCTCTCTTATGTTTGTAGACCCACTTACACCCAACCGGCTTGACGCCTTGGGGAGCTTCTACAATATCATACACATCGTTATTATGCATGGATTAGATTTCCAAATCCATAGCATCTTGCCAAAACTGAGCATCTTCGTCTTGTATTGCCTCTTTATATGTCCATGGGTCAAAGTCATCTTCCTCAGTTATGATATCCGAAGATTCCCCACAACACAACCATCTTTCAGGTTGGATGATGACTCTCCCACTCCGACGACCACTTGAGAGTTAGTGTTAGTGTCAACACAAGGTGCAATATTTGGTGTAACATCTGATACAGGTGGTTCAGACGTCTTTGTGTCCCTCATTTCTTGTAAAATGACTTCACTCATGGGTTTATGATTATTCATATAATCCTCTTCCAAAAATCGCACATTAGTGCTAGTGACGATCTTTTGGTCCCTAAGACTATAAAACATTCCACCTCTCGTGCCTTTAGGGTACCCCACGAAAAACCGTAGTTTAGTTCTTGATTCCAACTTGTCGGTATCCTTGTTCAGCACATGTGCTGGACACCCCAGATCCAAATATGTTCCAGACTAGGCTTATGCCCAGTCCACAATTCCCAAGGGGTCTTAGGAACCGATTTAGAAGGAACCAAATTTAGAACATACGCTGCCGTTTCTAATGCATAACCCCAAAACGAAGTAGGTAGTTCTAAATAGCTCATCATTGATCGAACCATTTCTATAAGTGTACGATTTCTTTGTTCTGCCACGCCATTTTGTTGTGGCGTCCCCAGAGCAGTTAGTTGGGATGTGATCCTAACTTTCGACATGTATTCCAAAAATTCACCGTTGAGGTACTCCCCTCCTCGATCAGATTGAAGGGATTTGATAGTTCTCTCATGATGATTCTCAACTTCCGCCTTAAATTCCTTGAATTTCTCAAAGGATTCAGACTTCCATTCCATCAAATAAACATATCCAAACCTTGAGTAATCATCAATAAAAGTGATGAAGTACTCAACACCACCTCTAGCTTAAATCGACATTGGACCACACACGTCTGTGTGAATCAAATCCAACACTTTCTCTGATTTGTTTCCCTTGGACTTAAAATTTCTTTTAACCATCTTACCTTGCAAGCAAGATTCGCAAGTTGGTAATGGTTCCATTTAGAGTTCCTCCAAAGGACCATCTTTCACCAACCTTTGAATCCTCTTAAGGTGAATATGTCCAAGCCTCAGATGCCAGAGCTGTATTTGATTCACACTCGAAGAAAACTTACGTTTCTTAGAACATGATGATGTGATATTTAATGCAGTATGTGTACAGTTTATGGTATAGAGATTGTTAGACATAGTACCAGAACAGATAACATCACCATTACGATAAATAGTAATATTTCCAAAACCGAAAGAAACAGAATATCCATCCAAATACAATTTGAAAATCGAAAACCGGGTACTAATAAAACATCTCTTAAAACCAAAGTTTTATTAAAAAATGGTAAACTTACAACTCCCACTGCTGAAACTGCCACTTTCGCAGCATTCCCCATGGTGATGGTAATCTCTCCTGCACTAACCCGCCGGGTTTGATACAACCCCTGCAAGTCATAACATACATGATCAGTGGCTCCAGTATCTACAACCCAAGTGTTGATAGAACTAGCCACTAAATAAGTTTCGACAACTAGTGCACAAGATGTACCTTGACCACTGCCCGCCGTCATTTGAGGACAAGATGCCTTGTAGTCCCCTTTCTGCCTACAACGATAACACCTCCTTTTAGGCTTCTGTATGCCTCCTTGAGGTCCCTTACCTTTTTGAGCGCCACCCCCTTGATTCTAACTACCTTGTTTCTTCTTCTTTCTAAATCTGCCCTTAGGCTTAGAAGAAGTAGAGGTTGTAGTGTTGTGAACTAAGGTTCAGACTTAATCACCATCTCAGCTTGCACCAGCTCATTCATTAGTTGGGCCAACGTGTAATCCTTCGGATTCATGTTGTTGTTCATCCGAAACTGGTTGAATAAATTAGGAAGGGATTCTATGATGATATTGACCTGCGATTCTGCATCAATTTCAACACCTAGAACCTCCAGCTCATTAAGATGACCAATCATCTTAAGAACATGTTCCTTCACGGATTCCCCGTCAAGACATTTTCAGCGTCAAAATTGACTTCATAGCCTTTTGACGTGCCTGACGACCGTGATGGCCGAACATCTCGTGAAGGCTTAGGATCATACCAGCTGCAATTTCGACATTCTGATGTTGATGCTGCAAAATGGTCGGTACTGAAGCCAGTATGTAACATTTTGCCATCTCATCTGCCTTTTTCCAGCTGGTATAAGCCTCACGCTGTTCAGCCGTAGCTCCTGTAGCTGGCTCAGGGGGGCATTCCTCAGTAAGGACAAATTTATGTCCGTCAGCAGTAAGGACAATATCCAAGTTTCATTTCCAATCAAGATAATTGGAGCCTTCGAGTTTGTTTTCTTTGAGAATTGAAGCAAGGGGATTGAAAGACATAATGTAGCTGGAAATAAATAACATAAAGTCAATGTCATATACTTTGAAGCATTCATTATATTGTAAAACCTTAAATCAATATAATACGCAATCCCCGACTCTTCAAGATTTCATATGTAAGCCACGTAGGGTGGACGTTTACAAATAATCTCTATAAGTAGGTTTTTAAGCCTTTAATTTCATTATCCAATCAACCTTCACCTTATGATTGATGAAATTAACAGTCGTTCGCTCCTAGCCATGCAAATTTAATTAATTACCTTTCCGTCAGGAAATAATTAATAAATTTACATCTAAGTGTAATACCATAATTTAATATTCCGAAAAATACCATTCTATAAGAATAACCCTACCGTAGGGAGGTGATATCGATATGAAATTATTTTTCAATATTATCATATGAAGTTTAAACCAATGAAATCCATAATTAGCACCTCCGTAGGGATACGCCCGGATCAGTGAGCAAATGCCAATTATTTCATTTTTAAACCAATTATGGAGGCTAGAATTAATAATAATTTTCGAAAAATATAGAATTAATTGAAAATTAAAATTAATATAATACCACTTAGTCATTTTGAACCAAGGTTTTAATTCATTTTTTCAAGCATAGCATGTAACTAAAAATCACGAATAATTAAACAACATGCTATCCACAAAACATCGAAAAATTAAGCACAAGATAATTAATTAAATAAATAATTATCCAATCATCATGGCCTTGAAATTCTTCGAACGAGCTTGAAAAATCGAGACGAGACGTTGAGCCAAAGTTGCGGGCCAAGAGGAAGACCCATTGGGCCTAGGGTTCGGCCCGTTAGGGTTTTGAAAACCCCAACTTCCGAAAACCCTAGCCGTCGTCCTCCTCAGCACTTGCCGCCGTCTTCAGCCTTTACCACCGTCGCCGCTGCACACCCGAGCTTGGAGGGAGGCTTGCCAGACTTCTCCCACTAGACGCGCATCCAGGAAATCATCGGAAAGCAGCCAGAAGTAATCTGCAGCTACCGCCGCCGCGTAAACGCAGCAGCAGCTGCTACTGCTTCTTTTGCTGCCTTCTCCGTCCCATGTCGACATCCAACAGCTTTACTACCTACCTGCAGTAGCTCCAACGTCGAGGACGGCGTCAAAGAGGATGCAGCAATCGATCGGTGCCGCTGCAATCCGCTAGGGTTTCAAGAAACCTTAGCTGCAGCCGCCGATCTGAAACAACGATGAAGACGATCCCCATCAGCTGCTGCCGCTCCCACTGTTGCTGCTGCACCTCCAGAGCATCGTCACCGTCGTCGAGAAAAGCTATCGGGGCTGCTGCAACATCCAGCAAGTTGAAATCGTTATGATAGGGCCAAAACCCTAATCACCGATTTCCTTGCCATCGCAGTGCCACCGTGAGCCGCCCGACGTCCGACGGGACATCCGCCACTTTCTCCTCCCTTACCGCAGCCATGGTCGTTGAGATCTCCTCCGATCATGGTTGCTCAATCGATTACAAGAATTGGAAAAAATTACATTGAAATTTACAAATTATGAAAAATTAATTCCTATTCTAACATGATCAACCCTCGTGTGTTTACAACGCAGCCACAAACAGACTGATTTTAATATATAATTAAAACCATAAACATTCATATTAACCATGATAATTGGATCTCTGCAAAACCAAATTAATTACATCTAATACAAATAATATGAATCTAATAATTATACTTAATTAAATCTACAGAGCTGAGTTGGCTCTGATACCAGTTGTTGGATCCGGGATCCCTCGGATGTAGATTTAATTAATTACAATAATTATTAACATATGAATTCAGATCTTGAAAGCGGAAACAGATCCAGAATCATATACCTGTTTGTATAACACAGGTGGAATTCTGAGTCGAGGTAATGATCTTCCACGTACTAGATCTCTGCGCACGAGATCTAGCTTTCGATCGTAAACCCCGAGATCTTCTGGAGTATTCCCTAGCAACGAGAAGAATTTTGAGTGGGCGAAAATCTATCTTCTCTGCTCTACCCAGAAGTGCCGCCCCCTTCTCACAGAATGTGAAGAATGAAAATCACGTAATGTCATTCTCCACTTATCCCTTATTTATAGATAAGAAGTGGAGTGGTGGAGAAGTTAGGGCCTTCACTAATGGGCCAGGCTATGCTCTATTGGGCTACTCCAGGGATCTTGAGGAGGACATGAATTGGGTCTTCCAATATAATTAAATAATTCAAGTATTCTTTGGCCTCGAATACTCTATTTAATTATATTAATATTATAGTCTTTCCACTATAGTAAAATAATATTGCATCGCCGTCCATTCCCAAATTACTACATACCGGGCTCCTCTTTGAATTATATTATTTCCCGTGTTTAAGAAATCGCATGTCCATTAATTAATTTAAGCTACTGACTGCTCTAATTAATTAATATCTTTGAAGGGATCGCTCTTTCGCAAGTGAACCGAATGTACCGCGGATCTGAATTGGATGTTGTAATTAATGCAATTAATTCACATATGAATTTAGATATACCTTCGAGCTCGGAGATGACAATCTACAGGTCTAGATTACTAGAGTGTTATCCCGTTCCTCATGCTCGAACGACCCACTCTATCGTTGGATTCGAGATCGGATCTTGGATCATGCCTTGTACTTGAGTTGAATGAATTCAACTCTTCTTCTTCTCCAAGAGAAGACTGTCGTTGCCAACTCTCTCTCTCTAATCTCGTGATAATGATATCGATTGATTGATTAATTGATTAATTGATCACTGATTAGGTCAAATCTAATCTCTATTTATAATTACTTATAAATATACCCGAGAGAGATTGCGTGTGTGTGCTTTAATTAAATAATAATTATCACACATTGGGCTTAAGTACAAGCCTTGGCCCAAATTGGCCAACTTAAGAATAATAGGCGCCTTCCACCTAGGGTTTCTCCTAAGTGGCACCCCTTGTGGGCTTATGGACCCACAAGCTTATTCTCTTGGTCCAAACCAGCTATTGGGCTCAATATTTAACTTCTGATCCATCTTGAGGTGTTTGGGCCACTCCAGGGACCTAGATACCAGACAGAGTTAGGCCTTACCTAATTAGATAATTTCTATACTCTCCCCTAGAGCATTTATCATAATTAGAGCTATAACTGACTCCACTATAGATTTACAACTGAATCACCGCTCTGTCCCGATTACGTAGATCGGGGTTGGTATTTTGCTTAGTGCGATCCCCGTGTTTAAGAATCTCGATATTCGTTAATTAATTGGAACTCATCTGACTGTTCATAATTAATTAACATCTTATATATCCTTAGGTAGTACCCGGTTAACCTTATTATTATACCTTGATGTTAATCAAGCTTACAAGACTTGGTATAATAAACATTGTGAACTCCCTAAGGGGATATCTCAAATTAGACGGACACGGTGTCTCGATACAACTAACTAGACATCATACGTGCCTCCATGTTACCCAAGATATAAGGAATTAAGAAACCTTATAAGGCCCGTACCGAATAAGTCAAAGCAACAGTGAAGAACTCGTATATGCCTAATAGCTTATCGGGATTAAGATCAAGTTACTAAGATCTGAGATATTTTAGTTCTTCACCTCATTATAAGGGTCAGTCTAGAAGAACATTATCTCTCTGCGATCATATCAATACGTTCCACGGTATCAGCATAACTAGTGATTGAGACCCATCACTATTGTTAATGATACAGTCTAAACCAATAACCTTGCCCAAGTTATCTTGACTGTGATAGTCATTTATATCTCATGAGTCACCGAAATACGTGATCCCCTCCAGACGCAGCTGACACGTTAACTAAAACATGAGATAATGGACTTATTCAATCTCAACTATATGATGTCAGACAGGTGATTGTAAACAGTGGAATAATCTTTGCATACACTAAAACACTGGTTTTGCTTTAGGTATACAAATCCTAACAATCTTCCACTTATACTAAAGTAAAACCTTTTAGTATACAATGTGTCTACAGGGAAATACTCTATGACTATCCATTACTTGTCCACTGTTTAAAACAGCTTCTAGACATACTTCTCCCACTTATACTCAAAGATTTTACTGTGGGAGGCTCACTAAGACAATGTCAGCCATGTGCTCAAGAAGCTCTTGACATGTTACACTTAGTGAAGGATCTTGTCATATTATGTTCCTCAAGTACTTCTCTCTTAAAACCTCGTAATCGCCCCTTGAGTGATTGTTAATCACGCGGTACTAGCAACCATGTGCTAACTGGTTATGTAATATTTACGGGTTATAATATATTTACCAATGCACTTGAGTATTTTAATTATGGCAAACGATATTACTACCAGTTCATATAGCAAAGTCTTAAACCAAATAGCTCTGTTAGTAGCTTTTATCGACTGCCACAGATTTAGCTTGTCATGATGAGCTCTCAGAATACATTACTATTCAAGACTTATCAAGAAATGGTTCTACTTTCTATAATGAATACATAGTTTCAAGGTCGATTTCCTCCAACTCATCCTGCCTGATTATCTGTGTCAACAAACTTTTTTTAAAAGAATGTTCTGACTCTTTATCTTGCTTACCACCCTTCCATCTAAACAAAGACGAAATTGTAACGTTCATTTAACACTTTGCATAGAACCCAAGTGCTATTTGTGTTTGTCTTTAATGAACTTATCATCATCTTGAACCACTGCTTAACTACTTAAGCTTTCAAGTTGATGTGCATATCACTATTCTACACATTGTTTCTCATGTAGTTTCCTTTAAATGTCCTTACCAAGGCGAGGTAACTGGATTGGAATTCGGTAGATGGACATTTACTTGAAATGATTAGAAATCTAAATGCGTGGAAGTTAGAATACAAATGAAATTTCTCGACAAAGTCTTGAAATTTTAGCCCTAAAAGCCCTTTGCTTTCCATTTTATTCTTATTTTACTTGTATATCCTAACACCATTCATGGCCTTTACTCCAATGGCAGGATCATACAAAACATACTTCTATGAACTTTCAACTTTCAGATGGAAATAGTGATTTGCAATGATTTCTTCCAAACGTCTCTTATTTTTGTCAAAGTGGATGTTTCTTTTCTTGCTCATTTTCTTAAAATCCAAGATTCTCTACGAACATGAAACAATGTGAGGCTTACTCATGGCACTCCCACTAAGACGAGGATTTGTAAAGATGAATGTGCAACTTACTGCGATAAACTATCTAGCACTCTTTGGCTATGTTTTGTGAATTGTCCAACTTTCTTGAATCTAATTCAAGAATAAACTGTCTGCTACTTCATTGTTGTTCTCTAGTTTTCTTCCAAATTAGTCACATTGCCTCATGCAATGATCGTCCATTCTTTTGGAACTATACAACATTAATTGCTTTTCTTTCCTTGAAATATACTTCTTGAACTTCCAAATTTATCAACCTAGGTTATTGTGCACCTTTATCCAAGATATGTGCATTCTTTCCTTATTTCTGAATTGCTAACAGAAGACTGGGTTGTTGGACCCTCTCAGTGTCGATTCTTAAGGCCTAAATGGTCATAAATAATGTTCTAAGTAAGATTTCATAAAAGATGGGCAAAACAGTGGCAAACAAAGAAGAAAGATAGACATTCATCTAACAATTAGAGATTAAGTTATAAATAATTATTTCAACACGAATGATTAGCGAATCAACAAACTAGTGTCGGAGCAAACCGCCCCAACATAATGTTAATAAAACCATTCGATAAAATATTTCAAAACGAACATAAAGTACTTGCCAAACCGGCAAAACTAATGTAAATGAACCAATCGAAACAAAAGTACCACCGAAACTCGGCAAACCAATGTAAGTGAAATAATGTATCTGAAGGAACCGATCAGCGAAGAACGATTCATGCGCCCAAGGATTCATTTTCGATTATGATTAATTCGATTCAATCCTATCATGCTCCTATGAATTAAATACAATCATAGGGTGTTTAATCGATATACCTCTTAGTTTTCGTGTGAGAGCTCGCTTGAAGATCTTCTGATCTGTTTCCCTGCTCGAATGTGATGTTGGATGGACAACACGCTACGAATTCAGCCACGGAAGAAATAGCACACGTCGTCCCTCAGCTGTACCACTGCCGCCGCCGTGTTCTCTCTCTCTATCACTTAAACCTAGCCTCTCTTGATTATGAGATCAATATCTTATTTATCTAGAGGCATTAAGTGAATATATATAAGAGGAGAATGGGCTTAAGTTGCAGTCTTGGCCCACAGACCAAGACATGGCCGCCCATCATCATCTTAGGCGTCCCTCACTGGGCTTTGATGATGATCAGACCTTTCTTCCTTAACTGTGGCCTATTGAGCTTATTGGGCCAGACCAGGGATCTACTAGCTGATAAAACTGGGCCTCCCAATGTTCTGAATTCTCTATATTCAGCCCAGAATAAAATTCAAATCATAAGTATTAAAACATTCCACTAGAGTAATAATACTGAACTACCTGTTTTATCCCTGTTGAGCTCAGGGATAGTATTAGACTTAAATCACCCCCGTAATTAAGATATCTTACATCCGTTAATTAATCTAAAGCTTCTGACTGCTTTTGTTAATTAACATCTTATTAATTCCTGAGTAGTACCATTCATTCCTTATTCATCATACTGGAACTTAATCCACCTGCAGGGTTTAGTATGATAATCCTTAATGAATTCCTCAGGGGATGTAATCAACCTGTTTTACCAGGATAAGGTGCTCTATTGTAGTTGCACTAAGGATCATACTAGTTATAGTTGTTACCCAAGATACGGGTCATTTTGGATTGCAATGATTGAACCCTCAGCCATGGTAAATCAAAATAACAGACTACAACTATACACCCTTAGTCACTCAATTAGAGTTAAGGTGTTACGTTAAATAACATTTAAGTCCCCGAGGTCTTGATTCTTCTACTTAGGTCAGAATAGAAGAATTCACCTCACCGTGATCCTATCAATACGATCAACGTACTAGCATAAACAAGTAACCAAGACAAGCTACTTATCTATTTATGCTACAGTCTATACCGATAGTTTTATCCAAAACTATCTCAACTGTGATAACTGTTTATATCTCAAGAGACACTGGCTACTACGGTCTTCCGTGATCTACTACACACCATATAGCCTATAACTTTGAGATAATGGATAGATGTAATGCTTAACAATCAATTCATACATAATTAGATAGGAAATTGTTAGTGAAATATGGAACCACATGTATACAAGCTAAAAGGCCTGCTTTCTAGTATACAAATCCATCAGTGTCATAACTCCCACTCTCAAAAAATGATAAGATGAATGATAAATAAAGGTAGATGATCCTTAATCCTCGACAAACGCGCACCCGCACCGTGCTTGTCGACCTTTGAAGATCTCGGACTGTCTTACTCACTCCTTTGGGGCCGGGCTTACAAAGGAAATTTGTAACAATACATAATTAGTCTCACTAGTTAATAACTATCCTCAAAGGACTAAACCAGTTACTATTTATGTTTAACTATGTTACAAAATGTAAAACATACCTTTCTCTCTCTCAGAATCTTGCAACTTAAGTTGTGACTTGCTCTCGTTGACCTCGGTTTCTTTAGTTAATTTGCTTTGCTCTGCCCTAGCTTTCTTAATCATGTCGAATCTTATCTTTTCGACTTTGATTAACTTTATGAAGAGTGTGTCAAGATCGACATAATCTTTGTCCTTTCCAACACCTTTCATAAGGGCAAGGAACCAATCAGGCAGAGAAACAAGCACGATATCGCATTTGAACTATTCTGTAAAAAAACCACCATAGCTATCGTGCTTTGCAAAGAGGTCTCCAAACTCTATGACATAACTTTCCATGGAATCACCGGTTTCCAATTTCTTGGCACCAATTTCCGTAAAAGTCATGAAACGAAGCATACAAGCTTTGGATTCTTCCGAAACATTCGGTAAAGATGCCGTTCGGAGAAGATGGTCCCGTAGAGAAGGTGAGATCATATCTGAAAAAATATAAACAAGTTGACAATTAAGAACTTGGTGAGAATGAATAACTTTATGCTAACAATGTTACAACCCCTTGATAAAAGTAACATTGACTAACAAACAAGTTGCCCGATCATTTCGCATGCAGGCCACTTTAATGCGGATGTCTACTTGCAAAATTCTCGACCAAGACACGACGGTCACTTTATTTCTTATCCTATCACACGGACCTTTATGACACAAAGAAATAATAACTCGCTTTTAAAACTGGACCTTACTATTTCGAGTAGTGACCTCCTTCACGAGGATACATCGATTAGTAGCTAAGCTTGACCATATTATTCGTCTAGTACTGAGTTTGTTAAGCGAATTAATGTAGTTACACGAACGGCACCGCTTGCAAAACGTCCTCATAGACTATCCCACTTAATAATTCCACTAAGGTCTTGAGCGTCGGTTGTAGGAGCAAGCCACGTTCGTGTGGACGTTTGCCACACAACTCCCACTCACCTAAGAATTATTAAGCTATTGGGAAGATTTTCTGACTACGTAAGCCACGCAAGCCACGTTCTTGTGGACGTTTACATGCCCCTATCTTTTAACTACGTCTAAAACCAAATATGGAGGTCCCAATTAATTTTAAATTAATCGTTTTCTACTTAGACAATTCATATTTCAAAGGGTTTGTTGCGATTTTAAAGCATGTTGACATATAGTCATATCGCATGATTTCTAAACGCAAATAATAAAACATGCTCGCCTTAAAATCGTAGAGACTGCATGCTATGACCCCTATGCATGTTAATTACTATTACGCAATAATAAAAGAAAGTATAACATGCAATTCATGCTTTTAATTATCGTTGCGTAAAATTAAACATCCATAGTATGTTTCATTAAAATTAAACGTAAAAAATAAATAGGCTGCTAACCATGAGGTAAAATCCTATCTATTACATTTAATAATAAATCCGGAACACACTCCGGTCAACTTTCTAAATATGGAAAGGTCCATCTTCAGTCTTGAAGTCCTCCTTCCAAATCTGTCTTAGCTCGATTTAGCTAGGATTAGAAAACCCTAGTTTCCCAAACGGGATGTTAAGCGAATTTGGAACGAACTAAGGTTCGGAAACCCTAGCCGTCTGCGATTTAGGCCAAGACCTCGGACGGCCTGAGCCGTCGTCAACGTCGAGTACTGCAGCCCCGTGGCTGCCGTCTCGATCACACGAGTTCATTCACGCGCCACCGCCGTGCCGCGTGTGGATCACACGTGCCATCGTGGTGCGCGCCTGAACCTTGTCTCCTCAGCCCCGACGACGAGCAACTGGGCTCATCGAACCTGCTGCATCCCTCACAGCATGACTCGAGCCCTAGCTCGGTCATAGGCTGTGCCAATTGTCGTCGCCGCCGTTGATCCTCACGCTGCAGCCGTGAAGTGCCGTCAAGCCCGCAGCAGTGGCTCGGTCGCCGCCACCACCTCCCACTGGGCTCGATGCACCTGCCCAGCACCATGGCTCGGTGCTGAGCTTGAGCTGGAGCAGCAGCAGCCGCCGGACGTGCTGGACGACGCACGCACAGCGGTGAAACCCTAGGTTTCACCCGCGCCGCCATCTACCGCCGGTCACCACAGCCACCGCCATGGCCGTCGACCTCGCCCAGCACCTGGGTTCGGTGCTGGGCCCCACGCAAGGGCCTGGTTCAGGCTGCACAGCGCGCGCACGAACCGAAACCCTAGGGTTTTGGCTGCCGCCGTTACAGCCGCGAACCGCCGCCGTCTGCCGCCGTACAGCGCCGTCCTTCCCTCATTCGATGGCGCCTGAACCAAAGGGTTAACCCTTGGGTTCGGCCATCGTGACAAACGAGGAGGGGTACCCCGATTTGCAGCTAAAACGGCTGCTGTCCGTTGCAGGTGTGCGCACGCGCCGCCGCGCGTGTTGCCGCCATACTTCATTTCGTTCTTCATTCTTCGTGATTTCTCGAACTCCACCATACAATTACAATGGAAAATAATCAAAAATATAAGAGAAATCTATCGAAAAATAGATCTAAACTAATTGGTACCTTATTTCTCACCGATTCAAAAAATGATATGAATAAAACCGAAATAAAATCAACGCAAATTATCCCGGACAGCAGCATGCAGAAATTATGGCATAAATCGACTTATATGTATGAACATGTAATTCTCAAAATTACAACAGAGCCAATTCTCAGAACCTTGGTAGAATACCAACTGAAGGGATCGCTCTTTCGCAAGCGAACCGAATTTGCCGCGGATCTGAATTGGATATTGTAATTAAGGCAATTAATTCACATATGAATTTAGATATACCTTCAAGCTCGGAGATGACAATCTACAGGTCTAGATTACAGATCCGCCCTCACTTTAGGGGTGAGGGAGATGCAATGATAATCGATGTGTATAATCGAGTCGAATCCATAGGGAACGCAATGGCGAATGAGTTTCAACTAGTAATCTAGCTGCTAAACCTACTATCCAAGCTACAAAATATCATGTTTTTATGTTTTCTTAATTCTATCAAGCAATGTAATTGAAAAGTAACAAACTAGATAACAACTAATAGCAAGAGTTAACAAACAATAGTATAAAGCTTAGTTCCAAATATAATCCGACAATCACAAGAGGCCTAGGTTTTAGGATTTGTTAGGATTAACCATTTTAATCTAATTCATATGGGAGTTTTAAATACTGTATACACTAATTCTTTTCTCAGAGCAATCAATGTAAGTAGATTAACCTATAACATCTATCTCTGACTAGGACTCAAGATGCATGGATTAACTCCAAATGGCTCAATTAATATCTAGAAACTCCTATTAGCAAGAATTACTAATATGTTGTGATTTGATGCTAAGTGCTATGAATTAAAGCCTACTAAGCATTTAACCAAACACCTTGTATGCAATCAATAATGGCCAATCAATCATGCAATAAAATCAAGTCCCAAACCACAAGACATATAAATTAGAAGGTAAATCCCACAACAAAATCCAAAAACCTAGTGATCTAGATCATATCTTCATATATTGGAACCAAAAGAAAATTTACCTAGACAATAATTGAAGGAATTAAACCATAAAAGTAAATGAAATCATGCTTAAAAGATAGAGAATTTAATATGGAAGAAGAAAATGGTCTTGAATCTTGAATCCACAAAGTAAGGCTCCAACAATATTTAATTTACTAAAAAGGAAAGAGGGAAATATTTCTAGGATTCTAAAATATTAAAGTATGCAAAAGATCCCCCAATGAGGTTGAATTTAGGGGTTAAATACATAGAAAATCGAGTTTGGGTCGAGTTGGGACGAATCGGGGTGAATCGGGACGAACCGGGGCGAGTTTGGGCGAAGTGGGGCGGCAAACCGGTGGTCTGGGAGGTCGCCGGCGGTCTGGCAGGTCACACGCCCAGACCGTCGTCCTCTCTATCCTCCACGGCGGCCTGGCAGGTCGCCGGCGGTCTGACAGGTCACCGGCCAGGTCGCCGTCAGTATTTCTCCTTGCGCAACTTCGCCGTTTTCGCTCGTTTTCTCTCGTCCGAACTCCGATTCTCAATCCGCTATTTGCTATGGAATCCTAACGAACCCCTCTTC
>CM038115.1:28623540-28652738 GCA_001642375.2 Mentha longifolia
CCTTACAGTTCCTCACAATCACTCGTTTGTTCTCTCAGATTTTTTTTTTTTTAATCACTCGTGTATGTCACTCAATTTGCAGTCACAATAGTCTCTAAACCTCAAACCCTTGGCAGAACCGATGTGGACTTCTCGGCTTGAACCAAGAACTCGAACTTGACTCCCAAAGATCACGGATATGTAAAGACATGAAGCTGCTGACAATGTGAGTAAAATTCACGGCATGGGGTACAAATAAAGGATAGAAATCTAGGTGGCTAGGTAAGGGCTAAGCAAACAGAAAGGCTAGAAAAAGAAAGACTGGAAGGAAGAAAGACTAGAATAAAGGCTAACTAGGAACTTTGGATATAAGTCGTAACAAGTTATGAGCACTAATCCGACTTTGAACCGACTTAGGAACTGAAATCTACACTATCCAATGCACTCAAATAATATAAACGAAGAGACATTTTTTTTTTTTCAACTAGACGGTATCACCTTCAAACGGCTGTTTATGGCCCTAAACGTGATCCGAACACGGCTGTTAGCAACGAAATGGTATTATGGAGATTGAACAGACATGTAGATCAAAAGATACGTCCGTTTTAAGTTTTACCAACGAAAACTCGAAGAAACGAAGACACAACTACTACCCAATACAAGAATGACGCAAGAACCGATCAAGAAACACACAGTGACACACTAGGGCCTTCGATTAACTCCTTTTTTTTATCTTTTTTTTTTTTTTTTTTTTTATCGATCGAAACTTTTGCCCCTAATATGTCACGACACCTATTTGGATTGAACCACGACCAGCAAGACTGACGTGGCTCTGATGCCAAAATTTATGATGCGGTCTCAATATGCGGAAAATACGAATTGAACACTCATCAGCTATGATAGATTCAATCCAAATTACAACTATGAAATATGAATGATAATCCCTAAATTCTACCCACGAATACACTGAATAGGCGTACAACAGAAACCTAAGCAAATTCAATTCCGATTAAGCTCAAATTTCAACACGAGTTACAACTTAGGGTTATGAAGAACATATCCAAAATTCAGCCAATTCTCACGAGGGGTTTGGTATTTGGCACAGGATGGACTTTTGGGTCGATTTTAGGTTAAAATTTGGGATGGTGGGTTTACGAACGGAAATCTGGATTGGGCAAGGGTTTGGGGATGAAGTATGGGCAGGTTTTGGTGTTGTAAGAAGGTGGTGATGGATACGATAAGGATGGAGGCGTGGGATGGAACGGAAAATAGAAAAACAGATTGAGAACTTACTCGAAAACGAACCCCGGATCTACTTGAATCCGAAACGCGCCTATGGAGCAAACATCGTGGCTTGTCTAACCCGGATACGACTGGATATCACGAATGAGACAATTGATTTCAAGTTTGAAGTCGCCAACAATCAAACTCTACCAAGAACACAAAAGAACTCGTGAACCAAAGCACGATGGAGACAAATCGATCAATAAGATTTCTGATTCAAAGTTGTCTGCGTGAATGGTGTTTTCCAAAAACTTAAATACCACTAGGGCTAATCCCACTAGGAATCGAACTGGGCCCTTGAGTATAATTGGGCTACTAATCTCAAAAACAGAAATACTAACTATGGGCTTACTACTTAAATTAAATAAAAACAAAGTCTGAGCCCAATGAAAATATAACATAAAACAATTAAATAACAATAATCCTAAGTTTTCGAACCAAAAATGGAAACTTGGCTCTTCCACAACTTCAGTCTTGGACACCGGTCAAGGTCACCAACTGGAGCTGCTTAAGTCCAACAACTTCATCTTCAAGTTTCTTCCAGATAATGCACTGGAAATAGTCTTGCAACTTCTTGGCTCTCAATCTTGTAACTGGACTTCTCAGCTGCAACTCCGGGTTCGATTCATCAATGCTGGACCCCGGCTCATCAAAGAAGCTCCAAAAGAAGTGTTGATTGAAGCCCCTCTTCCAACCAAGGATGTGATCATGAAGGCCATTCCCTCATCATCTAGCCAAGCCTAAGATTGATGAGAAGATGAAAAGATTCTTGGACATATTCAACATGGTACAAATCAACATTCCCTTGCTTGATGCACTTCGAGATATGCCCGGCTATGTGAAGTTCTTGAAGGATGCCGTTGCTAATAAGAGAAAGTTTGGTTCATTTGAAATAATTAGCCTAATGGAGGAGGTTAGTGCGGTGATTCAAAGAAAATGCCTTTGAAGAATAAAGATCCCGGAAGCTTCACAATAGCATGTGTGATTGGAGGGAAAAATTTGGGAATGTCTTATGTGATCTTGGAGCTAGCATCAATTTGATGTCATTGTCTATTTTTAGGAGATTGGATATTGGAGAAATCAAACCTACATATATTTGTCTCCAAATGGCCGATCGTTCCATATCCTATTCTCAAGGAATTGTTGAAGATGTGTTAGTGAAAGTTGAGAAGTTTATCTTCCCCGCGGACTTTGTTATTTTCGATATGCCGGAGGATAAGGATATGCCCCTCGGCGTCCTTTTCTAGCAACCAGAGCTCTTATTGACGTGCAAGACGGGAATCTCACTTTTAGAGTGAATGAAGAGACCATCACTCTTTCAATCTTTGATGCTATGAAGAGAGGAGATGATCCAAGTTTTGAAGAGTGCAAATCAATATGGCAAATGATCTTACGGAGGAAATCATCTTCAACTCTCTATACTCCTATATAGATTTGGATGAAACATGTGATGAATTATTGAAGTTTATTGCTTATTTGGAAGCAAATCAAGGCTCACCAAAGGATGAAGTCCACTACCTTGATATCAATCAACCGGGAGAGAGTGGGAGTTCAACAAAAGACAAGTCTTCTTCAAACACTTCTCAAGAGTTGAAACCTCTTCCCAATCATTTAAGGTATGCATTTCTTGGTGATAAAGACTATTTTCCCGTAATTGTGTCACAACACTTGTCAGAGTCCGAATTGGAGAAGTTGTTGCGAGTCCTTAGAGAGTTCAAAGATGTGATTGGTTGGTCTATTGATGATATAAAGGGAATTTCTCCCTCTATGTGTATGTACCAATTCTTTTGGAAGATAATTGTCGTCCTAAGGTTCAACCTCAAAGGAGGTTGAATCATGTGTTGCAAGAAGTCGTGAGGAAGGAGGTGTTGAAATTGTTAGATGCCGGGATGATCTATGCTATTTCGGATAGCGAGTGGGTAAGCCGGACTCAAGTTGTTCCTAAGAAATGAGGGATTACGGTGGTGAAGGATGAAAAGGATGAGTTGATCACTACTAGAGTAGCAATGGGTTGGAGAGTTTGTATAGACTATCGAGCCTTGAACTCCGCTACGAGGAAAGATCACTTCCCACTGCCCTTTATTGATCAGATGCTTGATCGGTTAGCCGGATATGAGTATTATTGTTTCTTGGATGGCTACTCCGGATACAATCAAGTGATGATCGCCCCGGAAGATCAACATAAGACGGCATTCACTTGTTTGTACGGTGTGTTCGCATTTCGGAGAATGCCTTTTGGATTGTGCAATGCTCCCGCCACATTCTAAAGATGCATGATGGCTATCTTCCATGGTTTGATTGAAAATATTATGGAGGTATATATGGATGATTTTTCCGTATTTGGGACTTTTTTGATCATTGTTTGGAAAACTTAACCAAGGTTTTGTAAAGATGCCAAGAAACATCCCTAGTTCTTAATTGGGAAAAATGCCACTTTATGGTAAGAGATGGAGTTGTATTGGGCCACAAGGTTTCAAGAGAAGGGTTGGAAGTTGATTGAGCGAAAATTGTTGCTATTGAAGTTGCCACCTCCCACAAGTGTGAAATCCGTTCAGAGTTTTCTAGGCCATGCCGGATTTTATCGACGGTTCATCAAGGATTTCTCAAAAATATCCAAACCTCTTTGCTCTCTCTTGGAAAAGGAAGTTAAATTCAACTTTGATGAAGATTGTTTGAAGGCTTTTGAGGCATTGAAAAAAGCTTTAGTATCTACACCCGTGTTAATCACTTCTAATTGGAATGAGTCTTTCATTTTGATGTGTGATGCTAGTGATTGGGCGGTTGGTGTAGCATTGGGGCAAAAGAGAGATAATGTGTTTCGTGTGATCTATTATGCTAGCAAAACCTTGTATTCTGCTCAAAGGAACTACACCACGACGGAGAGAGAGTTGTTGGCTATATGCCTTTGACAAGTTCCGATCTTATTTGGTAGGCAATCACACCATTGTGTACACGGATCATGGGGCAATTAGGTATCTATTTGCTAAAAAGGATTCAAAGCCTAGGCTCATCCGGTGGATTCTCCTTCTACAAGAGTTTGATATGGAAATTCGGGATAGGAGGGATGTGATAATGTGGTAGCAGATCACTTGTCACGTCTTGAGAATCCGGTGGAAGGGGAAGATCAAAAGTTGAGCATCAATGAGTGTTTCCCGGATGAGAAAATCATGGTATTGAAATGCAAAGATTCGTGGTTTGCCGATTATGCTAACTACCTTGTGCTTCGAGAATTACCACCAAATCTCTCGGATTATCAAAAGGCTAAGTTCCTTAGGGATGTGAAATTCTATTATTGGCAAGATCCATATCTATGGAGAAGATGTGCCGATGGCATTATTCGTAGATATGCTATGGAAAGTGAATGACTCAAAATTATTGGAGATTGTCATGAGGGACCAAATGGAGGTCATTTTGGGGCTAATCGTACGGCTCGGAAGGTTTTTCAAAGTGGATTCTATTGGCCTTCGATTTTTAGGGATTGCCAAACCTTTGTGAAGAAGTGTGATAGATGTCAAAGGATGGAAAATATCACTAAGAGGGATGAGATGCCTCAAAACATCATGATTTAGGTTGAGTTTTTTGATGTTTGGGGATAGACTTCATGGACCATTCCCTAATTCTTGTGGTTTTTCCTATACCTTCTTGCTATTGAGTATGTTTCAAGATGGGTCAAAGCCATTCCAACTTCGACTAGTGATTCCAAGGTTGTGATCAAGTTTTTGAAGAAGAACATCTTAACTCGGTTTGGAACTCCAAGGGCTTTGCTTAGTGATGGGGGGTCTCACTTCAATAACAAATGGTTGGGAAGTGTTCTTGCTAATATGGAGTGAAACACAAGATTACCTCTCCGTACCATCCTCAAGCCAATGGTCAAGCCGAGCTTGCAAACCGGGAGATCAAGCAAATCTTGGAGAAGACAATCACTACTCGGAAGGATTGGGCAAAGAAACTTGATGATGCTTTGTGGGCCTATCGAACCGCCTATAAAACCCCATTAGTATGTCTCCGTATCAACTTGTCTTCGGAAAGTCTTGTCACTTGCCTTTGGAGATTGAACATAAGGCATTTTGGGCTATAAAGAGGATAAATTGTGAGTTTAAGGAGGCCGGGATTAGTAGAAAAAATCATATTGTGGATTTAGAGGAATGGAGAAACGAGGCCTATGAAAATTCTCGGATTTACAAGGAAAGAGCCAAGAAGTTTCATGATTTGGAGATTTGAAGCAAGGTTATCATTCCGGGAGACGAGGTTCTTCTCTTTAACTCTTGTCTTCATCTTTTCCCCGGAAAACTCCAATCAAGGTGGACCGGCCCTTATGTTGTGAGCAAGAGTTTCAAGAATGGTACATTTGAACTTCTCAAGAATGATGGTTCTACCTTCGTTGTTAATGGACATCGACTCAAGCTCTATTTCAATTCGAAGAAGGTTAAGGAGGAGTTGACCATTCTTCTTCATGATATTTGATTTTGGAGGTAATGTTGAGCTAACGATATTAAACAAAGCGCTAGTTGAGAGGCACCTTAACTCGTATCCTTTTCTTTTTTTTTTCTTTAGTTTTTATTTCATTTTCGATTTTTGAGTCGTTTGTTTGTTTTTCGTTTCATTTTGAAAAAACCCATAAAAAATAGAAAATAAAAAAATACAAAAAATTAAAACATGTTTAGGGGGTCTCGATAGAGGGTCGGGAGTCACCCTTCCCGTTGGAAGGGCCGAAAAACAGCCCAAAATCGAGCCGGAAGAAACCGGCGGCCTGGCTGGCGGTCTGCCAGACTGCCGTGAGGGAGCCACAGGTCGCCGGCAATTTCAAAGGACTTCGGTGGTCTGGGCTGGCGGTCTGCCAAACCGCCGGTGACCTCCCAGACTGCCGTCCCTCCTTCTTTCCCCCTATTCTATTTTATTTGCTTGAACAATTCATTTCTTTATTTCTTCTACTTTTCAACTTGAACATTGAAGAACATAGCTCTTTTTCTCTCCAAAAACTTCAATTTTCAGCCACGAATTACTCTCAATTCACTTTGAATCAAGTTTAGTCCTTCCATAGCCCATTACCCATTCCAAACTTGCATTTTGACCAAGAAAATCACATTTTCACCCACTTCTTCACAAAAAACGAAATTTATTTTTCTTTTGAAGAGGTGAAATTCTTCAATTCTCTTCAAGACAATGAGGTAATGAGTTAGATATCCTTGCTTTTATGAGTTTCTACTTGTTTTATATGAATTGGTATGTATGATTTTGCTTATCAAATTCATGAAAATGGTAGAAATTCTTGCTAGGTTTGCTTGAATCTTGGAAACTCTTGAATGAAAAATGTGGATTTGGTCATGAATTGGATAGCATTAATTCTTCTCTTTAGGATTTATGCTATATCAAGTCTTCAAATTTGCATTCTTTGGTGAACCATGTTCTCTTTTGCACTTGAGCATACTTGGAATAAATTTGGAATATTTTTGATCTCTTGATGAATGAATGAATGCGTATACTTGATTCTTGATAGGAAATTCAAGTCTTGAATGTTTCATTGCTTGAAGAAGTTATGATTTCATAGATTCTCGAGTTGAAATATGAGGATTCATGGTTTAAGTCTCTTGAGTTGAATCTCAATATTCATTTGAATTTATTTTCACTTGGATATGCATGAATGATTTTAGATGAATTTTTCTTGGACTTATGGGGCTTTAAGGTTGATTTGCTTGAAATTCCACTTCTTGAATGTTTAAATGCATATGGGGGGTAATGGCTAGAAGAAATGTGATTGTTTAAGTGAAAGTCCATTAATTAATTTCTTGAATCTTATTTGGATTTGTCACTTGGTGTAGGGATAAAGGAGCTAAAGGAAAAGGGTCTTCTAAGGCACCCTCTAAAGCATTGGTACCTACTCCATAAGAGGCGAAAAGATGGTTCCTCTTCATCTCACCCTTTGGAAACCACTTCAAGAATAATGGATCCGAAAGTCCCGGAAACTCATAACTTACAATTGAACACTCATGAAGAAAGGGTCGCCTTTGCTACTCTAGTCACCAAAAGAATTGAAGAGATGAGATTTCCATCTTGTGAGGTGTTGGAGGAATTAGGGCTTTATGAAAATGTGAAAGCTCTTTTCGACAATATGGATGGGGAAATTTTCTTGATGACAATATTCAAGACCGAAGGACATATTCGAAGGTTGTCCTTGAGATGTTAAGTACATTGGACACCTCTCACATGCATGTCATGAGGAGAATTGAGTTTCAATTATTTGGAAGCAAGCATATGATTACTTATGAGGAAATCGATAATGCCTTTGGTGTGCTACATGGAGGAGATCAACTTGTTGATAGAGTGTTCAATGTAAAGGCTATTTGGAAGAAGCTCGTACCAAATTCAGTAGAGGGATATAGATCCGGGTATTCCAAGTCAAATGAAGTGAGGAATCCGGTGCTTAAGATGGTGTTGAAGATCTTATCGCATACCATCATTGCAAGAAGAGAGAGCACTTCGGTGAGGAATGATGATTTGTTTATCCTTCATGCTATGCTCACAGGGAAGAGATTAAGTTTTTGTGATTTATTTCTTCCTCAATTGAAGAAGCATGCTCGAGGTGAAGTAGGAAAAATCAATATTGGAGCCATGCTTACTCCAGTTGCAAGGAAGATAGAGGAAACCTTGGTGGCTATCCTCCAATGGGAGGTGATTTCTCTTTGATTTTGTCAAGCTCCGGTACTTACGTTTCCTCAATTTGAGTACCCTTCCTTACTACTTCCGAATTAATAGCAAGGAATTATACCCTTTACCCAATTCTATGAGCATACTAGTTACAAATTTCAATGAAAGGGTAAATTGGTATTTGCACACTCCCTTACATAAGATGATCATGAGGGTTCGAAGGTTCAAGCAAGGTGAGGGAGATGAGCATGCTCTTGGTGAGATAGGCCGGATGATTTGAAAGAGGACACCGGGGGGTGGAGGAAGAGGAAGGCATGGAAGATAATGATGATGAGTCTAGAAGGGATAATCAAGGTCCGAGTAGTGCTTGCTATGATGAAAGGTTTGAGACTCTCGAGAATAGAATGGAAGGCATGGAGGATTGCTTCAAGGCTTTAGATGCCCAAGTAACGGTAATGAAGAGGGAGGTGACTTCGATGAGAGTCACAAACTTGAGGACTTGGAAAGGAGTGAGAGGATGGAGAAGCAAGCCACATCGATGATGGAGCTATTGGAAAGCTTCCGGGATTATCAAATTGCTCACGGGGCGACTTGGCCCCACCGCCATCATCATCATAGCTTGGAATGTTTGTAAGTGTAATTTAAATTTATTATTTATCTTTCCCTCCAAATTTATTTTAGAATTTATTTTCTAACATAAGTTTGGGGGAGGGGGGGTATGATAATGAATTTAAATTACTTTCATTTCATATCTTGCTACTTTTCATTATGCTCCCGTCCTTAGTTTTTCCTTGCCTTTGTTTCTATTACTCGGATTACTTGGTTTGAAATAGTTACTTGATGCTATATTTGAGGATTGATTGTGAAGGTTGGATTGGTGTGCATTTGATTCAAGATGTGAAAGAAATTTGTTTAAATGTTGGGTTTGCTTTGATTGTGGATGAAAATTGGTGGTTGTTGGAGAGGAAATTGTTTGAGATGAGTTTGAATGGGGGATTTATTTGGAAGTTTTGTGGTCATTTGATGAATTATTTTGTGGTATTTGAATTTGTTGAAAGTGTGGTGCTTTGTTTTGTTGCTTTTAGTGAATTTATTGCATTTAGGGGATGAATAGGGATTGAATGAGTCTTTTGTTGAGTCAAGGGATTTGTGATGAGTTGGTGATGTTGATGTGCGAAATTTTTTAAAAGGAAAAGTTTTTGAATGGAAAAATGAATGTATGCTTGCATGTTGAGTGTGAAAGAACGTGTTTAGTTACTCAATTGTTTTTGGGTGAGATGCCAATGATTGATGCTAAAATGGTGATATTTTTCTTGAAATTTCTCAAGTTTGAGTCAAGCATGATTAGGGTTATTTCACTTGAATAGCTTGGAAGGATTGATCTTAAGTACTTAGGCTCTAGACAAAAGTTTGAGAGGATTTTGAGCCCTTAAACTATGCATTTTACATAGTTAATATCCTTTCTTGAGAGTTTGATCTTGCATTACATTCTCTTTACTAGAACTTGCCTTGAAACTCTAGTTATAAATGTACATGTGTGCATGATTAGGAGATGATTTTAGGCCATCATTGAATAGCCCATTTTCCTAAACACTAACCTATCCTTCATTACCATTGTCGTCCCACTTTGAGCCTTACATAGAGCCTTTTCTTCTTGAACCGGATGGTAGGGGGTGAATGATGGTTAAGGGAACTCGGTGAAAGTGAAAATTCATAAAGAATGTTGGGTGATGTTGAAAGGTCTTGAGATAAGTTTTGAGTTGAAAGGATACTCCTATAAGCTCAATGTCAGAAAAGAAGATGAATAAGAACAAAGTTCTTATTGAAAAAAAAAAAAAAAAAATAATAATAAATAAATAAGGTAAGAACAAAGTTCTTACTAGAAAAGACAAGAATAAGAGCATAAAAGGGTGTTTCTTTAGAAATTTGGTAGAAGCTTGTGATTTCATTTGATGAAAAGGGGTTGTATAAGGTGGAAGATAAAGAAATTCATACTTAGAAAGGTGAAGAAAGGGGGTAAGGGTACTTGAATGAAAAATTGAAGTCACTTAGCCTAAAATTCCCTACCTTAACCAATGTCCCTACATTACAAGCTTAATAAAGACCTTTTTATCCTAATTTCTGCATGCATTATTGGAAACTTGAGTTGATAGGCAAGCTTATGGTTAAAGTTATGTATTGCGTGATTTCGATGAGTGCTTACCCTTTTCTCTATATTGAGTGATCGAGTGATACACACTTCTTGTGAGGTCTAGGGTTGAATGTGCTAAGTGATTGATTTCTAAGTTAGGATGGTAAGTGATCTTATGAATGCTTGGCTTGACTTGAGAATTTCTTTGAATATAAAGGGTTTTGAAGTGATATGAGGCATCGAGGAACTCAAAAGGCACATCACATCCGTGTTAAGTGCTTTGATTGTTCGTTTCATTGTTCGGGACGAACAATGGCTTAAGTTTGGGGGATTGATTAACAAATATTTTATGTGCATGTCGAGTGTGCTTTGCATGTGTTTGAGTCTCGATTTAGGTGCTTAATGTTAGAAATGCTAGGGTTTTTAAACTTATAGCATACTTTGTGTTTTTCTCATTTTCTCTCGGGTTTCGATCCATTTTTGTAAGATTTGGAAAGAGCATTCATATGGATAAGGATCGAAGGCTGGAAATGAGGAAAAATCGAGCTTAATTAGAGTTAAACTTGTGCTTATAAATGTGAAATTTCAAAGTTATAGATTTAGGGTTTCATTAGTTCCATTTTTGTTTATGTTTTCCTCATTCTCTCGAGTCTTTTTGTGCCTTTTTTCAGGATAATAAAGAACTCATTTAGCTAATTTGATCATTCCATGTTGAAGAGGAGTTCGTTAGGAATCCGTAGCAAAAAGCGGTTCGAGAATCGGAGTTCGTACGAGAGAGAGCGGCGAAAACAGAGAAGTCGTGCAAGAAACGAAGATGGGCTCGGACCGGTCAAAGGAAGAGGACCGGCGGCTGACCGGCGGTCTGTCAGACCGCCGGCCAAGCTGCCAGGATGCCATGGGGGATAGAGAATATGGCGATCTGGGCCAGCGGTCTGCCAGACCGCCGGTTGGCCGATTTTCCCTCACTTAAGGGGTGAGTTCGGCTCGTCCAAACTCGTCCCAGTTCGTCCAGATTCGCCCCAACTCGACCCAAACTCGATTTTCTATGTATTTAATCCCAAAATTCACCCCATTGATGTATCTTTTGCATACTTTAATATTTAGAACCCTAAATATATTTTCCCTCTTTCTACTTTGGTAATTTGAAGATTGTTGGAGTTATCCTTGGTGGTTTCATTTAAATTCTCTTTCTTCTTCCTTATTAAATTCTCTTTCTTTTAAGCATGATTTCATTTACTTTTTATGGTTTCATTTCCTTAATCATGTCTAGCTAGATTTTTTTGTGATTCCAATTATATGTAGATTAGGGATAAGTGATGGGATAGGCTCTAATTGTGAATTTACCTTCTAATTTCATATTCATTTCTCTTGGGGCTATGTTTTATTATGTAATTGTGATTGATCACCATAGTTGCATACCAAGTATTTGATCTAATGCTTAGGAGGCTTAGATTAGATGCTAGGATCAAGAGATTTGCATGCTAGAGTATAGTAGGGTTAAGGAACTCCATGATCTATTGGGAGTTATGAATTGCTTAATATCTTAGTAGGAATTAGGACTTTTTACTTATTTAGTTAAGTCCTAAACTTGTTAACTACTTTTCATTTGTCATGAAGCAATCAAAAATACAAAAATATATTAGTTGATAGCTTGAATAGTAGTTAGGTAACTAGATTACTACTTAAATCTCATTCGCCATTGCATTCCCTGTGGATTCGACTCGATTATACACATCGATTATCACTGCATCTCCTCTCACCCCTAAAGTGAGGAGCGATTAGCAGGGTTTGATATAATAATCCTTAGAACGCCTCAAGAGGACATCATCAACTCGACGCACCGAGATACGATTTCTAGCTATAATATTAATTATCATATTTATAATATTATTACCCAAGATACGGAGATTCTTTGAGTTGCGATAACTCTCACTCATGGTAAATCAAAGCAATAACTATTATAAATACATAATTGAATATTATGACAACTAGAATTAAAAAATAATAATCGTCCGAGATGTGATCCTTAATAAGTCAGTATAAAAGGATTTATCTCACCTCGATCCCGTTCAGTGCAACTCTGATCGTATGCACTAGTATAAGCTAATAGCCAAGACCAACTATTATCCAGCATTATACTACAACCTTAACAAGTAATTTGTCCAAGATCACTTTCGGTTGCGAACACCATTTAACTATATAAGAAACTGATAATATGGTCTTCCGTGCGACCACCCACACCATATTATCTATAATATATAGTACCGGACATTTATTTGCATAAGTATAACATGAATTAATATGCAAAACATATGACAAAATATTTATTTCCAAAACCGGAAGAAATTGTTAATAATACAAGCATAAAGTATGCTTTTCAGTATATCAACCCCAACAATCTCCCACTTATACTCAAAAAGCATGTTTTCAAGTATCTACTAATACATTACAATTTCTCTCCCACTTATACTCAAAGCAATGCTATCATAAATCTAACTCCCAAGCCCTCCACATGCCTCACGAAGTCCGTCATAGGAAGTGCTTTCGTGAATGGATCAGCAAGGTTATCCTCAGATGCAATCTTTGACACAACTACCACCTCTCTCTTTACGTAATCACGTATGATATGGTACTTCCGGTCTATGTGTTTACTGGCCTGATGAGATCTTGGTTCCTTCGATTTTGCAACTGCACCAGAATTGTCACAATAAATTGTGATCGCTTGAGGCAAATTCGGAACCACTTCCAGATCTATCATGAAGTTCCGCCTTAGCCACTTCTGTGGCTACGACGTACTCAGCTTCCATGGTTGAATCCGCAATGCATTTCTGCTTTATGCTCCTCCAATGTATAGCTCTACCTCCCAATGTAAACACATACCCAGTGGTAGATTTCCTCTCATCTCTATCCGATTGGAAATCAGAATCCGTATAACCCAAAGGAATTAGACTGTCAGACTGAAAGACCAACATATAATCCCTAGTCCTTTTCAGGTACTTGATTATATTCTTTACAGCAGTCCAGTGTTCCCTCCCTGGGTTAGACTGATATCTAGAAACCATACCAACGGCATAACAGATATCGAGCATGGTACAAAGCATAGCATACATGAGGCTTCCCACTGCAAATGCATAAGGAACCGTCTTCATGTCATTTATCTCCTTCTGTGTCTTAGGACATATAGCCTTAGCTAGATGAATTCCTTGCTTGAAAGGCAAGAAACCTTTCTTGGCATTTTCCATGCTAAACCGTTTTACCACAGTATCAATGTAGGCAGCTTGAGATAAGCACAACATCCTCTTCTTACGATCTCTAAAGATCTTTATTCCAAGAATGTGACCAGCCTCTCCTAAGTCCTTCATTTTGAATTGCTTGGACAACCACATCCGTATGTCGGATAACGTCTCCACGTTGTTTCCAATCAGGAGTATGTCATCAACATACAGCATCAGAAACACCAAGTCATTTCCGTTACACTTTTTGTACACACAACTCTCATAATCACACTGGATGAATCCATATGACTGGATTACCTCATCAAACCGTGTGTTCCAAGAATGAGATGCTTGCTTAAGACCATAAATGGATCGCTTAAGCTTGCATACAAGATGTTCTTTACCTTCGGCAATATAACCCTTTGGTTATTTCATATAAATGGGTTTCTCAAGATTGCCATTCAAAAAAGCAGTCTTGACATCCATTTGACATATTTCCAAATCCATGTGCGCCACAATGGCTAAGAGAATCCGGATCAACTTAAGCATGACAACAGGCGAGCAGGTTTCATCGTAATCAATTCCTCCTTTTTGGGTGAAACCTTTGCCACAAGTCTAGCTTTGAAGGTCTCAACCTTCCCTTCAGGTCCTAATGCGATCTCAATATGCGGAAGCTACGAGTTGAACACACATCAACTATGATAGATTCAATCCAAATTACAACTATGAAATATGAATGATAATCCCTAAATTCTACCCACGAATACATTGAATAGGCGTACGACAGAAACCTAAGCAAATTCAATTCCGATTAAGCTCAAATTTTAACACGAGTTACAACTTAGGGTTATGAAGAACATATCCGAAATTCAGCCAATTCGCACGAGGGGTTTGGTATTTGGCACGGGACGGACTTTTGGGTCGATGGTTAAAAATTCGGGACGGTGCTTTTACGAACAGAAATCTGGATGAGACGAGGGTTTGGGGATGAAGTATGGGCAGGTTTTGGTGTTGGAAGAAGGTGGTGATGGGTACGATAAAGATGGGGGAGTGGGATGGAACGGAAAATAGAAAAACAGATTGAGAACTTACTCGAAAACGAACCCCGGATCTACTTGAGTCCGAAACGCGCCTATGGAGCAAACGTCGTGGCTTGTCTAACCTGGATACGACTGGATATCACGAACAAGACAATTGATTTCAAGTTTGAAGTCGCCAACAATCAAACTCTACCAAGAACACAAAAGAACTCGTGAACCAAAGCACGATGGAGACAAATCGATCAATAAGATTTCTGATTCAAAGTTGTCTGCGTGAATGGTGTTTTCCAAAAACTTAAATACCACTAGGGCTAATCCCACTAGGAATCGAACTGGGCCCTTGAGTACAATTGGGCTACTAATCTCAAAAACACAAATACTAACTATGGGCTTACTACTTAAATTAAATAAAAACAAAGTCTGAGCCCAATGAAAATATAACATAAAATAATTAAATAACAATAATCCCGAGTTTTCAAACCAAAAATGGAAACTTGGCTCTTCCACAACTTCAGTCTTGGACACCGGTCAAGGTCACCAACTGGAGCTGCTTAAGTCCAACAACTTCATCTTCAAGTTTCTTCCGGATAATGCACTGGAAATAGTCTTGCAACTTCTTGGCTCTCAATCTTGTAACTGGACCTCTCAGCTGCAACTCCAGGTTCGATTCATCAGTGCTGGACCCCGGTTCATCAGGTCCTTTCTTACGTTTGTAGACCCACTTACACCCAACCGGCTTGACGCCTTGGGGAGCTTCTACAATATCGTACACATCGTTATTATGCATGGATTAGATTTCCAAATCCATAGCATCTTGCCAAAACTGAGCATCTTCGTCTTGTATTGCCTCTTTATATGTCCATGGGTCAAAGTCATCTTCCCCAGTTATGATATCCGAAGATTCCCCATAACACAACCATCTTTCAGGTTGGATGATGACTCTCCCACTCCGACGACCACTTGAGAGTTAGTGTTAGTGTCAACACAAGGTGCAATATTTGGTGTGTAACATCTGATACAGGTGGTTCAGACGTCTTTGTGTCCCTCATTTCTTCTAAAATGACTTCACTCATGGGTTTATGATTAATCATATAATCCTCTTCCAAAAATCGCACATTAGTGCTAATGACGATCTTTTGGTCCCTAAGACTATAAAACATTCCACCTCTCGTGCCTTTAGGGTACCCCACGAAAAACCGTAGTTTAGTTCTTGATTCCAACTTGTCGGTATCCTTGTTCAGCACATGTGCTGGACACCCCAGATCCAAATATGTTCCAGACTAGGCTTATGCCCAGTCCACAATTCCCAAGGGGTCTTAGGAACCGATTTAGAAGGAACCAAATTTAGAACATACGCTGCCGTTTCTAATGCATAACCCCAAAACGAAGTAGGTAGTTCTAAATAGCTCATCATTGATCGAACCATTTCTATAAGTGTACGATTTCTTGTTCTGCCACGCCATTTTGTTGTGGCGTCCCCAGAGCAGTTAGTTGGGATGTGATCCTAACTTTCGACATGTATTCCAAAAATTCACCGTTGAGGTACTTCCCTCCTCGATCAGATTGAAGGGATTTGATAGTTCTCTCATGATGATTCTCAACTTCCGCCTTAAATTCCTTGAATTTCTCAAAGGATTCAGACTTCCATTCCATCAAATAAACATATCCAAACCTTGAGTAATCATCAATAAAAGTGATGAAGTACTCAACACCACCTCTAGCTTGAATCGACATTGGACCACACACGTCTGTGTGAATCAAATCCAACACTTTCTCTGATTTGTTTCCCTTGGACTTAAAATTTCTTTTAACCATCTTACCTTGCAAGCAAGATTCGCAAGTTGGTAATGGTTCCATTTAGAGTTCCTCCAAAGGACCATCTTTCACCAACCTTTGAATCCTCTTAAGGTGAATATGTCCAAGCCTCAGATGCCAGAGCTGTATTTGATTCACACTCGAAGAAAACTTACGTTTCTTAGAACATGATGATGTGATATTTAATGTAGTATGTGTACAGTTTATGGTATAGAGATTGTTAGACATAGTACCAGAACAGATAACATCACCATTACGATAAATAGTAATATTTCCAAAACCGAAAGAAACAGAATATCCATCCAAATACAATTTGAAAATCAAAAACCGGGGGGTACTAATAAAACATCTCTTAAAACCAAAGTTTTATTAAAAAATGGTTAAACTTACAACTCCCACTGCTGAAACTGCCACTTTCGCAGCATTCCCCATGGTGATGGTAATCTCTCCTGCACTAACCCGCCGGGTTTGATACAACCCCTGCAAGTCATAACATACATGATCAGTGGCTCCAGTATCTACAACCCAAGTGTTGATAGAACTAGCCACTAAATAAGTTTCGACAACTAGTGCACAAGATGTACCTTGACCACTGCCCGCCGTCATTTGAGGACAAGATGCCTTGTAGTCCCCTTTCTGCCTACAACGATAACACCTCCTTTTAGGCTTCTGTATGCCTCCTTGAGGTCCCTTACCTTTTTGAGCGCCACCCCCTTGATTCTAACTACCCTGCTTCTTCTTCTTTCTAAATCTGCCCTTAGGCTTAGAAGAAGTAGAGGTTGTAGTGTTGTGAACTAAGGTTCAGACTCAATCACCATCTCAGCTTGCACCAGCTCATTCATTAGTTGGGCCAACGTGTAATCCTTCGGATTCATGTTGTTGTTCATCCGAAACTGGTTGAATAAATTAGGAAGGGATTCTATGATGATATTGACCTGCGATTCTGCATCGATTTCAACACCTAGAACCTCCAGCTCATTAAGATGACCAATCATCTTAAGAACATGTTCCTTCACGGATTCCCCGTCAAGACATTTTCAGTGTCAAAATTGACTTCATAGCCTTTGACGTGCCTGACGACCGTGATGGCCGAACATCTCGTGAAGGCTTAGGATCATACCAGCTGCAATTTCGACATTCTGATGTTGATGCTGCAAAATGGTCGGTACTGAAGCCAGTATGTAACATTTTGCCATCTCATCTGCCTTTTTCCAGCTGGTATAAGCCTCACGCTGTTCAGCCGTAGCTCCTGTAGCTGGCTCAGGGGGCATTCCTCAGTAAGGACAAATTTATGTCCGTCAGCAGTAAGGACAATATCCAAGTTTCATTTCCAATCAAGATAATTGGAGCCTTTGAGTTTGTTTTCTTTGAGAATTGAAGCAAGGGGATTGAAAGACATAATGTAGCTGGAAATAAATAACATAAAGTCAATGTCATATACTTTGAAGCATTCATTATATTGTAAAACTTAAATCAATATAATACGCAATCCCCGACTCCTCAAGATTTCATATGTAAGCCACATAGGGTGGACGTTTACAAATAATCTCTATAAGTAGGTTTTTAAGCCTTTAATTTCATTATCCAATCAACCTTCACCTTATGATTGATGAAATTAACAGTCGTTCGCTCCTAGCCATGCAAATTTAATTAATTACCTTTCCGTCGGGAAATAATTAATAAATTTACATCTAAGTGTAATACCATAATTTAATATTCCGAAAAATACCATTCTATAAGAATAACCCTACCGTAGGGAGGTGATATCGATATGAAATTATTTTTCAATATTATCATATGAAGTTTAAACCAATGAAATCCATAATTAGCACCTCCGTAGGGATACGCCGGATCAGTGAGCAAATGCCAATTATTTCATTTTAAACCAATTATGGAGGCTAGAATTAATAATAATTTTTGAAAAAATATAGAATTAATTGAAATTAAAATTAATATAATACCACTTAGTCATTTTGAACCAAGGTTTTAATTCATTTTTTCAAGCATAGCATGTAACTAAAAATCACGAATAATTAAACAACATGCTATCCACAAAACATCGAAAAATTAAGCACAAGATAATTAATTAAATAAATAATTATCCAATCATCATGGCCTTGAAATTCTTCGAACGAGCTTGAAAAATCGAGACGAGACATTGAACCAAAGTTGCGGGCCAAGAGGAAGACCCATTGGGCCTAGGGTTCGGCCCGTTAGGGTTTTGAAAACCCCAACTTCCGAAAACCCCAGCCGTCGTCCTCCTCAGCACTTGCCGCCGTCTTCAGCCTTTACCACCGTCGCCGCTGCACACCCGAGCTTGGAGGGAGGCTTGCCAGACTTCTCCCACTAGACGCGCATCCAGGAAATCATCGGAAAGCAGCCGGGAAGTAATCTGCAGCTACCGCCGCCGCGTAAACGCAGCAGCAGCTGCTACTGCTTCTTTTGCTGCCTTCTCCGTCCCATGTCGACATCCAACAGCTTTACTACCTACCTGCAGCAGCTCCAACGTCGAGGACGGCGTCAAAGAGGATGCAGCAATCGATCGGTGCCGCTGCAATCCGCTAGGGTTTCAAGAAACCTTAGCTGCAGCCGCCGATCTGAAACAGCGATGAAGACGATCCCCATCAGCTGCTGCCGCTCCCACTGTTGCTGCTGCACCTCCAGAGCATCGTCACCGTCGTCGAGAAAAGCTATCGGGGCTGCTGCAACATCTAGCAAGTTGAAATCGTTATGATAGGGCCAAAACCCTAATCACCGATTTCCTTGCCATCGCAGTGCCGCCGTGAGCCGCCCGACGTCCGACGGGACATCCGCCACTTTCTCCTCCCTTACCGCAGCCATGGTCGTTGAGATCTCCTCCGATCATGGTTGCTCAATCGATTACAAGAATTGGAAAAAATTACATTGAAATTTACAAATTATGAAAAATTAATTCCTATTCTAACATGATCAACCCTCGTGTGTTTACAACGCAGCCACAAACAGACTGATTTTAATATATAATTAAAACCATAAACATTCATATTAACCATGATAATTGGATCTCTGCAAAACCAAATTAATTACATCTAATACAAATAATATGAATCTAATAATTATACTTAATTAAATCTACAGAGCTGAGTTGGCTCTGATACCAGTTGTTGGATCCGGGATCCCTCGGATGTAGATTTAATTAATTACAATAATTATTAACATATGAATTCAGATCTTGAAAGCGGAAACAGATCCAGAATCATATACCTGTTTGTATAACACAGGTGGAATTCTGAGTCGAGGTAATGATCTTCCACGTACTAGATCTCTGCGCACGAGATCTAGCTTTCGATCGTAAACCCCGAGATCTTCTGGAGTATTCCCTAGCAACGAGAAGAATTTCGAGGTGGGCGAAAATCTATCTTCTCTGCTCTACCCAGAAGTGCCGCCCCCTTCTCACAGAATGTGAAGAATGAAAATCACGTAATGTCATTCTCCACTTATCCCTTATTTATAGATAAGAAGTGGAGTGGTGGAGAAGTTAGGGCCTTCACTAATGGGCCAGGCTATGCTCTATTGGGCTACTCCAGGGATCTTGAGGAGGACATGAATTGGGTCTTCCAATATAATTAAATAATCCAAGTATTCTTTGGCCTCGAATACTCTATTTAATTATATTAATATTATAGTCTTTCCACTATAGTAAAATAATATTGCATCGCCGTCCATTCCCAAATTACTACATACCGGGCTCCTCTTTGAATTATATTATTTCCCGTGTTTAAGATATCGCATGTCCATTAATTAATTTAAGCTACTGACTGCTCTAATTAATTAATATCTTTGAAGGGATCGCTCTTTCGCAAGTGAACCGAATGTACCGCGGATCTGAATTGGATGTTGTAATTAATGCAATTAATTCACATATGAATTTAGATATACCTTCGAGCTCGGAGATGACAATCTACAGGTCTAGATTACAAGAGTGTTATCCCGTTCCTCATGCTCGAACGACCCACTCTGTCGTTGGATTCGAGATCAGATCTTGGATCATGCCTTGTACTTGAGTTGAATGAATTCAACTCTTCTTCTTCTCCAAGAGAAGACTGCCGTTGCCAACTCTCTCTCTCTAATCTCGTGATAATGATATTGATTGATTGATTAATTGATTAATTGATCACTGATTAGGTCAAATCTAATCTCTATTTATAATTACTTATAAATATACCCAAGAGAGATTGCGTGTGTGTGCTTTAATTAAATAATAATTATCACACATTGGGCTTAAGTACAAGCCTTGGCCCAAATTGGCCAACTTAAGAATAATAGGCGCCCTTCCACCTAGGGTTTCTCCTAAGTGGCACCCCTTGTGGGCTTATGGACCCACAAGCTTATTCTCTTGGTCCAAACCAGCTATTGGGCTCAATATTTAACTTCTGATCCATCCTGAGGTGTTTGGGCCACTCCATGGACCTAGATACCAGACAGAGTTAGGCCTTACCTAATTAGATAATTTCTATACACTCCCCTAGAGCATTTATCATAATTAGAGCTATAACTGACTCCACTATAGATTTACAACTGAATCACCGCTCTGTCCCGATTACGTAGATCGGGTTGGTATTTTGCTTAGTGCGATCCCCTTGTTTAAGAATCTCGATATCCGTTAATTAATTGGAACTCATCTGACTGTTCATAATTAATTAACATCTTATATATCCTTAGGTAGTACCCGGTCAACCTTATTATTATACCTTGATGTTAATCAAGCTTACAAGACTTGGTATAATAAACATTGTGAACTCCCTAAGGGGATATCTCAAATTAGACGGACACGGTGTCTCGATACAACTAACTAGACATCATACGTGCCTCCATGTTACCCAAGATATAAGGAATTAAGAAACCTTATAAGGCCCGTACCGAATAAGTCAAAGCAACAGTGAAGAACTCGTATATGCCTAATAGCTTATCGGGATTAAGATCAAGTTACTAAGATCTGAGATATTTTAGTTCTTCACCTCATTATAAGGGTCAGTCTAGAAGAACATTATCTCTCTGCGATCATATCAATACGTTCCACGGTATCAGCATAACTAGTGATTGAGACCCATCACTATTGTTAATGCTACAGTCTAAACCAATAACCTTGCCCAAGTTATCTTGACTGTGATAGTCATTTATATCTCATGAGTCACCGAAATACGTGATCCCCTCCAGACGCAGCTGACACGTTAACTAAAACATGAGATAATGGACTTATTCAATCTCAACTATATGATGTCAGACAGGTGATTGTAAACAGTGGAATAATCTTTGCATACACTAAAACACTGGTTTTGCTTTAGGTATACAAATCCCAACAATCTTCCACTTATACTAAAGTAAAACCTTTTAGTATACAATGTGTCTACAGGGAAATACTCTATGACTATCCATTACTTGTCCACTGTTTAAAACAGCTTCTAGACATACTTCTCCCACTTATACTCAAAGATTTTACTGTGGGAGGCTCACTAAGACAATGTCAGCCATGTGCTCAAGAAGCTCTTGACATGTTACACTTAGTGAAGGATCTTGTCATATTATGTTCCTCAAGTACTTCTCTCTTAAAACCTCGTAATCGCCCCTTGAGTGATTGTTAATCACGCGGGTACTAGCAACCATGTGCTAACTGGTTATGTAATATTTACGGGTTATAATATATTTACCAATGCACTTGAGTATTTTAATTATGGCAAACGATATTACTACCAGTTCATATAGCAAAGTCTTAAACCAAATAGCTCTGTTAGTAGCTTTTATCGACTGCCACAGATTTAGCTTGTCATGATGAGCTCTCAGAATACATTACTATTCAAGACTTATCAAGAAATGGTTCTACTTTCTATAATGAATACATAGTTTCAAGGTCGATTTCCTCCAACTCATCCTGCCTGATTATCTGTGTCAACAAACTTTTTTTAAAAGAATGTTCTGACTCTTTATCTTGCTTACCACCCTTCCATCTAAACAAGACGAAATTGTAACGTTCATTTAACACTTTGCATAGAACCCAAGTGCTATTTGTGTTTGTCTTTAATGAACTTATCATCATCTTGAACCACTGCTTAACGACTTAAGCTTTCAAGTTGATGTGCATATCACTATTCTACACATTGCTTCTCATGTAGTTTCCTTTAAATGTCCTTACCAAGGCAAGGTAACCGGATTGGAATTCGGTAGACGGACATTTACTTGAAATGATTAGAAATCTAAATGCGTGGAAGTTAGAATACAAATGAAATTTCTCGACAAAGTCTTGAAATTTTAGCCCTAAAAGCCCTTTGCTTTCCATTTTATTCTTATTTTACTTGTATATCCTAACACCATTCATGGCCTTTACTCCAATGGCAGGATCATACAAAACATACTTCTATGAACTTTCAACTTTCAGATGGAAATAGTGATTTGCAACGATTTCTTCCAAACGTCTCTTATTTTTGTCAAAGTGGATGTTTCTTTTCTTGCTCATTTTCTTAAGAATCCAAGATTCTCTACGAACATGAAACAATGTGAGGCTTACTCATGGCACTCCCACTAAGACGAGGATTTGTAAAGATGAATGTGCAACTTACTGCGATAAACTATCTAGCACTCTTTGGCTATGTTTTGTGAATTGTCCAACTTTCTTGAATCTAATTCAAGAATAAACTGTCTGCTACTTCATTGTTGTTCTCTAGTTTTCTTCCAAATTAGTCACATTGCCTCATGCAATGATCGTCCATTCTTTTGGAACTATACAACATTAATTGCTTTTCTTTCCTTGAAATATACTTCTTGAACTTCCAAATTTATCGACCTAGGTTATTGTGCACCTTTATCCAAGATATGTGCATTCTTTCCTTATTTCTGAATTGCTAACAGAAGACTGGGTTGTTGGGCCCTCTCAGTGTCGATTCTTAAGGCCTAAATGGTCATAAATAATGTTCTAAGTAAGATTTCATAAAAGATGGGCAAAACAGTGGCAAACAAAGAAGAAAGATAGACATTCATCTAACAATTAGAGATTAAGTTATAAATAATTATTTCAACACGAATGATTAGCGAATCAACAAACTAGTGTCGGAGCAAACCGCCCCAACATAATGTTAATAAAACCATTCGATAAAATATTTCAAAACGAACATAAAGTACTTGCCAAACCGGCAAAACTAATGTAAATGAACCAATCGAAACAAAAGTACCACCGAAACTCGGCAAACCAATGTAAGTGAAATAATGTATCTGAAGGAACCGATCAGCGAAGAACGATTCATGCGCCCAAGGATTCATTTTCGATTATGATTAATTCGATTCAATCCTATCATGCTCCTATGAATTAAATATAATCATAGGGTGTTTAATCGATATACCTCTTGGTTTTCGTGTGAGAGCTCGCTTGAAGATCTTCTGATCTGTTTCCCTGCTCGAATGTGATGTTGGATGGACAACACGCTACGAATTCAGCCACGGAAGAAATAGCACACGTCGTCCCTCAGCTGTACCACTGCCGCCGCCGTGTTCTCTCTCTCTATCACTTAAACCTAGCCTCTCTTGATTATGAGATCAATATCTTATTTATCTAGAGGCATTAAGTGAATATATATAAGAGGAGAATGGGCTTAAGTTGCAGTCTTGGCCCACAGACCAAGACATGGCCGCCCATCATCATCTTAGGCGTCCCTCACTGGGCTTTGATGATGATCAGACCTTTCTTCCTTAACTGTGGCCTATTGAGCTTATTGGGTCAGACCAGGGATCTACTAGCTGATAAAACTGGGCCTCCCAATGTTCTGAATTCTCTATATTCAGCCCAGAATAAAATTCAAATCATAAGTATTAAAACATTCCACTAGAGTAATAATACTGAACTACCTGTTTTATCCCTGTTGCGCTCAGGGATAGTATTAGACTTAAATCACCCCCGTAATTAAGATATCTTACATCCGTTAATTAATCTAAAGCTTCTGACTGCTTTTGTTAATTAACATCTTATTAATTCCTGAGTAGTACCATTCATTCCTTATTCATCATACTGGAACTTAATCCACCTGCAGGGTTTAGTATGATAATCCTTAATGAATTCCTCAGGGGATGTAATCAACCTGTTTTACCAGGATAAGGTGCTCTATTGTAGTTGCACTAAGGATCATACTAGTTATAGTTGTTACCCAAGATACGGGTCATTTTGGATTGCAATGATTGAACCCTCAGCCATGGTAAATCAAAATAACAGACTACAACTATACACCCTTAGTCACTCAATTAGAGTTAAGGTGTTACGTTAAATAACATTTAAGTCCCCGAGGTCTTGATTCTTCTACTTAGGTCAGAATAGAAGAATTCACCTCACCGTGATCCTATCAATACGATCAACGTACTAGCATAAACAAGTAACCAAGACAAGCTACTTATCTATTTATGCTACAGTCTATACCGATAGTTTTATCCAAAACTATCTCAACTGTGATAACTGTTTATATCTTAAGAGACACTGGCTACTACGGTCTTCCGTGATCTACTACACACCATATAGCCTATAACTTTGAGATAATGGATAGATGTAATGCTTAACAATCAATTCATACATAATTAGATAGGAAATTGTTAGTGAAATATGGAACCACATGTATACAAGCTAAAAGGACTGCTTTCTAGTATACAAATCCATCAGTGTCATAACTCCCACTCTCAAAAAATGATAAGATGAATGATAAATAAAGGTAGATGATCCTTAATCCTCGACAAACGTGCACCCGCACCGTGCTTGTCGACCTTTGAAGATCTCGGACTGTCTTACTCACTCCTTTGGGGCCGGGCTTACAAAGGAAATTTGTAACAAATATAATCAGTCTCACTAGTTAATAACTATCCTCAAAGGACTAAACCAGTTACTATTTATGTTTAACTATGTTACAAAATGTAAAACATACCTTTCTCTCTCTCAGAATCTTGCAACTTAAGTTGTGACTTGCTCTCGTTGACCTCGGTTTCTTTAGTTAATTTGCTTTGCTCTGCCCTAGCTTTCTTAATCATGTCGAATCTTATCTTTTCGACTTTGATTAACTTTATGAAGAGTGTGTTAAGATCGACATAATCTTTGTCCTTTCCAACACCTTTCATAAGGGCAAGGAACCAATCAGGCAGAGAAACAAGCACGATATCGCATTTGAACTATTCTGTAAAAAAACCACCATAGCTATCGTGCTTCGCAAAGAGGTCTCCAAACTCTATGACATAACTTTCCATGGAATCACCGGTTTCCAATTTCTTGGCACCAATTTCCGTAAAAGTCATGAAACGAAGCATACAAGCTTTGGATTCTTCCGAAACATTCGGTAAAGATGCCGTTCAGAGAAGATGGTCCCGTAGAGAAGGTGAGATCATATCTGAAAAAATATAAACAAGTTGACAATTAAGAACTTGGTGAGAATGAATAACTTTATGTTAACAATGTTACAACCCCTTGATAAAAGTAACATTGACTAACAAACAAGTTGCCCGATCATTTCGCATGCAGGCCACTTTAATGCGGATGTCTACTTGCAAAATTCTCAACCAAGACACGACGGTCACTTTATTTCTTATCCTATCACACGGACCTTTATGACACAAAGAAATAATAACTCGCTTTTAAAACTGGACCCTACTATTTCGAGTAGTGACCTCCTTCACGAGGATACATCGATTAGTAGCTAAGCTTGACCATATTATTCGTCTAGTACTGAGTTTGTTAAGCGAATTAATGTAGTTACACGAACGGCACCGCTTGCAAAACGTCCTCATAGACTATCCCACTTAATAATTCCACTAAGGTCTTGAGCGTCGGTTGTAGGAGCAAGCCACGTTCGTGTGGACATTTGCCACACAACTCCCACTCACCTAAGAATTATTAAGCTATTGGGAAGATTTTCTGACTACGTAAGCCACGCAAGCCACGTTCTTGTGGACGTTTACATGCCCCTATCTTTTAACTACGTCTAAAACCAAATATGGAGGTCCTAATTAATTTTAAATTAATCGTTTTCTACTTAGACAATTCATATTTCAAAGGGTTTGTTGCGATTTTAAAGCATGTTGACATATAGTCATATCGCATGATTTCTAAACGCAAATAATAAAACATGCTCGCCTTAAAATCGTAGAGACTGCATGCTATGACCCCTATGCATGTTAATTACTATTACGCAATAATAAAAGAAAGTATAACATGCAATTCATGCTTTTAATTATCGTTGCGTAAAATTAAACATCCATAGTATGTTTCATTAAAATTAAACGTAAAAAATAAATAGGCTACTAACCATGAGGTAAAATCCTATCTATTACATTTAATAATAAATCCGGAACACACTCCGGTCAACTTTCTAAATATGGAAAGGTCCATCTTCAGTCTTGAAGTCCTCCTTCCAAATCTGTCTTAGCTCGATTTAGCTAGGATTAGAAAACCCTAGTTTCCCAAACGGGATGTTAAGCGAATTTGGAACGAACTAAGGTTCGGAAACCCTAGCCGTCTACGATTTAGGCCAAGACCTCGGACGGCCTGAGCCGTCGTCAACGTCGAGTACTGCAGCCCCGTGGCTGCCGTCTCGATCACACGAGTTCATTCACGCGCCACCGCCGTGCCGCGTGTGGATCACACGTGCCATCGTGGTGCGCGCCTGAACCTCGTCTCCTCAGCCCCGACGACGAGCAACTGGGCTCATCGAACCTGCTGCATCCCTCACAGCATGGCTCGAGCCCTAGCTCGGTCATAGGCTGTGCCAATTGTCGTCGCCGCCGTTGATCCTCACGCTGCAGCCGTGAAGTGCCGTCAAGCCCGCAGCAGTGGCTCGGTCGCCGCCACCACCTCCCACTGGGCTCGATGCACCTGCCCAGCACCATGGCTCGGTGCTGAGCTTGAGCTGGAGCAGCAGCAGCCGCCGGACGTGCTGGACGACGCACGCACAGCGGTGAAACCCTAGGTTTCACCCGCGCCGCCGTCTACCGCCGCTGCAGCCGCTACCACCGGTCACCACAGCCACCGCCATGGCCGTCGACCTCGCCCAGCACCTGGGTTCGGTGCTGGGCCCCACGCAAGGGCCTGGTTCAGGCTGCACAGCGCGCGCACGAACCGAAACCCTAGGGTTTTGGCTGCTGCGTTACAGCCGCGAACCGCCGCCGTCTGCCGCCGTACAGCGCCGCCCTTCCCTCATTCGATGGCGCCTGAACCAAAGGGTTAACCCTTGGGTTCGGCCATCGTGACAAACGAGGAGGGGTACCCCGATTTGCAGCTAAAACGGCTGCTGTCCGTTGCAGGTGTGCGCACGCGCCGCCGCGCGTGTTGCCGCCATACTTCATTTCGTTCTTCATTCTTCGTGATTTCTCGAACTCCACCATACAATTACAATGGAAAATAATCAAAAAATATAAGAGAAATCCATCGAAAAATAGATCTAAACTAATTGGTACCTTATTTCTCACCGATTCAAAAAACGATATGAATAAAACCGAAATAAAATCAACGCAAATTATCCCGGACAGCAGCATGCAGAAATTATGGCATAAATCGACTTATATGTATGAACATGTAATTCTCAAAATTACAACAGAGCCAATTCTCAGAACCTTGGTAGAATACCAACTGAAGGGATCGCTCTTTCGCAAGCGAACCGAATTTGCCGCGGATCTGAATTGGATATTGTAATTAAGGCAATTAATTCACATATGAATTTAGATATACCTTCAAGCTCGGAGATGACAATCTACAAGTCTAGATTACAGATCCGCCCTCACTTTAGGGGTGAGGGAGATGCAATGATAATCGATGTGTATAATCGAGTCGAATCCATAGGGAACGCAATGGCGAATGAGTTTCAACTAGTAATCTAGCTGCTAAACCTACTATCCAAGCTACAAAATATCATGTTTTTATGTTTTCTTAATTCTATCAAGCAATGTAATTGAAAAGTAACAAACTAGATAACAACTAATAGCAAGAGTTAACAAACAATAGTAGAAAGCTTAGTTCCAAATATAATCCGACAATCACAAGAGGCCTAGGTTTTAGGATTTGCTAGGATTAACCATTTTAATCTAATTCATATGGGAGTTTTATATATTGTATACACTAATTCTTTCTCAGAGCAATCAATGTAAGTAGATTAACCTATAACATCTATCTCTGACTAGGACTCAAGATGCATGGATTAACTCCAAATGGCTCAATTAATATCTAGAAACTCCTATTAGCAAGAATTACTAATATGTTGTGATTTGATGCTAAGTGCTATGAATTAAAGCCTACTAAGCATTTAACCAAACACCTTGTATGCAATCAATAATGGCCAATCAATCATGCAATAAAATCAAGTCCCAAACCACAAGACATATAAATTAGAAGGTAAATCCCACAACAAAATCCAAAAACCTAGTGATCTAGATCATATCTTCATATATTGGAACCAAAAGAAAATTTAGCTAGACAATAATTGAAGGAATTAAACCATAAAAGTAAATGAAATCATGCTTAAAAGATAGAGAATTTAATAAGGAAGAAGAAAATGGTCTTGAATCTTGAATCCACAAAGTAAAGCTCCAACAATATTTAATTTACTAAAAAGGAAAGAGGGAAATATTTCTAGGATTCTAAAATATTAAAGTATGCAAAAGATCCCCCAATAAGGTTGAATTTAGGGGTTAAATACATAGAAAATCGAGTTTGGGTCGAGTTGGGACGAATCGGGGTGAATCGGGACGAACCGGGGCGAGTTTGGACGAAGTGGGGCGGCAAACCGGTGGTCTGGGAGGTCGCCGGCGGTCTGGCAGGTTGCACGCCCAGACCGCCGTCCTCTCTGTCCTCCACGGCGGCCTGGCAGGTCGCCGGCGGTCTGACAGGTCACCGGCCAGGTCGCCGTCAGTATTTCTCCTTGCGCAACTTCGCCGTTTTCGCTCGTTCTCTCTCGTCCGAACTCCGATTCTCGATCCGCTATTTGCTATGGAATCCTAACGAACCCCTCTTCGATATGAAATGATCAAATTGGCCAAATGAGTTCTCCATTATTCCTGCAAAAAGCATAAAGAGACTCGAGAGAACAAGGAATTGATATAATT
>CM038115.1:28652838-28728736 GCA_001642375.2 Mentha longifolia
AAATCAAACTAGTGAAATCCTAACTATATAACTTGAAATTCCACATTTAAAAACACAAGTTTCACTCTAATTGAGCTCGATTCTCCCTCGTTTCTGGCCATCGATCCTTAGCCACATGAATGTTCTTTCCAATTTTTACAAAAATTGATTAAAAACCGAGAGAAATGAGAAAAACACAAAGTATGCTATAAGTTTAAAAACCCTAGCATTTCTAACATTTAAGCACCTAAATCGAGACTCAAACACATGCAAAGCACACTCAACATGCACATAAAATACGTGTTAATCACTCCCCCAAACTTAAGCCATTGTTCATCCCGAACAATGAAACGAACAATCAAAACACTTTACACGTATGAAGTGTGCATTTTGAGTTCCTCAATGCCTCATATCACCTCAAAAATCATTTTTGTCAAGGAAATTCTCAAGTCAAGCCAAGCTTTCATAAAATCATTCACTATTCTAACTTAGAGTTCAATCACTCTAAATCTCACACGGAACATGTGTATCACTCGATCCCTCAATATATAGAGAAGGTAAGTACTTATCAAAATCATGCAATACACATCTTAAACCATAAGCTTGCCTATCAACTCAAGTTTCTAATACTACAATGCATGCACAAATTAGGATCAAAAAAGGTCTTTCTTAAGCTTGTAATGTAGGGACATTGGTTAAGGTAGTGAATTGTAAGCTAAGTGACTTAAATCTTCATCTAAGCTCCTTCACCTCTTTTCTTCTAAGTATGAATTTCTTCATATTCCACCTTATCCAATCTTTTTTTATCAAATGAACCCAAGCTTCTACCAAACATTTAAAGAAACACTCATTTCTGCTCTTATTCTTCTCTTTTTCTTGTAAGAACTTTGTTCTTACTACTCTCTTTTTTTTCTTTTTTTTTTCATAAGAACTTTGTTCTTATTCTTTTTTTTTTCTAACTTTGAGCTTATAGGAGTGTTCTTTCAACTCAAAACCAATCTGAAGACCCTTCACCATCACCTACCATTTTTCATGAATTTTCAACTTTACCAAGGTTCCATTAACCATCCTTCACCCCCTATCATCCAGTTCAAGAAGAAAAGGCTTTATTCAAGGCTCAAAATGGGATGACAATGGTAATGAAAGATAGGTTAGTGTTTAGGAAAAATGGGCTATGCAATGATGGCCTAAGATCATCTCCTAATTATACACACAAGTAGTATTATTTCTAACAAGAGTATCAAGGCAAGTTCTAATAAAGAGAATGCAATGCAAGATCAAGCCCTCAAGAAAGGGTATCAACTATGTAAGATGCATAGTTTAAGGCTCAAAATCCTCTCAAGCTTTTTGTCTAGAGCCTAAGTGCCTAAGATCAATCCTTCCAAGATATTCAAGTGAAATAATCTTAATCATGTTTGACTTAAACTTGAGAAATTTCAAAAATGTCACCATTTTAGCATCAATCATCGGCATCTCACCCAAAAGCACTTGAGAGATTAAACACATTCTTTCACATTCACACATGCAAACATTCATTCATTATTCAATTTAAAAACTTTTCAATTTTCCCAAAATTTCGCACTCAAGCTCTAATCAATCAACAAAATCATCCTCACCAATGATTCTTCATGTAAGATCCAATAAAACTTCCAACAACAAAACAAACAACCAAAGAAGGAATTTTCATCAATTAAGCTCATCGACCCAAACTCATCACCAAACCAAAATAAGCAAAAATTATCCATTTAACTCCAATCAACCACAATCATCAAGCAAGCCTAAGCATATAATCAATGAAATCATAATGATACCACATCAAATAGAAACTTGAAAAACCAAGAGTAAAGTAATTTAAATTCTTTATCCTACCCCCCTCCCCCAAACTTATTTTAGAAAATAAATTCTAAAATGAGTTTGGAGGGAAGAATAATAAGAAATTTAAATTACACTCACAAAGGTCCAAAACTATGTTGAAGGTGGTTTTGAAAGCCATTCAATCCTTTGCTTGCTTGATTGGTTTGATTCTCTTCCTTCACTCATTCCCATCATGATTCGACCTCATGCATTGACATTGAAACACATGGAACTTGTGAAGTAGAAATGAACTTAAAAATAGGAAGTATTAGCATAGAGATAAGTAACAAGTAGAAGGAATGATTAAATCAAAAATAAGAAACAAAAACCAAAATCAAACTAAAGAAACTAACTAAAATGAAAAAGAAAAGGATAGTTGTTGGGGTGCCTCCCAACGAGCGCTTAGTTTAACATCGTTAGCTCGACGATACCTCAATCTCCATTCAAGTAACTTGAAATGACGTCCATCCTTTATCAACCATTAGCTTCTTGTCCATCTTTACATTACTCCCTTCACTTGTCTCCTCACAATCCTTCAAATCATTCAACATGTAGAATGACTCCTTGTCTCCATTGACTCGAAGGATAAGACTTCCTCCAAAAACATCCACTAGGGCTCGACTTGTAGCCAAGAAAGGTCGTCCAAGTATCATTGGGACATCATGATCTTCCGGCATGTCAATTACGATGAAATCCACCGGGAATATGAATTTTCCAACTTTGATAAGCACGTCCTCAACAATCCCTTTGGGGTATGAATTTGAGCAATCCGCCATTTGGAGCACGAGTGATGAAGACTTAAGATTTCCAATGTTCAAGCGATTGAAGATGGAAAGAGGCATCAAATTGACTCCCGAACCTAAGTGACACAAGACTTTCTTAAACCATTTGCCTCCAATCTCACAAGGTAGGGTAAACTTTCCCGGATCCAATTCCTTGTTCGGGATCTTCTTTTTCAAACCAGCACTACTCTCCTCCGTAAGCACAATGGTTTTCAAATCATCCCATTTCACCTTCTTATGAAGCACAACCTCCAAAAATTTCTCATGATCCGGGATATTACTCAACAAACCAACTAAGGGAGCATTTATATCCAACTTCTTGAATACATCTAGCAAATCACTCTTCTTCTCATGTAAATTTTCCTCAATAGGCTTATGGGAAGATGTTAGATTATCCAAGCCATTCAACTCAACATGCTCTTGAAAAAATGTAGGAGTTAGAGTAGAAGGGATACCTCTTGGATTTGTCTTATGAGCACTCTCCTTCTCTATAGGTTCTTGAACACCTAGTTTACTCCTCAACTTTGAAGCTTCATAAGCATTCTTCCTTCTTTGAAAATCTTTGAGCGTATCAAGACGCTCATCAAAGGGAATTGCCTTAGAAATCCTCATTCTTGAATAGTAATCATGAATGTCCCATTTTGTCCAACCTTCTATAGATGGAATAATTGGACAAAGATCTATGATTCTTGGATCCTTCTCATCAAGCATCACTACCTCCGAAGATGGAAGCTTATATGATTGTCTTGGCTCCACAAGATTGCTCTTAGCAAGATTTGGAGATTTCCCACAAGGTAATGTGAAGAGGTCAAAGAAGCTTCACTCACCACATGAATGGTGATGCATTGTTGCTTCAATTTTTCTTGAGTCTTGCTAGAAGCTTCTCCGGCCTTTTGTATAGCATTTACTTGATTGGCTGATTGGCTATTTGCTTTACTTGACCTTCAAGCGCCATTACTTGCTTGGCAAGAGTTGTCACCGAATTAGCAATGGTTGACACCGAATTCTCTAATGCATTCATCTTTTGGCCGGTTTGAGCTATGAAATTTTGTTGTTGAGTGACCATTTGACCTTGATTGCTCACCAATTGTTGCATCAATTGCTCTAAAGAAGGAGATGTCTTCTTAGACTCTTCTATCACCCCTTGAGAGACGGAGAATCCGGAATGTGGAATTTGAGCATTTTTGGATTTCCATAGGAAAGATTGAGTTGATTCCTATTGTTAGGATAGTAAGACGAGTCACCCCCTTGATTTCCATAAGAATGGCCTCCTTGGAAATTTCCTGGTACCCTTGCCTATTATAATTCCCATAGGCTCTTTGATCCACAAAACTCACTTATTCCCTTCCATTGAACTCCCAATTCTCTTGAGATTGAACCCTTTGAATTTGAGCTTTTCTTTCATCTTCATACTTTCTCTTCATAATAGCAAGCTCTAATGCTAATACCTCATACCTCTCATCCTCAATTGAAGCAACCTTTCTAGAAGGGGCCCTCTCCATTGGCCATTGATAGCTATTAGCCGTCATCTCTTCAATGATTCTCAAAGCTTCCTTTGCATTTCGGTTGAGAAGGCACCCACCGGAAGTAGCATCTACAATGCTTCGTGTATGAGGTGTAGCCCACTATAAAAGTTGGTCATTTGTTGACCCTCATTGAAGCCATCTTGAGGACACTTCCTTAGAAGCTCCCTATATCGCTCTCATGCTTCACACAAGGTTTCGTCACCTTGTTGAGAAAAATGTGAGATGTCGGAGATGAGTCTTTGAGCTTTAGAGGGTGGAAAGTACTTGGTGAGGAAGGCCTTGCACAAATCATCCCAAGTATGAATGTTGGACTTGTTCAATCCTTTGTACCAATCTTTAGCCCGATCCTTTAGAGAAAATCTAAACATTCGCATGCGAATAGCATCATTTGAGACTCCATTTAGCTTAATGGTGTCACAAATATCAAGAAACGTGCTAAGATGGGCGTTCGGATCCTCCATAGGACTTCCACCAAATTGATCGTCTTTAACCATTTGAATAAGTCCGGATTTAAGCTCAAAATTATTAGCATTGATCGTCCCCCATTCTCCTCCTTGAAATTGTTCCGTTGGAGATTGGAACATAAGATTGAGAGAAGGTGGTTGAGCCTCATTTGCCCTCCTTTCTTGCTCATCCTTCCATGCTCTAAACTCCTCCATTTCTTTCATAAGAGCCTCCATACCTATATAATAAAAATAAAAAGAACAAATGCTTGAATTAGTAACTCAATAACCAAATCGAATATTGAAACTCAAACTAAGCATTCCCCGGCAACGGCGCCAAAAATTGATCCGCCCTCACTTTAGGGGTGAGGGAGATGCAATGATAATCGATGTGTACAATCGAGTCGAATCCATAGGGAATGCAATGGCGAATGAGTTTCAACTAGTAATCTAGCTACTAAACCTACTATCCAAGCTACAAGATATCATGTTTTTGTGTTTTCTTAATTCTATCAAGCAATGTAATTGAAAAGTAACAAACTAGATAACAACTAATAGCAAGAGTTAACAAACAATAGTAGAAAGTTTGGTTCCAAATATAATCCGACAATCACAAGAGGCTAGGTTTTAGGATTTGTTAGGATTAACCATTTTAATCTAATTCATATGGGAGTTTTATATATTGTATACACTAATTCTTTTCTCAAAGCAATCAATGTAAGTAGATTAACCTATAACATCTATCTCCGACTAGGACTCAAGATGCATGGATTAACTCCAAATGGCTCAATTAATATCTAGAAACTCCTATTAGCAAGAATTACTAATATGTTGTGATTTGATGCTAAGTGCTATGAATTAAAGCCTACTAAGCATTTAACCAAACACCTTGTATGCAATCAATAATGGCCAATCAATCATGCAATAAAATCAAGTCCTAAACCACAAGATATATAAATTAGAAGGTAAATCCCACAACAAAATCCAAAAACCCAGTGATCTAGATCATATCTTCATATATTGGAACCAAAAGGAAATTTAGCTAGACATAATTGAAGGAATTAAACCATAAAAAGTAAATAAATTCATGCTTAAAAGATAGAGAATTTAATAAGGAAGAAGAAAATGGTCTTGAATCTTGAATCCACAAAGTAAAGCTCCAACAATCTTTAATTTACTAAAAAGGAAAGAGGGAAATATTTCTAGGGTTCTAAAATATTAAGTATGCAAAAGATCCCCCAATGAGATTAAATTTAGAGGACGAATCCGGGTGAACCGGGACGAGTTTGGGCGAAGTGGGGCGGCCAGCCGGCGGCTTGGCAGGTCGCCGGCGGCCTGGCAGGTCGCCGGCCAGGTCGCCGTCAGCATTTCTCGCGCAACTTCGCCGTTTTCGCTCGTTCTCTCTCGTCCGAACTCCGATTCTCGATCCGCTTATTGCTATGGACTCCTAAAAAACCCCTCTTCGATATGAAATGATCAAATTGGCCAAATGAGTTATCTATTATTCCTGCAAAAAGCATAAAGAGACTCAAGAGAACAAGGAAAACATAAATGAAATCAAACTAGTAACCTAACTATATAACTTGAAATTCCACATTTAAAAACACAAGTTTCACTCTAATTCAGCTCGATTCCCCCTTGTTTCCGGCCTTCAATCCTTAGCCACATGAATGTTCTTTCCAATTTTTACAAAAATGGATCAAAAACCGAGAGAAATTGAGAAAAACACAAAGTATGCTATAAATTTAAAAACCCTAGCATTTCTAACATTTAAGCACCTAAATCGAGACTCAAACACATGCAAAGCACACTCGACATGCACATAAAATATGTGTTAATCAATTACTAGAGTGTTATCCCGTTCCTCGTGCTCGAACAACAGAGTAGGCGTTGGATTCGAGATCGGATCTTGGATCACGCCTTGTACTTGAGAATGAATTCAACTCTTCTTCTTCTCCAAGAGAAGACCGCCGTCGCCAACTCTCTCTCTCTCTAATCTCGTGATAATGATATCGATTGATTGATTAATTGATTAATTGATCACTGATTAGGTTAAACCTAATCTCCATTTATAATTACTTATAAATATACCCGAGAGAGATTACGTGTGTGTGCTTTAATTAAATAATAATTATCACACATTGGGCTTAAGTACAAGCCTTGGCCCAAATTGGCCAACTAAAGAATAATAGGCGCCATCCACCTAGGGTTTCTCCTAAGTGGCGCCCCCTGTGGGCTTATGGGCCCGCAAGCTTATTCTCTTGGTCCAAACCAACAATTGGGCTCAATATTTAACTTCTGATCCATTCTGAGGTGTTTGGGCCAGTCCAGGGACCTAGATACCAAACAGCGTTAGGCCTTACCTAATTAGATAATTTCTATGTTCTCCCCTAGAGCATTTATCATAATTAGAGCTATAACTGACTCCACTATAGAGTTACAACTGAATCACCACTCTGTCCCGATTACGTAGATCGGGGTTGGTATTTTTCTTAGTGCGATCCCCGTGTTTAAGAATCCTGATATCCGTTAATTAATTAGAACTCATCTGATTGTTCATAATTAATTAACATCTTATATATCCTTAGGTAGTACCCGTTCAACCTTATTATTATACCTTGATGTTAATCAAGCTTACAAGACTTGGTATAATAAACATTGTGAACTCCCTAAGGGGATATCTCAAATTAGACGGACACGGTGTCTCGATACAACTAACTAGACATCATACGTGCCTCCATGTTACCCAAGATATAAGGAATTAAGAAACCTTATAAGGGCCGTACCGAATAAGTCAAAGTAATAGTGAAGAACTCGTATATGCCTAATAACTTATCGGGATTAAGATCAAGCTACTAAGATCTGAGATCTTTTAGTTCTTCACCTCATTATCAGGGTCAGTCTAGAAGAACATTATCTCTCTACGATCCTATCAATACGTTCCACAGTATCAGCATAACTAGTGATTGAGACCCACCGCTACTGTTAATGTTGCAATCTAAACCAATAACATTGCCCAAGTTATCTCGACTGTGATAATCATTTATATCTTATGAGTCACCGAAATACGTGATCCCCTCCAGACGCAGCTGGCACGTTAACTAAAACATGAGATAATGGACTTATTCAATCTCGACTATATGATGTCAGACAGGTGATTGTAAACAGTGGAATAATCTTTGCATACACTAAAACACTGGTTTTGCTTTAGGTATACAAATCCCAACAATCTTATACTGAGAGTAGTACCCGTTCGACCTCATTATTATATCGGAACTTAATCTATATGCAGGGTGTGATATAATTATCCTTAGAACGCCTCAAGGGGACATCATCAACTCGGCGCACCGAGACACGATTTCTAGCTATAATATTAATTATCATATTTATAATATTATTACCCAAGATACGGAGATTCTTTGAGTTGCGATAACTCTCACTCATGGTAAATCAAAGCAATAACTATTATAAATACATAATTGAATATTATGACAACTAGAATTAAGAAATAATAATCGTCCGAGATGTGATCCTTAATAAGTCAGTATAAAAGGATTTATCTCACCTCGATCATGTTCAGTGCAACTCTGATCGTATGCACTAGTATAAGCTAATAGCCAAGACCAACTATTATCCAGCATTATACTACAGCCTTAACAAGTAATTTGTCCAAGATCACTTTCGGTTGCGAACACCATTTAACTATATAAGAAACTGATAATATGGTCTTCCGTGCGACCACCCACACCATATTATCTATAATATATAGTACCGGACATTTATTTGCATAACTATAACACGAATTAATATGCAAAACATATGACAAAATATTTATTTCCAAAACCGGAAGAAATTGTTAATAATGCAAGCATAAAGTATGTTTTTCAGTTATCAACCCCAACAGGTTCAACCACTCCAAATTTTTTTTTTTCTTTAAATATTTCTATAACATCTTAAATCTTTCTTTGTTGATTAAAAACTTTAAAAACTTTATCCTTGAATGAAAAAAAATACTTTTTAGAGGAATATCGCATAGATAATTCAACTTCTCATTTTTAATTACGAAAAAGAATTTAGGCATTACATAAAAAGAATCAATCTTAAATTTGAAACATTACAAATTAATATAATTTTCGAATTATATCATACTTCTTATTTAAATCATAACAAATATTAATAATATGGAATAACCAAAATAAATCCCTAAATATTATTTGAAGCACATAAATTGTATTATTGAAAACACATTACAAAGTAAAAAAAATGGAAAAAAAATTGTGGTGTAGGCAACCGGCCATTCCGGCTGCCGGAAAAGGCCAACCGGTGTTTTCCGATGACGTCATCGGTTGGCCTTTTCCGGCGGCCGGAATGGCCGGTTGCCTACACCAAAATTTTTATAATATCTTATATTTCAAAACTTACAAATTAATACATTTTATAAATTATCATACTTCCAATAACAAATATTAATAATATGAAATAAACAAAAAAAATCCCTAAATAATATTTGAAGCACATAAATTGTATTATTGAAAAACATTAAAAAGTAAGAAAAAAAAAGGAGAAAAAATTTGGTGTAGGCAATCAGCCATACCGGCCGCTGGAAAAGCCAACCGGTGATTTCCGATGACATCATTGGTAGGCCTTTCCGACGGCCGGAATGGCCGGTTGCCTACACCAAATTTTTCTCCTTTTTTAACGTACCAATATTCTTCGAGGTATTATTTCGATCGAGATCCCCATTTCATTTTCCGGCAAGACTTTGTGTTCCTCATTACCGTCGATTATGTATTCTCTCGACATCACTCCGGCGAAGTTGGGTTTTTTTTCACTTTGTTGCCGCAAGTGGAGAAGCAATGAGGGAAAGAAGAGGGAGTGGACGTCGGCGGCGTGCGTGTTGTGAGGTGAGGTGTGGTGTAGGGGACGCCGGGTTCCCTTGTGTGAGTTGAGTGAGTTGTGGGTTTGTAGTATTTGGGTTTTCTCTTCTCCTCCTCCTCCTTTTATCTTTTTTGTTTTTTTGTTGTTTTCTATTTTTTTTATTTTCTATTAATTGTAAAGAATCCGATATTGTTTTCTTTTGTTTGTATAAGAATTTGAATTCTTGTTTTTTTTCGAATTCCTCCCTTCACGGGCGGAGTTTGTGTTTTGTTTTCTTTTTTGCTTGTATAATTTTCTTTGTTTTTGTTGGAGTAATTCACGGGCACCCGGTTGAGGAGAGGAGCGCTTGGACAGAATTATTGCATGCATGAATTTATTATGGGCCCAATGCTGCACAACATCTCGCCAAAATCGAAGAGAAGTGGGCCCCTAAAATACATTAAAATATAAAAGTGGGCAATTTTAGCATGTAATGTATTTATTGGGGTATTTTTTACATCAACTTTTTATAAATGTGTAAAAAATCCGGAGCTCTCAAAAAAATCTGCCTAGAAAAATAAAAAAAGAGAAAAAAAAGTTGAGCAAAGTCAAACCAAATAGTACTATTACAAAGGCTAAGAACGCTTGATCATAAATAAATGGTTACATTCTCATCAATGTTGTGATTTCAGTGTACACTGTACTGTGAATCAAAATGAGGTTCTTCTCTCACCAAATCAATGGCCAATTCCTTAACGAATACAGTATTACCTATATATCTATTTACACAAATTGGTATCAAAGCTAGGCAAGTCGGCACCTAGTCAGCATTTCACCGGAAACGAAAGAAGTGCGTTAGGGCATCGCTGCCTAGGTAGACGTCTCGTCTTCTTCCCCCATCCAGCCAAGCTTCTCTCCTCAATCTCTGCATGGCTCGAGCAAGGTGCTTTCACCGTAATCGGGGCCCCCAAATGCTTCCTCCCCCTCCCATTTCTTGTGGGTCCCCAAGGACCCAGCCCCGACTCCCGAGTTCTGTCTTTGGCTTTCAGCAACTCCTCGAAGGCCTGAAAATCCTCGGTCACTTGGAGTCGGGACAACGTGACGAGGCCCGGGAGGATGTCTTGTTGGAAATCTCTCCGTTGCCTCCCCCTTCTCGACTGCCCTCTCCGAGTCCTCCGAGTTAGTGCCTCGTCGTCGCTCGGATCTTTCAAGGACGGCTCATAAGGAGGGTGTTCTTCTTTGGTTTCTTTGAGCTTCAGTGTCATGAACTCGAAGTCATCAATGTCGGAAGGGATGGATTCATCAAATTTCTCCGAAGAAATCACTTGAGCAAACCATTTTAGCCTAGTGAAGGAGTTGTCGTCATCATCATCATCATCATCCCGTTTTTTCTCCGCATGCGATGAGATGCCAATCATGACCTCCGCTGCAAACTTGTCCTGTTCTTCAAGAGACGACGATTCCTTCGAGCCGAGCCCTTTAGGAGATGCATCTAATTCACATTCGATAACTGCTGGAGCCTCCAAATCTATCTCTGCAGTTGCTATTTTCATAATAACAGAAGGGAGAGAGAGCGGAGGCGGAGCTTCCTCCTCGTCTAAAGACAAGTTCAAGTCGATGCAATGCCTCAAATCGGATATAAAATTGTTCAATCCTTTGCTCGAAACAACTTCTTCGATTTCAAGATGATTCTTCGGTGCATTTTCATCAATCTCAACCTTTCGAGCAAAATCATCACCTAAACCAGAGGAGTTAACTTCACTGATCTCACCCTTGACTTCCTTTTTCTGATTCGAATTCTGCAACTCGACTTTCTTGAAGAACTTGTGGGAACAGCTTTGCAACGAATCGAGATTCATGAAATAGGAACACTTGGTTTTGTTCAGGTCACTACTTCCTTGGGAATCTCTAAGAAACCATGGCAATGTTCCTTTGGAATTTTCTTGGTTGCCTCGAAGAATTCTCTCTCTCGATTTCTGAGAATGTTCTCGATCTTTCTTCAGAACTTCTGCAGCAGCCATGTTTGCTTTATCCACTTTCGTAAAATCTAACCATTCCCCATTCATACCCCAATCTGTTTTTGATCTCTCATTTCCTTCATGAAGACTAAGGCTTTGCACGTAAGAAGAGGATAGGTCCACACGATGATTTCGTTCATGAGGATCCAAATTACTCGACATGTTAGAAGTTGAATCAAATGCATCAGTGTTTCCTTCGGAAATCTCAACTCCGAAGATCTTCTTCTTCTTCCGAGAGAGTGATGTGCCAATATCTAAAGGGCTATTCAGAAATTCTTTTCTTGGCTCAGCCAATAGTGACTGAGGAAACGCCACCGACTTGCTGTCTTCCAACGAAGAATGTCTGTCGATTCTCCTTTTATCCGGAAAATTAACTGAATTAAGCACAGCGTGAAAGAAGATATCAATGGTAGAAGACAGAGCACATATAAAAACAGAAATATAAGCTCTAATAAATCTTGATCAATATTAGAATTGCCTATTCGAATAAAAGCAAGCTTTCCTCACAAAATAACTGTTGCCACAAATTCTTACAAGCTGAATCATTAATCTCTTCAAATCAGATATATAACAAGGCATCAATAACCGCAGAATCATATCATAAGTCGAAACGGAAATGCAAAAAAAAGCAAATCTCGAACATGCAAATAACAAATGTGATATATAGGCTTACCACCATGGTCATCAAACAGATGCTCCTTTCCATTCCTCTCATTCCTCGATCCCCGAATACTAAGTGCACCTTCCTTGTTCATTCTATCCAAAGAACCGTGGAAGAAATCTTTCGTCACAAGATCAAGACTCGACCATAAATTTGCAGATACTTCTGCCTTTGTTGGGTTGGCTATGCTAGTGTCTCCTCGATAACTATTTCTGTGACACAAACTAAAAGTCAAAGCATCGGTCACATGTTGAGACGTCTGATGATTCCTTTTCTCTGAGGTAATTTCAACAACGGGAAACTTAGAGTACAAATTAGCTGAAAATCCGAGGTTATTCGTTCCACCACTAAAAATGCTGTTACTCGAGGAATTCCATGATCTTTTTGCATTTTCAGTAAAGACGGGAGAGAACAAATAGCTCAACCGAAACTTTTCTTCCATAACATCATCTCTGACTATTCCTCTCCTTTTGATTTCATTCATCAGCTCCTGTTGCCTGCCATAGAGTCGGTGCAGTTCATGAAGCTGAACATTCAAACACGGAAACAGCACTAAATGAATCCATACACGAAATCTCAAAAAAGTGCTGAAGAAGTAACATGATTCTGTCTTCCTCTATTAGCCAAGAAAGGAGTCCATAGATACATGATCAGAGATTATTAGTACCTGGTTTTTGAAAATTGATTCGTGCTCGAGAATAGTTTGCCTCACTTTCTCTATATCATAACACGATATTGAGTCGGGATTCTTGCCATTTCGTAGTATCCCATTTTCACCGTATGAAGACCTCGTTGCATTTGCATCAAGTTCAATCACAGAATGAAATTCCCTCAAGAATGATGTAGTGTGTATTTTGGTTCCCATTCCTGAATCAAAACGAGATACCTTTGATGAAAGAAGGAATCGAACTACCTAATATTCCCTCCATTTCATATAAAATGACACTTTTGTTTTTTTGCCTTTTCTGGCACGTTTTTCCACGCTTCTCGTTGATGGATTTTAAGATGGATTTTTGAAGAATTCTTTCTTTTACGGGATACTACGATTGCATCATCAAGAAGCGTGGAAAAACGTGACAGAAAAGCCACTATTAAAATGTGTCATTTTAAGTGAAATGGAGGAAGTATAAGTAAAGACACTTGTCTTTAGAATAAACAAAACATAAAAAGGAATCAAGTGTGGCATCTAATTTTTACAGCACAAGAAAGTTACTATCAAGAAATTCCCCAACCAAACAGACAAACGGAGAGAGAGAGAACTAGAACATATCCACAATAATTTTAAGCAAATGCAATGAAAACAAGAATGATTCTTGCAAAGTGTATAGGATTTTTCCTATTTACATTGTACTCATCCCAATTCATAATCTACCAAGATTTTTTCCTTGACCAAAACTATGTATTTAATCAAAAGGAAAGAAAAAACAAAAAAAATTCACTTTCCCTCATAGATTTACGCATCAATTTTCACCATACCCAGATATATAATAAAAGTCTCAAGTATTCAACTTCCTGAGATTATTCATTCAAACCATAAAAATCACAGTAAATTATGGAGCAAAAAAATAGTAATGGAAAAAAAATTATTATGCTAAAAGAAAATTGAATAGCAGAATCACAATTTTCTCTCTCAGAAGAAGAAAACAGCATCACAATATACAAATGTATATTGAAAAGCAATGAAACTGCAAAACATCGAGACAAGAAAAGCAAAGTAGTTCGAGTAAAACGAGGTAAAATCTGAGCAAAGTATGTGAGAAGAAAAACAGAAATTACCTCTCAAACTCAGAATCCTTTCCTGATTTTTCAGCAAAATCCAAAGAGTCAAAACTTATCCAGAAATAAAGCAGTCATACAGAAAGCTACAAAGATGAATTCACTTTACACAAGTTGGAATTCTTGTGCACTAAAAAAGGAGAAGAATTTAGGGACCCCGCGTGGAAAGATGGAATCTTTATGCTGCCATTGGAGGGCCTTCAAAGGAAAAAAAAGATCAGAACACCCACAAATCAAAAATCTTGATCAAGAGAGAGAGAGAGAGAGAGATCCAAGATAAGATCTCTCTTTCTGCCTTTCTGCCCAGGCAGAAACACAAACATGAACAAGTGTTGTTTGCAAAGAACACTGAATTGAAATTTGTCAACATGTGGAATCACCTTATTCTATTCGATGTGCTTCTCTGGAGTCGATCATTTCTTTCCCATCTGAAAATAGTACAGTTTGAGTTTGAGAAGAAATGATAAATAAATTATTAAGTACGTAGTAGATATTATTATAATCTCATACAGATTTTCTTGATTTTTTAGGAAGTGAAAGCCTGAAAGGCATGACACATTTATTACCATTTTCCAGATTCTCCCACGTCCCACCTTCCTTGCTTTTTGGGCTTCACATTTTCCTTTTCTTTTACTCTTTTCCTTCTTTTTGTTTAGATATTCCCACTCTGCATTTTGCAAAATAAGGACTAAAATTTCATAATTAGTGGCATTTTTCTATTTTTCTTTCTTTCTTCATTTGACTTGAGAATAGAGTAACATTATAGTACTCTCTCGTCCCACCTCTCATTTGGCCTAAGTTTTTTATTTGAGGTCTCTCACTCCATTTGCTTTATATCTAAAAAGTGAAAGAATTAAAGCTTATTTTAGTTTATTAAACTAATTTAATAATTTAATATCTTTCTCCTCGTCCATTCACTATCTATAGTACTCCAAAACAATTTGAATTTCAAAATTTTAAATTATAATAATTTGCTCGTTCATTCTCCTACTTTTATGATTTTTATGTTAAATTAAAGGTCTTTAAACGATTTTTCATTTAAAACCAGTCATCAATATATTTTTATGAATTTATGATATAATACTTTTCAAAAAAAGAATTATGTATTAAAATGTTTAATAAATAATACACTTTTAATACTGTGTTTCTTAATATCCGTGCTCAAAATGACGTGTCAAGTGGAATGGGTACGGATGAGTATTAGTGGAACGTGAAATCTTGATTATGATCTATAAATAAAATTTTAATTTTGTAATTTTGTGAATTGGAAAATAATTATGAGGGGAATGGGACAATGATAGTAACTTGCAACAACATATGCAACTCTCAACATTTTCCCAAAAGAATCTAACTGAAGTCACCTACATTCCACAAGCGCGCATTGGGAGAGTTAGAAAGAGTCTCAGCTTTGAAAGCGCAGTTGTCAGTTGATCATCTTTACAGGATAGTGGATTCCACGTGCAACGAAGGCGGGTGGAAGAAGTCAAGAAGGAGGCTCATTAGATTTGACTCGTAGAATGGGAGAATTACAACGACCTAAGTTATTTGGAAAAGATAATAGGATGATAACTTGATAAGGGCACTCACAACGCGCCGGATCGGCCCGTGATCCGGCATGAGCGATCCCGGGACCGATCCCGGGCGTGCGTTGGGGCCGGCGGGAGCGGAAGAGGGGGTGCGCTCAAGCGCAATGAGAGCGATCTCATAGCTGACGTCATTATGACGTCAGCCCCCCTATTTTTTTTATTAAAAAAAATCAAATTTTTGAAAAAAAAAATTAAAAAAAATTATATATCAAAGTAGCCGTTTGGAGTAGCAGCGGCTACTACCAAATTTCCTCCTATAAATTCATCTTCATTTTTCTTCTTCTTCACCCCTCTTTGCTCAATTTCTTCCTCATTTCTCTTTAAGTCGATGCAATTTTAACATTAAATTCAAGCAAAAAAAAAAATGGCGGATTCCATGGAGAACGAATTCAACGCTTGGTACGGAGATTACGCCGCCAACTACGGACCGCCGCCGCCGCCGCCTTTAACAAATCCGGAGGATCCTCCTACTCCAACTCCGGGGCTCGGTTTTGGTGCATTCGCCAACTCCCCGGAGCCATTCATGAGCTATTCCGGCGAAGCCTATCGACCCTCTCCGCCCGATAGTCAACGATTCAGTCGATTTTCAACCTCTCCCATTAACTCCGGCGAAGCTCGCTTTGCAATGCAAGGCTTGGAGTCCATGAATTTTGCCGCCTCGTTCGAGGTGTCTCCAATGTTCCTGTTCTGTCACTGTCGAAAGGAAAGGAGAAGGCGAAAGCAAAGGCGAAGGCGACGCCGAAGGGGAAGGCCAATGAAGATGACAGCGACGGCACTCCGACAAATAGGCCACCTACCGCATACTCTCCCGACGAAACGGCGGTTGTCGCGTGGTGTTGGTGTTGGGGTTGTTGTGTATAGCTAAAGCAAAAACGTTATTTTAGTATATACGATATGTATTCTACTGTTTACAATCACCTATCTGAGTAAATATATTAATAAGAGAAAGCCCAATATCTCATGTTTTAGAACACGTGGACGGCTCGGGTGTTAGGGAGATCACGCAGCGTTCGATAATAATTATGAGATATAAACAGTGTCACAGACAAGATAGCTCAGGAAAGCTATCGGTATAGACTACAACATGACGGTAGTGACAGGTCTCAGTCGCTAGTTATGTTGGTACGGTGGAACGTATTGACAGGATCACGTGAGATAATGTTCTTCTTATACTGACCCTAGAAATAGGTGAAGAACTAGAGATCTCGGTATTTAGAGATATGATCTTAATCTCGATATGCTATTAGATATATATGTGTTGTTCATCGTTACTTTGATTTTCAAGATAAGGGTCTATCGCAACATCCCTGATCACTTGTCTCTCGGGTAACATGAGGGCACATAGTATGTCTAATTGGTTGTATCGAGTCACCGTGTCTGTTATAGGTTGAGATATCCCCTCAGGGAGTTCACAAGGTTTATTATACCAAGTCATGCATGCTGATTAAGTTCAGGTATAATAATAAGGGGTGAATGGGTACTACTTGAGGATAAGAAGAAATTAATTAATTAGGAGCAATCAGAGGAGCTCTAATTAATTAATGGATATCAGAGTCTTAAACACGGGGATAGCTCTAAGTAAAGTATCAGCCCAATCTACAAATTGGGACAGAGCGGTGATTCAGTTGTGACTCTTTAGTGGAATACGTCACAGCTCTAATGAAATAAATATTCTGGGTTGATCATGAAATTATTTCATTAGGTTAGGCTAAACTATGTCTGGTACATAGATCCCTGAGATGGCCCAAGAGCTCTTCGGGAAAGGAATACAAGGTATTATTGAGCAATATCAGTTTTGGACTAAAAAGAAGTGGTATGGGCTTGAGCCCATAATGTGGCGCTATATTGTAGAGTATGTAGCGCTTGTTTTGTCTTCTGGTGTCCATCTAGGCTCAATAATTGCACTTTGGTTAAATATGTAATATGGAATAAAATTAAAATCTAATTAATTAAGATTTATTCTTAATTATGGAATTAGATAATTAATTTAATATTTACATATAATATCTTCCTATAATAATTAGGATTAATTCTAATTATTTATTTAATTAGATATTGTTTCGGTAATTATTAACTGAACCGGGCTTAATTAATTAAGCCCGTATCTTAGTGGAAAATGAAGAGGTGGCGCATCCTTCTCCTATAAACAAGGAGAAGGAGATTCTGCAAACCCTAATCTTATTCTCAAGGAATAGGCGCCACTTGCAGAGAGCACAAAGGGATTCCAAGTTCTGAGATGCCCACACAGTCGGAGAACTTTGAGAAAAGGGATCACATCTCAGTAATCTAGACCAGTAGATTACTCCATCATATGCAATTAAAAGGTATAATCTCTAAACTCAATGTATGATGTAATTCAATGAGAATTATCACATCCAATTCGAAGATCTAGTGGGAAAAAGGAACGCTTTCAAGCAGCGGTTTCCATCAGTTGGTCGGCCGTGTCTCAAGACCCGAGGAAGGGAAGAGACCAAACGGCGCTCCAATTTTGGCGGCGAATCGAGCTACTTTACAATCAAAAAAGGCCGGACGGCAAGATCGACCGGGACCACGTTCAACTCAAATCGTATTTCAGAATAGCGTAAGCAAAAGTTGCACAATTCAACGGCTACTACCTTCAAGTGAAGAGGGAATGGGCAAGCGGGTCGTCCGGCGAGGACATATACGACGACGCTGAAAATAAGTTGTTCTACGACAAGAACAACAAGCAATACTTCGTTCTGAAGGATGCTTGGAAGATCGTGCATGAGCTTCCCAAATTTCAAGGCATCGGCTCGAAGGATGACATGAGTGGCTCTGATAAGCGACAAAAGGGCCTTGATGGGTCGTCCAACTCAAGTCGATCCGAGGATGATGCCGGTTTCTATAGTCATGACCGGCCGATTGGGCAGAAGCAAGCAAAGAACCAAGCTCGCAATAAGGGAAAAACGACGGCAAGTGGCACACTAGAAGACGTCCCCAAGGAAATGAGTGTCAATCTAGTCCAAACAACGACCGAAGCAAATCAATCCTTCATCAAGTGGGCAAAGGCTAAAGCGAAGCATATTCGTTTAAAAGCGATAAGGAATTATCAGAAGGCGTGGGCGACAGTTACGAGCATAATGACGCCGGCGCAATTGGAAGAACATCTTGAGCTATGCAATGAATTGAAGAGCTTGATTTGATTTTTTTTTTTTTAATTTAGATGTTTTTTTAATTTAGATATTTTTTAAATTTTATGTAATGTCTAGTATTTGAATTCAATAAATAAAATTAGTTTCAAATATTTTGGTTCAGAGTTAAATTTAATAAATTGAAATATTAATTGAAATAAAAAAGATTTAAAAAATAAAAAAAATTAAATTAAAAATTAATAAAAAATCGGAGAGATCCCGTTGCATTGGGGCAACTTTTGGGTGTGGGAGAGATCCCACAATTTGGGATCTACATTGTGGATGCCCTAAGTACCTAAAAATGTGATTTTTTTTTTTTTTTTTTTAAGTTATAGTCCCTCTCATTGGTGCTCTTGATATTGTGTTCACTAATTATTTATAATAAACTCAATTACTCCCTTTGTTTCATACTAAGCCAATGTTTGGTTCAAGTAGAGTAATGTAAATAGAACGAAATCAAATAAATGAGGGAAATTGAAACAATAACTATTATTTTTATTGAGTATTTGGTTCACTAATGGAAAAGAAACAAAGGAATGGAATCTGTTACCGGTATGTTTTGGGAGGGTAACAATAAAAAGATTGGGTTACACCAAAATAAGGGTAATGGAAAACCAATTTCACAAACCAAACATGAAGTAATGGAAACAAGTAATGGATCACCTTTCATGGGCTAAAAAAAGCCCAACCAAACATGAGCTAAATGTTTATTTTTATTATTTTATACCTCACATATATTTAATAAGGGAGACAATTAGTATATCACGGAGGGAGTATAATATAGTGGACTCATTATTAACGGCACAGAGATATTAGAACTAACATAAATGGTGTATCACCCACCGTAGTTGTTGGTCCCAGAAAGAGTTAATTAGTGTATGGGGAGGGGGGAATACACCAATGTTCAACCGTTTTTGATTTTTAAAATAAACTGTGACTAAGTAAACTGGATCAGATGGAGTTCAGTTTATCCAGCTCAAATAGTAAACTATTGAGCTTGCTAAACTGAGATGTGGTGCGTGTTTAGTGTATATTTGTGTGGTTTTTATAGTTTTGTGTGAGTTCGTTTATATGTGTTTTGTTCATTTTTACGTGTTGTTTTTGCGTGTTTTGGTTGAAGTTGAGTTCGCAAGGATTATTGGAGAAAGGTGAAGAAAAGGAGCAAAAGATTGAAGAAATGAGTGAAAAATAAACATCAAGTTAGGATGAAATAAAAGCATAATATCGAAGAGTAGTTCGATAGGAGCGCGTAGGAAAAAACGGGGTCAATTTCGAGTTCGGACGAGGGAGATACGGCCGAAACAAAAAAGTCACGCACAACGGACTACAGCTTACCCCTCGCGACCGTGAGGGTCTACGCGGCCGCGAACCCTGCCGATTTTAGTGATTTATTTCCTTCTTTAATTAGGTTTTTGAGGTCCTATAAATATGTAATCTTTAGAGAACGAAAATACACTTTTTTTCTCTCTTATTTTCAGCATTAGAACACCTTAGAAATAGTTTTAGCTTATGCTTTGAAGATTGAAGTTTTAGATTCAAGATTTAATTCAAGTTTTATTCAAGTTCATCATTTTTTTCATCTTTAATTCGTAAGTTTATTTTATGCTCTTAGATTAGGTTTACTTGATTTGATTATTGCTTTGCTTAGCTTAGATTATCTAGATTCAATTTAATTGCTTCCAAGTTTATTTGCCTAGGTTAAGATTTATTTGCTTTAATTTACTTTAGATTCATGTTAAGATTTATTTGCTCTAACTTAGATTTAATTGCTTTCTTATTGCTTTCTTTTCAATTCATGCCTAGATAGATTTACTGCTTTCTTTTAGTTTAATTTATTATCCCGGGTGACAGACGGGAGTACTTTCTACTTGCTTTTAATTGTTTTCAAGTCTAGTTTAGTTTACTTGCTTTCTTTTTATTAAGTCTAGGATTAATAATAAAAACCAAAACCCAAAATTATTTACTTGCTTTCTTAGAGTGTTTATGATTTTATTTGCTTTCTGTGTGCTACATAGTAATTGCCATGCTAAGTCTTCCTTGAGATTCGACATTGGGTTTAGTTTACTAAGCTACGATAGACCTCGTTCTATTGCGAGCACTTTTAGGTGAAACAGTGCGGAAGTTGGTGGTATAGTTGGTAAACTCTTAGAAAATTCTTTTATTTTATCAAACCAGTTTGGCTAATGTATGCTTGTTAGAATATAACAGTTTATATGTGCGAGTATGAAAGGAGTTTGAGAGAGAGATCGAGACACAAGAGTTTATAGTGGTTCGGGAATAACCTCCCTACGTCCACGTCAGATTTAGCTTGATCTGAAATCCCTTACTTTGGATTTTCCTCTCTCTTCTTTATACTGGTCGAGAACCAGCCTTAACCTCTATCAGTTCCTCGACAGAAGCTAAGCACGAGTTATGGGTCGTGGCCTTTACACCCTTTCTTACAACTTACAAACAAAAACTGCTAAATATTCAACTATAGAGTTTAACTTAACTCTATAGAGTGAAAATACAAAAGAAAGACTTCTACACAAAGAATATAACCTCTACACTTGTAGAGAGAATTTCTAAGACAGACTTGAGCAGCAGTGAACGCTCAAGTATGCTAGTACCATAATTTAGAACTCTCGAAGATGCTCAACACTTGGGAAATTATCTTGGTTTCGAGTGTTGAACAAGTGCTTTGAATGCTTAAGAATTCTGCAATGTTTATGCTTGAATATTAAATTTTCCGTTCTTAATTTTGGTGTGGGAAAGAGTATTTATAGGCTCAATTTGAAATAGATCCGTACACTGACACATTGTACTTTCTTCCTGTTGAGGCAGTCCAGTTTGCTTCCGGAGAGGCAGAGACCAGACTAGGTCAACCTATATAGGTAGGTTGAAGTAACCTCATGAAACTGGAGTCTTCATCAATCTTCCTTCAACCATCGAATAATCTTGAACTCTTCAAGGCAAGTGTTGAACTCCTCTAAACTGGTTGTCTGAAACTGAGAATACTAAACTGGCTATACAAGATCAGTTTAGACCTATCAACTTTAACTCTAGAAAATAGTAAAAATTTATCTAAGTGTTATTTCGATAAACATCATCAAAACTCAAATTGAATAGGGTTCCCAACAGTAGCCACATTTAATATGCCCACGGTTGATGTAACAGTACCACGTCAATTTTTTATTTATAGTTAAATTTTTCTAGCTTTTTTTGGAACATTTATTTGAAAATATATATTTATAATAATTTTCTTTAAATATATTATAGTCACGTCAGCCGTGAGAAAATTAAATATACTCATAGACCGATAGAGCATTAGAGCATTCCCCTTAACATTAATTTGAAATTAATAATAGTTGATGCGCATTCATTTCTTTATGTTAGTCAATCATATCCCTAATTTATTATAATGACACGGAGTATTAAACTAAATTATGCTTTGAATCACACGCAATCTGCATCCAATTGGAAAATAATATGAAAAAAATTTGGATTCTCTTAACAATTTAATTAAATAACTTATCTTTTTATCTTTAAAATTTCAATCTAAGTAGGGTTAATTTTTTTTTTTATATGAATTAATATTTCATTCTAAAAAATTAAATAAATGAAATTGGAGTATTGGAATGTGGAGAATCAAGAGAGAACTTTTTTCTATTACTTTTGAGGGAAATAAAGCTTAAAGAATTGGGCATTTTTTCTCAACTACCCTTTGATTAATCACAATTAATGATGCCCAACTTCATGATACGAGGTCGTTTGGTTTGATGGATTAGACAAGGTTGTATCCCATATTAGATCTTAAATCATGTTTGATTGATATGACTCACAATTAGATGGGTCCGAGATTCAATACCACAAGAAGCCAAGCCCACTACTATATCCCAGACTGAAAATCACAGCCTACCCCCTCCGCCAAAATCAATCTTGCCCATAATAAGTTTTGTTTAGGGTGGTTTGACAATTGAGCCCTTATGTTAGAAAAATTAATTCGGTTGTCAGTAAATTTAATTTGGTGTGTAATTGTGTTTTACTTGGGTAATAATTCATATTCCCCTTTCTATAAATTAATTCGGTAGATGTTTGAATGACAAATTAAAATATAATTCTATTTCTAAGAAAATTAATCTTTTTATATCATAATTAAAATTAACAAAATATATAAAGTTACTAAAAAGTGTTCAATAGATTTATGGTTTCAGTTTATTTTCATTCGGATTTTTTACTACATTTTGTACCTTCTTCTTAATTTCCTTTCCCAAAGAAACACGACGTTATCTATAGGACGGAGAGAGTATTAAATATCCTTGTAGAAGGGTATATTAGTCAATAAGCAACAATATAACACTATACAATCTTGCAAACCAAATATAATTTTCAATCATATAAAAATTAACATGCCAACCAAACAGCTTTCTTTAATCCGAGATACAATCTTGACATATCCCGTATTGAATCTTGCTTAATCTAATCTATCAAACCAAACAAGGCAATAAATAAGCCATTAATATTTCCAGCTTCGCCAATGGAAACATGAGAATTAATGTCTAATAATATCACCAGCAGGAGACTTTCACCAAGCTACTTATTACTAATTAGGTAAGGTGAAAATATGGTAGTATTTTTTATGTAGTACTCCCTCTATCCCACTCAACTTAATCGGTTTGATTATTTTATATCACCTATTTTAAATAAAAACAGATCAAGTCAAGTGGGACGGTGAGAATAGTTAATAAATATACTTGTCGATGTTTTTAAGAAAAATAATATTTCTACAAAAAAAAAACTCTCATTTTCATTTTCGTAAGAAGCTATTCACCTAAACTTATTTAATTATGCTACAAATCTGACATACATAAGATTTTTTATGTGCAAAATTTAAATATTCTTGGCGGAACTTGACCTATGAGACAATTAAATACAAAGTGATATATTTTTTTTATTACTATTTCCGTCTCAAGATTACTGATTCTATTTTCCGTTTGGCTGCCTCACGATTTCTGACTCATTTCTCTTTTGGGAAATAATTAAGGAAATTAAGATACATTTGGTGAATTCCTTATTACACTTAACTTTTCTTAATTAAATATCATCATTCACTCACATTTCAGCACGTATCCCAATATTATTTAAATTTAAAAGTTTAAATTATCATAACTTGCTCGTTTGTTCTCTGATTGTTATGATTTTTATATCAAATAAAGGTTTTGATACGATCTTTCATTTAAAATCAGACATCAATATGTTTTTATGTATCTATGATGCTCTAGTTTTAAAATATGCCTAAATACATAAACTACACTTCATTACTAAATACAATAAAGTTAAAACACTAAACACTTTCATCTTAATTCTCGTACCGAAAGAAAGCACTCAATAATCTTAAGACGGAGGGAATATTATTTAACGGATCTTGACATGTGAGACGGTTCGATACAAATTTGTATTTATTTTTACTATTGTCTAACGGGCATTGACCTGTGAGATGATTTTGTATCGATTTGTATATGTTGTTTTTCTTTTATAATAAATTTGAACAATCTTATACAAAATTTTACAAAGTTTCAATACATTATTGGGGATTATATACGGAGTGAAACATCTTCTTTAGTGGACAAGAGGACTGAGGGGACAAATAAGGTAAAATTTGAAGGGAAAAAAACTCATTATTCTTCCCAAATTTGTTGACGTAAATGGAAATCATGAATTATTGTTAATATTTCCTCCTATAATTAAATTTGTCATAAGTGGTGTGCGTGGCATATTTCAAATGTTAAAATTGTTTGACAATAAGAGGGTAAAGTTAGTGGAAATTTTATTAAATTGTGAATCGTGGCTGATAACAATAAAATTATACTAAGACAGCAAAAGGGAAAAAGAAAGAAAAAAAAAAGGTAATAGGATACAGACACTTTTAATTTCTATCGGAAAGAAAAAAGAAAGTCATTGTATTAAAGTTAATAAGTCATATTCATAATTATTAAAATTATTTGGTGCTTGCATTCGGTTTTATTTATCGAATATAGTATGATTGGTAAAAGAAAACAAATAACAAAAAAAAAAATGAAGTGAAGTATAAGTGGTGATTTGATTTGTTAAGAACTCAATAATAAAAAATTGCCGCCCATTTCACACGCACGACGCATCTATACAAGTGTGTATATAATTAAATCTACGTACTTTAATTTACATTACCTCTTATGAGAAATGCTTCCCTACCTTCTGTAGACACGCTTAATATGCCAACGACTGACGTGACAGTACCACGTTAATAATTTTTCTTTTAGGGATTTAGTTTTTTTTGGTAGAGTTTAGTTTTTTTTTGTTGGGTTTATTTTTATAAAGTATACTAATTAATATTTTCTTAAATATAATGTTGTCACTTCATCCGTGGGCATATTAAGCCCACGGTGGGTAAGGAAACATTACTCTACCTCTAATAGATTAACCTAATTAATTTAATATTTAATACTTAAAATACTACTAGTAGTTGAGTTGTCTCGAATAAACACAATTAAACAATGACCATCTTTGTCTTTTATAGAGTTATTATTCTGCTCTCAAGTAGTATTTTATAGTCCTTATAAGCTACAGATGGATAAGAATCCACAAGAATGTGTTGAATTGCGATAACGAATATAATATACACATATATTTTTTTTGGAAAATTCTTCTTAAATATACAAATTTTCATTGAATTTTAGTTTTCATGAGTTTTAAAATCTGAATTTAAATAATAATCTCTCAATTTGATCAAATTTTAAATGAGAAATCATTTTTTGGGAAAAAAAATGAAGATGTAATCGCAAATTAAAGTTTAGGTCATTAAAATACTCCCTATTACTACTTTTTACATATTGACGAACAATATACTAAGGCTATAAATATATAATTATGAAGTAATTCAATCAGAATTGTCTCTTCTACATATATAAGTTACTGTGCTTGGGCTAATAATAAGACCCATTTTTTCACATATTAATTAATTTATTTAATTTCCTGCAGCGCCTGAAAAACAAAATATAAAGTCGATCTGAATTAGGAAAGTAAATCTGATGTGTCGACAATCCAAAGTGTGATTCAAAAAATGCATTGGTCTTTTTTTTTTTTAATTTTTAATTTTTTAATTTTTTTAATTACTCCATTTGTCATCCATTTACTGATACTCTTACTATATTGGGACGTCCTCCATTTACTGAATCTTTCTATTTTGGGTCATAGACCCCACAATCACTTTAACACTTTTTCATTCTATTTTTTAATACTTTAACACTTTAATATTATTAAAAAAATTAGATGGACCCACAATTATTCCACTTTAACACATTAATTTATTACTATATCATCAAAATGCAAAAAAAACATGTGCCTAGAATTTTGGTTCACTAAATGGAGGACGGAATGAGTATTATTTTTTATTTTAAAGAAAGCTATTTTCATTTGCTTTCGGCAGCACAGGAAAAGGATTTTAGATATTAAACAAAATCTTTTAATTTCTCCCCCAAAGTTGACAGACTTGAAAGCGTTCGCTTCGCTTGGACTGTTGGTGCGCTCTGCAGCTTGGATTTCTAGAGCGTTTTTAGATATAGAAAGTCGCTTCGCTTAGACGCTTCAAATAACATGCTTCGCTTAGACGCTTCAAATAAATGCTTCGCTTAGACGCTCAGGATCCTATACACTTTGCCGTTGAACCGCTGCAAAGTTTGCAAAGTTACACTTTAAAAATAGAACATTCCCTAACAAGGGAACTTCACTAAAACATTAAAGAGTACATGTAACTTAGCAAATTCATCAAAAAATAATAATAAGAGAAACTTCTAAAGCAGAGTTTTGGAATCCAATCAAAATTAAATCATTTAAGAACTTTGATTTCAATGTTCCCCTTAATCTAATATCCCAACAACGTAGATTCTATAAATGAAATAATTGAGATTTAATTAATTAATTGAAATTCAAATAGTTGAAATTTATCATGTCCAAAAGTCATCCATGTATGTATAAAAATATGTGTCAATCATGCATCGTCAAATTAAATATGATATATGAATTTTCTATTTGTCAAAAAAAAATTAAAAAAAAAATTGATTTTCTTTTTATATGATTTTACCATGCTAATATATGAAGGATATTAAAAATTCACGTACTATATATATATATAAAAATGATATGCTACTCCCCCATTTGTGAGCACCTTCGTCGTTTTATCGTTTTGGCATTACTTGTTCGATTTTTTCAATTGTTTTATATTCTAATACCTTATACATTAATATAAAAATTATAAAATCTAAAAAATCAAAGCTCGATTTATTTATATTTATTTTTAACTTCAAAAAATGAGTAATAAAGCAAATCGAGCTTTGATATTTATTTATTTTTTAGATTTTATGATTTCTATATTAATTTCTAAGGTACTATAATATAAAACAATTGAAAAAATTAAACAAAGTAATGCCAAAGTGATAAAACGACGAAGGTGCCCACGAATAGGGGAGTAGCATATCATTTTTCTCTTTCTCTCTCTCTCTCTCTCTCTCTCTCTCTCTATATATATATATATATATATATATATATATATATAGGGGTGAGTTCTGGTGAAAAGCCCCCTTAGTGTGAGAAATAAGAAATAATTATAGTCATAGATCACAATAAATCTAACGGTCTGAACTTAATGCTGCATTATGTTAATATTTTGATAAACACGTAATTTAATTAATCAAAAGGGCAAAAAGGTAAAGACAAAGTAAATATTTTTGGGAAGCTGCGTATCTCGTGGGATTTTATCCCTAGTCTCGAAAATCACATATTAGAATTCACGAAATAAAAAGAATATGTAGGGGGATTCTTCTGCACTAGATGAAAAATTTGTGTAGTCCCAATTCATCATAGTGATTGCATTGTTTTAATTCTAATTTGTGCAGAAGGAACCAACCTAAATACTATCTAGACTTCGTTATTATATTTAGAATTCTTGACTGATGTAACCTGTTATGATGCATAGATAGTTGCTTTGTAATGCTTACTCCTATTGTAACATAATGCAAACATGTCATGTTTTTTTTCATATTTATATATTTATAATTGTAGATTAATTGTTGAAAGAAAATTTGTGATTTCGCATCTGTTATGGCATTTTAATTATAATGCATAGGTATTTATTTTATAATGCACATCTAAGTGTAATGTAATGCATTATACGAACAATCTATTCATCCCTTTTTTGTTTTATAATGCATTATATGAATAATGTCCACCCCGACGGATTTTTAGTGATTTGAGAAAACTTCTCAAATAAGTCTCGAATTAGGATTCCATATTTTTTAAATATAAGGTGATAAAAAAAAATCTTTTCAAACAAAATGCATTATTATATTTCTTTAAATTTTAATTCGTTTTTCCAAACCTCTTTTTTAATGTTAGCAAAATGCATTATTATATTTCAAGTGATGCATTACAAAATTAAATCAATGCATTGTTCAATCACAAATCAAGGTCCATTTTTTTTAATAATGCATTATAAAAATAAAAAATAAAAAATAAAAAAACCAAACCGATAAATTATACTCCGTACATCTCAAAATGCATTTAATCATGGATTTCACAACTCTTTCTTCTCATATTTACTATTTTTATCTGTAATGCATTATAAAACACAAGCTATGCATTATACTACATTTCATATATTTCATTGTCTCTATTTGTAATGCATTATAAAACACGTATAAATTAATACATTATGCTACATTTCACTTATTTCATTGTCTCTATTTGAAATGCATTACAAAACACAAATTAATGCATTATATTACATCTCACAGTGCATTACGACTTTCCACAATTCTTCTTCCTCGTATCATATTGATATTGATTGCAGTAATATACTTATGAGATACATATGCACTGATAATGATATAAGACAATAGTAAATAAATTTATGTTGAAAAAAGACGGCAAATCTGATACAATCGGCGTGCCATAACTAGCAGACGGCTTATTGTTTATTATTTTATCATCATCATCTCTTCATCAATGTCAATGTATATATAGTGTGTATTATAGCTTACGCAAAGTCCATGAATAAATTAAACAAAAGAAAAGGAAAAGGAAAACATGTAGGATAGAAAAGGAAAATAAATTGACCTTAATTTAATTCAAAGATTGCCACGATTTGAGGGTTGACAGTTACAAAATCAAAGTAGATTACATTCTTGTCCCTACTTAATGGAAAAAACATTTTTTGTAAGTTATAATACATTCAATCTTAACCATAGATCTTATTAAATAGATGGTGATGATTATTTCTCATTTCTTACCCAATGTCTCTTTTGTACATGATCTCCCACCTATATATATATATATATATGGTGGGATAGAAAATGGGCGTTGTTCGTGCGGGCTACGGCGCGGCCCACCGCGTAAACCCCTTGTTTTCTCACTTATTCCGGGCTTTGACCTTTGACTTCAGGATTTTATGACTTTTCAATGTATTAAACACCCAATTATCCCCAATTTGGGTATTCTTAGCACCCAAGACATTCTTAGAGCCCTAGTTTTCATTTCCTCTTTGCTACTTTGGTAATTTTAAGATTTGTGAAGATTTACTTTGGAGATTGAAGATTGAAGACCATATTCCTTTTCCTTATTCATTTCTCTTTTAGAACTAACCATTTTAATCTAACTTCATGTAGGAAACCTCCTAATTATGATTCATTCAATTCTCATTGCAACAAAATTAAGTTGATTAATGAAATACCTAATTCTGACTAGAACATCAAGTAATTCATTAACTCCCAATAGCATAATGGGTTCATTATCCATACTATCTCTATCATGCAATCCTCTTGTTTCCTAGCATCTAATCTAAGCTTCCTAGGCATTATTGGTCTTCATCATGATCAACATGCTTATTGGCTTTGACGGGAGCATCTGCTATCAGAGCGCGACAGCTTGTTTCACGACGAGCTTTGACCTCGTCCTTTTCCTTTGTTGAGAGTTTGGGACATTCACTTCTATAGTGCCCCATTTTTGTGGCACTCATAGCATTCAACGTGAGCTTTGTCCTTAGGTATAGCCGTGTTTTTGTCATCCCTCTTCTTCCTCACATTATGTCATATGTGAGGAAACTACATTTTCCTCACATTATGTCATATGCGAGGACCCTAATATGACGACTCTGTGATGATTTTTTTTTTCCTCACAAATAACGCAACAGCGCCAATTGACGCGACCGTCATTTAGCCGCAATCAATAAATTTATAAGTCCTATGCCCAAGACTCTATAGCTAGTATAAAATAGTAAGCATAGGGTGGATTCCACAGAGAGTTAACTAATAATCCTTTCAAGTAGATTGTCGATTTAGAAGGATATATATATATATATATACATATATATATATATATATATATATATATATATATATATATTTTAGACTAGCCTTTAATTTTTTCTTTGTCGGCCAATTATAAAATAGTTAGTCAATTAGAAATAGTTAAAAATAATTTCTTGAGATACTATACCTTTTTGCCTAATTTGACTTTGTAAAATCAATTTTAGCTTTGCAATATAATTTACACAAAAAATACCCAATTTTTACTTTGGAGGACAAAAATGTCCCTCCCTCTCCCCTAGGGTTGGTAAAGTAGCAGCCCAGCCCAACCCACCCGGCCCGGCCCGGCAGTCCCAGCCTGGCCCGGCCCAGTCCGGCCCGCTCTGCCCCTGCCCGTCGGCCCAACCTGCCTAGTAAACAGTACTAAAAGAACATAAACGTAAAGTGTAATCAGTTACTATTTGATATTATCCATTTACCACTTACCACTTACCGGTAAACAGTACTAAAAGAATATAAACGTACTGCGTAATGCAGTTACAAATAGACATTATTCGTTTACCACTTACCGGGTAAACCATACTAAATGAACGTAAACGAATTGCGTAATAGCACATTTTGGGAAAAAAAAAAAAAAACTGGATTAAATTTTTCGGGCCGGGTCGGGCTGAGCTGGGCTGGGCTGGGAGAGAGGGAAGGGGAGAGAGCGGCCATGTACTCAAAAGTAAGGGTATTATTGTCCACCCATACCAAAAGGTGGGTAAAATTTGTGTTTTTTATATTCCAAAACTAATTTTGATATTATAATGTGTTTTTGAGTATTTTATTTTTTGCCTTTAGTTTCTTATTGTAAAAACACACAACCACACACCTACACCACGCATCAATGAAGAGATTGCGTTTCTAATTCCTCTCCTTCTTATATATATATATATATATATAAGTTCAAATTATGTACGAATCTAGAAAAGATCACGACATGGAAGACTCAACTCCACGGATTAAGACACCAACCATGTTAACCGTATAAGCTAAAAATTAATTAACTTTGAAAGAAAAAAAGAAGAAGAAGAAGAAGAAGAACATATGAAAGCATGGACGTAGTGTATATACACAAGGACAAGACAAGGCGTCTAAAGGCCGAAGACGAATTCATGAAACTTTCCTCGGGCCCATGAGGCCCAAAATCTCCTCCCAAAGGCCGACGCTCCCCACTCTAGTCTGCTCAATCACAGCCGGGCTGCAGGCCGCCACCGTCCAAAACCCGGCTCGAATCTCTGATACGAACCTTCGCAGATCCGTATAACTTACGCACGCGGAAGACTGAATCGAACTAATGGAAATCCCAATACGTCTACGAACTAAACCCCCTAAGTAATATAGATAAGCCGAAACCTCTATATCCCAAAGAGACGGTCGCCGAGCCACACGGGGACGCTGAATGACACACAACGAGGGATGATGAACTCGTTGATTCGCCGGATAAGGAATTTCTTGGTCACACCAAAAGAAATTCAAAGAATTCTCAAGAGAGAAATAAACTCAAATTTTATTCATCAATAATTGTTCAATTTTCGTCACCTATCTAAGAGCCATATTTATAGGCTTCAAAAAGTCCTAATCCCACAAGGAAACTAGTTAAAAACCTATCCCAACATATACCAAACCAAATCCTAGTCTAAAAAGGAATAAAATCACCAAAATAATGCTGAAAATAGCCCTATCAAATATGGTACTAATAAAATCCGAAAATTAATAAAATAAACAACTAAATAAACTACAAAATATTATCTTCACTTTTCAACCCATATCATCTTTAATTCTTGGCCCATGAATTGAAATCCATGATCTACGGGCTGCATCATTCCCCTCCTCTTGAAGAGGATTTGTCCTCAAATCCTGGCCGTCTCCCACGTCAAAAGGAAAGAAACTTTGCTTCTCCTTCTCTTCAAATTCCTCCAACTTCTTTATCCCCTTGAACCCGATCAAATGTTCGCTCCCTCGAATGGATAATAAATCATGAAATGCATCTTTGGAAGAAACATCATCGAATTCCTGCACTAATGAATAAATAGAAGAGAATTCAATATCATTAGTGGCCAAAACTTTACCCTTGCTACAATTTGCCCCCACAAACTTCTCCTCCTTTTCGACCCACTCCAAGTCATCACTCCGATCAAGTAGAGATTGATGCATCAACTCATTCTCCTTTGTCTCTACTTCCTCCTCCTTAGGCTTCACCATCTCCGCCTCTTTTTGCAGCTGTACTTGATCCTCACAAACTTGTTTCTCAACAACCAATGGAGTAAAAGAAACAAGGGACACAGTATCCTCGATATGCATGATGTTATCTTCATCATCCACTTGATTCTCTACACTCGGAACTCCATCATCAATTAAAGTAACCGCAGGAGGTGCTTTGATTACTTCCACCACTTGACACAATTCTTTCAAGATTTCCAAGATCTTTAGTTTTGAATCTTCTATCTCATCTCTGGTCACAACTCCACCACTATCACGAATTGGTTTAGAGAAACTCGTACATTCTGACCTTGGCTTCACATATGCACGTGTATACACATTCGGCTGCTCTTCTTCCTCCCAACAACTTCTCTTTGAATATGAAACATTAGCGGCTTGAGGTTGCCTCCAATCGGTCTGAATCGCAGGATAGTAATGTGAAGGCGCATAGCGCTTCCTCATCACTGCCTTCATCTCTTTCCAACTCTGAATAGGTTGCTCTCCGTACCTTCTTCTACTCTTCACAAACTGTAAAAAAAAAAAAAAACCTGGATGACGCAACCTTGGCTCTGGTGCCAAATGATACGAACCTTCGCAGATCCGTATAACTTACGCACGCGGAAGACTGAATCGAACTAATGGAAATCCCAATACGTCTACGAACTAAACCCCCTAAGTAATATAGATAAGCCGAAACCTCTATATCCCAAAGAGACGGTCGCCGAGCCACACGGGGACGCTGAATGACACACAACGAGGGATGATGAACTCGTTGATTCGCCGGATAAGGAATTTCTTGGTCACACCAAAAGAAATTCAAAGAATTCTCAAGAGAGAAATAAACTCAAATTTTATTCATCAATAATTGTTCAATTTTCGTCACCTATCTAAGAGCCATATTTATAGGCTTCAAAAAGTCCTAATCCCACAAGGAAACTAGTTAAAAACCTATCCCAACATATACCAAACCAAATCCTAGTCTAAAAAGGAATAAAATCACCAAAATAATGCTGAAAATAGCCCTATCAAATATGGTACTAATAAAATCCGAAAATTAATAAAATAAACAACTAAATAAACTACAAAATATTATCTTCACTTTTCAACCCATATCATCTTTAATTCTTGGCCCATGAATTGAAATCCATGATCTACGGGCTGCATCAATCTCATCCCGGAGCTGCTCCCTCTCCCACGCGCAGTAGCCGTGGAAGAACCTGAACTCCTCCGCCTCCACCACGCTCCTCTTCACTATCTCCGCCGCATACCCCACGCTCTCCTTCATCCCGTAGTAGACCCCCTTCATCACCTTCTCGAGCACGCCGCTCCTCTCTACCCTGTCGCCGCCGCCACGGGGGCCCACCAGGAACAGGGCCTCCTCGAGCGGGCCTCCGAAGAACAGTGCCTTGCTGGAGAACGGGCCCATAAGCTCCACCGCCGAAGACCGCATCTCCTTGATCGACATGAGCAATGGCCAGTTCAGAATCAGGCCCGTCGACAGCAGCAGGATCACCATCCGCTCAAAGATGTGGACACCGTCGAGCTTCTCCGTCGCGATCAGCAGGCACCCTTTCTCCGGCTCGTAGATCTTGTGGGCCCATTTGTCTCCGATCGGGGTCGCTGGGTGATTAACACGTATTTTATGTGCATGTCAAGTGTATTTTGCATGTGTTTGAGTCTCGATCTATGTGCTTAAATGCTAGAAATGCTAGGGTTTCTTAACTTGTAGCATACTTTATACTTTTCTCATTTTCTCTCGGTTTTCAATCTATTTTGGTAGGAATTGGAAAGAGCATTTAAGTAGCTAAGGATCGAGAGCCAGAAACGAGGAAGAAACGAGCTTAATTAGAGTGAAACCTATGTTTAAAATGTGGAATTTCAAATATAGCTAGGGTTTCACTAGTTTGATTTCATTTATGTTTTCCTCGTTCTCTCGAGTCTTTTTATGCTTTTTTCAGGAATAATGAAGAACTTATTTGGCCAATTGAACTATTCCATGTCGAAGAGGAGTTTGTTAGGAAGCCATAGCAAAAAGCGGATCGAGAATCGGAGTTCGGACGAGGGAAAACGAGCGAAAACGGTGAAGTTGAGCAAAATGACCGAACCGACGGCGACCCGGACAGCGCCTGGCTGGCCGCCGGCCAGGTCGCCGGCTGGATGGCTGGATGGCAGCATGTTTGGCGACCCAGGCGGCGACCGGCCAGGGCGCCGCCGTCCCTTCCTTCCTTCATTATTGACCGAGTTAGTTCGTCTAACTCGGTCCAACTCGACCCAAAACTCATTTTCAATGTATATTAACCCCAAATCTTCCCAAATTAAGTATCTTAACCCTAGAAATATTTTCCTCTTTCCTTTTTAGTATTTTGAAGATTATTAAAGATTTATGTTGAAGATTTGAGGATCCTTCCACCATTCTCTTCCTTATTGAATTTCTCTATCTTTTGATTATGGTTTTATGCATTTTCTATGGTTCATTTTCCTTAATTATGTCTAGCTAATCTTCTTTTGGTTTCAAATATATGAAGACATGAGCTAGATTCTTAGGTTTTTGGATATTGTAGTTGGATTTGCCTTCTATTTCATAGATCTTGTGGTTTGGGTCTTGAATTATATTGTATGATTGATTAGCCATCATTGAGTGCATACAAGGTGTTTGGTTAAATGCTTAGTCGGCTTTAATTCATAACACTTAGCATCAAATCACAACATATTAGAAATTCATGCTAATAGGAGATTCTAGATATTAATTGTGCCATTGGGAGTTGATCTATGCATCTTGAGTCCTAGTCGGAGATAGATGTCATAGGTTAATCTACTTACATTGTTGCTTTGAGAAAAGAACTAATGTATATCATATAGAGAACTCCCCTTTGATCTAAATTAAATCGGTTTATCCTTGCAAATCCCAAAACCTAAGTCTCTAGTGAATGTTGGATTATATTTGGAACCATACTTTTTCTTATTGATTTCAATCATTTGTTAATTGTTGTTTCTTGATTAATTGTCCTTTAATTTGATCGTTAGTTTAAAGAAAACCCAAAAACATGATGTTTGGTAGCTTGGATAGTGATTAGATAACTAAGTTACTACTTGAAATTCATACGTCCTAACATTCCTTATGGATTCGACTCGATTATACACATCGATTATCATTGCATCTCCCTCACCCCTAAAGTGAGGGCGGATCAATTTTTGGCGCCGTTGCCGGGGAATATTTAGTTTGAGTTTCAATAGTTGATTTGGTTATTAAGTTGCTAATTCAAGTATTTGTTCTTTTTATTTTTGTTTTATAGGTATGGAGGCTCTTATGAAAGAAATGGAAGAGTTTCGAGCAAGGAGAGAGGAGCAAGAAAGAAGAGCCAATGAAGCTCAACCACCTCCTCTTAATCAAATGTTCCTGTTGGATCCGGGATCCCTCAGATGTAGATTTAATTAATTACAATAATTATTAACATATGAATTCAGATCTTGAAAGCGGAAACAGATCTAGAATCATATACCTGTTTGTGTAACACCGGTGGAATTATGAGTTGAGGTAATGATCTTCCACGCACTAGATCTCTGCACACGAGATCTAGCTCTTGATCGTAAACCTCGAGATCTTCTAGAGTATTCCCTAGCAACGAGAAAAATTTTGAGTGGGCGAAAATCTATCTTCTCTGCACTACCCAGAAACCGGTGCCCCTTCTTCCAGATTGTGAAGAAATGAAAATCACGTATGTTCACTCTCCACTTATCCCTTATTTATAGATAAGAAGTGGAGTGGTGGAGAAGTCAGGGCTTGGTTAATGGGCCAGACTATGCTCTATTGGGCTACTCCAGGGATCTTGAGGAGGACATGGACTGGGCCTTCCAATATAATTAAATAATCCAAGTATTCTATGGCCCTGAATACTTTATTTAATTATATTAATATTATAGCCTTTCCACTATAGTAAAATAATATTGCATCGCCGTCCATTCCCAAATTACTACATACCGGGCTCCTCTTTGAATTATATTATTTCCCGTGTTTAAGATATCGTATGTCCATTAATTAATTTAAGCTACTGACTGCTCTAATTAATTAATATCTTATACCGAGAGTAGTACCCGTTCGACCTCATTATTATATCGGAACTTAATCCACCTGTAGGGTTTGATATAATAATCCTTAGAACGCCTCAATGAGACATCATCAACTCGGCGCACCGAGACACGATTTCTAGCTATAATATTAATTATCATATTTATAATATTATTACCCAAGATACGAAGATTCTTTGAGTTGCAATAACTCTCACTCATGGTAAATCAAAGTAATAACAATTATAAATACATAATTGAATATTATGACAACTAGAATTAAGAAATAATAATCGTCCGAGATGTGATCCTTAATAAGTCAGTATAAAAGGATTTATCTCACCTCGATCCCGTTCAGTGCAACTCTGATCGTATGCACTAGTATAAGCTAATAGCCAAGACCAACTATTATCCAGCATTATACTACAACCTTAACAAGTAATTTGTCCAAGATTACTTTCGGTTGCGAACACTATTTAACCATATAAGAAACCGATAATATGGTCTTCCGTGCGACCACCCACACCATATTATCTATAATATATAGTACCGGACGTTTATTTGCATAACCATAACACGAATTAATATGCAAATCATATGACAATATATTTATTTCCATAAAACAGGAAGATACACGTTAGTATACACGCATAAAAGTATGCTTTGCAGTATATAACCCCAACAGTTCCAATCTCCAACAGAACAATTTCAAGGAAAAGAATGGGGGACGATCAATGCCAATACTTTTGAGCTCAAATCCGGACTTATTCAAATGGTGAAGAGTGAGCAATTTGGTGGAACTATGGAGGATCCGAATGCCCATCTTAGCATGTTTCTTGATATGTGCGACACCGTCAAGCTAAATGGAGTTCCTAATGATGCAATTCGCATGCAAATGTTTGGGTTTTCTCTACAGGACTGGGCAAAAGATTGGTATAAAGGATTGAACAAGGTTAATATTCACACTTGGGATGATTTGTGCAAAGCCTTCCTCTCCAAATACTTTCCACCCTCCAAAGTTCAAAGGTTTATTTCCGACATCTCACATTTCTCTCAACAAGGTACGAGACCTTGTTTGAAGCATGGGAAAGATATAAAGAGCTCCTAAGGAAATGCCCTCAACATGGGTTCAATGAGGGTCAACAAATGACCAACTTTTATAGTGGGTTAACACCGCATACAAGAAGCATTGTAGATGCTACTTCCGGTGGGTGCCTTCTCAATTGAAATGCAAAGGAAGCTTTGAGAATCATTGAAGAGATGACATCTAATAGCTATCAATGGCCAATGGAGAGGGCCCATTCTAGAAAGGTTGCTTCGATTGAGGATGATAGGTATGAGGCTCTAGTATTGGAGCTTGCTAATATGAAGAAGAAGTATGAAGATGAAAGGAAAGCCCACATTCAAAGTGTTCAATCTCAAGGGAATGTGGAGTTCTATGGCCGTGAAGACGTGAGCTATGTCAATCAAGGGCCATATGACAATAACAACAAGCAAGGATTTCAAGGAAATCAAGGAGGATTCCAAGGAAACCACAAAGGAGGATTTCAAGGGAATCAACAAGGTGGAAATTCTTATGGTCATCAAGGAGGCTATCAAGCCTACAATCCTAACAACCAATCTCATCTCAACCTCTCCTACGGAAATCCCAACAATGCTCAATTTCCACCTCCCGGATTCTCCGTTCCTCAAGGAGTTATTGAAGAGCCAAAGAAGAATTCTCCATCAATAGAGCAAATGATGCAACAAGTGTTGGAGAATCAAGCTCAAATGTTCTCTCAACAAAGTGCATTCATCACTCAAACCGGCCAAAAAGTCAATGAATTGGAGAATTCCCTCACTTCATTGTCAAAGCAAGTTGAGATGATGGAAGGCCAAATTATCCAAATGGCTAACCAAGCTACCACTCAATACAAGTTCGGGGAATCCTCTAGCAAGGCTCAAGAAAATCCGAAGCAACAATGCAACGCAATCCATGTGGTGAGTGAAGTATCTTCCAAACCTTCACAAGAGATCCCAGAGGACAAAAAGCCATATCCATATGTGCCATTTTATATGAGGAAAAAATGGGGTGGTCAAAGCGTCCCTCCTTGGGATCCGTCTCACGATCATAGCCTTTATGAGAAGGAATGGACACTAAAGAGTTTCGCTAATGATATATACTCCGTGATGGTCCCAGATTATTGGCCTCCTTTAAAGACATTGAAAGCAAGTCGAAGGAAGAGATTCATGAATATCATAAAAGGATGGAGCTCAACAATGGAATCCCGTGGTTAGAGGACAAGAATTTGATGGAAAGAAGAAGAAGTGCTTATTATGTTTCCGAGATAAAGAAGTTACTTGGAGAAGAGAAGTTTAACGAGAAGGCAAAGTTCTACAAGAAACCACAAAGTACTACTCCCACTCCAACTCCTAAAGCTTCTCAAGATCAAGTTGAGCCGAATTGCTTGGATAATTTAGCATTGCCTCCTAAGTCGAATGATGAGAACTTGCATGAGAAGAAGGGGAGTAATGCCATTACTTTGAGGAGTGGAAGAGCTTACGAGAATCATGCAAAGATTGGAGAAGAAATGGGAGCACCGGTTGTTGAAGACATTTCGTATGAGAATGAAGATCGAGCCTCGTATGAGAGGAAGAAAAAGTCTAAAGGAAAAGCTATTCAAGATGAAAGTCAAGAGAATGAAGCAAGAAAGGAGGCCCCTCCTCCCACCAAGGATGTGATCACAAAGGCTCCATTCCCTCATCGTCTAGCAAAGCCAAAGGTTGATGAAAAGATGAAGAGGTTATTGGATATCTTCAACAAGGTACAAATCAACCTACCTTTACTTGATGCACTTAGTAAAATGCCGGGTTATATGAAGTTCCTTAAAGATGCCGTAGCTAATAAGAGGAAATTTGGTTCTTTTGAGACTATAAATCTTACGGAAGAAGTTAGTGCGGTTATTCAAAGGAAATTGCCATTGAAGCTAAAAGTTCCGGAAAGTTTCACTATTACATGAGAAATAGGGGGGCAAACATTTGGTAGGTCGTTGTGTGATCTTGGTGCTAGCATCAACTTGATGCCATTGTCAATTTTTCGAAAGTTGAATATTGGTGAAATTAAGCCTACTACTATTTGTCTTCAAATGGCCGATCGTTCAATTTCTTATGCTAGAGGAATAGTGGAAGATGTTTTGGTGAAAGTTGATAAGTTCATACTTCCGGTTGACTTTGTGATCTTGGATATGCCGGAGGACAAGGATATGCCACTCATCCTTGGAAGACCTTTCTTAGCAACCGGTAGAACTCTCATCGATATGCAAGAGGGAAATCTCACTTTTAGAGTGAATGATGAGAGTCTCACCATCTCAATCTTTGATACAATGAAAGGAGTGGATAAACCGGAGGTTGAGGTGTTTGATGAAGAGTCGGTGCTTGATAGGGGAGGGACCTCATTCAAAGTCCCTTGAAAAGGTCAAAGAGGTATCGTCGAGCTAACGACGTTAAAAATAAGCGCTCGTTGGGAGGCACCCAACAACTATCCTTTCCTTTTTCTTTCTAGTTAGTTTCTTTAGTTGTTTTTTATTTCTTATTTTGATTTAGTTGTTTTTCCTAATTTTTCTCTATTTCCATACTAATACTTCCTATTTTTAAGTTCATTTCTCATTCACAAGTTCCATGTGTTTCATTGTCAATGCATGAGGTCGAATCATGATGGGAACGAGTGAAGGAAGAAAATCAAACCGATCAAGCAAGCAATGGATTGAATGGCCTTCAAAACCACCTTCAACATAGCTTTGGACCTTTGTGAGTGTAATTTAAATTTCTTATTATTCTTCCCTCCAAACTCATTTTAGAATTTATTTTCCAAAATAAGTTTGGGGGAGGGGGGTAGGATAAGAAATTTAAATTACTTTACTCTTGGTTTTTCAATTTCCTATGTGATGTGGTATCATTATGATTTCATTGATTATATGCTTAGGCTTGCTTGATGATTGAGGTTGATTTGGGGTTAAATGGATGATTCTTGTTTGTTTTGGTTTGGTGATGAGTTTGGGTCGATGAGCTTAATTGATGAAAATTCCTTCTTTGGTTGTTTGTTGATTAACACGTATTTTATGTGCATGTTGAGTGTTTTTGAATGTGTTTGAGTCTCGATTTATGTGCTTAAATGTTAAAAATGCTAGGGTTTCTTAACTTGTAGCATACTTTTTACTTTTCTCATTTCCTTTCGGTTTTTGATCCATTTTTGTAAGAATTGGAAAGAGTATTCATGTGGCTAAGGATCGAAGACTAGAAACGAGGAAGAATCGAGCTTAATTAGGGTGAAACCTAGGTTTGAAATGTGGAATTTAAATCTATAGAGTTAGGGTTTCACTAGTTTGATTTCAATTATGTTTTCCTCATTCTCTTGAGTCTCTTTATGTTTTTTACAGGAACAATGGAGAACTCATTTGGCTAATTTGATCATTCTGTGTCGAAGAGGGGTTCGTTAGGAGTCCATAACAAAAAGCGGATCGAGAATCAGAGTTCGGACGAGGGAGAACGAGCGAAAATGGTGGAGCTGCGCAAAATGGCCGAACCGACGGCGACCGGCTGGACCGCCGGCCAGTCCGCCGGCTAGCCGGCTAAGCTGTAGATTTGACAGCGACCCAGGCGGCGGCAGGCCAGGCCGCCGTCCAGGGCGCCGCCATCCCTTCTTCTTGGTGTTTTGACCGAGTTAGTTCGTCTAACTCGGTCCAACTCGACCCAAAACTCACCTATTATGTATTTAACCCCAAAATCTTTATATTTGGTGTATCTTTTGCATATTTTAATTTTCTTAGAACCCTAGAAAGATTTCCCTCTTTCCTTTTTAGTAAATTCAAGATTGTTGGAGCAAAACTTTGTGGATTTGCAATTCAAGACCATATTCTTCTTCCTTATTGAATTCTCTATCTTTTAAGCATGATTTCATTTACTTTCTATGGTTTTAATTCCTTCAATTATGTCTAGCTAAATTTCCCTTTGGTTCCAATATATGAAGATATGATCTAGATCACTAGGTTTTTGGATTTTGTTGTTGGTTTGGGACTTAATTTTATTGCATGATTGATTGGCCATCATTGAGTGCATACAAGGTGTTTGGTTAAATGCTTAGTAGGCTTTAATTCATAGCACTTAGCATCAAATCACATCAAATAAGTAATTCTTGCTAGTAGGAGCTTCTAGATAATTAATTGAGCTATTTGGAGTTACTTTATGCATCTTGAGACCTAGCGGAGATAGATGTCATAGGTTAATCCACTAATATTGATTGCTTCGAGAGAAGAATTGATGTTTACTATATATAGAACTCCCATATGAATTAGATTAAAATGGCTAATCCATGCAAACCCTTAAACCTAGGCTTCTAGTGATTATTGGATTATATTTGGAACCAAGCTTTCTACTATTGTTTGTTAACTCTTGTTATTAGTTGTTATCTAGTTTGTTACTTTTCAAATTGCATTACTTAATAGGATTAATAAAATACAAAAACATGTCACTTGTAAGCTTGAATAGTAGGATTAGTAACTAGATTACTACTTGAATCTTAAACAATCTAGCATTCCTTGAGGATTCGACTCAATTATACTATAATTGATTATTATTGCATTCTCCCTACCCTCAAAAGTGGGGCGGATCATTTGTTTTGTTTGTTTGAAGTTTTATTGGAGCTTATATGGAGAATCTTTGGTAAAGATGATTTTGTTGATTGATTAGAGTTTGAGTGCGAAATTTTTGGAAAATTGAAAAGGTTAAATGAATTCTTGCATGTGTGAATGTGAAAGAATGTGTTTAATTGCTCAAGTGAATTTGGGTGAGATGCCAATGATTGATGCTAAAATGGTGACATTTTTGAAATTTCTCAAGTTTGAGTCAAGCATGATTAGGGTTATTTCACTTAAATAGCTTGGAAGGATTGATCTTAATGATCGTGAATTCTCTTCTATTTATTCATTTGTGCAGGAATTCGATGATGTTTCTTCCAAAGATGCATTTCATGATTTATTATCCATTCGAGGGAGCGAACATTTGATCGGGTTCAAGGGGATAAAGAAGTTGGAGGAATTTGAAGAGAAGGAGAAGCAAAATTTCTTTCCTTTTGATGTGGGAGACGAGCAGGATTTGAGGACAAATCCTCTTCAAGAGGAGGGGAATGATGCAGCCCGTAGATCGTGGATTTCACTTTATGGGCCAAGGATTGAAGATGATATGGGCTAAAGAGTGAAGATATTATTTATTAGTTAATTTAGTTGAATATTTTTATTATTTTCGGATTTTATTAATATTCTAGTTGGTAGGGTTATTTTCAGCATTATTTTGGTAATTTTATTCCTTTTTAGACTAGGATTTGGTTTGGTATATGTTAGGATAAGTTTTTAACTAGTTTCCTTATAGAATTAGGACTTTTTGAAGCCTATAAATATGGCCTTTATGTAATGCACGAAAATTAGACTTTGATAAATATATTTTGGTGAGTTTATCTCTCTCTTTTGAGAATTTCAATAATTCTCTTTGTTCGTCTAAGACGAACGTTTATCCGGCGAATCAGCGAGTAAATCATCCCTCATTGTGTGTCATTCATCGTCTCCGTGTGACTAAGGTGATCATCACTTGGGGTATAGAGGGTTTAGGCCGATTCTATATCATTTGTGGGATTAGACTTTAGGTATATTGAGATATCCATCGGTTACAAATTCAGTTCTTGTCTTCCGCGTGCGTGTTGAATTATGAATCGAGCAAGGTTCGTATCATTGTTACACTTATGGGATGGGTAACAATAGGGGGTGGTCGAAGTCCGAATTTATGTCATGTCATTTCGAGCAATTTTCTCCCAAGGCATCATTTTTCCCATTTCACCACTCCCCAATCTCTTTCGTTATTCATCCGTTTTGAACGGTTCTCGTGTCGTTGTAACACTTATGGGATGGGTAACAATAGGGGGTGGTCGAAGTCCGGATTTCTCTCCGCTCTTTTCGAACGATTTTCTCCCAATGCATCATTTTCTCTGTTTCTTTCCACTCAATCTCCTTCGTTACTCATCCGTTTCGAACGGTTCTCGTGTCCTTGTTACACTTATGGGATGGGTAACAATAGGGGGTGGTCGAAGTCCGAATTTATGTCATGTCATTTCGAGCAATTTTCTCCCAAGGCATCGTTTTTCCCATTTCACCACTCCCCAATCTCCTTCGTTACTCATCCGTTTTGAACGGTTCTCATGTCCTTGTTACACTTATGGGATGGGTAACAATAGGGGTGCTCGAAGTCCGAATTTATGTCATGTCATTTTGAGCGATTTTCTCCCGAGGCATCATTTTCACTATTTCATGCCTCTCAATCTGCTTCGTTACTCATCCGTTTCGAACGGTTCTCGTCTCCTAGTAACACTTATGGGGTGGGGTATGATATAAGGGGTGGTTGAAGTCCGAATTTATCTCCGCTCATTTCGAGCGATTTTCTCCCAAGACATCATTTTCACTGTTTCATGCCTCTCAATCTCCTTCCTTACTCATCCGTTTCGAACGGTTCTCATCTCCTTGTAACACTTATGGGATGGGTAACAATCGGGGAGGTCGAAGTCCAAATATCTCTCCGCTCATTTCGAGCGATTTTCTCCCAATGCATCATTTTCACAGTTTCATGCCTCTCAATCTCCCTCGTTACTCATCTGTTTTGAACGGTTCACGTCTCCTTATAACACTTATGGGATGAGTATGTTATAAGGGGTGGTCGAAGTCCGAATTTTTCTCTGCTCATTTCGAGCGATTTTCTCCCAAAGCATCATTTTCACTATTTCTTGCCTCTCAATCTCCTTCCTTACTCATCCGTTTTGAACGGTTCTCGTGTCCTTGTTACACTTATGGGATGGGTAACAATCGGGGAGGTCGAAGTCCAAATATCTCTCCGCTCATTTCGAGCGATTTTCTCCCAATGCATCATTTTCACAGTTTCATGCCTCTCAATCTCCCTCGTTACTCATCTGTTTTGAACGGTTCACGTCTCCTTATAACACTTATGGGATGAGTATGTTATAAGGGGTGGTCGAAGTCCGAATTTTTCTCTGCTCATTTCGAGCGATTTTCTCCCAAAGCATCATTTTCACTATTTCTTGCCTCTCAATCTCCTTCGTTACTCATCCGTTTTGAACGGTTCTCGTGTCCTTGTTACACTTATGGGATGGGTAACAATAGAGGGTGCTCGAAGTCCGAATTTATGTCATGTCATTTCGACCAATTTTCTCCCAAGGCATCGTTTTTCCCATTTCACCACTCCCCAATATCCTTCGTTATTCATCCGTTTCGAACAGTTCTCATGTCGTTGTAACACTTATGGGATGGTTAACAATAGGGGGTGGTCAAAGTCCGAATTTATCTCAGCTCATTTCGAGCGATTTTCTCCCAATGCATCGTTTTCACTATTTCTTACCTCTCAATCTCCGTCGTTACTCATCCGTTTCGAATGGTTCTCGTGTCCTTGTTACACTTATGGGATGGGGAACAATAGGGGGTGCTCGAAGTCCGAATTTATGTCATGTCATTTCGAGCGATTTTCTCCCAAGGCATCATTTTTCCCATTTCAACACTCCCCAATCTCCTTCGTTATTCATCCATTTTGAACGGTTCTCGTGTCGTTGTAACACTTATGGGATGGGTAACAATAGGGGGTGGTCGAAGTCCGAATTTGTCTCCGCTCATTTCGAGCGATTTTCTCCCAAGGCATCATTTTCACTCTTTCTTGCCTCTCAATCTCCTTCATTACTCATCCGTTTCGAACGGTTCTCGTGTCCTTGTTACACTTATGGGATGAGTAACAATAGGGGGTGCTGAAGTCCGAATTTATGTCATGTCATTTCGAGCGATTTTCTCCCAAGGCATCGTTTTTCCCATTTCACCACTCCCCAATCTCCTTCGTTATTCATCCGTTTTGAACGGTTCTCGTGTCGTTGTAACACTTATGGGATGGGTAACAATAGGGGGTGGTCGAAGTCCGGATTTCTCTCCGCTCTTTTCGAACGATTTTCTCCCAATGCATCATTTTCTCTGTTTCTTTCCACTCAATCTCCTTCGTTACTCATCCGTTTTGAACGGTTCTCGTGTCCTTGTTACACTTATGGGATGGGTAACAATAGGGGGTGGTCGAAGTCCGAATTTATGTCATGTCATTTCGAGCAATTTTCTCCCAAGGCATCGTTTTTCCCATTTCACCACTCCCCAATCTCCTTCGTTACTCATCCGTTTTGAACGGTTCTCATGTCCTTGTTACACTTATGGGATGGGTAACAATAGGGGTGCTCGAAGTCCGAATTTATGTCATGTCATTTTGAGCGATTTTCTCCCGAGGCATCATTTTCACTATTTCATGCCTCTCAATCTGCTTCGTTACTCATCCGTTTCGAACGGTTCTCGTCTCCTAGTAACACTTATGGGGTGGGTATGATATAAGGGGTGGTTGAAGTCCGAATTTATCTCCGCTCATTTCGAGCGATTTTCTCCCAAGACATCATTTTCACTGTTTCATGCCTCTCAATCTCCTTCCTTACTCATCCGTTTCGAACGGTTCTCATCTCCTTGTAACACTTATGGGATGGGTAACAATCGGGGAGGTCGAAGTCCAAATATCTCTCCGCATTTCGAGCGATTTTATCCCAATGCATCATTTTCACAGTTTCATGCCTCTCAATCTCCCTCGTTACTCATCTGTTTTGAACGGTTCACGTCTCCTTATAACACTTATCGGATGAGTATGTTATAAGGGGTGGTCGAAGTCCGAATTTTTCTCTGCTCATTTCGAGCGATTTTCTCCCAAAGCATCATTTTCACTATTTCTTGCCTCTCAATCTCCTTCGTTACTCATCCGTTTGAACGGTTCTCGTGTCCTTGTTACACTTATGGGATGGGTAACAATAGAGGGTGCTCGAAGTCCGAATTTATGTCATGTCATTTCGACCAATTTTCTCCCAAGGCATCGTTTTTCCCATTTCACCACTCCCCAATATCCTTCGTTACTCATCCGTTTCGAACAGTTCTCATGTCGTTGTAACACTTATGGATGGGTAAACAATAGGGGGGGTCGAAGTCCAAATTTTTCTCCGCTCATTTCGAGCGATTTTTCTTGCACAATGCAATCAGTTTCACTATTCTTCTGGCCTCTCATCTCCTTCGTTACTCATCCGTTCGAACGGTTCTCGTGTCCTTGTTACACTTATGGGATGGTAACAATAAGGGGGTTGTGCTCGAAGTCCGGATTTATGGTCATGTCATTTTCGAGCGATTTCTCCCAAGGCATCGTTTTTCCCATGTCATCATCACCTCCCCAATTCTTCTTCGTTATTCATCCGTTTCGAACGGTTTTTTCGTGTCGTTGTAACACTTATGGGATGGTTAACAATAGGGGTGGTCAGAAGTCTGATTTATCTCCGCTCATTCGAGCGATTATTCTCGCCAAGGCATCATTTTCAACTCTTTCTTGCCTCTGCATCTCCTTCGTACTCATCCGTTCTCGAACGGTTCTCGTGTCGTTGTAACACTTATGGGATGGGTAACAATAGGGGGTGGTCGAAGTCCGAATTTCACTCCGCTCTTTTCAAACAATTTTCTCCCAATGCATCATTTTCTCAGTTTCTTTCCACTCAATCTCCTTCGTTACTCATCCGTTTCGAACGGTTCTCTCGTCTCCTTGTAACACTTATGGGATGGGTAACAATAGGGGTGGTCGAAGTCCAAATATCACTCCGCTCATTTCGAGCGATTTCTCCCAATGCATCATTTTCACTATTTCATGCCTCACAATCTCCTTCGTTACTCATACGTTTCGAACGGTTCTCGTCTCCTTGTGACACTTATGGGATGGGTATGATATAAGGGGTGGTCCAAGTCTGAATTTATCTCCGCTCATTTCGAGCGATTTTCTCCCAAGGCATCATTTTCACTGTTTCATGCCTCTCAATCTCCTTCGTTACTCATCCGTTTCGAACGGTTCTCATCTCCTTGTAACACTTATGGGATGGGTAACAATCGGGGAGGTCGAAGTCCAAATATCTCTCCGCTCATTTCGAGCGATTTTCTACCAATGCATCATTTTCACTATTTCTTGTCTCTCAATCTCCCTCGTTACTCATCCATTTCGAACGGTTCTCGTGTCCTTGTTACACTTATGGGATGGGTAACAATAGAGGGTGCTCGAAGTCCGAATTTATGTCATGTCATTTCGAGCAATTTTCTCCCAAGGCATCGTTTTTCCCATTTCACCACTCCCCAATCTCCTTCGTTATTCATCCGTTTTGAACGGTTCTCGTGTCGTTGTAACCCTTATGGGATGGGTAACAATAGGGGGTGGTCGAAGTCTGGATTTCTCTCCGCTCTTTTCGAACGATTTTCTCCCAATGCATCATTTTCTCTGTTTCTTTCCACTCAATCTCCTTCGTTACTCATCCGTTTCGAACGGTTCTCGTGTCCTTGTTACACTTATGGGATGGGTAACAATAGGGGGTGCTGGAAGTCCGAATTTATGTCATGTCATTTCGAGCGATTTTCTCCCAAGGCATCGTTTTTCCCATTTCACCACTCCCCAATCTCCTTCGTTAGTCATCCGTTTGAACGGTTCTCGTGTCGTTGTAACACTTATGGGATGGTTAACAATAGGGGGTGGTCAAAGTCTGAATTTATCTCCGCTCATTTCGAGCGATTTCTCCCAAGGCATCATTTCACTCTTTCTTGCCTCTCAATCTCCTTCGTTACTCATCCGTTTCGAACGGTTCTCATCTCCTTGTAACACTTATGGGATGGGTAACAATATTGGAGGTCGAAGTCCAAATATCTCTCCGCTCATTCGAGCGATTTTCTACCAATGCATCATTTTCACTATTTCTTGCCTCTCAATCTCCCTCGTTACTCATCCATTTCGAACGGTTCTCGTGTCCTTGTTACACATGAGATGGGTAACAATAGAGGGTGCTCGAAGTCCGAATTTATGTCATGTCATTTCGAGCAATTTTCTCCCAAGGCATCGTTTTTCCCATTTCACCACTCCCCAATCTCCTTCGTTATTCATCCGTTTCGAACGGTTCTCTTGTCGTTGTAACACTTATGGGATGGTTAACAATAGGGGGTGGTCAAACTCCGAATTTATATCCGCTCATTTCGAGCGATTTTCTCCCAATGCATCATTTTCACTATTTCTTACCTCTCAATCTCCTTCGTTACTCATCCGTTTCGAACGGTTCTCGTGTCCTTGTTACACTTATGGGATGGGTAACAATAGGGGGTGCTGGAAGTCCGAATTTATGTCATGTCATTTCGAGCGATTTTCTCCCAAGGCATCATTTTTCCCATTTCACCACTCCCCAATCTCCTTCGTTAGTCATCCGTTTCGAACGGTTCTCGTGTCGTTGTAACACTTATGGGATGGTTAACAATAGGGGGTGGTCGAAGTCCGAATTTATCTCCGCTAATTTCGAGCGATTTTCTCCCAAGGCATCATTTTCACTCTTTCTTGCTTCTCAATCTCCTTCGTTACTCATCCGTTTCGAACGGTTCTCGTGTCCTTGTTACACTTATGGGATGGGTAACAATAAGGGGTGGTCGAAGTCCGAATTTATGTCATGTCATTTCGAGCAATTTTCTCCCAAGGCATCGTTTTTCCATTTCACCACTCCCCAATCTCCTTCGTTATTCATCCGTTTTGAACGGTTCTCGTGTCGTTGTAACACTTATGGGATGGGTAACAATAGCGGGTGGTCGAAGTCCGAATTTCACTCCGCTCTTTTCAAACAATTTTCCCCAATGCATCATTTTCTCAGTTTCTTTCCACTCAATCTCCTTCGTTACTCATCCGTTTCGAACGGTTCTCGTCTCCTTGTAACACTTATGGGATGGGTAACAATAGGGGTGGTCGAAGTCCAAATATCACTCCGCTCATTTCGAGCGATTTTCTCCCAATGCATCATTTTCACTATTCATGCCTCTCATTCTCCTTCGTTACTCATACGTTTCGAACGGTTCTCGTCTCCTTGTGACACTTATGGGATGGGTATGATATAAGGGGTGGTTGAAGTCCGAATTTATCTCCGCTCATTTCGAGCGATTTTCTCCCAAGGCATCATTTTCACTGTTTCATGCCTCTCAATCTCCTTCGTTACTCATCCGTTTCGAACGGTTCTCATCTCCTTGTAACACTTATGGGATGGGTAACAATCGGGGAGGTCGAAGTCCAAATATCTCTCCGCTCATTTCGAGCGATTTTCTCCCAAATGCATCATTTTCACTATTTCTTGCCTCTCAATCTCCCTCGTTACTCATCCATTTCGAACGGTTCTCGTGTCCTTGTTACACTTATGGGATGAGTATTAATAAGGGTGCTCGAAGTCCGAATTTTTCTCTGCTCATTTCGAGCGATTTTCTCCCAAGGCATCATTTTCCCTATTTCTTGCACTCTCAATCTCCTTCCTTACTCATCCGTTTCGAACGGTTCTCGTGTCCGTTGTAACACTTATGGGATGGTTAACAATCGGGGAGGTCAAAGTCCAAATATCTCTCCGCTCATTTCGAGCGATTTTCTCCCAATGCATCATTTTCACAGTTTCATGCTCTCAATCTCCCTCGTTACTCACGTTTTGAACGGTTCACGTCTCCTTATAACACTTATGGGAGAGTATGTTATAAGGGGTGGTCGAAGTCCGAATTTTCTCTGCTCATTTCGAGCGATTTTCTCCCAAAGCATCATTTCACTATTTCTTGCTCTCATCTCCTTCGTTACTCATCCGTTTTGAACGGTTTCTCGTGTCCTTGTTACACTTATGGGATGGGTAACAATAGAGGGTGCTCGAAGTCCGAATTTATGTCATGTCATTTCGACCAATTTTCCCCAAGGCATCGTTTTTTTCCCATTTCACCACTCCCAATATCCTTCGTTATTCATCCGTTTCGAACAGTTCTCATGTCGTTGTAACACTTATGGGATGGTTACAATAGGGGGTGGTCAAAGTCCGAATTTATCTCAGCTCATTTCGAGCGATTTTCTCCCAATGCATCGTTTTCACTATTTCTTACCTCTCAATCTCCGTCGTTACTCATCCGTTTCGAATGGTTCTCGTGTCCTTGTTACACTTATGGGATGGGTAACAATAGGGGGTGCTCGAAGTCCGAATTTATGTCATGTCATTTCGAGCGATTTTCTCCCAAGGCATCATTTTTCCCATTTCAACACTCCCCAATCTCCTTCGTTATTCATCCATTTTGAACGGTTCTCGTGTCGTTGTAACACTTATGGGATGGGTAACAATAGGGGGTGGTCGAAGTCCGAATTTGTCTCCGCTCATTTCGAGCGATTTTCTCCCAAGGCATCATTTTCACTCTTTCTTGCCTCTCAATCTCCTTCATTACTCATCCGTTTCGAACGGTTCTCGTGTCCTTGTTACACTTATGGGATGAGTAACAATAGGGGGTGCTGAAGTCCGAATTTATGTCATGTCATTTCGAGCGATTTTCTCCCAAGGCATCGTTTTTCCCATTTCACCACTCCCCAATCTCATTTCGTTACTTCATCCGTTTCGAACGGTTCCTCTTGTCGTTGTAACACTTATGGATGGTTAAACATTAGGGGTGGTCAAAGTCCGAATTTATCTCCGCTCATTTCGAGGATTTCTCACCATGCATCATTTTCACTATTTCTTTACCTCTCATCTCCTTCGTTACTCATCCGTTCGAACGGTTCTCGGTCCTTGTTACACTTATGGGATGGGTAAACAATTAGGGGTGCTCGATGTCCGATTTATGTCATGTCATTTAGAGCGATTTTCTCCAAATACATCGTTTCCATTCACTGTCACTGCCCTCTAATCTGCCTTCGTTAGTCATCCGTTTCGAACTGTACTCGTCTTCGTTGTAACACTTATGGGATGGTTAACAATAGGGGTGGTCGAAGTCTAAATTTATCTCGCTCATTCGAGCGATTTTCTCCCAAGGCATCATTTTCACTCTTTTCATGCCTCTCAATCTCTTCGTTACTCATCGTTTCGAACGGTTCTCGTCTCCTAGTAACAACTTATGGGGTGGGTATGATGATATAAGGGGTGGTTGAAGTCCGAATTTATCTCCGCTCATTTCGAGCGATTTTCTCCCAAGACATCATTTTCACTGTTTCATTCATGCCTCTCAATCTCCTTCCTTACTCCGTTTCGAACGGTTCTCATCTCCTTGTAACACTTATGGGATGGGTAACAATCGGGGAGGTCGAAGTCCAATATCTCCCGCTCATTTCGAGCGATTTTATCCATGCATCATTTTCACAGTTTTCATGCCTCTCAATCTCCCTCGTTACTCATCTGTTTTGAACGGTTTCTCCTTATAACACTTATATCTTATCGGATGAGTATGTTATAAGGGGTGGTCGAAGTCCGAATTTTTTCTCTGCTCATTTCGAGCGATTTTCTCCCAAAGCATCATTTTCACTATTTCTTGCCTCTCAATCTCCTCGTTACTCATCCGTTTTGAACGGTTTCTCGTGTCCTTGTTACACTTATGGATGGGTAACAATAGAGGGTGCTCGAAGTCCGAATTATGTCATGTCATTTCGACCAATTTTCTCCTCCCAAGGCATCGTTTTTCCCATTTCACCACTCCCCAATATCCTTCGTTATTCATCCGTTTCGAACAGTTCTCATGTCGTTGTAACACTTATGGGATGGGTAACAATAGGGGGTGGTCGAAGTCCAAATTTGTCTCCGCTCATTTCGAGCGATTTTCTTCCAAGGCATCATTTTCACTCTTTCTTGCCTCTCAATCTCCTTCATTACTCATCCGTTTCGAACGGTTCTCGTGTCCTTGTTACACTTATGGGATGGGTAACAATAGGGGGTGCTGGAAGTCCGAATTTGTCATGTCATTTCGAGCGATTTTCTCCCAAGGCATCGTTTTTTCCCCCCATTTCACCACTCCCCAATCTCCTTCGTTAGTCATCCGTTTCGAGCGGTTCTCGTGTCCTTGTTACACTTATGGGATGGGTAACAATAGGGGGTGGTCGAAGGCCGAACTTATGTCATGTCATTTTGAGCAATTTTCTCCCGAGGCATCGTTTTTCCCATTTCACCACTCCCCAATCTCCTTCGTTATATCGCGTTTTGAACGGTTCTCGTGTCGTTGTAACACTTATGGGATGGGTAACAATAGGGGGTGGTCGAAGTCCGAATTTCACTCCGCTCTTTTCAAACAATTTTCTCCCAATGCATCATTTTCTCAGTTTCTTTCCACTCAATCTCCTTCGTTACTCATCCGTTTCGAACGGTTCTCGTCTCCTTGTAACACTTATGGGATGGGTAACAATAGGGGTGGTCGAAGTCCAAATATCACTCCGCTCATTTCGAGCGATTTTCTCCAATGCATCATTTTCACTATTTCATGCCTCACAATCTCCTTCGTTACTCATACGTTTCGAACGGTTCTCGTCTCCTTGTGACACTTATGGGATGGGTATGATATAAGGGGTGGTCCAAGTCTGAATTTATCTCCGCTCATTTCGAGCGATTTTCTCCCAAGGCATCATTTTCACTGTTTCATGCCTCTCAATCTCCTTCGTTACTCATCCGTTTCGAACGGTTCTCATCTCCTTGTAACACTTATGGGATGGGTAACAATCGGGGAGGTCGAAGTCCAAATATCTCTCCGCTCATTTCGAGCGATTTTCTACCAATGCATCATTTTCACTATTTCTTGTCTCTCAATCTCCCTCGTTACTCATCCATTTCGAACGGTTCTCGTGTCCTTGTTACACTTATGGGATGGGTAACAATAGAGGGTGCTCGAAGTCCGAATTTATGTCATGTCATTTCGAGCAATTTTCTCCCAAGGCATCGTTTTTCCCATTTCACCACTCCCCAATCTCCTTCGTTATTCATCCGTTTTGAACGGTTCTCGTGTCGTTGTAACCCTTATGGGATGGGTAACAATAGGGGGTGGTCGAAGTCTGAATTTCTCTCCGCTCATTTCGAACGATTTTCTCCCAATGCATCATTTTCACTCGTTTCTTTCCACTCAATCTCCTTCGTTACTCATCCGTTTCGAACGGTTCTCGTGTCCTTGTTACACTTATGGGATGGGTAACAATAGGGGGTGCTGGAAGTCCGAATTTATGTCATGTCATTCGAGCGATTTTCTCCCAAGGCATCGTTTTTCCCATTTCACCACTCCCCAATCTCCTTCGTTAGTCCGTTTTGAACGGTTCTCGTGTCGTTGTAACACTTATGGGATGGTTAACAATAGGGGGTGGTCAAAGTCTGAATTTATCTCCGCTCATTTCGAGCGATTTTCTCCCAAGGCATCATTTTCACTCTTTCTTGCCTCTCAATCTCCTTCGTTACTCATCCGTTTCGAACGGTTCTCATCTCCTTGTAACACTTATGGGATGGGTAACAATATTGGAGGTCGAAGTCCAAATATCTCTCCCGCTCATTTCGAGCGATTTTCTACCAATGCATCATTTTCACTATTTCTTGCCTCTCAATCTCCCTCGTTACTCATCCATTTCGAACGGTTCTCGTGTCCTTGTTACACTTATGAGATGGGTAACAATAGAGGGTGCTCGAAGTCCGAATTTATGTCATGTCATTTCGAGCAATTTTCTCCCAAGGCATCGTTTTTCCCATTTCACCACTCCCCAATCTCCTTCGTTATTCATCCGTTTCGAACGGTTCTCTTGTCGTTGTAACACTTATGGGATGGTTAACAATAGGGGGTGGTCAAAGTCCGAATTTATATCCGCTCATTTCGAGCGATTTTCTCCCAATGCATCATTTTCACTATTTCTTACCTCTCAATCTCCTTCGTTACTCATCCGTTTCGAACGGTTCTCGTGTCCTTGTTACACTTATGGGATGGGTAACAATAGGGGGTGCTCGAAGTCCGAATTTATGTCATGTCATTTCGAGCGATTTTCTCCCAAGGCATCAGTTTTTCCCATTTCACCACTCCCCAATCTCCTTCGTTAGTCATCCGTTTCGAACGGTTCTCGTGTCGTTGTAACACTTATGGGATGTTAACAATAGGGGGTGGTCGAAGTCCGAATTTATCTCCGCTAATTTCGAGCGATTTTCTCCCCAAGGCATCATTTTCACTCTTTCTTGCTTCTCAATCTCCTTCGTTACTCATCCGTTTTCGAACGGTTCTCGTGTCCTTGTTACACTTATGGGATGGGTAACAATAAGGGGTGGTCGAAGTCCGAATTTATGTCATGTCATTTCGAGCAATTTCTCCCAAGGCATCGTTTTTCCCATTTCACCACTCCCCAATCTCCTTCGTTATTCATCCGTTTGAACGGTTCTCGTGTCGTTGTAACACTTAGGGATGGGTAACAATAGCGGGTGGTCGAAGTCCGAATTTCAATCCGCTCTTTTAAACAATTTCTCCCAATGCATCATTTTCTCAGTTTCTTCCACTCAATCTCCTTCGTTACTCATCCGTTTCGAACGGTTCTCGTCTCCTTGTAACACTTATGGGATGGGGTAACAATAGGGGTGGTCGAAGTCCAAACTATCACTCCGCTCATTTCGAGCGATTTTCTCCCAATGCATCATTTTCACTATTTCATGCCTCTCAATCTCCTTCGTTACTCATCCGTTTCGAACGGTTCTCGTCTCCTTGTGACACTTATGGGATGGGTATGATATAGGGGTGGTGAAGTCCGAATTTATCTCCGCTCATTTCGAGCGATTTTCTCCCAAGGCATCATTTTCACTGTTTCATGCCTCTCAATCTCCTTCGTTACTCATCCGTTTCGAACGGTTCTCATCTCCTTGTAACACTTATGGGATGGGTAACAATCGGGGAGGTCGAAGTCCAAATATCTCTCCGCTCATTTCGAGCGATTTTCTCCCAAGCATCATTTTCACTATTTCTTGCCTCTCAATCTCCTCGTTACTCATCCGTTTCGAACGGTTCTCGTGTCCTTGTTACACTTATGGGATGGGTAACAATAGAGGGTGCTCGAAGTCCGAATTTATGTCATGTCATTTCGAGCAATTTTCTCCCAAGGCATCGTTTTTCCCATTTCACCACTCCCCAATCTCCTTCGTTATTCATCCGTTTGAACGGTTCTCGTGTCGTTGTAACACTTATGGGATGGGTAACAATAGGGGGTGGTCGAAGTCCTGGATTTCTCTCCGCTCTTTTCGAACGATTTTCTCCCAATGCATCATTTTCTCTGTTTCTTTCCACTCAATCTCGTTCGTTACTCATCCGTTTCGAACGGTTCTCGTCTCCTTGTTACACTTATGGATGGGTAACAATAGGGGTGCTGAAGTCCGAATTTATGTCATGTCATTTCGAGCGATTTTCTCCCAAGGCATCGTTTTTCCCATTTCACCACTCCCCAATCTCCTTCGTTAGTCATCCGTTTCGAACGGTTCTCGTGTCGTTGTAACACTTATGGGATGGTTAACAATAGGGGTGGTCAAAGTCTGAATTTATCTCCGCTAATTTCGAGCGATTTTCTCCCAAGGCATCATTTTCACTCTTTCTTGCCTCTCAATCTCCTTCGTTACTCATCCGTTTTCGAACGTTTCTCCTCTGCGTGTAACCACTTATGGAATGGGTAACAATAGGTGGAGGTCGAAGTCGCAATTATCTATCGCTCATTTCGAGCGATTTTCTTACCAATGCATCATTTTCACTCTGCTTGCCTCCACTCAATCTCCCTCGTTACTCATACAGTTCGAACGGTTCTCGTGTCTCTTGTTACACTTATGAGATGGGTAACAATAGAGGGTGCTCGAAGTCCGAATTTATGTCATGTCATTTCGATGCAATTTTCTCCCAAGGCATCGTTTTCCCATTCACCACTCCCCAATCTCCTTCGTTATTCATCCGTTTCGAACGGTTCTCTTGTCGTTGTAACACTTATGGGATGGTTAACAATAGGGGGTGGTCAAACTCCGAATTATATCCGCTCATTTCGAGCTATTTTCTCCCAATGCATCATTTTCCACTATTTCGTACCTCTCAATCTCCTTCGTTACTCATCCGTTTCGAACGGTTCTCGTGTCCTTGTTACACTTATGGGATGGGTAACAATAGGGGGTGCTGGAAGTCCGAATTTATGTCATGTCATTTCGAGCGATTTTCTCCCAAGGCATCATTTTTCCCATTTCACCACTCCCCAATCTCCTTCGTTAGTCATCCGTTTCGAACGGTTCTCGTGTCGTTGTAACACTTATGGGATGGTTAACAATAGGGGGTGGTCGAAGTCCGAATTTATCTCCGCTAATTTCGAGCGATTTTCTCCCAAGGCATCATTTTCACTCTTTCTTGCTCTCAATCTCCTTCGTTACTCATCCGTTTCGAACGGTTCTCGTGTCCTTGTTACACTTATGGGATGGGTAACAATAAGGGGTGGTCGAAGTCCGAATTTATGTCATGTCATTTCGAGCAATTTTCTCCCAAGGCATCGTTTTTCCCATTTCACCACTCCCCAATCTCCTTCGTTATTCATCCGTTTCGAACGGTTCTCGTCTCCTTGTAACACTTATGGGATGGGTAACAATAGGGGTGGTCGAAGTCCAAATATCACTCCGCTCATTTCGAGCGATTTTCTCCCAATGCATCATTTTCACTATTTCTTGCCTCTCAATCTCCTTCGTTACTCATCCGTTTCGAACGGTTCTCGTGTCCTTGTTACACTTATGGGATGGGTAACAATAGGGGTGCTCGAAGTCCGAATTTATGTCATGTCATTTCGAGCGATTTTCTCCCAAGGCATCGTTTTTCCCATTTCACCACTCCCCAATCTCCTTCGTTATTCATCCGTTTCGAACGGTTCTCGTGTCGTTGTAACACTTATGGGATGGTTAACAATAGGGGGTGGTCAAAGTCCGAATTTATCTCCGCTCATTTCGAGCGATTTTCTCCCAAGGCATCATTTTCACTCTTTCTTGCCTCTCAATCTCCTTCGTTACTCATCCGTTTCGAACGGTTCTCGTGTCCTTGTTACACTTATGGGATGGGTAACAATAGGGGTGCTCGAAGTCCGAATTTATGTCATGTCATTTCGAGCAATTTTCTCCCAAGGCATCGTTTTTCCCATTTCACCACTCCCCAATCTCCTTCGTTATTCATCCGTTTTGAACGGTTCTCGTGTCGTTGTAACACTTATGGGATGGGTAACAATAGGGGGTGGTCGAAGTCCGAATTTCTCTCCGCTCATTTCGAACGATTTTCTCCCAATGCATCATTTTCTCTGTTTCTTTCCACTCAATCTCCTTCGTTACTCATCCGTTTCGAACGGTTCTCGTCTCCTTGTTACACTTATGGGATGGGTAACAATAGGGGGTGCTGGAAGTCCGAATTTATGTCATGTCATTTCGAGCAATTTTCTCCCAAGGCATCATTTTTCCCATTTCACCACTCCCCAATCTCCTTCGTTAGTCATCCGTTTCGAACGGTTCTCGTGTCGTTGTAACACTTATGGGATGGTTAACAATAGGGGGTGGTCAAAGTCTGAATTTATCTCCGCTAATTTCGAGCGATTTTCTCCCAAGGCATCATTTTCACTCTTTCTTGCCTCTCAATCTCCTTCGTTACTCATCCGTTTCGAACGGTTCTCATCTCCTTGTAACACTTATGGGATGGGTAACAATAGTGGAGGTCGAAGTCCAAATATATCTCCGCTCATTTCAAGCGATTTTCTACCAATGCATCATTTTCACTATTTCTGCCTCTCAATCACCTCGTTACTCATCCATTTCGAACGGTTCTCGTGTCCTTGTTACACTTATGAGATGGGTAACAATAGAGGGTGCTGGAAGTCCGAATTTATGTCATGTCATTTCGAGTAATTTTCTCCCAAGGCATCGTTTTTCCCATTTCACCACTCCCCAATCTCCTTCGTTATTCATCCGTTTCGAACGGTTCTCTTGTCGTTGTAACACTTATGGGATGGTTAACAATAGGGGGTGGTCAAACTCCGAATTTATCTCCGCTCATTTCGAGCGATTTTCTCCCAATGCATCATTTTCACTATTTCTTACCTCTCAATCTCCTTCGTTACTCATCCGTTTCGAACGGTTCTCGTGTCCTTGTTACACTTATGGGATGGGTAACAATAGGGGGTGCTGAAGTCCGAATTTATGTCATGTCATTTCGAGCGATTTTCTCCCAAGGCATCGTTTTTCCCATTTCACCACTCCCCAATCTCCTTCGTTAGTCATCCGTTTCGAACGGTTCTCGTGTCGTTGTAACACTTATGGATGGTTAACAATAGGGGGTGGTCGAAGTCCGAATTTATCTCCGCTAATTTCGAGCGATTTTCTCCCAAGGCATCATTTTCACTCTTTCTTGCCTCTCAATCTCCTTCGTTACTCATCCGTTTCGAACGGTTCTCGTGTCCTTGTTACACTTATGGGATGGGTAACAATAAGGGGTGGTCGAAGTCCGAATTTATGTCATGTCATTTCGAGCAATTTTCTCCCAAGGCATCGTTTTTCCCATTTCACCACTCCCCAATCTCCTTCGTTATTCATCCATTTTGAACGGTTCTCGTGTCGTTGTAACACTTATGGGATGGGTAACAATAGGGGTGGTCGAAGTCCGAATTCACTCCGCTCTTTCAAACAATTTTCTCCCAAGCATCATTTCACTGTTTCATGCCTCTCAATCTCTTCGTTAGTCATCCGTTTCGAACGGTTCTCGTCTCCTTGTAACACTTATGGGATGGTAACAATAGGGGTGGTCGAAGTCCAAATATCACTCCGCTCATTTCGAGCGATTTTCTCCCAATGCATCATTTTCACTTTTCATGCTCTCAATCTCCTTCGTTACTCATACGTTTCGAACGGTTCTCGTCTCCTTGTGACACTTATGGGATGGGTATGATATAAGGGGTGGTTGAAGTCCGAATTATCTCCGCTCATTTCGAGCGATTTTCTCCCAAGGTATCATTTTCACTGTTTCATGCCTCTCAATCTCCTTCGTTACTCATCCGTTTCGAACGGTTCTCATCTCCTTGTAACACTTATGGGATGGGTAACAATCGGGGAGGTCGAAGTCCAAATATCTCTCCGCTCATTTCGAGCGATTTTCTACCAATGCATCATTTTCACTATTTCTTGCCTCTCAATCTCCTCGTTACTCATCCGTTTCGAACGGTTCTCGTGTCCTTGTTACACTTATGGGATGGGTAACAATAGAGGGTGCTCGAAGTCCGAATTTATGTCATGTCATTTCGAGCAATTTTCTCCCAAGGCATCGTTTTTCCCATTTCACCACTCCCCAATCTCCTTCGTTATTCATCCGTTTCGAACGGTTCTCGTGTCGTTGTAACACTTATGGGATGGGTAACAATAGGGGTGGTCGAAGTCCGAATTTCTCTCCGCTCATTTCGAACGATTTTCTCCCAATGCATCATTTTCTCTGTTTCTTTCCACTCAATCTCCTTCGTTACTCATCCGTTTCGAACGGTTCTCGTGTCCTTGTTACACTTATGGGATGGGTAACAATAGGGGTGGTCGAAGTCAGAATTTATGTCATGTCATTTCGAGCGATTTTCTCCTAAGGCATCATTTTTCCCATTTCACCACTCCCAATCTCCTTCGTTATTCATCCGTTTCGAACGGTTCTCGTGTCGTTGTAACACTTATGGGATGGGTAACAATAGGGGTGGTCGAAGTCCAAATTATCTCCGCTCATTTCGAGCGATTTTCTCCCAATGCATCATTTTCACTGTTTCTTGCCTCTCAATCTCCTTCGTTACTCATCCGTTTCGAACGGTTCTCGTGTCCTTGTTACACTTATGGGATGGGTAACAATAGGGGTGTCGAAGTCCGAATTTATGTCATGTCATTTCGAGCGATTTTCTCCCAAGGCATCGTTTTTCCCATTTCACCACTCCCCAATCTCCTTCGTTACTCATCCGTTTCGAACGGTTCTCATGTCGTTGTAACACTTATGGGATGGGTAACAATAGGGGTGGTCGAAGTCCAAATATCTCTCCGCTCATTTCGAGCGATTTTCTCCCAATGCATCATTTTCACTATTTCTTGCCTCTCAATCTCCTTCGTTACTCATCCGTTTCGAACGGTTCTCGTGTCCTTGTTACACTTATGGGATGGGTAACAATAGGGGTGCTCGAAGTCCGAATTTATGTCATGTCATTTCGAGCAATTTTCTCCCAAGGCATCGTTTTTCCCATTTCACCACTCCCCAATCTCCTTCGTTATTCATCCGTTTCGAACGGTTCTCATGTCGTTGTAACACTTATGGATGGGTAACAATAGGGGGTGGTCGAAGTCCGAATTTCTCTCCGCTCATTTCGAGCGATTTTCTCCCAATGCATCATTTTCACTATTTCTTTCCATCTCAATCTCCTTCGTTACTCATCCGTTTCGAACGGTTCTCGTGTCCTTGTTACACTTATGGGATGGGTAACAATAGGGGTGCTCGAAGTCCGAATTTATGTCATGTCATTTCGAGCGATTTTCTCCCAAGGCATCATATTCACTGTTTCATGCCTCTCAATCTCCTTCGTTAGTCATCCGTTTCGAACGGTTCTCGTCTCCTTGTAACACTTATGGGATGGGTAACAATAGGGGTGGTCGAAGTCCAAATATCACTCCGCTCATTTCGAGCGATTTTCTCCCAATGCATCATTTTCACTGTTTCATGCCCTCTCAATCTCCTTCGTTACTCATCCGTTTCGAACGGTTCTCGTCTCCTTGTGACACTTATGGGATGGGTATGATATAAGGGGTGGTTAAAGTCCGAATTTATCTCCGCTCATTCCGAGCGATTTTCTCCCAAGGCATCATTTTCACTGTTTCATGCCTCTCATCTCCTTCGTTACTCATCCGTTTCGAACGGTTCTCATCTCCTTGTAACACTTATGGGATGGGTAACAATCGGGGAGGTCGAAGTCCAAATATCTATCCGCTCATTTCGAGCGATTTTCTCCCAATGCATCATTTTCACAGTTTCATGCCTCTCAATCTCCTTCGTGACTCATCTGTTTCGAACGGTTCACGTCTCCTTATAACACTTATGGGATGGGTATGTTATAAGGGTGGTCGAAGTCCGAATTTTCTCTCGATCATTTCGAGCGATTTTCTCCCAAGCATCATTTTCACTATTTCTTGCCTCTCAATCTCTTCGTTACTCATCCATTTCGAACGGTTCTCGTGTCCTTGTTACACTTATGGGATGGGTAACAATAGAGGGTGCTCGAAGTCCGAATTTATGTCATGTCATTTCGAGCAATTTTCTCCCAAGGCATCGTTTTTCCCATTTCACCACTCCCCAATCTCCTTCGTTATTCATCCATTTCGAACGGTTCTCTTGTCGTTGTAACACTTATGGGATGGTTAACAATAGGGGGTGGTCGAAGTCCTGAATTTCTCTCCGCTCATTTCGAACGATTTTCTCCCAATGCATCATTTTCTCTGTTTCTTTCCACTCAATCTCCTTCGTTACTCATCCGTTTCGAACGGTTCTCGTGTCCTTGTTACACTTATGGGATGGGTAACAATAGGGGTGGTCGAAGTCCGAATTTATGTCATGTCATTTCGAGCGATTTTCTCCCAAGGCATCGTTTTTCCCATTTCACCACTCCCCAATCTCCTTCGTTATTCATCCGTTTTGAACGGTTCTCGTGTCGTTGTAACACTTATGGGATGGGTAACAATAGGGGGTGGTCGAAGTCCGAATTTATCTCCGCTCATTTCGAGCGATTTTCTCCCAATGCATCATTTTCACTATTTCTTACCTCTCAATCTCCTTCGTTACTCATCCGTTTCGAACGGTTCTCGTGTCCTTGTTACACTTATGGGATGGGTAACAATAGGGGGTGCTGGAAGTCCGAATTTATGTCATGTCATTTCGAGCGATTTTCTCCCAAGGCATCGTTTTTCCCATTTCACCACTCCCCAATCTCCTTCGTTAGTCATCCGTTTCGAACGGTTCTCGTGTCGTTGTAACACTTATGGGATGGTTAACAATAGGGGGTGGTCAAAGTCTGAATTTATCTCCGCTCATTTCGAGCGATTTTCTCCCAAGGCATCATTTTCACTCTTTCTGCCTCTCAATCTCCTTCGTTACTCATCCGTTTCGAACGGTTCTCATGTCCTTGTTACACTTATGGGATGGGTAACAATAGGGGGTGGTCGAAGGCGAATTTATGTCATGTCATTTCGAGCAATTTTCTCCCAAGGCATCGTTTTTCCCATTTCACCACTCCCCAATCTCCTTCGTTACTCATCCGTTTCGAATAGTTCTCATGTCGTTGTAACACTTATAGGATGGAAAACAATAGGGGTGGTCGAAGTCCAAATATCACTCCGCTCATTCCGAGCGATTTTCTCACAATGCATCATTTTCACTATTTCTTACCTCTCAATCTCCTTCGTTACTCATCTGTTTCGAACGGTTCTCGTCTCCTTGTAACACTTATGGGATGGGTAACAATAGGGGTGGTCGAAAGTCCAAATATCACTCCGCTCATTTCGAGCGATTTTCTCCCAATGCATCATTTCACTGTTTCATGCATCTCAATCTCCTTCGTTACTCATCCGTTTCGAACGGTTCTCGTCTCCTTATAACACTTATGGGATGGGTATGTATAAGGGGTGGTCGAAGTCCGAATTTATCTCTGATCATTTCGAGCGATTTTCTCCCAAAGCATCATTTTCACTATTTCTGCCTCTCAATCTCTTCGTTACTCATCCATTTCGAACCGTTCTCGTGTCCTTGTTACACTTATGGGAAGGGTAACAATCGGGGAGGTCGAAGTCCGAATTTATCTCAGCTCATTTCGAGCGATTTTCTCCAATGCATCGTTTTCACTATTTCTTACCTCTCAATCTCCTCGTTACTCATCCATTTCGAACGGTTCTCGTGTCCTTGTTACACTTATGGGATGGGTAACAATAGAGGGTGCTCGAAGTCCGAATTTATGTCATGTCATTTCGAGCAATTTTCTCCCAAGGCATCGTTTTTCCCATTTCACCACTCCCCAATCTCCTTCGTTATTCATCCGTTTTGAACGGTTCTCGTGTCGTTGTAACACTTATGGGATGGGTAACAATAGGGGGTGGTCGAAGTCCGAATTTCACTCCGCTCTTTCAAACAATTTTCTCCCAATGCATCATTTTCTCAGTTTCTTTCCACTCAATCTCCTTCGTTACTCATCCGTTTCGAACGGTTCTCGTGTCCTTGTTACACTTATGGGATGGGTAACAATAGGGGGTGGTCGAAGTCCGAATTTATGTCATGTCATTTCGAGCAATTTTCTCCCAAGGCATCGTTTTTCCCATTTCACCACTCCCCAATCTCCTTCGTTATTCATCCGTTTTGAACGGTTCTCGTGTCGTTGTAATACTTATGGGATGGGTAACAATAGGGGGTGGTCAAAGTCCGAATTTCTCTACGCTCATTTCGAATGATTTTCTCCCAATGCATCATTTTCTCTGTTTCTTTCCACTCAATCTCCTTCGTTACTCATCCGTTTCGAATCGGTTCTCGTGTCCTTGTTACACTTATGGGATGGGTAACAATAGGGGGTGGTCGAAGTCCGAATTTATGTCATGTCATTTGAGCGATTTTCTCCCGAGGAATCGTTTTTCCCATTTCACCACTCCCCAATCTCCTTCGTTATTCATCCGTTTCGAACGGTTCTCGTGTCGTTGTAACACTTATGGGATGGTTAACAATAGGGGCTGGTCAAAGTCTGAATTTATCTCCGCTCATTTCGAGCGATTTTCTCCCAAGGCATCATTTTCACTCTTTCTTGCCTCTCAATCTCCTTCGTTACTCATCCGTTTCGAACGGTTCTCGTGTCCTTGTTACACTTATGGGATGGGTAACAATAGGGGGTGGGCGAAGGCCGAATTTATGTCATGTCATTTCGAGCAATTTTCTCCCAAGGCATCGTTTTTCCCATTTCACCACTCCCCAATCTCCTTCGTTACTCATCCGTTTCGAATAGTTCTCATGTCGTTGTAACACTTATAGGATGGATAACAATAGGGGTGGTCGAAGTCCAAATATCACTCCGCTCATTTCGAGCGATTTTCTCACAATGCATCATTTTCACTATTTCTTACCTCTCAATCTCCTTCGTTACTCATCTGTTTCGAACGGTTTCTCGTGTCCTTGTTACACTTATGGGATGGGTAACAATAGGGGGTGCTCGAAGTCCGAATTTATCTGTCATTTCGAGCGATTTTCTCCCAAGGCATCATATTCACTGTTTCATGCCTCTCAATCTGTTTCGTTAGTCATCCGTTTTGAACGGTTCTCGTCTCCTTGTAACACTTATGGGATGGGTAACAATAGGGGTGGTCGAAGTCCAAATATCACTCCGCTCATTTCGAGCGATTTTCTCTCCCAATGCATCATTTCACTGTTTCATGCCTCTCAATCTCCTTCGTTACTCATCGTTCGAACGGTTTCGTCTCCTTGTGACACTTATGGGATGGGTATGATATAAGGGGTGGTTGAAGTCCGAATTTATCTCCGCTCATTTCGAACGATTTTCTCCCAAGCATCATTTTCATCTTTCTTGCCTCTCAATCTCCTTCGTTACTCATCCGTTTCGAACGGTTCTCGTCTCCTTGTGACACTTATGGGATGGGTATGATATAAGGGGTGGTTGAAGTCCGAATTTATCTCCGCTCATTTCGAACGATTTTCTCCCAAGGCATCATTTTCACTCTTTCTTGCCTCTCAATCTCCTTCGTTACTCATCCGTTTCGAACGGTTCTCATCTCCTTGTAACACTTATGGGATGGGTAACAATCGGGGAGGTCGAAGTCCGAATTTATCTCAGCTCATTTCGAGCGATTTTCTCCCAATGCATCGTTTTCACTATTTCTTACCTCTCAATCTCCGTCGTTACTCATCCGTTTCGAATGGTTCTCGTGTCCTTGTTACACTTATGGGATGGGTAACAATAGGGGGTGCTCGAAGTCCGAATTTATGTCATGTCATTTTGAGCGATTTTCTCCCAAGGCATCGTTTTTCCCATTTCAACACTCCCCAATCTACTTCGTTATTCATCCATTTTGAACGGTTCTCGTGTCGTTGTAACACTTATGGGATGGGTAACAATAGGGGGTGGTCGAAGTCCGAATTTCTCTCCGCTCATTTCGAGCGATTTTCTCCCAAGGTATCATTTTCACTCTTTCTTGCCTCTCAATCTCCTTCATTACTCATCCGTTTCGAACGGTTCTCGTGTCCTTGTTACACTTATGGGATGGGTAACAATAGGGGGTGGTCGAAGTCCGAATTTATGTCATGTCATTTCGAGCAATTTTCTCCCAAGGCATCGTTTTTCCCATTTCACCACTCCCCAATCTCTTCGTTATTCATCCGTTTTGAACGGTTCTCGTGTCGTTGTAACACTTATGGGATGGATAACAATAGGGGGTGGTCGAAGTCCGGATTTCTCTCCGCTCTTTTCGAACGATTTTCTCCCAATGCATCATTTTCTCTGTTTCTTTCCCCTCAATCTCCTTCGTTACTCATCCGTTTCGAACGGTTCTCGTGTCCTTGTTACACTTATGGGATGGGTAACAATAGGGGTGGTCGAAGTCCGAATTTATGTCATGTCCTTTCGAGCGATTTTCTCCCAAGGCATCGTTTTTCCCATTTCACCACTCCCCAATCTCCTTCGTTATTCATCCGTTTTGAACGGTTCTCGTGTCGTTGTAACACTTATGGGATGGGTAACAATAGGGGGTGGTCGAAGTCCGAATTTCTCTCCGCTCATTTCGAACGATTTTCTCCCAATGCATCATTTTCTCTGTTTCTTTCCACTCAATCTCCTTCGTTACTCATCCGTTTTGAACGGTTCTCGTGTCCTTGTTACACTTATGGGATGGGTAATGGGGGTGCTCGAAGTCCGAATTTATGTCATGTCATTTTGAGCGATTTTCTCCCGAGGCATCGTTTTTCCCATTTCACCACTCCCCAATCTCCTTCGTTATTCATCCGTTTTGAACGGTTCTCGTGTCGTTGTAACACTTATGGGATGGTTAACAATAGGGGGTGGTCAAAGTCTGAATTTATCTCCGCTCATTTCGAGCGATTTTCTCCCAAGGCATCATTTTCACTCTTTCTTGCCTCTCAATCTCCTTCGTTACTCATCCGTTTCGAACGGTTCTCGTGTCCTTGTTACACTTATGGGATGGGTAACAATAGGGGGTGGTCGAAGGCCGAATTTATGTCATGTCATTTCGAGCAATTTTCTCCCAAGGCATCGTTTTTCCCATTTCACCACTCCCCAATCTCCTTCGTTATTCATCCGTTTCGAACGGTTCTCTTGTCGTTGTAACACTTATGGGATGGTTAACAATAGGGGGTGGTCAAAGTCCGAATTTATCTCCGCTCATTTCGAGTGATTTTCTCCCAATGCATCATTTTCACTATTTCTTACCTCTCAATCTCCTTCGTTACTCATCCGTTTCGAACGGTTCTCGTGTCCTTGTTACACTTATGGGATGGGTAACAATAGGGGGTGCTGAAGTCCGAATTTATGTCATGTCATTTCGAGCGATTTTCTCCCAAGGCATCAGTTTTTCCCATTTCACCACTCCCCAATCTCCTTCGTTATTCATTCGTTTTGAACGGTTCTCGTGTCGTTGTAACACTTATGGGATGGGTAACAATAGGGGGTGGTCGAAGTCCGAATTTCACTCCGCTCTTTCAAACAATTTTCTCCCAATGCATCATTTTCTCAGTTTCTTTCCACTCAATCTCCTTCGTTACTCATCCGTTTCGAACGGTTCTCATGTCCTTGTTACACTTATGGGATGGGTAACCAAAGGGGGTGGTCGAAGTCCGAATTTATGTCATGTCATTTCGAGCAATTTTCTCCCAAGGCATCATTTTTGCCCATTTCACCACTCCCCAATCTCCTTCGTTACTCATCCGTTTCGAATAGTTCTCATGTCGTTGTAACACTTATAGGATGGATAACAATAGGGGTGGTCGAAGTCCAAACATCACTCCGCTCATTTCGAGCGATTTTCTCACAATGCATCATTTTTACTATTTCTTACCTCTCAATCTCCTTTGTTACTCATCTGTTTCGAACGGTTCTCGTGTCCTTGTTACACTTATGGGATGGGTAACAATAGGGGGTGCTCGAAGTCCGAATTTATGTCATGTCATTTCGAGCGATTTTCTCCCAAGGCATCATATTCACTGTTTCATGCCTCTCAATCTGTTTCGTTAGTCATCCGTTTTGAACGGTTCTCGTCTCCTTGTAACACTTATGGGATGAGTAACAATAGGGGTGGTCGAAGTCCAAATATCACTCCGCTCATTTCGAGCGATTTTCTCCCAATGCATCATTTTCACTGTTTCATGCCTCTCAATCTCCTTCGTTACTCATCCGTTTCGAACGGTTCTCGTCTCCTTGTGACACTTATGGGATGGGTATGATATAAGGGGTGGTTGAAGTCCGAATTTATCTCCGCTCATTTCGAACGATTTTCTCCCAAGGCATCATTTTCACTCTTTCTTGCCTCTCAATCTCCTTCGTTACTCATCCGTTTCGAACGGTTCTCATCTCCTTGTAACACTTATGGGATGGGTAACAATCGGGGAGGTCGAAGTCCGAATTTATCTCCGCTCATTTCGAGCGATTTTCTCCCAATGCATCATTTTCACTATTTCTTACCTCTCAATCTCCTTCGTTACTCATCCGTTTCGAACGGTTCTCGTGTCCTTGTTACACTTATGGGATGGGTAACAATAGGGGGTGCTCGAAGTCCGAATTTATGTCATGTCATTTCGAGCGATTTTCTCCCAAGGCATCGTTTTTCCCATTTCACCACTCCCCAATCTCCTTCGTTATTCATCCGTTTGAACGGTTCTCGTGTCGTTGTAACACTTATGGGATGGTAACAATAGGGGGTGGTCGAAGTCCGAATTTCTCTCCGCTCATTTCGAGCGATTTTCTCCCAAGGCATCATTTTCACTCTTTCTTGCCTCTCAATCTCCTTCGTTACTCATCCGTTTCGAACGGTTCTCGTGTCCTTGTTACACTTATGGGATGGGTAACAATAGGGGGTGGTCGAAGTCCGAATTTATGTCATGTCATTTCGAGCGATTTTCTCCCAAGGCATCGTTTTTCCCATTTCACCACTCCCCAATCTCCTTCGTTATTCATCCGTTTTGAACGGTTCTCGTGTCGTTGTAACACTTATGGGATGGGTAACAATAGGGGGTGGTCGAAGTCCGAATTTCTCTCCGCTCATTTCGAACGATTTTCTCCCAATGCATCATTTTCTCTGTTTCTTTCCACTCAATCTCCTTCGTTACTCATCCGTTTTGAACGGTTCTCGTGTCCTTGTTACACTTATGGGATGGGTAATGGGGGTGCTCGAAGTCCGAATTTATGTCATGTCATTTTGAGCGATTTTCTCCCGAGGCATCGTTTTTCCCATTTCACCACTCCCCAATCTCCTTCGTTATTCATCCGTTTTGAACGGTTCTCGTGTCGTTGTAACACTTATGGGATGGTTAACAATAGGGGGTGGTCAAAGTCTGAATTTATCTCCGCTCATTTCGAGCGATTTTCTCCCAAGGCATCATTTTCACTCTTTCTTGCCTCTCAATCTCCTTCGTTACTCATCCGTTTCGAACGGTTCTCGTGTCCTTGTTACACTTATGGGATGGGTAACAATAGGGGGTGGGCGAAGGCCGAATTTATGTCATGTCATTTCGAGCAATTTTCTCCCAAGGCATCGTTTTTCCCATTTCACCACTCCCCAATCTCCTTCGTTATTCATCCGTTTCGAACGGTTCTCTTGTCGTTGTAACACTTATGGGATGGTTAACAATAGGGGGTGGTCAAAGTCTGAATTTATCTCCGCTCATTTCGAGTGATTTTCTCCCAATGTATCATTTTCACTATTTCTTACCTCTCAATCTCCTTCGTTACTCATCCGTTTCGAACGGTTCTCGTGTCCTTGTTACACTTATGGGATGGGTAACAATAGGGGGTGCTCGAAGTCCGAATTTATGTCATGTCATTTCGAGCGATTTTCTCCCAAGGCATCGTTTTTCCCATTTCACCACTCCCCAATCTCCTTCGTTATTCATCGTTTTGAACGGTTCTCGTGTCGTTGTAACACTTATGGGATGGGTAACAATAGGGGGTGGTCGAAGTCCGAATTTCACTCCGCTCTTTTCAAACAATTTTCTCCCAATGCATCATTTTCTCAGTTTCTTTCCACTCAATCTCCTTCGTTACTCATCCGTTTCGAACGGTTCTCATGTCCTTGTTACACTTATGGGATGGGTAACCAAAGGGGGTGGTCGAAGTCCGAATTTATGTCATGTCATTTCGAGCAATTTTCTCCCAAGGCATCATTTTTCCCATTTCACTACTCCCCAATCTCCTTCGTTATTCATCCGTTTTGAACGGTTCTCGTGTCGTTGTAACACTTATGGGATGGGTAACAATAGGGGGTGGTCGAAGTCCGAATTTCTCTACGCTCATTTCGAATGATTTTCTCCCAATGCAGCATTTTCTCTGTTTCTTTCCACTCAATCTCCTTCGTTACTCATCCGTTTCGATCGGTTCTCGTGTCCTTGTTACACTTATGGGATGGGTAACAATAGGGGGTGGTCGAAGTCCGAATTTATGTCATGTCATTTGAGCGATTTTCTCCCGAGGAATCGTTTTTCCCATTTCACCACTCCCCAATCTCCATCGTTATTCATCTGTTTCGAACGGTTCTCGTGTCGTTGTAACACTTATGGGATGGTTAACAATAGGGGCTGGTCAAAGTCTGAATTTATCTCTGCTCATTTCGAGCGATTTTCTCCCAAGGCATCATTTTCACTCTTTCTTGCCTCTCAATCTCCTTCGTTACTCATCCGTTTCGAACGGTTCTCGTGTCCTTGTTACACTTATGGGATGGGTAACAATAGGGGGTGGGCGAAGGCCGAATTTATGTCATGTCATTTCGAGCAATTTTCTCCCAAGGCATCGTTTTTGCCCATTTCACCACTCCCCAATCTCCTTCGTTACTCATCCGTTTCGAATAGTTCTCATGTCGTTGTAACACTTATAGGATGGATAACAATAGGGGTGGTCGAAGTCCAAATATCACTCCGCTCATTTCGAGCGATTTTCTCACAATGCATCATTTTCACTATTTCTGACCTCTCAATCTCCTTTGTTACTCATCCGTTTCGAACGGTTCTCGTGTCCTTGTTACACTTATGGGATGGGTAACAATAGGGGGTGCTCGAAGTCCGAATTTATGTCATGTCATTTCGAGCGATTTTCTCCCAAGGCATCGTTTTTCCCATTTCACCACTCCCCAATCTCCTTCGTTATTCATCCGTTTTGAACGGTTCTCGTGTCGTTGTAACACTTATGGGATGGGTAACAATAGGGGGTGGTCGAAGTCCCAATTTCTCTCCGCTCATTTTGAGCGATTTTCTCCCAAGGTATCATTTTCACTCTTTCTTGCCTCTCAATCTCCTTCATTACTCATCCGTTTCGAACGGTTCTCGTGTCCTTGTTACACTTATGGGATGGGTAACAATAGGGGGTGGTCGAAGTCCGAATTTATGTCATGTCATTTCGAGCAATTTTCTCCCAAGGCATCGTTTTTCCCATTTCACCACTCCCCAATCTCTTCGTTATTCATCCGTTTTGAACGGTTCTCGTGTCGTTGTAACACTTATGGGATAGGTAACAATAGGGGGTGGTCGAAGTCCGATTTCACTCCGCTCTTTTCGAACGATTTTCTCCCAATGCATCATTTTCTCTGTTTCTTTCCCCTCAATCTCCTTCGTTACTCATCCGTTTCGAACGGTTCTCGTGTCCTTGTTACACTTATGGGATGGGTAACAATAGGGGTGGTCGAAGTCCGAATTTATGTCATGTCATTTCGAGCGATTTTCTCCCAAGGCATCGTTTTTCCCATTTCACCACTCCCCAATCTCCTTCGTTATTCATCCGTTTGAACGGTTCTCGTGTCGTTGTAACACTTATGGGATGGGTAACAATAGGGGGTGGTCGAAGTCCGAATTTCTCTCCGCTCATTTCGAACGATTTTCTCCCAATGCATCATTTTCTCTGTTTCTTTCCACTCAATCTCCTTCGTTACTCATCCGTTTTGAACGGTTCTCGTGTCCTTGTTACACTTATGGGATGGGTAATAGGGGGTGCTCGAAGTCCGAATTTATGTCATGTCATTTTGAGCGATTTTCTCCCGAGGCATCGTTTTTCCCATTTCACCACTCCCCAATCTCCTTCGTTATTCATCCGTTTCGAACGGTTCTCGTGTCGTTGTAACACTTATGGGATGGTTAACAATAGGGGGTGGTCAAAGTCTGAATTTATCTCCGCTCATTTCGAGCGATTTTCTCCTAAGGCATCATTTTCACTCTTTCTTGCCTCTCAATCTCCTTCGTTACTCATCCGTTTCGAACGGTTCTTGTGTCCTTGTTACACTTATGGGATGGGTAACAATAGGGGGTGGGCGAAGGCCGAATTTATGTCATGTCATTTCGAGCAATTTTCTCCCAAGGCATCGTTTTTCCCATTTCACCACTCCCCAATCTCCTTCGTTACTCATCCGTTTCGAATAGTTCTCATGTCGTTGTAACACTTATAGGATGGATAACAATAGGGGTGGTCGAAGTCCAAATATCACTCCGCTCATTTCGAGCGATTTTATCACAATGCATCATTTTCACTATTTCTTACCTCTCAATCTCCTTCGTTACTCATCCGTTTCGAACGGTTCTCGTGTCCTTGTTACACTTATGGGATGGGTAACAATAGGGGGTGCTCGAAGTCCGAATTTATGTCATGTCATTTCGAGCGATTTTCTCCCAAGGCATCAAATTCACTGTTTCATGCCTCTCAATCTGTTTCGTTAGTCATCCGTTTCGAACGGTTCTCGTCTCCTTGTAACACTTATGGGATGGGTAACAATAGGGGTGGTCGAAGTCCGAATTTATCTCCGCTCATTTCGAGCGATTTTCTCTCCAGGCATCATTTTCACTGTTTCATGCCTCTCAATCTCCTTCGTTACTCATCCGTTTCGAACGGTTCTCATCTCCTTGTAACACTTATGGGATGGGTAACAATCAGGGAGGTCGAAGTCCAAATATCTCTCCGCTCATTTCGAGCGATTTTCTCCCAATTCATCATTTTCACAGTTTCATGCCTCTCAATCTCCTTCGTGACTCATCTGTTTCGAACGGTTCACGTCTCCTTATAACACTTATGGGATGGGTATGTTATAAGGGGTGGTCAAAGTCCTAATTTTTCTCTGATCATTTCGAGCGATTTTCGCCCAAAGCATCATTTTCACTATTTCTTGCCTCTCAATCTCCTTCGTTACTCATCCATTTCGAACGGTTCTCGTGTCCTTGTGATGAGACGGGATTTAGCATGAAGAGACCAATCGGGACTTGCAGCTTGGAGGAGCAGTGACGAGGTCGAGAGCCAGAAGCTGCAAGGTTATTGCAATGCTACGTTTCGAAGAGATTGGCAAATGATGGAGTCGAATTTCATCAATACAAGTTGGTGAATTTAACAAATGTTGAAGATGAAGATTGGGCATCCATCATTGAAGAAAAGGAAGACAAGTCCAAGAAAACAAATTTCTTATATTTTATTTGGGCTTAAAAACTTTGTATTTCTTTTTAATTTAGTTTAGTCCAATTATCACAACATGTTTAGGTGATTAATTGGCCCAGTTATATTTAATCAAGGAGTCCGAAATTATCAAGCCCAAGCCTTGTTAATTTCAAAAACTTACCTAGCTTAGGAATTAGATTAGTATTTATGTTAATTTCATTCATACTTTGAAACAGACAATATTGAATCAGAAATCTAGTTGATCGTTTTGTCTCTACATCGTGCTTGGTTCACGATCCTATCGGTTCTTGGTAGAGTTTGATATTGGCGATTTCAAACTTGAATTCATCGACTCGTTCGTGATATCTCGTAGTATCCGGGTTAGTCGAGCCACGAAGATTGCTCCATAAACGCGTTTCGGATTCAAGTAGATCCGGGGTTCGTTTCAGGTAAGATTCACAATTTGTTTCCGTTTCAATTCTTCAATTCGTGTTCTTTCGTGTTCCCAGCCATCCTTCATCGTTCCTAAATCATCAATAACCATACCCTTCGTTCCCATAACCAACCATCTCAGAAAACCCTTTAGATTAATTTCAGATCCGTTTTTTGAAACCTTAGTTGCGACCCGAAACTGCACACCGTGCCAAATCGAAAATACTCGTGCGTTTTCGCTGAATTTTGGATATGATCTTCATAACCCTAAGTTGTAACTCGTGTTTAAAATTAAGCTTAATCGGAATTGAATTACTTAGGTTTCTGTCGACGCCTATTAAGTGTAATTGGGTAGAAATTCAGGTTCCTTGTCATTCGATTTTTTTCATAGTATATTTGGATGAATCTTTCGTGTCTAACGTTGTTCGATTCTCAGCTTCCGCATATTGTGATCGCATCACCTTGTTACACATATGGGATGGGTAACAATAGAGGGTGCTCGAAGTCCGAATTTATGTCATGTCATTTCGAGCAATTTTCTCCCAAGGCATCGTTTTTCCCATTTCCCAATCCCCAATCTCCTTCGTTATTCATCCATTTCGAACGGTTCTACTGTCGTTGTAACACTTATGGGATGGTTAACAATAGGGGGTGGTCGAAGTCCGGATTTCTCTCCGCTCATTTCGAACGATTTTCTCCCAATGCATCATTTTCTCTGTTTCTTTCCACTCAATCTCCTTCGTTACTCATCCGTTTCGAACGATTCTCGTGTCCTTGTTACACTTATGGGATGGGTAACAATAGGGGTGGTCGAAGTCCGAATTTATGTCATGTCATTTCGAGCGATTTTCTCCCAAGGCATCGTTTTTCCCATTTCACCACTCCCCAATCTCATTCGTTACTCATCCAGTTCGAACAGTTCTCATGTCGTTGTAACGGTTATGGGATGGGTAACAATAGGGGGTTGTTGAAGTCCGAATTTCTCTCCGCTCTTTCGAACGATTTTCTCCCAATGCATCATTTTCTCTGTTTCTTTCCACTCAATCTCCTTCGTTACTCATCCGTTTCGAACGGTTCTCGTGTCCTGTTACACTTATGGATGGGTAACAATAGGGGTGGTCGAAGTCCGAATTTATGTCATGTCATTTCGAGCAATTTTCTCCCAAGGCATCGTTTTTCCCATTTCACCACTCCCCAATCTCCTTCGTTACTCATCCGTTTCGAATAGTTCTCATGTCGTTGTAACACTTATAGGATGGAAAACAATAGGGGTGGTCGAAGTCCAAATATCACTCCGCTCATTTCGAGCGATTTTCTCACAATGCATCATTTTCACTATTTCTTACCTCTCAATCTCCTTCGTTACTCATCCGTTTCGAACGGTTCTCGTGTCCTTGTTACACTTATGGGATGGGTAACAATAGAGGGTGCTCGAAGTCCGAATTTATGTCATGTCATTTCGAGCGATTTTCTCCCAAGGCATCGTTTTTCCCATTTCACCACTCCCCAATCTCCTTCGTTATACATCCGTTTCGAACGGTTCTCCTGTCGTTGTAACACTTATGGGATGGTTAACAATAGGGGGCGGTCAAAGTCCGAATTTATCTCCGCTAATTTCGAGCGATTTTCTCCCAAGGCATCATTTTCACTCTTTCTTGCCTCTCAATCTCCTTCGTTACTCATCCGTTTGAACGGTTCTCGTGTCCTTGTTACACTTATGGGATGGGTAACAATAGGGGTGGTCGAAGGCTGAATTTATGTCATGTCATTTCGAGCGATTTTCTCCCAAGGCATCGTTTTTCCCATTTCACCACTCCCCAATCTCCTTCGTTCTCATCCGTTTCGAATAGTTCTCATGTCGTTGTAACTCTATAGGATGGTAAACAATAGGGGGGGTCGAAAGTCCAAATATACTCAGCTCATTTCGAGCGATTTTCTCACAATGCATCATTTTCACTATTCTTACCTCTCAATCTCCTTCGTTACTCATCCGTTTCGAACGGTTCTCGTGTCCTTGTTACACTTATGGGATGGGTAACAATAGGGGGTGCTAGAAGTCCGAATTTATGTCATGTCATTTCGAGCGATTTTCTCCCAAGGCATCGTTTTTCCCATTTCACCACTCCCCAATTTTCTTCGTTAGTCATCCGTTTCGAACGGTTCTCGTGTTGTTGTAACAATTATGGGATGGTTAACAATAGGGGGTGGTCAAAGTCTGAATTTATCTCCGCTCATTTCGAGCGATTTCTCCCAAGGCATCATTTTTCACTCTTTCTTGCCTCTCAATCTCCTTCGTTACTCATCCGTTTCGAACGGTTCTCGTGTCCTTGTTACACTTATGGAATGGGTAACAATAGGGGGTGGTCGAAGGCCGAATTTATGTCATGTCATTTCGAGCAATTTTCTCCCAAGGCATCGTTTTTCCCATTTCACCACTCCCCAATCTCCTTCGTTACTCATCCGTTTCGAATAGTTCTCATGTCGTTGTAACACTTATAGGATGGAAACAATAGGGGTGGTCGAAGTCCAAATATCACTCCGCTCATTTCGAGCGATTTTCTCACAATGCATCATTTTCACTATTTCTTACCTCTCAATCTCCTTCGTTACTCATCCGTTT
>CM038115.1:28728836-28746432 GCA_001642375.2 Mentha longifolia
AAAACGATGCCTTGGGAGAAAATCGCTCGAAATAACATGACATAAATTCGATTTCCAGCACCCCCGATTGTTACCCATCCCATAAGTGTAACAAGGACACGAGAACCGTTCGCAACGGATGAGTAACGAAGGAGATTGAGAGGTAAGAAATAGTGAAAATGATGCCTTGGGAGAAAATCGCTCGAAATGAGCGGAGATAAATCCGGACTTCGATATTGTTACCCATCCCATAAGTGTTACAACGACACGAGAACCGTTCAAAACGGATGAATAACGAAGGAGATTGGGGAGTGGTGAAATGGGAAAAACGATGTCTTGGGAGAAAAATCGTTCGAAATGACATGACATAAATTCGGACTTTCGACCACCCCTATTGTTACCCATCCCATAAGTGTAACAAGGACACGAGAACCGTTCAAAACGGATGAGTAACGAAGGAGATTGAGTGGAAAGAAACAGTGAAAATGATGCATTGCGAGAAAATCTTTCGAAAGAGCGGAGAGAAATCCGGACTTCGACCACCCCCTATTGTTAACCATCCCATAAGTGTTACAACGACAAGAGAACCGTTCGAAATGGATGAATAACGAAGGAGATTGGGGAGTGGTGAAATGGGAAAAATGATGCCTTGGGAGAAATTGCTCGAAATGACATGACATAAATTCGGACTTTCGAGCACCCTCTATTGTTACCCATCCCATAAGTGTAACAAGGACACGAGAACCGTTCAAACGGATGAGTAACGAAGGAGATTGAGTGGAAAGAAACAGAGAAAATGATGCATTGGGAGAAAATCGTTCGAATGAGCGCAGAGAAATTCGGACTTCGACCACCCCCTATTGTTACCCCATCCCATAAGTGTTACGACATGAGAACCGTTCAAAACGGATGAATAACGAAGGAGATTGGGGAGTGGTGAAATGGGAAAAACGATGCCTTGGGAGAAATCGCTCGAAATGACATGACATAAATTCGGACTTCGACCACCCCTATTGTTACCCATTGATACGAACCTTCGCAGATCCGTATGACTTACGCACGCGGAAGACTGAATCGAACTAATGGAAATCCCAATACGTCTACGAACTAAACCCCCTAAGTAATATAGATAAGCCGAAACCTCTATATCCCAAAGAGACGGTCGCCGAGCCACACGGGGACGCTGAATGACACACAACGAGGGATGATGAACTCGTTGATTCGCCGGGTAAAGAATTCGTCTTGGAAAAATCAAGAGGAATTCGAAGAACTCTCAAGAGAGAATAAAACTCACAATATTATTAATGATCAATGTTGATTTTCGGCCATGACATAAGGGCCATATATATAGTGCTCAAAAACCTATCTAAACCTAGTCCAACTATGAAATAACTTAAGTATAGTCAAACTATGGGTCAAACCCATCAAATAACATAATAAAGCCCAAAAATAAAGCCTTTTAAGGCACAAAACGTGGGCTGCAAAATAAAGTCACGAAAATAATAACTAAGTCTTTAATCTTCAGCCCGGTCACACTTGATAAGATTAACTACTCGCGGGCTGCCCGATCCACCATCTCCAATGGGCTTCTTCATCAACTCTTGAGCCCAAACTTCTTGAACCAACCCTTGCAAAGCTTCCTTAAACTTCTTAGCTCGAGCTCTTGTCACCGGCCCACTTGGAACTTGAACAGGATCTTGAATAAACGATCCTTGGACTCCATCATTCCCCTCCTCTTGAAGAGGATTTGTCCTCAAATCCAAGTCGTCACCTATATCAAAAGGACTCAAATCAGTAACATTAAATGTAGCACTAACATTATACTCACCGGGCAAGTCCAATTTGTAGGCATTGTCATTGATGCGCTCCAACACTTGAAAAGGTCCATCGCCTCGAGGTAGTAACTTCGAACGCCTTTGCAACGGAAACCTTTCCTTGCGCATATGCAGCCATACCCAATCACCGGGTTCAAACACCACCTTGCGACGTCCCTTGTTTGCTTGCTTGGCGTACTGCTCTGTTCGCCTTTCAATGTTCATTCCTCGCCTTCTCATGAATCTGTTTCACAAAATCAGCCCTTTTCCGGCCATCAAGATCAGTATGCTCATGCTCAGGTAAAGGAGATAAATCCAATGGAGTCAAAGGATTAAAACCATAAACAATCTCAAATGGCGAAAATTGAGTAGCAGAATGAACAGAACGATTATAAGCAAACTCAACATGTGGCAAACATTCTTCCCAAGACTTGATGTTCTTTTTTATGATAGCCCTAAGCAACATAGACAAAATCCTATTGACTACTTCAGTTTGACCATCAGTTTGTGGATGACAAGTAGTAGAAAACAACAGCTTAGTACCCAACTTACCCCACAACGTCTTCCAAAAGTAGCTCAAGAACTTAGAATCCCTATCAGAAACAATAGTCCTAGGCATACCATGCAGTCTAACAACCTCTCTAAAGAACAAATCAGCAACATGAGATGCGTCATCAGACTTATGACATGGAATGAAATGTGCCATCTTAGAGAATCTATCAACAACCACAAAGATGGAATCGCTACCCACGCTTACTCCTAGGCAACCCTAAAACAAAATCCATAGATATATCAATCCAAGGTGCATCAGGAATAGGCAATGGTGTATACAGACCATGGGAACTCACTCTAGACTTAGCTTGCTTACAAGTAACACATCTACCACAAATTCTCTCAACATCACGTTTCATATGAGGCCAAAAGAAATGTTCATGCAAAACAGCTAAGGTCTTAGCAATACCAAAATGTCCCATCAAACCCCCACCATGAGACTCAAGCAAAAGCAATTCACGTAGAGAGCATTTAGGAACACACAACTTATTCTTCCTAAATAGATAATCATCATGCCTAAAATACTCTCCACTAGCAGATTTCTCACATGCTCGATAAATCTCACCAAAATCAGCATCACTCACATAAAGACTCTTGATGCACTCAAAACCAAGCAACTTAACATTTAGAGTAGAGATCAAAGCATACCTCCGAGAAAGTGCATCAGCCACCACATTCTCTTTACCTTGTTTGTACTTGATAACGTATGGAAACGTCTCAATAAACTCCATCCACCTAGCATGCCTCTTATTTAGCTTGTGTTGCCCCTTCAAGTGCTTCAACGACTCATGATCGGTGTGAATGATGAACTCCTTGGCCCATAAGTAGTGTTGCCACGTTTTTAATGCCCTCACCAATGCATACAACTCCTTATCATACGTCGGATAGCTCAAAGAGAAAACACTCAGCACTCGTGTATCACTCAATGATATATGGCTTTTACCCTCTTTTAGTCTCACACTCTCTTGCCTTTTACCACTCAAATCTCTCTCAAAAACTGAAATCAAATAACTCCAATTGACGAATCAACAAACACGAGGCTGCTCAGAAATTGATCCTAAAACTCTAGACGACTCAAGAAACTTGGAATACTAAACTTGACAAAGGAAATTTCAGAATTTAATCTAACTTGTTAATTACGAGAAACACAAAGTCCGGACGAAAAAGAAACAAGAATCAGACCCTGTGTTCGAAACCCGCTTATGGACGCAAATTACGAACAATCAAAGTACAAATAAAAAAGGATCATACACTATTACGTTTCCTAACTCTAGAATGAATCTAATAAGACAAAATGTATTAATGAGATCTTAATACGAACCTAACCCACCCAAACTTGCGACAACCAACTCACAATAGACCTATATGATTAACACGTATTCTAATGAAGTCAACAAACCCCACAATCAACGACGAAATTTGATGATTTTTTTTTTTTTTTTTAATAATACGCTGAACCCTACAATAGCAACGAAGACTAATTACCCAATATTAATCAGATTAATCAACCAATGTATATCACGAATACTAAATACCAAACAGACCGGGGACTTTCTTTTTATTATTATTATTTTTTTACGCTAATGATGAAGAAAATAAAAAGACGACTCAAATAATCACGACGAACGCAGCAGAAGAACGAGCAAACGAATCTAGATACACGATTGCTTTTTTTTTTTTAATGTGAATTCGACTCAACGAATGAACGCAATAAAATTAACGAGACTCAGATATACGACACGAACGAAGAAGCAACAAAATTGACGAGACTCAATTCGACTCACAACGAAAACTGGACAAAAGACACGAACGAAAATAAACAAAGGAATAGATACTAAAACCTGAACGCCCGGAAGACGACCTGGCTCTGGTGCCAAATGATCAAGAGGAATTCGAAGAACTCTCAAGAGAGAATAAAACTCACAATATTATTAATGATCAATGTTGATTTTCGGCCATGACATAAGGGCCATATATATAGTGCTCAAAAACCTATCTAAACCTAGTCCAACTATGAAATAACTTAAGTATAGTCAAACTATGGGTCAAACCCATCAAATAACATAATAAAGCCCAAAAATAAAGCCTTTTAAGGCACAAACGTGGGCTGCAAAATAAAGTCACGAAAATAATAACTAAGTCTTTAATCTTCAGCCCGGTCACACTTGATAAGATTAACTACTCGCGGGCTGCCCGATCCACCATCTCCAATGGGCTTCTTCATCAACTCTTGAGCCCAAACTTCTTGAACCAACCCTTGCAAAGCTTCCTTAAACTTCTTAGCTCGAGCTCTTGTCACCGGCCCACTTGGAACTCGAACAGGATCTTGAATAAACGATCCTTGGACTCCATCACCCATCCCATAAGTGTAACAAGGACACGAGAACCGTTCGAAACGGATGAGTAACGAAGGAGATTGAGTGGAAAGAAACAGAGAAAATGATGCATTGGGAGAAAATCGTTCGAAAAGAGCGGAGAGAAATCCGGACTTCGACCACCCGCTATTGATACCCATCCCATAAGTGTTACAACGACACGAGAACCGTTCAAAACGGATGCATAACGAAAGACATTGGGGAGTGGTGAAATGGGAAAAACGATGCCTTGGGAGAAAATTGCTCGAAATGACATGACATAAATTCGGACTTCGACCACCCCCTATTGTTACCCATCCCATAAGTGTAACAAGGACACGAGAACCGTTCGAAACGGATGAGTAACGAAGGAAATTGAGGTAAGAAATAGTGAAAATGATGCATTCTGAGAAAATCGCTCGAAATGAGCGGAGTGATATTTGGACTTCGACCAACCCTATTGTTATCCATCCTATTAGTGTTACAACGACATGAGTACTATTCGAAACGGATGAGTAACGAAGGAGATTGGGGAGTGGTGAAATGGGAAAAACGATGCCTTGGGAGAAAATTGCTCGAAATGACATGACATAAATTCAAACTTCGACCACCCCCTATTGTTACCCATCCCATAAGTGTAACAAGGACACGAGAACCGTTCAAAACGGATGAGTAACGAAGGAGATTGAGTGGAAAGAAACAGAGAAAATGATGCATTGTGAGAAAATCGCTCGAAATGAGCTGAGATAAATTCGGACTTTGACCACCCCCTATTGTTAACCATCCCATAAGTGTTACAACGACATGAGAACTGTTCAAAATGGATGAATAACGAAGGAGATTGGGGAGTGGTGAAATGGGAAAAATGATGCCTTGGGAGAAAATTGGTCGAAATGACATGACATAAATTCGGACTTCGAGCACCCCCTATTGTTACCCATCCCATAAGTGTAACAAGGACACAAGAACCGTTCGAAACGGATGAGTAACGAAGGAGATTGAGGTAAGAAATAGTGAAAATGATGCATTGTGAGAAAATTGCTCGAAATGAGCGGAGTGATATTTGGACTTCGACCACCCCTATTGTTATCCATCCTATAAGTGTTACAACGAAATGAGAACTATTCAAAATGGATGAGTAACGAAGGAGATTGGGTAGTGGTGAAATGGGAAAAACGATGCCTTGGGAGAAAATCGCTCGAAATGACATGACATAAATTCGGACTTCGACCAACCCTATTGTTACCCATCCCATAAGTGTAACAAGGACACGAGAACCGTTCGAAACGGATGAGTAACGAAGGAGATTGAGTGGAAAGAAACAGAGAAAATGATGCATTGTGAGAAAATCGCTCGAAATGAGCTGAGATAAATTCGGACTTTGACCACCCCCTATTGTTAACCATCCCATAAGTGTTACAACGACATGAGAACTGTTCAAAATGGATGAATAACGAAGGAGATTGGGGAGTGGTGAAATGGGAAAAATGATGCCTTGGGAGAAAATTGGTCGAAATGACATGACATAAATTCGGACTTCGAGCACCCCCTATTGTTACCCATCCCATAAGTGTAACAAGGACACAAGAACCGTTCGAAACGGATGAGTAACGAAGGAGATTGAGGTAAGAAATAGTGAAAATGATGCATTGTGAGAAAATTGCTCGAAATGAGCGGAGTGATATTTGGACTTCGACCACCCCTATTGTTATCCATCCTATAAGTGTTACAACGAAATGAGAACTATTCAAAATGGATGAGTAACGAAGGAGATTGGGTAGTGGTGAAATGGGAAAAACGATGCCTTGGGAGAAAATCGCTCGAAATGACATGACATAAATTCGGACTTCGACCAACCCTATTGTTACCCATCCCATAAGTGTAACAAGGACACGAGAACCGTTCGAAACGGATGAGTAACGAAGGAGATTGAGTGGAAAGAAACAGAGAAAATGATGCATTGTGAGAAAATCGCTCGAAATGAGCTGAGATAAATTCGGACTTTGACCACCCCCTATTGTTAACCATCCCATAAGTGTTACAACGACATGAGAACTATTCGAAATGGATGAGTAACGAAGGAGATTGGGGAGTGGTGAAATGGGAAAAAACGATGCCTTGGGAGAAAATTGCTTGAAATGACATGACATAAATTCGGACTTCGACCACCCCCTATGGTTACCCATCCCATAAGTGTAACAAGGACACGAGAACCGTTCGAAACGGATGAGTAACGAAGGAGATTGAGTGGAAAGAAACTGAGAAAATGATGCATTGGGAGAAAATTGTTTGAAAAGAGCGGAGAGAAATTCGGACTTCGACCACCCCCTATTGTTACCCATCCTATAAGTGTTACAACGACACGAGAACCGTTCAAACGGATGAATAACGAAGGAGATTGGGGAGTGGTGAAATGGGAAAAACGATGCCTTGGGAGAAAATCGCTCGAAATGACATGACATAAATTCGGACTTCGAGCACCCCCTATTGTTACCCATCCCATAAGTGTAACAAGGACACGAGAACCGTTCGAAACGGATGAGTAATGAAGGAGATTGAGAGGTAAGAAATAGTGAAAATGATGCATTGTGAGAAAATCGCTCGAAATGAGCGGAGTGATATTTGGACGTCGACCACCCCTATTGTTATCCATCCTATAAGTGTTACAACGACATGAGAACTATTCGAAACGGATGAGTAACGAAGGAGATTGGGGAGTGGTGAAATGGGAAAAACGATGCCTTGGGAGAAAATCGCTCGAAATGACATGACATAAATTCGGACTTCCAGCACCCCCTATTGTTACCCATCCCATAAGTGTAACAAGGACACGAGAACCGTTCGAAACGGATGAGTAACGAAGGAGATTGAGAGGTAATAAAATAGTGAAAATGATGCATTGGGAGAAAATCGCTCGAAATGAGCAGAGATAAATTCGGACTTTGACCACCCCCTATTGTTAACCATCCCATAAGTGTTACAACGACACGAGAACCGTTCGAAACGGATGACTAACGAAGGAGATTGGGGAGTGGTGAAATGGGAAAAACGATGCCTTGGGAGAAAATCGCTCGAAATGACATGACATAAATTCGGATTTCCAGCACCCCCGATTGTTACCCATCCCATAAGTGTAACAAGGACACGAGAACCGTTTGAAACGGATGAGTAACGAAGGAGATTGAGAGGTAAGAAATAGTGAAAATGATGCATTGTGAGAAAATCGCTCGAAATGAGCGGAGTGATACTTGGACTTCGACCACCCCTATTGTTATCCATCCTATAAGTGTTACAACGACATGAAAACTATTCGAAACGGATGAGTAACGAAGGAGATTGGGGAGTGGTGAAATGGGAAAAACGATGCCTTGGGAGAAAATTGCTCGAAATGACATGACATAAATTCGGCCTTCGACCACCCCCTATTGTTACCCATCCCATAAGTGTAACAAGGACACGAGAACCGTTCGAAACGGATGAGTAACAAAGGAGATTGAGAGGTAAGAAATAGTGAAAATGATGCATTGTGAGAAAATCGCTCGAAATGAGCGGAGTGATATTTGGACTTCGACCACCCCTATTGTTATGCATCCTATAAGTGTTACAACGACATGAGAACTATTCGAAACGGATGAGTAACGAAGGAGATTGGGGAGTGGTGAAATGGGAAAAATGATGCCTTGGGAGAAAATTGCTCGAAATGACATGACATGAATTCGGACTTCCAGCACCCCCTATTGTTACCCATCCCATAAGTGTAACAAGGACACGAGAACCGTTCGAAACGGATGAGTAACGAAGGAGATTGAGAGGTAAGAAATAGTGAAAATGATGCATTGGGAGAAAATCGCTCGAAATGAGCGGAGATAAATTCGGACTTTGACCACCCCCTATTGTTAACCATCCCATAAGTGTTACAACGACAAGAGAACCGTTCGAAACGGATGAATAACGAAGGAGATTGGGGAGTGGTGAAATGGGAAAAACGATGACTTGGGAGAAAATCGCTCGAAATGACATGACATAAATTCGGACATCGAGCACCCTCTATTGTTACCCATTCCATAAGTGTAACAAGGACACGAGAACCGTTCGAAACGGATGAGTAACGAAGGAGATTGAGAGGCAAAAAATAGTGAAAATGATGCATTGGGAAAAAATCGCTCGAAATGAGCGGAGAGATATTTGGACTTCGACCTCCCCGATTGTTACCCATCCCATAAGTGTTACATGGAGATGAGAACCGTTCGAAACGGATGAGTAACAAGGAGATTGAGAGGCTTGAAACAGTGAAAATGATGCCTTGGGAGAAAATCGCTCGAAATGAGCGGAGATAAATTCGGACTTCAACCACCCCTTATATCATACCCATCCCATAAGTGTCACAAGGAGACGAGAACCGTTCGAAACGGATGAGTAACGATGGTGATTGAGAGGCAAGAAAGAGTGAAAATGATGCCTTGGGAGAAAATCGCTCGAAATTAGCGGAGATAAATTCGGACTTTGACGACCACCTATTGTTAACCATCCCATAAGTGTTACAACGACACGAGAACCGTTCGAAACGGATGACTAACGAAGGAGATTGGGGAGTGGTGAAATGGGAAAAACGATGCCTTGGGAGAAAATCGCTCGAAATGACATGACATAAATTCGGACTTCGAGCACCCCCTATTGTTACCCATCCCATAAGTGTAACAAGGACACGAGAACCGTTCGAAACGGATGAGTAACGAAGGAGATTGAGAGGTAATAAAATAGTGAAAATGATGCATTGGGAGAAAATCGCTCGAAATGAGCAGAGATAAATTCGGACTTTGACCACCCCCTATTGTTAACCATCCCATAAGTGTTACAACGACACGAGAACCGTTCGAAACGGATGACTAACGAAGGAGATTGGGGAGTGGTGAAATGGGAAAAACGATGCCTTGGGAGAAAATCGCTCGAAATGACATGACATAAATTCGGATTTCCAGCACCCCCGATTGTTACCCATCCCATAAGTGTAACAAGGACACGAGAACCGTTTGAAACGGATGAGTAACGAAGGAGATTGAGAGGTAAGAAATAGTGAAAATGATGCATTGTGAGAAAATCGCTCGAAATGAGCGGAGTGATATTTGGACGTCGACCACCCTATTGTTATCCATCCTATAAGTGTTACAACGACATGAAAACTATTCGAAACGGATGAGTAACGAAGGAGATTGGGGAGTGGTGAAATGGGAAAAACGATGCCTTGGGAGAAAATTGCTCGAAATGACATGACATAAATTCGGCCTTCGACCACCCCCTATTGTTACCCATCCCATAAGTGTAACAAGGACACGAGAACCGTTCGAAACGGATGAGTAACAAAGGAGATTGAGAGGTAAGAAATAGTGAAAATGATGCATTGTGAGAAAATCGCTCGAAATGAGCGGAGTGATATTTGGACTTCGACCACCCCTATTGTTATGCATCCTATAAGTGTTACAACGACATGAGAACTATTCGAAACGGATGAGTAACGAAGGAGATTGGGGAGTGGTGAAATGGGAAAAATGATGCCTTGGGAGAAAATTGCTCGAAATGACATGACATGAATTCGGACTTCCAGCACCCCCTATTGTTACCCATCCCATAAGTGTAACAAGGACACGAGAACCGTTCGAAACGGATGAGTAACGAAGGAGATTGAGAGGTAAGAAATAGTGAAAATGATGCATTGGGAGAAAATCGCTCGAAATGAGCGGAGATAAATTCGGACTTTGACCACCCCCTATTGTTAACCATCCCATAAGTGTTACAACGACAAGAGAACCGTTCGAAACGGATGAATAACGAAGGAGATTGGGGAGTGGTGAAATGGGAAAAACGATGACTTGGGAGAAAATCGCTCGAAATGACATGACATAAATTCGGACATCGAGCACCCTCTATTGTTACCCATTCCATAAGTGTAACAAGGACACGAGAACCGTTCGAAACGGATGAGTAACGAAGGAGATTGAGAGGCAAAAAATTGTGAAAATGATGCATTGGGAGAAAATCGCTCGAAATGAGCGGAGAGATATTTGGACTTCGACCTCTCCGATTGTTACCCATCCCATAAGTGTTACATGGAGATGAGAACCGTTCGAAACGGATGAGTAACGAAGGAGATTGAGAGGCTTGAAACAGTGAAAATGATGCATTGCGAGAAAATCGCTCGAAATGAGCGGAGTGATATTTGGACTTCGACCACCCCTATTGTTACCCATCCCATAAATGTTACAAGAAGACGAGAACCGTTCGAAACGGATGACTAACGAAGCAGATTGAGAGGCATGAAACAGTGAATATGATGCCTTGGGAGAAAATCGCTCGAAATGACATGACATAAATTCGGACTTCGAGCACCCCCTATTGTTACCCATCCCATAAGTGTAACAAGGACACGAGAACCGTTCGAAACGGATGAGTAATGAAGGAGATTGAGAGGTAAGAAATAGTGAAAATGATGCATTGTGAGAAAATCGCTCGAAATGAGCGGAGTGATATTTGGACGTCGACCACCCCTATTGTTATCCATCCTATAAGTGTTACAACGACATGAGAACTATTCGAAACGGATGAGTAACGAAGGAGATTGGGGAATGGTGAAATGGGAAAAACGATGCCTTGGGAGAAAAATGGTCGAAATGACATGACATAAATTCGGACTTCGAGCACCCCCTATTGTTACCCATCCCATAAGTGTAAGAAGGACACAAGAACCGTTCGAAACGGATGAGTAACGAAGGAGATTGAGGTAAGAAATAGTGAAAATGATGCATTGTGAGAAAATCGCTCGAAATGAGCGGAGTGATATTTGGACTTCGACCACCCCTATTGTTATCCATCCTATATGTGTTACAACGACATGAGAACTATTCGAAATGGATGAGTAACGAAGGAGATTGGGGAGTGGTGAAATGGGAAAAAACGATGCCTTGGGAGAAAATTGCTTGAAATGACATGACATAAATTCGGACTTCGACCACCCCCTCTTGTTACCCATCCCATAAGTGTAACAAGGACACGAGAACCGTTCGAAACGGATGAGTAACGAAGGAGATTGAGAGGCAAGAAAGAGTGAAAATGATGCCTTGGGAGAAAATCGCTCGAAATGAGCGGAGATAAATTCAGACTTTGACCACCCCCTATTGTTAACCATCCCATAAGTGTTACAACGACACGAGAACCGTTCGAAACGGATGACTAACGAAGGAGATTGGGGAGTGGTGAAATGGGAAAAACGATGCCTTGGGAGAAAATCGCTCGAAATGACATGACATAAATTCGGATTTCCAGCACCCCCGATTGTTACCCATCCCATAAGTGTAACATGGACACGAGAACCGTTCGCAACGGATGAGTAACGAAGGAGATTGAGAGGTAAGAATTAGTGAAAATGATGCCTTGGGAGAAAATCGCTCGAAATGAGCGGAGATAAATCCGGACTTCGATATTGTTACCCATCCCATAAGTGTTACAACGACACGAGAACCGTTCAAAATGGATGAATAACGAAGGAGATTGGGGAGTGGTGAAATGGGAAAAACGATGTCTTGGGAGAAACTCGTTCGAAATGACATGACATAAATTCGGACTTCGACCACCCCTATTGTTACCCATCCCATAAGTGTAACAAGGACACGAGAACCGTTCAAAACGGATGAGTAACGAAGGAGATTGAGTGGAAAGAAACAGAGAAAATGATGCATTGCGAGAAAATCGTTCGAAAAGAGCGGAGAGAAATCCGGACTTCGACCACCCCCTATTGTTAACCATCCCATAAGTGTTACAACGACAAGAGAACCGTTCGAAATGGATGAATACCGAAGGAGATTGGGGAATGGTGAAATGGGAAAAACGATGCCTTGGGAGAAAATTGCTCGAAATGACATGACATAAATTCGGACTTCGAGCACCCTCTATTGTTACCCATCCCATAAGTGTAACAAGGACACGAGAACCGTTCAAAACGGATGAGTAACGAAGGAGATTGAGTGGAAAGAAACAGAGAAAATGATGCATTGGGAGAAAATCGTTCGAAATGAGCGGAGAGAAATTCGGACTTCGACCACCCCCTATTGTTACCCATCCCATAAGTGTTACGACATGAGAACCGTTCAAAACGGATGAATAACGAAGGAGATTGGGGAGTGGTGAAATGGGAAAAACGATGCCTTGGGAGAAAATCGCTCGAAATGACATGACATAAATTCGGACTTCGACCACCCCTATTGTTACCCATCCCATAAGTGTAACAAGGACACGAGAACCGTTCGAAACGGATGAGTAACGAAGGAGATTGAGTGGAAAGAAACAGAGAAAATGATGCATTGGGAGAAAATCGTTCGAAAAGAGCGGAGAGAAATCCGGACTTCGACCACCCGCTATTGTTACCCATCCCATAAGTGTTACAACGACACGAGAACCGTTCAAAACGGATGCATAACGAAAGATATTGGGGAGTGGTGAAATGGGAAAAACGATGCCTTGGGAGAAAATTGCTCGAAATGACATGACATAAATTCGGACTTCGACCACCCCTATTGTTACCCATCCCATAAGTGTAACAAGGACACGAGAACCGTTCGAAACGGATGAGTAACGAAGGAGATTGAGAGGTAAGAAATAGTGAAAATGATGCCTTGGGAGAAAATCGCTCGAAATGAGCGGAGATAAATTCGGACTTCGACCACCCCCTATTGTTACCCATCCTATAAGTGTTACAACGACACTGGAACCGTTCGAAACGGATGAATAACGAAGGAGATTGGGGAGTGGTGAAATGGGAAAAACGATGCCTTGGGAGAAAATCGCTCGAAATGACATGACATAAATTCGGACTTCGACCAACCCTATTGTTACCCATCCCATAAGTGTAACAAGGACACGAGAACCGTTCGAAACGGATGAGTAACGAAGGAGATTGAGTGGAAAGAAACAGAGAAAATGATGCATTGCGAGAAAATCGTTCGAAAAGAGCGGAGAGAAATCCGGACTTCGACCACCCCCTATTGTTAACCATCCATAAGTGTTACAACGACTAGAGAACCGTTCGAAATGGATGAATAACGAAGGAGATTGGGGAGTGGTGAAATGGGAAAAACGATGCCTTGGGAGAAAATCGCTCGAAATGACATGACATAAATTCGGACTTCGACCACCCCTATTGTTACCCATCCCATAAGTGTAACAAGGACACGAGAACCGTTCGAAACGGATGAGTAACGAAGGAGATTGAGTGGAAAGAAACAGAGAAAATGATGCATTGGGAGAAAATCGTTCGAAATGAGCGGAGAGAAATTCGGACTTCGACCACCCCCTATTGTTACCCATCCCATAAGTGTTACGACATGAGAACCGTTCAAAACGGAAGAATAACGAAGGAGATTGGGGAGTGGTGAAATGGGAAAAACGATGCCTTGGGAGAAAATCGCTCGAAATGACATGACATAAATTCGGACTTCGACCACCCCTATTGTTACCCATCCCATAAGTGTAACAAGGACACGAGAACCGTTCGAAACGGATGAGTAACGAAGGAGATTGAGTGGAAAGAAACTGAGAAAATGATGCATTGGGAGAAAATTGTTTGAAAAGAGCGGAGAGAAATTCGGGCTTCGACCACCCCCTATTGTTACCCATCCTATAAGTGTTACAACGACACGAGAACCGTTCAAAGCGGATGAATAACGAAGGAGATTGGGGAGTGGTGAAATGGGAAAAACGATGCCTTGGGAGAAAATTGCTCGAAATGACATGACATAAATTCGGACTTCGACCACCCCCTATTGTTACCCATCCCATAAGTGTAACAAGGACACGAGAACCGTTCGAAACGGATGAGTAACGAAGGAGATTGAGAGGCAAGAAAGAGTGAAAATGATGCCTTGGGAGAAATCGCTCGAAATGAGCGGAGATAAATTCAGACTTCGACCACCCCCTATTGTTAACCATCCCATAAGTGTTACAACGACACGACAACCGTTCGAAACGGATGACTAACGAAGGAGATTGGGGAGTGGTGAAATGGGAAAAACGATGCCTTGGGAGAAAATCGCTCGAAATGACATGACATAAATTCGGACTTCCAGCACCCCCTAATGTTACCCATCCCATAAGTGTAACAAGGACACGAGAACCGTTCGAAACGGATGAGTAACGAAGGAGATTGAGAGGTAAGAAATAGTGAAAATGATGCCTTGGGAGAAAATCGCTCGAAATGAGCGGAGATAAATTCGGACTTCGACCACCCCCTATTCTTACCCATCCCATAAGTGTTACAACGACACGAGAACCGTTCGAACGGATGAATAACGAAGGAGATTGGGGAGTGGTGAAATGGGAAAAAACGATGCCTTGGGAGAAAATCGCTCGAAATGACATGACATAAATTCGGACTTCGACCACCCCTATTGTTATCCATCCCATAAGTGTAACAAGGACACGAGAACCGTTCGAAACGGATGAGTAACGAAGGAGATTGAGTGGAAAGAAACAGAGAAAATGATGCATTGCGAGAAATCGTTCGAAAAGAGCGGAGAGAAATCCGGACTTCGACCACCCCCTATTGTTAACCATCCCATAAGTGTTACAACGACTATGAGAACCGTTCGAAATGGATGATAACGAAGAGATTGGGGAGTGGTGAATGGAAAAAACGATGCCTTGGGAGAAAATCGCTCGAAATGACATGACATAAATTCGGACTTCGACCACCCCTATTGTTACCCATCCCATAAGTGTAACAAGGACACGAGAACCGTTCGAAACGGAATGAGTAACGAAGGAGATTGAGTGGAAAGAACAGAGAAAATGATGCATTGGGAGAAAATCGTTCGAAATGAGCGGAGAGAAATTCGGACTTCGACCACCCCCTATTGTTACCCATCCCATAAGTGTTACGACATGAGAGAACCGTTCAAAACGGGAGAATAACGAAGGAGATTGGGGAGTGTGTGAAATGGGAAAAACGATGCCTTGGGAGAAAATCGCTCGAAATGACATGACAAATTCGGACTTCGACCACCCCTATTGTTACCCATCCCATAAGTGTAACAAGGACACGAGAACCGTTCGAAACGGATGAGTAACGAAGGAGATTGAGTGGAAAACTGAGAAAGAGCATTGGGAGAAATTGATGGCAAGAAAGAGTGAAATGATGCCTTGGGAGAAAATCGCTCGAAATGAGCGGAGAGAAATTCAGACTTCGACCACCCCTATTGTTAACCATCCCATAAGTGTTACAACGACACGAGAACCGTTCGAAACGGATGACTAACGAAGGAGATTGGGGAGTGGTGAAATGGGAAAAACGATGCCTTGGGAGAAAATCGCTCGAAATGACATGACATAAATTCGGACTTCAGCACCCATATGTTACCCATCCCATAAGTGTAACAAGGACACGAGAACCGTTCGAAACGGATGAGTACGAAGGAGATTGAGAGGTAAGAAATAGTGAAAATGATGCATTGGGAGAAAATCGCTCGAAATGAGCGGAGAGTAAATTCGGACTTCGACCACCCCCTATTGTTACCCCTCCCATAAGTGTTACAACGACACGGGAACCGTTCGAAACGGATGAATAACGAAGGAGATTGGGGGAGTGTGAAATGGGAAAAACGATGCCTTGGGAGAAATCGCTCGAAATGACATGACATAAATTCGGACGTCGACCAACCCTATGTTTACCCATCCCATAAGTGTAACAAGGACACAGAACCGTTCAAAACGGATGAGTAACGAAGGAGATTGAGTGGAAAGAAACAGAGAAAATGATGCATTGGGGAGAAAACGTTCGAAATGAGCGGAGAGAAATTCGGACTTCGACCACCCCTATTGTTACCCATCCCATAAGTGTTACGACATGAGAACCGTTCAAAACGGATGAATAGAACGAAGAAGATTGGGGAGTGGTGAAATGGGAAAACGTGCCTTGGGAGAAAATCGCTCGAAATGACATGACATAAATTCGGACTTCGACCACCCCTATTGTTACCCATCCCATAAGTGTAACAAGGACACGAGAACCGTTCGAAACGGATGAGTAACGAAGGAGATTGAGTGGAAAGAAAGAGATGCTTGGGAGAAAATCGTTCGAAAAGCGGAGAGAAATTCGGACTTCGACCACCCCTATTGTTACCCATCCCATAAGTGTTACAACGACACGAGAACGTTCAAAACGATGATAACGAAGAGATTGGGGAGTGGTGAAATGGGAAAAACGATGCCTTGGGAGAAAATCGCTCGAAATGACATGACATAAATTCGGACTTCGACCACCCCCTTGTTACCCATCCCATAAGTGTAACAAGGACACGAGAACCGTTCGAAACGGATGAGTAACGAAGGAGATTGAGTGGAAAGAAACTGAGGAAAATGATGCATTGGAGGAAATGATGGCAAGAAGTGAAAATGATGCTTGGGAAAATCGCTCGAAATGAGCGGAGATAATTCAGACTTCGACCACCCCCTATTGTTACCATCCCATAAGTGTTACAACGACACGAAACCGTTCGAAACGGATGATAACGAAGGAGATTGGGGAGTGGTGAAATGGGAAAAACGATGCCTTGGGGAAAATTGCTCGAAATGACATGACATAAATTCGGACTTCGCACCCCCTATTGTTACCCATCCCATAAGTGTAACAAGGACACGAGAAAACCGTTCGAAACGGATGAGTAACGAAGGAGATTGAGAGGTAAGAGAAATAGTGAAAATGATGCTTGGGAGGAAAATCGCTCGAATGAGCGGATATAATTCAGACTTCGACCACCCCTATTGTTAACCATCCCATAAGTGTTACAACGACAGGAACCGTTCGAAACGGATGAATAACGAAGGAGATTGGGGAGTGGTGAAAGGGAAAAAACG
>CM038115.1:28746532-28758949 GCA_001642375.2 Mentha longifolia
GAACGGTTCTCGTGTCGTTGTAACACTTATGGGATGGTTAACAATAGGGGGTGGTCAAAGTCTGAATTTATCTCCGCTCATTTCGAGCGATTTTCTCCCAAGGCATCATTTTCACTCTTTCTTGCCTCTCAATCTCCTTCGTTACTCATCCGTTTCGAACGGTTCTCGTGTCCTTGTTACACTTATGGGATGGGTAACAATAGGGGGTGGTCGAAGGCCGAATTTATGTCATGTCATTTCGAGCAATTTTCTCCCAAGGCATCGTTTTTCCCATTTCACCACTCCCCAATCTCCTTCGTTACTCATCCGTTTCGAATAGTTCTCATGTCGTTGTAACACTTATAGGATGGAAAACAATAGGGGTGGTCGAAGTCCAAAATCACTCCGCTCATTTCGAGCGATTTTCTCACAATGCATCATTTTCACTATTTCTTACCTCTCAATCTCCTTCGTTACTCATCCGTTTCGAACGGTTCTCGTGTCCTTGTTACACTTATGGGATGGGTAACAATAGAGGGTGCTCGAAGTTCGAATTTAATGTCATGTCATTTCGAGCGATTTTCTCCCAAGGCATCGTTTTTCCCATTCAACCACTCCCAATCTCCTTCGTTATACATCCGTTTCGAACGGTTCTCCTGTCGTTGTAAACACTTATGGATGGTTAAACAATAGGGGGCGGTCAAAGTCCGAATTTATCTCCGCTAATTTCGAGCGATTTTCCCAAGGCATCATTTTCACTCTTTTCTTGCCTCTCAATCTCCTTCGTTACTCATCGTTTGAACTGTTCTCGTGTCCTGTTACACTATGGGATGGGTAACATAGGGGGTGGTCGAAGGCTGAATTTATGTCATGTCATTTCGAGCGATTTTCTCCCAAGCATCGTTTTTCCCATTTCCACCACTCCCCAATCTCCTTCGTTCCTCATCCGTTTCGAATAGTTCTCAGTCGTTGTAACTCTTATAGGATGGAAAACAATAGGGGGGGTCGGAAAGTCCAAATATCACTCAGCTCATTCGAGCGATTTTCTCACAATGCATCATTTTCACTATTTCTACCTCTCAATCTCCTTCGTTACTCATCCGTTTCGAACGGTTCTCGTGTCCTTGTTACACTTATGGGATGGGTAACAATAGGGGGTGCTAGAAGTCCGAATTTATGTCTGTCATTTCGAGCGATTTTCTCCCAAGGCATCGTTTTTCCCATTTCACCACTCCCCAATTTTCTTCGTTAGTCATCCGTTTCGAACGGTTCTCGTGTTGTTGTAACAATTATGGATGGTTAACAATAGGGGGTGGTCAAAGTCTGAATTTATCTCCGCTCATTTCGAGCGATTTTCTCCCAAGGCATCATTTTCACTCTTTCTTGCCTCTCAATCTCCTTCATTACTCATGCGTTTCGAACGGTTCTCGTGTCCTTGTTACACTTATGGGATGGGTAACAATAGGGGGTGGTCGAAGTCCGAATTTATGTCATGTCATTTCGAGCGATTTTCTCCAAGGCATCGTTTTTCCCATTTCACCACTCCCCAATCTCCTTCGTTATTCATCCGTTTTGAACGGTTCTCGTGTCGTTGTAACACTTATGGGATGGGTAACAATAGGGGGTGGTCGAAGTCCGAATTTCTCTCCGCTCATTTCGAACGATTTTCTCCCAATGCATCATTTTCTCTGTTTCTTTCCACTCAATCTCCTTCGTTACTCATCCGTTTTGAACGGTTCTCGTGTCCTTGTTACACTTATGGATGGGTTGGGGGTGCTCGAAGTCCGAATTTATGTCATGTCATTTTGAGCGATTTTCTCCCGAGGCATCGTTTTTCCCATTTCACCACTCCCCAATCTCCTTCGTTATTCATCCGTTTTGAACGGTTCTCGTGTCGTTGTAACACTTATGGGATGGTTAACAATAGGGGGTGGTCAAAGTCTGAATTTATCTCCGCTCATTTCGAGCGATTTTCTCCCAAGGCATCATTTTCACTCTTTCTTGCCTCTCAATCTCCTTCGTTACTCATCCGTTTCGAACGGTTCTCGTGTCCTTGTTACACTTATGGGATGTGTAACAATAGGGGGTGGGCGAAGGCCGAATTTATGTCATGTCATTTCGAGCAATTTTCTCCCAAGGCATCGTTTTTCCCATTTCACCACTCCCCAATCTCCTTCGTTATTCATCCGTTTCGAACGGTTCTCTTGTCGTTGTAACACTTATGGGATGGTTAACAATAGGGGGTGGTCAAACTCTGAATTTATCTCCGCTCATTTCGAGTGATTTTCTCCCAATGTATCATTTTCACTATTTCTTACCTCTCAATCTCCTTCGTTACTCATCCGTTTCGAACGGTTCTCGTGTCCTTGTTACACTTATGGGATGGGTAACAATAGGGGGTGCTGGAAGTCCGAATTTATGTCATGTCATTTCTAGCGATTTTCTCCCAAGGCATCGTTTTTCCCATTTCACCACTCCCCAATCTCCTTCGTTATTCATTCGTTTTGAACGGTTCTCGTGTCGTTGTAACACTTATGGGATGGGTAACAATAGGGGGTGGTCGAAGTCCGAATTTCACTCCGCTCTTTCAAACAATTTTCTCCCAATGCATCATTTTCTCAGTTTCTTTCCACTCAATCTCCTTCGTTACTCATCCGTTTCGAACGGTTCTCATGTCCTTGTTACACTTATGGGATGGGTAACCAAAGGGGGTGGTCGAAGTCCGAATTTATGTCATGTCATTTCGAGCAATTTTCTCCCAAGGCATCATTTTTCCCATTTCACTACTCCCCAATCTCCTTCGTTATTCATCCGTTTTGAACGGTTCTCGTGTCGTTGTAACACTTATGGGATGGGTAACAATAGGGGGTGGTCGAAGTCCGAATTTCTCTACGCTCATTTCGAATGATTTTCTCCCAATGCAGCATTTTCTCTGTTTCTTTCCACTCAATCTCCTTCGTTACTCATCCGTTTCGATCGGTTCTCGTGTCCTTGTTACACTTATGGGATGGGTAACAATAGGGGGTGGTCGAAGTCCGAATTTATGTCATGTCATTTTGAGCGATTTTCTCCCGAGGAATCGTTTTTCCCATTTCACCACTCCCCAATCTCCATCGTTATTCATCTGTTTCGAACGGTTCTCGTGTCGTTGTAACACTTATGGGATGGTTAACAATAGGGGCTGGTCAAAGTCTGAATTTATCTCTGCTCATTTCGAGCGATTTTCTCCCAAGGCATCATTTTCACTCTTTCTTGCCTCTCAATCTCCTTCGTTACTCATCCGTTTCGAACGGTTCTCGTGTCCTTGTTACACTTATGGGATGGGTAACAATAGGGGGTGGGCGAAGGCCGAATTTATGTCATGTCATTTCGAGCAATTTTCTCCCAAGGCATCGTTTTTGCCCATTTCACCACTCCCCAATCTCCTTCGTTACTCATCCGTTTCGAATAGTTCTCATGTCGTTGTAACACTTATAGGATGGATAACAATAGGGGTGGTCGAAGTCCAAATATCACTCCGCTCATTTCGAGCGATTTTCTCACAATGCATCATTTTCACTATTTCTGACCTCTCAATCTCCTTTGTTACTCATCTGTTTCGAACGGTTCTCGTGTCCTTGTTACACTTATGGGATGGGTAACAATAGGGGGTGCTCGAAGTCCGAATTTATGTCATGTCATTTCGAGCGATTTTCTCCCAAGGCATCGTTTTTCCCATTTCACCACTCCCCAATCTCCTTCGTTATTCATCCGTTTTGAACGGTTCTCGTGTCGTTGTAACACTTATGGGATGGGTAACAATAGGGGGTGGTCGAAAGTCCCAATTTCTCTCCGCTCATTTTGAGCGATTTTCTCCCAAGGTATCATTTTCACTCTTTCTTGCCTCTCAATCTCCTTCATTACTCATCCGTTTCGAACGGTTCTCGTGTCCTTGTTACACTTATGGGATGGGTAACAATAGGGGGTGGTCGAAGTCCGAATTTATGTCATGTCATTTCGAGCAATTTTCTCCCAAGGCATCGTTTTTCCCATTTCACCACTCCCCAATCTCTTTCGTTATTCATCCGTTTTGAACGGTTCTCGTGTCGTTGTAACACTTATGGGATAGGTAACAATAGGGGGTGGTCGAAGTCCGGATTTCACTCCGCTCTTTTCGAACGATTTTCTCCCAATGCATCATTTTCTCTGTTTCTTTCCCCTCAATCTCCTTCGTTACTCATCCGTTTCGAACGGTTCTCGTGTCCTTGTTACACTTATGGGATGGGTAACAATAGGGGTGGTCGAAGTCCGAATTTATGTCATGTCATTTCGAGCGATTTTCTCCCAAGGCATCGTTTTTCCCATTTCACCACTCCCCAATCTCCTTCGTTATTCATCCGTTTTGAACGGTTCTCGTGTCGTTGTAACACTTATGGGATGGGTAACAATAGGGGGTGGTCGAAGTCCGAATTTCTCTCCGCTCATTTCGAACGATTTTCTCCCAATGCATCATTTTCTCTGTTTCTTTCCACTCAATCTCCTTCGTTACTCATCCGTTTTGAACGGTTCTCGTGTCCTTGTTACACTTATGGGATGGGTTGGGGGTGCTCGAAGTCCGAATTTATGTCATGTCATTTTGAGCGATTTTCTCCCGAGGCATCGTTTTTCCCATTTCACCACTCCCCAATCTCCTTCGTTATTCATCCGTTTCGAACGGTTCTCGTGTCGTTGTAACACTTATGGGATGGTTAACAATAGGGGGTGGTCAAAGTCTGAATTTATCTCCGCTCATTTCGAGCGATTTTCTCCTAAGGCATCATTTTCACTCTTTCTTGCCTCTCAATCTCCTTCGTTACTCATCCGTTTCGAACGGTTCTTGTGTCCTTGTTACACTTATGGGATGGGTAACAATAGGGGGTGGGCGAAGGCCGAATTTATGTCATGTCATTTCGAGCAATTTTCTCCCAAGGCATCGTTTTTTCCCATTTCACCACTCCCCAATCTCCTTCGTTACTCATCCGTTTCGAATAGTTCTCATGTCGTTGTAACACTTATAGGATGGATAACAATAGGGGTGGTCGAAGTCCAAATATCACTCCGCTCATTTCGAGCGATTTTATCACAATGCATCATTTTCACTATTTCTTACCTCTCAATCTCCTTCGTTACTCATCCGTTTCGAACGGTTCTCGTGTCCTTGTTACACTTATGGGATGGGTAACAATAGGGGGTGCTCGAAGTCCGAATTTATGTCATGTCATTTCGAGCGATTTTCTCCCAAGGCATCAAATTCACTGTTTCATGCCTCTCAATCTGTTTCGTTAGTCATCCGTTTCGAACGGTTCTCGTCTCCTTGTAACACTTATGGGATGGGTAACAATAGGGGTGGTCGAAGTCCGAATTTATCTCCGCTCATTTCGAGCGATTTTCTCTCCAGGCATCATTTTCACTGTTTCATGCCTCTCAATCTCCTTCGTTACTCATCCGTTTCGAACGGTTCTCATCTCCTTGTAACACTTATGGGATGGGTAACAATCAGGGAGGTCGAAGTCCAAATATCTCTCCGCTCATTTCGAGCGATTTTCTCCCAATTCATCATTTTCACAGTTTCATGCCTCTCAATCTCCTTCGTGACTCATCTGTTTCGAACGGTTCACGTCTCCTTATAACACTTATGGGATGGGTATGTTATAAGGGGTGGTCAAAGTCCTAATTTTTCTCTGATCATTTCGAGCGATTTTCGCCCAAAGCATCATTTTCACTATTTCTTGCCTCTCAATCTCCTTCGTTACTCATCCATTTCGAACGGTTCTCGTGTCCTTGTGATGAGACGGGATTTAGCATTGAAGAGACCAATCGGGACTTGCAGCTTGGAGGAGCAGTGACGAGGTCGAGAGCCAAGAAGCTGCAAGGTTATTTGCAATGCTACGTTTCGAAGAGATTGGCAAATGATGGAGTCGAATTTCATCAATACAAGTTGGTGAATTTAACAAATGTTGAAGATGAAGATTTGGGCATCCATCATTGAAGAAAAGGAAGACAAGTCCAAGAAAACAAATTTTCTTATATTTTATTTGGGCTTAAAAACTTTGTATTTCTTTTTAATTTAGTTTAGTCCAATTATCACAACATGTTTAGGTGATTAATTGGCCCAGTTATATTTAATCAAGGAGTCCGAAATTATCAAGCCCAAGCCTTGTTAATTTCAAAAACTTACCTAGCTTAGGAATTAGATTAGTATTTATGTTAATTTTCATTCATACTTTGAAACAGACAATATTGAATCAGAAATCTAGTTGATCGTTTTGTCTCTTACATCGTGCTTTGGTTCACGATCCTATCGGTTCTTGGTAGAGTTTGATATTGGCGATTTCAAACTTGAATTCATCGACTCGTTCGTGATATCTCGTAGTATCCGGGTTAGTCGAGCCACGAAGATTGCTCCATAAACGCGTTTCGGATTCAAGTAGATCCGGGGTTCGTTTCAGGTAAGATTCACAATTTGTTTCCGTTTCAATTCTTCAATTCGTGTTCTTTTCGTGTTCCCAGCCATCCTTCATCGTTCCTAAATCATCAATAACCATACCCTTCGTTCCCATAACCAACCCATCTCAGAAAACCCTTAGATTAATTTCAGATCCGTTTTTGAAACCTTAGTTGGACCCGAAACTGACCACCGTGCCAAATCGAAAAATACTCGTGCGTTTTCGCTGAATTTTGGATATGATCTTCATAACCCTAAGTTGTAACTCGTGTTAAAATTTAAGCTTAATCGGAATTGAATTACTTAGGTTTCTGTCGACGCCTATTAAGTGTAATTTGGGTAGAAATTCAGGTTCCTTGTCATTCGATTTTTTTCATAGTTATATTTGGATTGAATCTTTCGTGTCTAACGTTGTTCGATTCTCAGCTTCCGCATATTGTGATCGCATCACCTTGTTACACATATGGGATGGGTAACAATAGAGGGTGCTCGAAGTCCGAATTTATGTCATGTCATTTCGAGCAATTTTCTCCCAAGGCATCGTTTTTCCCATTTCACCACTCCCCAATCTCCTTCGTTATTCATCCATTTCGAACGGTTCTCCTGTCGTTGTAACACTTATGGGATGGTTAACAATAGGGGGTGGTCGAAGTCCGGATTTCTCTCCGCTCTTTTCGAACGATTTTCTCCCAATGCATCATTTTCTCTGTTTCTTTCCACTCAATCTCCTTCGTTACTCATCCGTTTCGAACGATTCTCGTGTCCTTGTTACACTTATGGGATGGGTAACAATAGGGGTGGTCGAAGTCCGAATTTATGTCATGTCATTTCGAGCGATTTTCTCCCAAGGCATCGTTTTTCCCATTTCACCACTCCCCAATCTCCTTCGTTACTCATCCATTTCGAACAGTTCTCATGTCGTTGTAACGGTTATGGGATGGGTAACAATAGGGGGTTGTTGAAGTCCGAATTTCTCTCCGCTCTTTTCGAACGATTTTCTCCCAATGCATCATTTTCTCTGTTTCTTTCCACTCAATCTCCTTTGTTACTCATCCGTTTCGAACGGTTCTCGTGTCCTTGTTACACTTATGGGATGGGTAACAATAGGGGGTGGTCGAAGTCCGAATTTATGTCATGTCATTTCGAGCAATTTTCTCCCAAGGCATCGTTTTTCCCATTTCACCACTCCCCAATCTCCTTCGTTACTCATCCGTTTCGAATAGTTCTCATGTCGTTGTAACACTTATAGGATGGAAAACAATAGGGGTGGTCGAAGTCCAAATATCACTCCGCTCATTTCGAGCGATTTTCTCACAATGCATCATTTTCACTATTTCTTACCTCTCAATCTCCTTCGTTACTCATCCGTTTCGAACGGTTCTCGTGTCCTTGTTACACTTATGGGATGGGTAACAATAGAGGGTGCTCGAAGTCCGAATTTATGTCATGTCATTTCGAGCGATTTTCTCCCAAGGCATCGTTTTTCCCATTTCACCACTCCCCAATCTCCTTCGTTATACATCCGTTTCGAACGGTTCTCCTGTCGTTGTAACACTTATGGGATGGTTAACAATAGGGGGCGGTCAAAGTCCGAATTTATCTCCGCTAATTTCGAGCGATTTTCTCCCAAGGCATCATTTTCACTCTTTCTTGCCTCTCAATCTCCTTCGTTACTCATCCGTTTTGAACTGTTCTCGTGTCCTTGTTACACTTATGGGATGGGTAACAATAGGGGGTGGTCGAAGGCTGAATTTATGTCATGTCATTTCGAGCGATTTTCTCCCAAGGCATCGTTTTTTCCCATTTCACCACTCCCCAATCTCCTTCGTTCCTCATCCGTTTCGAATAGTTCTCATGTCGTTGTAACTCTTATAGGATGGAAAACAATAGGGGGGGTCGAAGTCCAAATATCACTCAGCTCATTTCGAGCGATTTTCTCACAATGCATCATTTTCACTATTTCTTACCTCTCAATCTCCTTCGTTACTCATCCGTTTCGAACGGTTCTCGTGTCCTTGTTACACTTATGGGATGGGTAACAATAGGGGGTGCTAGAAGTCCGAATTTATGTCATGTCATTTCGAGCGATTTTCTCCCAAGGCATCGTTTTTCCCATTTCACCACTCCCCAATTTTCTTCGTTAGTCATCCGTTTCGAACGGTTCTCGTGTTGTTGTAACAATTATGGGATGGTTAACAATAGGGGGTGGTCAAAGTCTGAATTTATCTCCGCTCATTTCGAGCGATTTTCTCCCAAGGCATCATTTTCACTCTTTCTTGCCTCTCAATCTCCTTCGTTACTCATCCGTTTCGAACGGTTCTCGTGTCCTTGTTACACTTATGGATGGGTAACAATAGGGGGTGGTCGAAGGCCGAATTTATGTCATGTCATTTCGAGCAATTTTCTCCCAAGGCATCGTTTTTCCCATTTCACCACTCCCCAATCTCCTTCGTTACTCATCCGTTTCGAATAGTTCTCATGTCGTTGTAACACTTATAGGATGGAAAACAATAGGGGTGGTCGAAGTCCAAATATCACTCCGCTCATTTCGAGCGATTTTCTCACAATGCATCATTTTCACTATTTCTTACCTCTCAATCTCCTTCGTTACTCATCCGTTTCGAACGGTTCTCGTGTCCTTGTTACACTTATGGGATGGGTAACAATAGAGGGTGCTCGAAGTCCGAATTTATGTCATGTCATTTCGAGCGATTTTCTCCCAAGGCATCGTTTTTCCCATTTCACCACTCCCCAATCTCCTTCGTTATGCATCCGTTTCGAACGGTTCTCCTGTCGTTGTAACACTTATGGGATGGTTAACAATAGGGGGTGGTCAAAGTCCGAATTTATCTCCGCTAATTTCGAGCGATTTTCTCCCAAGGCATCATTTTCACTCTTTCTTGCCTCTCAATCTCCTTCGTTACTCATCCGTTTTGAACTGTTCTCGTGTCCTTGTTACACTTATGGGATGGGTAACAATAGGGGGTGGTCGAAGGCCGAATTTATGTCATGTCATTTCAAGCGATTTTCTCCCAAGGCATCGTTTTTCCCATTTCACCACTCCCCAATCTCCTTCGTTACTCATCCGTTTCGAATAGTTCTCATGTCGTTGTAACTCTTATAGGATGGAAAACAATAGGGGGGGTCGAAGTCCAAATATCACTCCGCTCATTTCGAGCGATTTTCTCACAATGCATCATTTTCACTATTTCTTACCTCTCAATCTCCTTCGTTACTCATCCGTTTCGAACGGTTCTCGTGTCCTTGTTACACTTATGGGATGGGTAACAATTGAGGGTGCTCGAAGTCCGAATTTATGTCATATCATTTCGAGCGATTTTCTCCCAAGGCATCGTTTTTCCCATTTCACCACTCCCCAATCTCCTTCGTTATGCATCCGTTTCGAACGGTTCTCCTGTCGTTGTAACACTTATGGGATGGTTAACAATAGGGGGTGGTCAAAGTCCGAATTTATCTCCGCTAATTTCGAGCGATTTTCTCCCAAGACATCATTTTCACTCTTTCTTGCCTCTCAATCTCCTTCGTTACTCATCCGTTTTGAACTGTTCTCGTGTCGTTGTTACACTTATGGGATGGGTAACAATAGGGGGTGGTCGAAGGCCGAATTTATGTCATGTCATTTCGAGCGATTTTCTCCCAAGGCATCGTTTTTCCCATTTCACCACTCCCCAATCTCCTTCGTTACTCATCTGTTTCGAATAGTTCTCATGTCGTTGTAACTCTTATAGGATGGAAAACAATAGGGGGGGTCGAAGTCCAAATATCACTCCGCTCATTTCGAGCGATTTTCTCACAATGCATCATTTTCACTATTTCTTACCTCTCAATCTCCTTCGTTACTCATCCGTTTCGAACGGTTCTCGTGTCCTTGTTACACTTATGGGATGGGTAACAATAGGGGGTGCTAGAAGTCCGAATTTATGTCATGTCATTTCGAGCGATTTTCTCCCAAGGCATCGTTTTTCCCATTTCACCACTCCCCAATCTCCTTCGTTAGTCATCCGTTTCGAACGGTTCTCGTGTCGTTGTAACACTTATGGGATGGTTAACAATAGGGGGTGGTCAAAGTCTGAATTTATCTCCGCTCATTTCGAGCGATTTTCTCCCAAGGCATCATTTTCACTCTTTCTTGCCTCTCAATCTCCTTCGTTACTCATCCGTTTCGAACGGTTCTCGTGTCCTTGTTACACTTATGGGATGGGTAACAATAGGGGGTGGTCGAAGGCCGAATTTATGTCATGTCATTTCGAGCAATTTTCTCCCAAGGCATCGTTTTTCCCATTTCACCACTCCCCAATCTCCTTCGTTACTCATCCGTTTCGAATAGTTCTCATGTCGTTGTAACACTTATAGGATGGAAAACAATAGGGGTGGTCGAAGTCCAAATATCACTCCGCTCATTTCGAGCGATTTTCTCACAATGCATCATTTTCACTATTTCTTACCTCTCAATCTCCTTCGTTACTCATCCGTTTCGAACGGTTCTCGTGTCCTTGTTACACTTATGGGATGGGTAACAATAGGGGTGCTCGAAGTCCGAATTTATGTCATGTCATTTCGAGCGATTTCTCCCAAGGCATCGTTTTTCCATTTTCACCACTCCCCAATCTCTTCGTTAGTCATCCGTTCGAACGGTTCTGCTGTCGTTGTAACACTTATGGGATGGTTAACAATAGGGGGTGGTCAAAGTCTGAATTTATCTCCGCTAATTTCGAGCGATTTTCTCCCAAGGCATCATTTTCACTCTTCTTGCCTCTCAATCTCCTTCGTTACTCATCGTTTGAACGGTTCTCGTGTACTTGTTACACTTATGGGATGGGTACAATAGGGGGTGGTCGATAGGCCGAATTTATGTCATGTCATTTCGAGCGATTTTCTCCCAAGGCATCGTTTTTCCCATTTCACCACTCCCCAATCTCCTTCGTTACTCATCTCGTTTCGAATAGTTCTCATGTCGTTGTAACTCTTATAGGATGGAAACAATAGGGGGGTCGAAGTCCAATATCACTCCGCTCATTTCGAGCGATTTTCTCACAATGCATCATTTTCACTATTTCTTACCTCTCAATCCTCGTTACTCATCCGTTTCGAACGGTTCTCGTGTCCTTGTTACACTTATGGGATGGGTAACAATAGAGGGTGCTCGAAGTCCGAATTTATGTCATGTCATTTCGAGCGATTTTCTCCCAAGGCATCGTTTTTCCCATTTCACCACTCCCCAATCTCCTTCGTTATTCATCCGTTTCGAACGGTTCTCCTGTCGTTGTAACACTTATGGGATGGTTAACAATAGGGGGTGGTCAAAGTCTAATTTATCTCCGCTCATTTCGAGCGATTTTCTCCCAAGGCATCATTTTCACTCTTTCTTGCCTCTCAATCTCCTTCGTTACTCATCCGTTTTGAACGGTTCTCGTGTCCTTGTTACACTTATGGGATGGGTAACAATAGGGGGTGGTCGAAGGCCGAATTTATGTCATGTCATTTCGAGCGATTTTCTCCCAAGGCATAGTTTTTCCCATTTCACCACTCCCCAATCTCCTTCGTTACTCATCGTTTCGAATAGTTCTCATGTCGTTGTAACTCTTATAGGATGGAAAAACAATAGGGGTGGTCGAAGTCCAAATATCACTCCGCTCATTTCGAGCGATTTTCTCACAATGCATCATTTTCACTATTTCTTACCTCTCAATCTCCTTCGTTACTCATCCGTTTCGAACGGTTCTCGTTCCTTGTTACACTTATGGGATGGGTAACAATAGGGGTGCTCGAGAAGTCCGAATTTATGTCATGTCATTTCGAGCGATTTTCTCCCAAGGCATCTTTTTTCCTTTCACCTCTCCCAATTCTTCGTCGTTAGTCATCCGTTTCGAACGGTTTCGCGTGTTGTTGTAACAATTATGGGATGGGTTAACAATAGGGGGTGGTCAAAGTCTGAATTTATCTCCGAGCATTTC
>CM038115.1:28759049-28772567 GCA_001642375.2 Mentha longifolia
ACTTTGACCACCCCCTATTGTTAACCATCCCATAAGTGTACAACGACACGAGAACCGTTCAAAACGGATGACTAACGAAGGAGATTGGGGACTGGTGAAATGGGAAAAAACGATGCCTTGGGAGAAAATCGCTCGAAATGACATCACATAAATTCGGACTTCCAGCACCCCCTATTGTTACCCATCCCATAAGTGTAACAAGGACACGAGAATCGTTCGAAACGGATGAGTAACGAAGGAGATTGAGAGGCAAAGAAAGAGTGAAAATGATGCCTTGGGAGAAAATCCGCTCGAAATGAGCGGAGATAAATCCGGACTTTCGACCACCCCCTATTGTTACCATCCCATAAGTGTTACAACGACATGAGAACCGTTCAAAACGGATGAATAACGAAGGAGATCGGGGAGTGGTGAAATGGGAAAAACGATGCCTCGGGAGAAAATCACTCAAAATGACATGACACAAATTCGGACTTCGAGCAGCCCCTATTGTTACCCATCCCATAAGTGAAACTAGGACACCAGAACCGTTCAAAACGGATGAGTAACGAAGGAGATTGAGTGGAAAGAAACAGAGAAAATGATGCATCGGGAGAAAATCGTTCGAAATGAGCGGAGAGAAATTCGGACTTCGACCACCCCCTATTGTTACCCATCCCATAAGTGTTACAACGACACGAGAACCGTTCGAAACGGATGAATAACGAAGGAGATTGGGAGTGGTGAAATGGGAAAAACCATGCCTTGGGAGAAAATCGCTCGAAATGACATGACATAAATTTGGACTTCGACCACCCCTATTGTTACCCATCCCATAAGTGTAACAAGGACACGAGAACCGTTCGAAACGGATGAGTAACGAAGAGATTGAGTGGAAAGAAACAGAGAAAATGATGCATCGGGAGAAAATCGTTCGAAAAGAGCGGAGAGAAATCCGGACTTCGACCACCCCTATTGTTATCCATCCTATAAGTGTTACAACGACATGAGAACTATTCGAAACGGATGAGTAACGAAGGAGATTGGGGAGTGGTGAAATGGGAAAAACGATGCCTTGGGAGAAAATTGCTCGAAATGACATGACATAAATTCGGCCTTCGACCACCCCCTATTGTTACCCATCCCATAATGGTAACAGGACACGAAAACCGTTCGAAACGGATGAGTAAGGAAGGAGATTGAGACGCAGAAAGAGTGAAAATGATGCCTTGGGAGAAAATCGCTCGAAATGAGCGGAGATAAATTCAGACTTTGACCACCCCATATTGTTAACCATCCCATAAAGTGTTACAACGACACGAGAACCGTTCGAAAACGGATGACAACGAAGGAGATGGGGGAGTGGTGAAATGGGAAAAACGATGCCTCGGGAGAAAATCACTCAAAATGACATGACAGAAATTCGGACTTCGAGCAGCCCCTATTGTTACCCATCCCATAAGTGTACAAGGACACGAGAACCGTTCAAAATGGATGAGTAACGAAGGAGATTGAGTGGAAAGAAACAGAGAAAATGATGCATTGGGTGAAAATCGTTCGAAATGAGCGGAGAGAAATTCGGACTTCGACCACCCCCTATTGTTACCCCTCCCATAAGTGTTACAACGACATGAGAACCGTTCAAAATGGATGAATAACGAAAGAGATTGGGGAGTGGGTGAAATGGGAAAAAACGATGCTTGGGAGAAAATCGCTCGAAATGACATGACATAAATTCGGACTTCGACCACCCCCTATTGTTACCCCATCCCATAAGTGTTACAACGACATGAGAACCGTTCAAAACGGATGAATAACGAAAGAGGATTGGGGAGTGGTGAAATGGGAAAAACGATGCCATGGGAGAAAATCGCTCGAAATGACATGACATAAATTCGGACTTCGACCACCCCTATTGTTTACCCATCCCATAAGTGTAACAAGGACACGAGAACCGTTCGAAATGGATGAGTAACGAAGGAGATTGAGTGGAAGAAACAGAGAAAATGATGCATTGGGAGAAAATCGTTCGAAAAGAGCGGAGAGAAATCCGGACTTTCGACCACCCGCTATTGTTACCCATCCCATAAGTGTTACAACGACACGAGAACCGTTCAAAACGGATGTATAACGAAAGAGATTGGGGAGTGGTGAAATGGGAAAAACGATGCCTTGGGAGAAAATTGCTCGAAATGACATGACATAAAATTCGGACTTCGACCACCCCCTATTGTTACCCATCCCATAAGTGTAACAAGGACACGAGAACCGTTCGAAACGGATGAGTAATGAAGGAGATTGAGAGACAAGAAAGAGTGAAAATGATGCCTTGGGAGAAAATCGCTCGAAATGAGCGGAGATAAATTCAGACTTTGACCACCCCCTATTGTTAACCATCCCATAAGTGTTACAACGACACGAGAACCGTTCGAAACGGCTGACTAACGAAGGAGATTGGGGACTGGTGAAATGGGAAAAACGATGCCTTGGGAGAAAATCGCTCGAAATGACATTACATAAATTCGGACTTCCAGCACCCCCTATTGTTACCCATCCCAAAAGTGTAACAAGGACACGAGAACCGTTCGAAACGGATGAGTAACGAAGGAGATTGAGAGGCAAGAACGAGTGAAAATGATGCTTGGGAGAAAATCGCTCGAAATGAGCGGAGATAAATTCGGACTTCAACCACCCCTTATATCATACCCATCCCATAAGTGTCACAAGGAGACGAGAACCGTTCGAAACGGATGAGTAACGAAGGAGATTGAGAGTCATGAAACAGTGAAAATGATGCATTGGGAGAAATCGCTCGAAATGAGCTGAGTGATATTTGGACTTCGACCACCCTATTGTTACGCATCCCATAAGTGTTACAAGGAGACGAGAACCGTTCGAACGGATGACTAACGAAGCAGATTGAGAGGCATGAAACAGTGAATATAATGTCTTGGGAGAAAATCGCTCGAAATAACATGACATAAATTCGGACTTCGAGCACCCCCTATTGTTACCCATCCCATAAGTGTAACAAGGACACGAGAACCGTTCGAAACGGATGAGTAACGAAGGAGATTGAGAGGCAGAAGAAGAGTGAAAATGATGCATTGTGAGAAAATCGCTCGAAATGAGCGGAGTGAATTTGGACTTTGACCACCCCATATTGTTAACCATCCCATAAGTGTTACAACGACACGAGAACCGTTCGAAATGGATGAATAACGAAGGAGATCGGGGAGTGGTGAAATGGGAAAAACGATGCATCCCATAAGGAGATTGAGAGGCAAGAACGAGTGAAATGATGCCTTGGGAGAAAATCGCTCGAAATGAGCGGAGATAAATTCGGACTTCAACCACCCCTTATATCATACCCATCCCATAAGTGTCACAAGGACACGAGAACCGTTCGAAACGGATGAGTCATGAAACAGTGAAAATGATGCATTGGGAGAAAATCGCTCGAAATGAGCGGAGTGATATTTGGACTTCGACCACCCCTATTGTTACCCATCCCATAAGTGTTACAAGGAGACGAGAACCGTTCGAAAACGGATGACTAACGAAGCAGATTGAGAGGCATGAACAGTGAATATAATGTCTTGGGAGAAAATCGCTCGAAATGACATGACATAAATTCGGACTTCGAGCACCCCTATTGTTACCCATCCATAAGTGTAACAAGGACACGAGAACCGTTCGAAACGGATGAGTAACGAAGGAGATTGAGAGGTAAAGAAATAGTGAAAATGATGCATTGTGAGAAAATCGCTCGAAATGAGCGGAGTGATATTTGGACTTCGACCACCCCTATTGTTATCCATCCTATAAGTGTTACAACGACATGAGAACTATTCGAAACGGATGAGTAACGAAGGAGATTGGGGAGTGGTGAAATGGGAAAAAACGATGCCTTGGGAGAAAATTGCTCGAAATGACATGACATAAATTCGGACTTCGACCACCCCCTATTGTTACCCATCCCATAAGTGTAACAAGGACACGAGAACCGTTCGAAACGGATGAGTAACGAAGGAGATTGAGAGGCAAGAAAGAGTGAAAATGATGCCTTGGGAGAAAATCGCTCGAAATGAGCGGAGATAAATTCAGGACTTTGACCACCCCCTATTGTTAACCATCCCATAAGTGTTACAACGACACGAGAACCGTTCGAAACGGATGACTAACGAAGGAGATTGGGGACTGGTGAAATGGGAAAAATGATGCCTTGGGAGGAAATTGCTCGAAATGACATGACATAAATTCGGACTTCCAGCACCCCCTATTGTTACCCATCCCATAAATGTAACAAGGACACGAGAATCGTTCGAAACGGATGAGTAACGAAGGAGATTGAGAGGCAAGAAAGAGTGAAAATGATGCCTTGGGAGAAAATCGCTCGAAATGAGCGGAGATAAATTCAGACTTTGACCACCCCATATTGTTAACCATCCCATAAGTGTTACAACGACACGAGAACCGTTCGAAACGGATGAATAACGAAGGAGATTGGGGAGTGGTGAAATGGGAAAAACGATGCCTCGGGAGAAAATCACTCAAAATGACATGACACAAATTCGGACTTCGAGCAGCCCCTATTGTTACCCATCCCATAAGTGTAACTAGGACACCAGAACCGTTCAAAACGGATGAGTAACGAAGGAGATTGAGTGGAAAGAAACAGAGAAAATGATGCATTGGGAGAAAATCGTTCGAAATGAGCGGAGAGAAATTCGGACTTCGACCACCCCCTATTGTTACCCATCCCATAAGTGTTACAACGACATGAGAACCGTTCAAACGGATGAATAACGAAGAGATTGGGAGTGGTGAAATGGGAAAAACGATGCCATGGGAGAAAATCGCTCGAAATGACATGACATAAATTCGGACTTCGACCACCCCTATTGTTACCCATCCCATAAGTGTAACAAGGACACGAGAACCGTTCAAAACGGATGAGTAACGAAGGAGATTGAGTGGAAAGAAACCGAGAAAATGATGCATCGGGAGAAAATCGTTCGAAATGAGCGGAGAGAAATTCGGACTTCGACCACCCCCTATTGTTACCATCCATAAGTGTTACAACGACACGAGAACCGTTCGAAACGGATGAATAACGAAGGAGATTGGGAGTGGTGAAATGGGAAAAACCATGCCTTGGGAGAAAATTGCTCGAAATGACATGACATAAATTCGTACTTCGAGCACCCCCTATTGTTACCCATCCCATAAGTGTAACAAGGACACGAGAACCGTTCGAAACGGATGAGTAACGAAGGAGATTGAGAGGCAAGAAAGAGTGAAAATGATGCCTTGGGAGAAAATCGCTCGAAATGAGCGGATAGAAATCCGGACTTCGACCACCCCCTATTGTTACCATCCCATAAGTGTTACAACGACACGAGAACCGTTCAAAACGGATGAATAACGAAGGAGATCGGGGAGTGGTGAAATGGGAAAAACGATGCCTTGGGAGAAAATCACTCAAATGACATGACAGAAATTCGGACTTCGAGCAGCCCCCTATTGTTACCCATCCCATAAGTGTAACTAGGACACAAGAACCGTTCAAACGGATGAGTAACGAAGGAGATTGAGTGGAAAGAAACAGAGAAAATGATGCATCGGGAGAAAATCGTTCGAATGAGCGGAGAGAAATTCGGACTTCGACCACCCCCTATTGTTACTCATCCCATAAGTGTTACAACGACACGAGAACCGTTCGAAACGGATGAATAACGAAGGAGATTGGGAGTGGTGAAATGGGAAAAACCATGCCTTGGGAGAAAATCGCTCGAAATGACATGACATAAATTTGGACTTCGACCACCCCCTATTGTTACCCATCCCATAAGTGTAACAAGGACACGAGAACCGTTCGAAACGGATGAGTAACGAAGGAGATTGAGTGGAAAGAAACAGAGAAAATGATGCATTGGGAGAAAATCGTTAGAAAGAGCGGAGAGAAATCCGGACTTCGACCAGCCCCTATTGTTAACCATCCCATAAGTGTTACAACGACAAGAGAACCGTTCGAAATGGATGAATAACGAAGGAGATTGGGGAGTGGTGAAATGGGAAAAACGATGCCTTGGGAGAAAATTGCTCGAAATGACATGACATAAATTCGGACTTCGAGCACCCTCTATTGTTACCCATCCCATAAGTGTAACAAGGACACGAGAACCGTTCGAAATGGATGAGTAAAGAAGGAGATTGAGAGGCAAGAAATAGTGAAAATGATGCTTTGGGAGAAAATCGCTCGAAATGATCAGAGAAAAATTCGGACTTCGACCACCCCTTATAACATACCCATCCCATAAGTGTTATAAGGAGACGTGAACCGTTCGAAACAGATTAGTCACGAAGGAGATTGAGAGGCATGAAACTGTGAAAATGATGCGTTGGGAGAAAATCGCTCGAAATGAGCGGAGAGATATTTGGACTTCGACCTCCCCGATTGTTACCCATCCCATAAGTGTTACAAGGAGATGAGAACCGTTCGAAACGGATGAGTAACGTAGGAGATTGAGAGGCATGAAACAGTGAAAATGATGCCTTGGGAGAAAATCGCTCGAAATGAGCGCAGATAAATTCGGACTTCAACCACCCCTTATATCATACCCATCCATAAGTGTCACAAGGAGACGAGAACCGTTCGAAACGGATGAGTAACGAAGGAGATTGAGAGGCATGAAACAGTGAAAATGATGCATTGGGAGAAAATCGCTCGAAATGAGCGGAGTGATGTTTGGACTTCGACCACCCCTACTGTTACCCATCCCATAAGTGTTATAAGGAGACGAGAACCGTTCGAAACGGATGACTAACGAAGCAGATTGAGAGGCATGAAACAGTGAATATGATGCCTTGGGAGAAAATAACTCGAAATGACATGACATAAATTCGGACTTCGAGCACCCCCTATTGTTACCCATCCCATAAGTGTAACAAGGACACGAGAACCGTTCGAAACGGATGAGTAACGAAGGAGATTGAGAGGTAAGAAATAGTGAAAATGATGCATTGTGAGAAAATCGCTCGAAATGAGCGGAGTGATATTTGGACTTTGACCACCCCATATTGTTAACCATCCCATAAGTGTTACAACGACACGAGAACCGTTCGAAACGGATGAATAACGAAGGAGATTGGGGAGTGGTGAAATGGGAAAAACGATGCCTCGGGAGAAAATCACTCAAAATGACATGACATAAATTCGGACTTCGAGCAGCCCCTATTGTTACCCATCCCATAAGTGTAACAAGGACACGAGAACCGTTCAAAATGGATGAGTAACGCAGGAGATTGAGTGGAAAGAAACAGAGAAAATGATGCATTGGGAGAAAATCGTTCGAAATGAGCGGAGAGAAATTCGGACTTCGACCACCCCCTATTGTTACCCATCCCATAAGTGTTACAACGACATGAGAACCGTTCAAAATGGATGAATAACGAAAGAGATTGGGGAGTGGTGAAATGGGAAAAAACGATGCCTTGGGAGAAAATCGCTCGAAATGACATGACATAAATTCGGACTTCGACCACCCCTATTGTTACCCATCCCATAAGTGTAACAAGGACACGAGAACCGTTCGAAACGGATGAGTAACTGAAGGAGATTGAGGAAAAGAACGAGTGAAAATGATGCATTGGGAGAAAATCGCTCGAAATGAGCGGAGAGAAATTCAGGACTTTGACCACCCCTATTGTTAACCATCCCATAAGTGTTACAACGACACGAGAACCGTTCAAAACGGATGACTAACGAAGGAGATTGGGGAGTGGTGAAATGGGAAAAACGATGCCTTGGGAGAAAATTGCTCGAAATGACATGACATAAATTCGGACTTCGAGCACCCCCTATTGTTACCCATCCCATAAGTGTAACAAGGACACGAGAATCGTTCGAAACGGATGAGTAACGAAGGAGATTGAGAGGCAAGAAAGAGTGAAAATGATGCCTTGGGAGAAAATCGCTCGAAATGAGCGGAGATAAATCCGGACTTCGACCACCCCCTATTGTTACCATCCCATAAGTGTTACAACGACACGAGAACCGTTCAAAACGGATGAATAACGAAGGAGATCGGGGAGTGGTGAAATGGGAAAAACGATGCCTCGGGAGAAAATCACTCAAAATGACATGACACAAATTCGGACTTCGAGCAGCCCCTATTGTTACCCATCCCATAAGTGTAACTAGGACACCAGAACCGTTCAAAACGGATGAGTAACGAAGGAGATTGAGTGGAAAGAAACAGAGAAAATGATGCATCGGGAGAAAATCGTTCGAAATGAGCGGAGAGAAATTCGGACTTCGACCACCCCCTATTGTTACCCATCCCATAAGTGTTACAACGACACGAGAACCGTTCGAAACGGATGAATAACGAAGGAGATTGGGAGTGGTGAAATGGGAAAAACCATGCCTTGGGAGAAAATCGCTCGAAATGACATGACATAAATTTGGACTTCAACCACCCCCTATTGTTACCCATCCCATAAGTGTAACAAGGACACGAGAACCGTTCGAAACGGATGAGTAACGAAGGAGATTGAGTGGAAAGAAACAGAGAAAATGATGCATCGGGAGAAAATCGTTAGAAAAGAGCGGAGAGAAATCCGGACTTCGACCAGCCCCTATTGTTAACCATCCCATAAGTGTTACAACGACAAGAGAACCGTTCGAAATGGATGAATAACGAAGGAGATTGGGGAGTGGTGAAATGGGAAAAACGATGCCTTGGGAGAAAATTGCTCGAAATGACATGACATAAATTCGGACTTCGAGCACCCTCTATTGTTACCCATCCCATAAGTGTAACAAGGACACGAGAACCGTTCGAAATGGATGAGTAAAGAAGGAGATTGAGAGGCAAGAAATAGTGAAAATGATGCTTTGGGAGAAAATCGCTCGAAATGATCAGAGAAAAATTCGGACTTCGACCACCCCTTATAACATACCCATCCCATAAGTGTTATAAGGAGACGTGAACCGTTCGAAACAGATTAGTCACGAAGGAGATTGAGAGGCATGAAACTGTGAAAATGATGCGTTGGGAGAAAATCGCTCGAAATGAGCGGAGAGATATTTGGACTTCGACCTCCCCGATTGTTACCCATCCCATAAGTGTTACAAGGAGATGAGAACCGTTCGAAACGGATGAGTAACGTAGGAGATTGAGAGGCATGAAACAGTAAAATGATGCCTTGGGAGAAAATCGCTCGAAATGAGCGCAGATAAATTCGGACTTCAACCACCCCTTATATCATACCCATCCCATAAGTGTCACAAGGAGACGAGAACCGTTCGAAACGGATGAGTAACGAAGGAGATTGAGAGGCATGAAACAGTGAAAATGATGCATTGGGAGAAAATCGCTCGAAATGAGCGGAGTGATGTTTGGACTTCGACCACCCCTACTGTTACCCATCCCATAAGTGTTATAAGGAGACGAGAACCGTTCGAAACGGATGACTAACGAAGCAGATTGAGAGGCATGAAACAGTGAATATGATGCCTTGGGAGAAAATAACTCGAAATGACATGACATAAATTCGGACTTCGAGCACCCCCTATTGTTACCCATCCCATAAGTGTAACAAGGACACGAGAACCGTTCGAAACGGATGAGTAACGAAGGAGATTGAGAGGTAAGAAATAGTGAAAATGATGCATTGTGAGAAAATCGCTCGAAATGAGCGGAGTGATATTTGGACTTTGACCACCCCATATTGTTAACCATCCCATAAGTGTTACAACGACACGAGAACCGTTCGAAACGGATGAATAACGAAGGAGATTGGGGAGTGGTGAAATGGGAAAAACGATGCCTCGGGAGAAAATCACTCAAAATGACATGACATAAATTCGGACTTCGAGCAGCCCCTATTGTTACCCATCCCATAAGTGTAACAAGGACACGAGAACCGTTCAAAATGGATGAGTAACGCAGGAGATTGAGTGGAAAGAAACAGAGAAAATGATGCATTGGGAGAAAATCGTTCGAAATGAGCGGAGAGAAATTCGGACTTCGACCACCCCCTATTGTTACCCATCCCATAAGTGTTACAACGACATGAGAACCGTTCAAAATGGATGAATAACGAAAGAGATTGGGGAGTGGTGAAATGGGAAAAACGATGCCTTGGGAGAAAAATCGCTCGAAATGACATGACATAAATTCGGACTTCGACCACCCCTATTGTTACCCATCCCATAAGTGTAACAAGGACACGAGAACCGTTCGAAACGGATGAGTAACGAAGGAGATTGAGTGGAAAGAAACAGAGAAAATGATGCATTGGGAGAAAATCGTTCGAAAAGAGCGGAGAGAAATCCGGACTTCGACCACCACTATTGTTACCCCTCCCATAAAGTGTTACAACGACACGAGAACCGTTCAAAACGGATGTATAACGAAAGAGATTGGGGAGTGGTGAAATGGGAAAAAACGATGCCTTGGAGAAAAATGCTCGAAATGACATGACATAAATTCGGACTTCGACCACCCCCTATTGTTACCCATCCCATAAGTGTACTAAGGACACGAGAACCGTTCGAAACGGATGAGTAGCGAAGGAGATTGAGAGGTAAGAAATAGTGAAAATGATGCATTGTGGAAAAATCGCTCGAAATGAGCGGAGTGATATTTGGACTTGACCACCCCATATTGTTAACCATCCCATAAGTGTTACAACGACACGAGAACCGTTCGAAACGGATGAATAACGAAGGGATTGGGGAGTGGTGAAATGGGAAAAAACGATGCCTCGGGAGAAAATCACTCAAAATGACATGACATAAATTCGGGACTTCGAGCAGCCCCTATGTTACCCATCCATAAGTGTAACAAGGACACGAGAACCGTTCAAAATGATGAGTAACGCAGGAGATTGAGTGGAAAGAAACAGAGAAAATGATGCATTGGAGAAAATCGTTCGAAATGAGCGGAGAGAAATTCGGACTTCGACCACCCCCCCTATTGTTACCCCATACATAAGTGTTACAACGACATGAGAACCGTTCAAAAGGATGAATAACGAAGAGATATGGGGAGTGGTGAAATGGGAAAAACGATGCCATGGGAGAAAATCGCTCGAAATGACATGACATAAATCGGACTTCGACCACCCCTATTGTGACCATCCCATAAGTGTAAACAAGGACACGAGAACCGTTCGAAACGGATGAGTAACGAAGGAGATTGAGTGGAAAGAAACAGAGAAAATGATGCATTGGGAGAAAATCGTTCGAAAGAGCGGAAGAGAAATCGGACTTCGACCACCCCTATTGTTACCATCCCATAAGTGTTACAACGACACGAGAACCGTTCAAAACGGATGTATAACGAAAGAGATTGGGGAGTGGTGAAATGGGAAAAACGATGCCTTGGGAGAAAATTGCTCGAAATGACATGACATAAATTCGGACTTCGACACCCCCTATTGTTACCCATCCCATAAGTGTAACAAGGACACGAGAACCGTTCGAAACGGATGAGTAATGAAGGAGATTGAGAGGCAAGAAAGAGTGAAAATGATGCCTTGGGAGAAACTCGCTCGAAATGAGCGGAGATAAATTCAGACTTTGACCACCCCCTATTGTTAACCATCCCATAAGTGTTACAACGACACGAGAACCGTTCAAAACGGATGACTAACGAAGGAGATTGGGGACTGGTGAAATGGGAAAAACGATGCCTTGGGAGAAAATCGCTCGAAATGACATCACATAAATTCGGACTTCCAGCACCCCCTATTGTTACCCATCCCATAAGTGTAACAAGGACACGATAACCGTTCGAAACGGATGAGTACGAAGGAGATTGAGAGGCAAGAACGAGTGAAAATGATGCCTTGGGAGAAAATCGCTCGAAATGAGCGGAGATAAATTCGGACTTCAACCACCCCTTATATCATACCCATCCCATAAGTGTCACAAGGAGACGAGAACCGTTCGAAACGGATGAGTAACGAAGGAGATTGAGAGTCATGAAACAGTGAAAATGATGCATTGGGAGAAAATCGCTCGAAATGAGCGGAGTTGATATTTGGACTTCGACCACCCCTATTGTTACCCATCCCATAAGTGTTACAAGGAGACGAGAACCGTTCGAAACGGATGACTAACGAAGCAGATTGAGAGGCATGAAACAGTGAATATGATGTCTTGGAGAAAATCGCTCGAAATGACATGACATAAATTCGGACTTCGAGCACCCCTATTGTTACCCATCCCATAAGTGTAACAAGGACACGAGAACCGTTCGAAACGGATGAGTAACGAAGGAGATTGAGAGGTAAGAATAGTGAAATGATGCATTGTGAGAAAATCGCTCGAAATGAGCGGAGTGATACTTTGACTTCGACCACCCCTATTGTTATCCATCCTATAAGTGTTACAACGACATGAGAACTATTCGAAAACGGATGAGTACGAAGGAGATTGGGAGTTGTGAAATGGGAAAAATGATGCCTTGGGAGAAAATTGCTCAAAATGACATGACATAAATTCGGCCTTCGACCACCCCTATTGTTAACCATCCCATAAGTGTAACAAGGACACGAGAACCGTTCGAAACGGATGAGTAACGAAGGAGATTGAGAGATGCAAGAAAGAGTGAAAATGATGCCTTGGGAGAAAATCGCTCGAAATGAGCGGAGATAAATTCAGACTTGACCACCCCTATTGTTAACCATCCCATAAGTGTTACAACAACACGAGAACCGTTCAAAACGGATGACTAACGAAGGAGTTGGGGACTGGTTGAAATGGGAAAAACGATTGCCTTGGGAGAAATCGCTCGAAATGACATCACATAAATTCGGACTTCCGCACCCCCTATTGTTACCCATCCCATAAGTGTAACAAGGACACGAGAACCGTTCGAAACGGATGAGTAACGAAGGAGATTGAGAGGAGGAGAAAGAGTGAAAATGATGCCTTGGGAGAAAATCGCTCGAAATGAGCGGATAGAAATCCGGACTTCGACCACCCCTATTGTTACCATCCCATAAGTGTTACAACGACACGAGAACCGTTCAAAACGGATGAATAACGAAGGAGATCGGGGAGTGGTGAAATGGGAAAAACGATGCCTTGGGAGAACATTGCTCAAAATGACATGAATATTCGGACTTCGACCACCCCCTATTGTTACCCATCCCATAAGTGTAATAAAGGACACAGAAACCGTTCGAAACGGATGAGTAACGAAGGAGATTGAGTGGAAAGAAACAAAGAGAAATGATGCATGGAGAAAATCGTTCAAATGAGCGGAGAGAAATTCGGACTTCGACCACCCCCTATTGTTACCCATCCCATAAGTGTTACAACGACACGAGAAACCGTCGAAACGGATGAATAACGAATGAGATTGAGTGGGGAGTGAAATGGGAAAAACATGCCTTGGGAGAAAATCGCTCGAAATGACATGACATAAATTGGACTTCGACCACCCCCTATTGTTACCCATCCCATAAGTGTAACAAGGACACGAGAACCGTTCGAAACGGATGAGTAACGAAGGAGAT
>CM038115.1:28776765-28793974 GCA_001642375.2 Mentha longifolia
AAGGACACGAGAACCGTTCGAAACGGATGAGTAACGAAGGAGATTGAGTGGAAAGAAACAGAGAAAATGATGCATTGGGGAAAATCGTTCGAAATGAGCGGAGAGAAATTCGGACTTCGACCACCCCCTATTGTTACCCATCCCATAAGTGTTACGACATGAGAACCGTTCAAAACGGAAGAATAACGAAGGAGATTGGGGAGTGGTGAAATGGAAAAACGATGCCTTGGGAGAAAATCGCTCGAAATGACATGACATAAATTCGGACTTCGACCACCCCTATTGTTACCCATCCATAAGTGTAACAAGGACACGTGAACCGTTCGAAACGGATGAGTAACGAAGGAGATTGAGTGGAAAGAAATGAGAAAATGATGCATTGGGAGAAAATTGTTGAAAGAGCGGAGAGAAATTCGGGCTTCGACCACCCCCTATTGTTACCCATCCTATAAGTGTTACAACGACACGAGAACCGTTCAAAACGGATGAATAACGAAGGAGATTGGGGAGTGTGAAATGGGAAAAACGATGCCTTGGGAGAAAATTGCTCGAAATGACATGACATAAATTCGGACTTCGAGCACCCCCTATTGTTACCCATCCCATAAGTGTAACAAGGACACGAGAACCGTTCGAAACGGATGAGTAACGAAGGAGATTGAGAGGCAAGAAAGAGTGAAAATGATGCATTGGGAGAAAATCGCTCGAAATGAGCGGAGATAATTCGGACTTTGACCACCCCCTATTGTTAACCATCCCATAAGTGTTACAACGACACGAGAACCGTTCGAAACGGATGAATAACGAAGGAGATTGGGGAGTGGTGAAATGGGAAAAACGATGCCTTGGGAGAAAATCGCTCGAAATGACATGACATAAATTCGGACTTCGAGCACCCCCTATTGTTACCCATCCCATAAGTGTAACAAGGACACGAGAACCGTTCGAAACGGATGAGTAACGAAGGAGATTGAGAGTTAAGAAATAGTGAAAATGATGCATTGGGAGAAAATCGCTCGAAATGAGCGGAGATAAATTCGGACTTTGACCACCCCCTATTGTTAACCATCCCATAAGTGTTACAACGACACGAGAACCGTTCGAAACGGATGAATAACGAAGGAGATTGGGGAGTGGTGAAATGGGAAAAACGATGCCTTGGGAGAAAATCGCTCGAAATGACATGACATAAATTCGGACTTCGAGCACCCCTATTGTTACCCATCCCATAAGTGTAACAAGGACACGAGAACCGTTCGAAACGGATGAGTAACGAAGGAGATTGAGTTGAAAGAAATAGTGAAAATGATGCATTGGGAGAAAATCGCTCGAAATGAGCGGAGAGAAATTCGGACTTCGACCACCCCTATTGTTACCATCCCATAAGTGTTACAACGACATGAGAACCGTTCGAAACGGATGAATAACGAAGGAGATTGGGGAGTGGTGAAATGGGAAAAACGATGCCTTGGGAGAAAATCGCTCGAAATGACATGACATAAATTCGGACTTCGACCACCCCTATTGTTACCCATCCCATAAGTGTAACAAGGACACGAGAACCGTTCGAAACGGATGAGTAACGAAGGAGATTGAGATGGAAAGAAACGAGTGAAAATGATGCATTGGGAGAAAATCGCTCGAAATGAGCGGAGATAAATTCGGACTTCGACCACCCCTATTGTTACCATCCATAAGTGTTACAACGACACGAGAACCGTTCGAAACGGATGAATAACGAAGGAGATTGGGGAGTGGTGAAATGGGAAAAACGATGCCTTGGGAGAAAATTGCTCGAAATGACATGACATAAATTCGGACTTCGAGCACCCCCTATTGTTACCCATCCCATAAGTGTAACAAGGACACGAGAACCGTTCGAAACGGATGAGTAACGAAGGAGATTGAGAGGCAAGAAAGAGTGAAAATGATGCCTTGGGAGAAAATCGCTCGAAATGAGCGGAGATAAATTCGGACTTTGACCACCCCTATTGTTAACCATCCCATAAGTGTTACAACGACACGAGAACCGTTCGAAACGGATGAATAACGAAGGAGATTGGGGAGTGGTGAAATGGGAAAAACGATGCCTTGGGAGAAAATCGCTCGAAATGACATGACATAAATTCGGACTTCGAGCACCCCCTATTGTTACCCATCCCATAAGTGTAACAAGGACACGAGAACCGTTCGAAACGGATGAGTAACGAAGGAGATTGAGAGGTAAGAAATAGTGAAAATGATGCATTGGGAGAAAATCGCTCGAAATGAGCGGAGATAAATTCGGACTTTGACCACCCCCTATTGTTAACCATCCCATAAGTGTTACAACGACAAGAGAACCGTTCGAAACGGATGAATAACGAAGGAGATTGGGGAGTGGTGAAATGGGAAAAACGATGCCTTGGGAGAAAATCGCTCGAAATGACATGACATAAATTCGGACTTCGAGCACCCTCTATTGTTACCCATCCCATAAGTGTAACAAGGACACGAGAACCGTTCGAAACGGATGAGTAACGAAGGAGATTGAGAGGCAAGAAATAGTGAAAATGATGCATTGGGAGAAAATCGCTCGAAATGAGCGGAGAGATATTTGGACTTCGACCTCCCCGATTGTTACCCATCCCATAAGTGTTACATGGAGATGAGAACCGTTCGAAACGGATGAGTAACGAAGGAGATTGAGAGGCATGAAACAGTAAAATGATGCCTTGGGAGAAAATCGCTCGAAATGAGCGGAGATAAATTCGGACTTCAACCACCCCTTATATCATACCCATCCCATAAGTGTCACAAGGAGACGAGAACCGTTCGAAACGGATGAGTAACGAAGGAGATTGAGAGGCATGAAACAGTGAAAATGATACATTGGGAGAAAATCGCTCGAAATGAGCGGAGTGATATTTGGACTTCGACCACCCCTATTGTTACCCATCCCATAAGTGTTACAAGGAGACGAGTACCGTTCGAAACGGATGACTAACGAAGCAGATTGAGAGGCATGAAACAGTGAATATGATGTTTGGGGAGAAAATCGCTCGAAATGACATGACATAAATTCGGACTTCGAGCACCCCCTATTGTTACCCATCCCATAAGTGTAACAAGGACACGAGAACCGTTCGAAACGGATGAGTAACGAAGGAGATTGAGAGGTAAGAAATAGTGAAAATGATGCATTGTGAGAAAATCGCTCGAAATGAGCGGAGTGATATTTGGACTTCGACCACCCCTATTGTTATCCATCCTATAAGTGTTACAACGACATGAGATCTATTCGAAACGGATGAGTAACGAAGGAGATTGGGGAGTGGTGAAATGGGAAAAACGATGCCTTGGGAGAAAATTGCTCGAAATGACATGACATCAATTCAGACTTCGACCACCCCCTATTGTTACCCATCCCATAAGTGTAACAAGGACACGAGAACCGTTCGAAACGGATGAGTAACGAAGGAGATTGAGAGGCAAGAAAGAGTGAAAATGATGCCTTGGGAGAAAATCGCTCGAAATGAGCGGAGATAAATTCAGACTTTGACCACCCCCTATTGTTAACCATCCCATAAGTGTTACAACGACACGAGAACCGTTCGAAACGGATGAATAACGAAGGAGATTGGGGAGTGGTGAAATGGGAAAAACGATGCCTTGGGAGAAAATCGCTCGAAATGACATGACATAAATTCGGACTTCGAGCACCCCCTATTGTTACCCATCCCATAAGTGTAACAAGGACACGAGAACCGTTCGAAACGGATGAGTAACGAAGGAGATTGAGAGGTAAGAAATAGTGAAAATGATGCATTGGGAGAAAATCGCTCGAAATGAGCGGAGATAAATTCGGACTTTGACCACCCCCTATTGTTACCATCCCATAAGTGTTACAACGACAAGAGAACCGTTCGAAACGGATGAATAACGAAGGAGATTGGGGAGTGGTGAAATGGGAAAAACGATGCCTTGGGAGAAAATCGCTCGAAATGACATGACATAAATTCGGACTTCGAGCACCCTCTATTGTTACCCATCCCATAAGTGTAACAAGGACACGAGAACCGTTCGAAACGGATGAGTAACGAAGGAGATTGAGAGGTAAGAAATAGTGAAAATGATGCATTGGGAGAAAATCGCTCGAAATGAGCGGAGGATAATTTGGACTTCGACCACCCCTATTGTTACCATCCTATAAGTGTTACAACGACATGAGAACCTATTCGAAACGGATGAGTAACGAAGGAGATTGGGGAGTGGTGAAATGGGAAAAACGATGCCTTGGGAGAAAATTGCTCGAAATGACATGACATAAATTCGGACTTCGACCACCCCCTATTGTTACCCATCCCATAAGTGTAACAAGGACACGAGAACCGTTCGAAACGGATGAGTAACGAAGGAGATTGAGAGGCAAGAAAGAGTGAAAATGATGCCTTGGGAGAAAATCGCTCGAAATGAGCGGAGATAAATTCAGGACTTTGACCACCCCCTATTGTTAACCATCCCATAAGTGTTACAACGACACGAGAACCGTTCGAAACGGATGAATAACGAAGGAGATTGGGGAGTGGTGAAATGGGAAAAACGATGCCTTGGGAGAAAATCGCTCGAAATGACATGACATAAATTCGGACTTCGAGCACCCCCTATTGTTACCCATCCCATAAGTGTAACAAGGACACGAGAACCGTTCGAAACGGATGAGTAACGAAGGAGATTGAGAGGTAAGAAATAGTGAAAATGATGCATTGGGAGAAAATCGCTCGAAATGAGCGGAGATAAATTCGGACTTTGACCACCCCCTATTGTTAACCATCCCATAAGTGTTACAACGACACGAGAACCGTTCGAAACGGATGAATAACGAAGGAGATTGGGGAGTGGTGAAATGGGAAAAACGATGCCTTGGGAGAAAATCGCTCGAAATGACATGACATAAATTCGGACTTCGAGCACCCCTATTGTTACCCATCCCATAAGTGTAACAAGGACACGAGAACCGTTCGAAACGGATGAGTAACGAAGGAGATTGAGAGGTAAGAAATAGTGAAAATGATGCATTGGGAGAAAATCGCTCGAAATGAGCGGAGATAAATTCGGACTTTGACCACCCCCTATTGTTACCATCCCATAAGTGTTACAACGACACGAGAACCGTTCGAAACGGATGAATAACGAAGGAGATTGGGGAGTGGTGAAATGGGAAAAACGATGCCTTGGGAGAAAATCGCTCGAAATGACATGACATAAATTCGGACTTCGAGCACCCCCTATTGTTACCCATCCCATAAGTGTAACAAGGACACGAGAACCGTTCGAAACGGATGAGTAACGAAGGAGATTGAGAGGTAAGAAATAGTGAAAATGATGCATTGGGAGAAAATCGCTCGAAATGAGCGGAGATAATTCGGACTTCGACCACCCCTATTGTTACCATCCCATAAGTGTTACAACGACATGAGAACCGTTCGAAACGGATGAGTAACGAAGGAGATTGGGGAGTGGTGAAATGGGAAAAACGATGCCTTGGGAGAAAATTGCTCGAAATGACATGACATAAATTCGGACTTCGACACCCCCTATTGTTACCCATCCCATAAGTGTAACAAGGACACGAGAACCGTTCGAAACGGATGAGTAACGAAGGAGATTGAGAGGCAAGAAAGAGTGAAAATGATGCCTTGGGAGAAAATCGCTCGAAATGAGCGGAGATAAATTCGGACTTTGACCACCCCTATTGTTACCATCCCATAAGTGTTACAACGACACGAGAACCGTTCGAAACGGATGAATAACGAAGGAGATTGGGGAGTGGTGAAATGGGAAAAACGATGCCTTGGGAGAAAATCGCTCGAAATGACATGACATAAATTCGGACTTCGAGCACCCCTATTGTTACCCATCCCATAAGTGTAACAAGGACACGAGAACCGTTCGAAACGGATGAGTAACGAAGGAGATTGAGAGGTAAGAAATAGTGAAAATGATGCATTGGGAGAAAATCGCTCGAAATGAGCGGAGATAATTCGGACTTCGACCACCCCTATTGTTACCATCCCATAAGTGTTACAACGACACGAGAACCGTTCGAAACGGATGAATAACGAAGGAGATTGGGGAGTGGTGAAATGGGAAAAACGATGCCTTGGGAGAAAATTGCTCGAAATGACATGACATAAATTCGGACTTCGAGCACCCCCTATTGTTACCCATCCCATAAGTGTAACAAGGACACGAGAACCGTTCGAAACGGATGAGTAACGAAGGAGATTGAGAGGCAAGAAATAGTGAAAATGATGCATTGGGAGAAAATCGCTCGAAATGAGCGGAGATAAATTCGGACTTCGACCACCCCCTATTGTTACCATCCCATAAGTGTTACAACGACACGAGAACCGTTCGAAACGGATGAATAACGAAGGAGATTGGGGAGTGGTGAAATGGGAAAAACGATGCCTTGGGAGAAAATCGCTCGAAATGACATGACATAAATTCGGACTTCGACCACCCCTATTGTTACCCATCCCATAAGTGTAACAAGGACACGAGAACCGTTCGAAACGGATGAGTAACGAAGGAGATTGAGAGGAAAGAAATAGTGAAATGATGCATTGTGAGAAAATCGCTCGAAATGAGCGGAGTGATATTTGGACTTCGACCACCCCTATTGTTATCCATCCTATAAGTGTTACAACGACATGAGATCTATTCGAAACGGATGAGTAACGAAGGAGATTGGGGAGTGGTGAAATGGGAAAAACGATGCCTTGGGAGAAAATTGCTCGAAATGACATGACATAAATTCAGACTTCGACCACCCCCTATTGTTACCCATCCCATAAGTGTAACAAGGACACGAGAACCGTTCGAAACGGATGAGTAACGAAGGAGATTGAGAGGCAAGAAAGAGTGAAAATGATGCCTTGGGAGAAAATCGCTCGAAATGAGCGGAGATAAATTCAGACTTTGACCACCCCCTATTGTTAACCATCCCATAAGTGTTACAACGACACGAGAACCGTTCGAAACGGATGAATAACGAAGGAGATTGGGGAGTGGTGAAATGGGAAAAACGATGCCTTGGGAGAAAATCGCTCGAAATGACATGACATAAATTCGGACTTCGAGCACCCCCTATTGTTACCCATCCCATAAGTGTAACAAGGACACGAGAACCGTTCGAAACGGATGAGTAACGAAGGAGATTGAGAGGTAAGAAATAGTGAAAATGATGCATTGGGAGAAAATCGCTCGAAATGAGCGGAGATAAATTCGGACTTTGACCACCCCTATTGTTAACCATCCCATAAGTGTTACAACGACACGAGAACCGTTCGAAACGGATGAATAACGAAGGAGATTGGGGAGTGGTGAAATGGGAAAAACGATGCCTTGGGAGAAAATCGCTCGAAATGACATGACATAAATTCGGACTTCGAGCACCCCTATTGTTACCCATCCCATAAGTGTAACAAGGACACGAGAACCGTTCGAAACGGATGAGTAACGAAGGAGATTGAGAGGAAAGAAATAGTGAAAATGATGCATTGGGAGAAAATCGCTCGAAATGAGCGGAGATAAATTCGGACTTTGACCACCCCCTATTGTTAACCATCCCATAAGTGTTACAACGACACGAGAACCGTTCGAAACGGATGAATAACGAAGGAGATTGGGGAGTGGTGAAATGGGAAAAACGATGCCTTGGGAGAAAATCGCTCGAAATGACATGACATAAATTCGGACTTCGAGCACCCCCTATTGTTACCCATCCCATAAGTGTAACAAGGACACGAGAACCGTTCGAAACGGATGAGTAACGAAGGAGATTGAGAGGTAAGAAATAGTGAAAATGATGCATTGGGAGAAAATCGCTCGAAATGAGCGGAGAGATATTTGGACTTCGACCACCCCTATTGTTACCATCCTATAAGTGTTACAACGACATGAGAACTATTCGAAACGGATGAGTAACGAAGGAGATTGGGGAGTGGTGAAATGGGAAAAACGATGCCTTGGGAGAAAATTGCTCGAAATGACATGACATAAATTCGGACTTCGACCACCCCCTATTGTTACCCATCCCATAAGTGTAACAAGGACACGAGAACCGTTCGAAACGGATGAGTAACGAAGGAGATTGAGAGGCAAGAAAGAGTGAAAATGATGCCTTGGGAGAAAATCGCTCGAAATGAGCGGAGATAAATTCAGACTTTGACCACCCCTATTGTTAACCATCCCATAAGTGTTACAACGACACGAGAACCGTTCGAAACGGATGAATAACGAAGGAGATTGGGGAGTGGTGAAATGGGAAAAACGATGCCTTGGGAGAAAATCGCTCGAAATGACATGACATAAATTCGGACTTCGAGCACCCCCTATTGTTACCCATCCCATAAGTGTAACAAGGACACGAGAACCGTTCGAAACGGATGAGTAACGAAGGAGATTGAGAGGTAAGAAATAGTGAAAATGATGCATTGGGAGAAAATCGCTCGAAATGAGCGGAGATAAATTCGGACTTTGACCACCCCCTATTGTTAACCATCCCATAAGTGTTACAACGACACGAGAACCGTTCGAAACGGATGAATAACGAAGGAGATTGGGGAGTGGTGAAATGGGAAAAACGATGCCTTGGGAGAAAATCGCTCGAAATGACATGACATAAATTCGGACTTCGAGCACCCCCTATTGTTACCCATCCCATAAGTGTAACAAGGACACGAGAACCGTTCGAAACGGATGAGTAACGAAGGAGATTGAGAGGTAAGAAATAGTGAAAATGATGCATTGGGAGAAAATCGCTCGAAATGAGCGGAGATAAATTCGGACTTTGACCACCCCTATTGTTAACCATCCCATAAGTGTTACAACGACAAGAGAACCGTTCGAAACGGATGAATAACGAAGGAGATTGGGGAGTGGTGAAATGGGAAAAACGATGCCTTGGGAGAAAATCGCTCGAAATGACATGACATAAATTCGGACTTCGAGCACCCCTATTGTTACCCATCCCATAAGTGTAACAAGGACACGAGAACCGTTCGAAACGGATGAGTAACGAAGGAGATTGAGAGGCAAGAAATAGTGAAAATGATGCATTGGGAGAAAATCGCTCGAAATGAGCGGAGATAAATTCGGACTTCGACCACCCCTATTGTTACCATCCCATAAGTGTTACAACGACACGAGAACCGTTCGAAACGGATGAGTAACGAAGGAGATTGGGGAGTGGTGAAATGGGAAAAACGATGCCTTGGGAGAAAATTGCTCGAAATGACATGACATAAATTCGGACTTCGAGCCACCCCTATTGTTACCCATCCCATAAGTGTAACAAGGACACGAGAACCGTTCGAAACGGATGAGTAACGAAGGAGATTGAGAGGTAAGAAAGAGTGAAAATGATGCCTTGGGAGAAAATCGCTCGAAATGAGCGGAGATAAATTCGGACTTTGACCACCCCCTATTGTTAACCATCCCATAAGTGTTACAACGACACGAGAACCGTTCGAAACGGATGAATAACGAAGGAGATTGGGGAGTGGTGAAATGGGAAAAACGATGCCTTGGGAGAAAATCGCTCGAAATGACATGACATAAATTCGGACTTCGAGCACCCCTATTGTTACCCATCCCATAAGTGTAACAAGGACACGAGAACCGTTCGAAACGGATGAGTAACGAAGGAGATTGAGAGGTAAGAAATAGTGAAAATGATGCATTGGGAGAAAATCGCTCGAAATGAGCGGAGATAAATTCGGACTTCGACCACCCCTATTGTTACCATCCCATAAGTGTTACAACGACACGAGAACCGTTCGAAACGGATGAATAACGAAGGAGATTGGGGAGTGGTGAAATGGGAAAAACGATGCCTTGGGAGAAAATCGCTCGAAATGACATGACATAAATTCGGACTTCGACCACCCCCTATTGTTACCCATCCCATAAGTGTAACAAGGACACGAGAACCGTTCGAAACGGATGAGTAACGAAGGAGATTGAGAGGAAAGAAATAGTGAAAATGATGCATTGGGAGAAAATCGCTCGAAATGAGCGGAGATAAATTCGGACTTTGACCACCCCCTATTGTTAACCATCCCATAAGTGTTACAACGACAAGAGAACCGTTCGAAACGGATGAATAACGAAGGAGATTGGGGAGTGGTGAAATGGGAAAAACGATGCCTTGGGAGAAAATCGCTCGAAATGACATGACATAAATTCGGACTTCGAGCACCCCTATTGTTACCCATCCCATAAGTGTAACAAGGACACGAGAACCGTTCGAAACGGATGAGTAACGAAGGAGATTGAGAGGTAAGAAATAGTGAAAATGATGCATTGGGAGAAAATCGCTCGAAATGAGCGGAGAGATATTTGGACTTCGACCACCCCTATTGTTACCATCCTATAAGTGTTACAACGACATGAGAACCGTTCGAAACGGATGAGTAACGAAGGAGATTGGGGAGTGGTGAAATGGGAAAAACGATGCCTTGGGAGAAAATTGCTCGAAATGACATGACATAAATTCGGACTTCGACCACCCCCTATTGTTACCCATCCCATAAGTGTAACAAGGACACGAGAACCGTTCGAAACGGATGAGTAACGAAGGAGATTGAGAGGCAAGAAAGAGTGAAAATGATGCCTTGGGAGAAATCGCTCGAAATGAGCGGAGATAAATTCAGGACTTTGACCACCCCCTATTGTTAACCATCCCATAAGTGTTACAACGACACGAGAACCGTTCGAAACGGATGAATAACGAAGGAGATTGGGGAGTGGTGAAATGGGAAAAACGATGCCTTGGGAGAAAATCGCTCGAAATGACATGACATAAATTCGGACTTCGAGCACCCCTATTGTTACCCATCCCATAAGTGTAACAAGGACACGAGAACCGTTCGAAACGGATGAGTAACGAAGGAGATTGAGAGGTAAGAAATAGTGAAAATGATGCATTGGGAGAAAATCGCTCGAAATGAGCGGAGGATAATTTGGACTTTGACCACCCCTATTGTTACCATCCATAAGTGTTACAACGACATGAGAACCGTTCGAAACGGATGATAACGAAGGAGATTGGGGAGTGGTGAAATGGGAAAAACGATGCCTTGGGAGAAAATCGCTCGAAATGACATGACATAAATTCGGACTTCACACACCCCCTATTGTTACCCATCCCATAAGTGTAACAGGACACGAGAACCGTTCGAAACGGATGAGTAACGAAGGAGATTGAGAGTAGAAACAGTGAAAAGATGCATTGGGAGAAAATCGCTCGAAAGAGCGGAGATATTCGGACTTCGACCCACCCCCTATTGTTACCATCCCATAAGTGTTACAAAGACGAGAACCGTTCGAAACGGATGAATAACGAAGGAGATTGGGGATGAAATGGGAAAAATGATGCCTTGGAGAAAATCGCTCGAAATGACATGACATAATTCGGACTTTCGAGCACCCCCTATTGTTACCCATCCCATAAGGTAACAAGGACACGAGAACCGTTCGAAACGGATGAGTAACGAAGGAGATTGAGAGGTAAGAAATAGTGAAAATGATGCATTGGAGAAAATCGCTCGAAATGAGCGGAGTGATATTGGACTTCGACCCCCCTATTGTTACCATCCTATAAGTGTTACAACGACATGAGAACTATTCGAAACGGATGAGTAACGAAGGAGATTGGGGAGTGGTGAAATGGGAAAAACGATGCCTTGGGAGAAAATTGCTCGAAATGACATGACATAAATTCGGACTTCGACCACCCCCTATTGTTACCCATCCCATAAGTGTAACAAGGACACGAGAACCGTTCGAAACGGATGAGTAACGAAGGAGATTGAGAGGCAAGAAAGAGTGAAAATGATGCCTTGGGAGAAAATCGCTCGAAATGAGCGGAGATAAATTCGACTTTGACCACCCCTATTGTTAACCATCCCATAAGTGTTACAACGACACGAGAACCGTTCGAAACGGATGAATAACGAAGGAGATTGGGGAGTGGTGAAATGGGAAAAACGATGCCTTGGGAGAAAATCGCTCGAAATGACATGACATAAATTCGGACTTCGAGCACCCCCTATTGTTACCCATCCCATAAGTGTAACAAGGACACGAGAACCGTTCGAAACGGATGAGTAACGAAGGAGATTGAGAGGCAAGAAAGAGTGAAAATGATGCCTTGGGAGAAAATCGCTCGAAATGAGCGGAGATAAATTCGGACTTTGACCACCCCCTATTGTTAACCATCCCATAAGTGTTACAACGACACGAGAACCGTTCGAAACGGATGAATAACGAAGGAGATTGGGGAGTGGTGAAATGGGAAAAACGATGCCTTGGGAGAAAATCGCTCGAAATGACATGACATAAATTCGGACTTCGAGCACCCCCTATTGTTACCCATCCCATAAGTGTAACAAGGACACGAGAACCGTTCGAAACGGATGAGTAACGAAGGAGATTGAGAGGTAAGAAATAGTGAAAATGATGCATTGGGAGAAAATCGCTCGAAATGAGCGGAGATAATTCGGACTTTGACCACCCCCTATTGTTACCATCCCATAAGTGTTACAACGACAAGAGAACCGTTCGAAACGGATGAATAACGAAGGAGATTGGGGAGTGGTGAAATGGGAAAAACGATGCCTTGGGAGAAAATCGCTCGAAATGACATGACATAAATTCGGACTTCGAGCACCCTCTATTGTTACCCATCCCATAAGTGTAACAAGGACACGAGAACCGTTCGAAACGGATGAGTAACGAAGGAGATTGAGAGGCAAGAAATAGTGAAAATGATGCATTGGGAGAAAATCGCTCGAAATGAGCGGAGAGATATTTGGACTTCGACCTCCCCGATTGTTACCCATCCCATAAGTGTTACATGGAGATGAGAACCGTTCGAAACGGATGAGTAACGAAGGAGATTGAGAGGCATGAAACAGTGAAAATGATGCCTTGGGAGAAATCGCTCGAAATGAGCGGAGATAAATTCGGACTTCAACCACCCCTTATATCATACCCATCCCATAAGTGTCACAAGGAGACGAGAACCGTTCGAAACGGATGAGTAACGAAGGAGATTGAGAGGCATGAAACAGTGAAAATGATGTATTGGGAGAAAATCGCTCGAAATGAGCGGAGTGATATTTGGACTTCGACCACCCCTATTGTTACCCATCCCATAAGTGTTACAAGGAGACGAGAACCGTTCGAAACGGATGACTAACGAAGCAGATGAGAGGCATGAACAGTGAATATGATGTCTTGGGAGAAAATCGCTCGAAATGACATGACATAAATTCGGACTTCGAGCACCCCCTATTGTTACCCATCCCATAAGTGTAACAAGGACACGAGAACCGTCGAAACGGATGAGTAACGAAGGAGATTGAGAGTAAGAAATAGTGAAAATTATGCATTGTGAGAAAATCGCTCGAAATGAGCGGAGTGATATTTGGACTTCGACCACCCCTATTGTTATCCATCCTATAAGTGTTACAACGACATGAGATCTATTCGAAACGGATGAGTAACGAAGGAGATTGGGGAGTGGTGAAAGGGAAAAACGATGCCTTGGGAGAAAATTGCTCGAAATGACATGACATAAATTCAGACTTCGACCACCCCCTATTGTTACCCATCCCATAAGTGTAACAAGGACACGAGAACCGTTCGAAACGGATGAGTAACGAAGGAGATTGAGAGGCAAGAAAGAGTGAAAATGATGCCTTGGGAGAAAATCGCTCGAAATGAGCGGAGATAAATTCAGGACTTTGACCACCCCCTATTGTTAACCATCCCATAAGTGTTACAACGACAGAGAACCGTTCGAAACGGATGAATAACGAAGGAGATTGGGGAGTGGTGAAATGGGAAAAACGATGCCTTGGGAGAAAATCGCTCGAAATGACATGACATAAATTCGGACTTCGAGCACCCCTATTGTTACCCATCCCATAAGTGTAACAAGGACACGAGAACCGTTCGAAACGGATGAGTAACGAAGGAGATTGAGAGGCAAGAAATAGTGAAAATGATGCATTGGGAGAAAATCGCTCGAAATGAGCGGAGATAAATTCGGACTTTGACCACCCCTATTGTTACCATCCATAAGTGTTACAACGACACGAGAACCGTTCGAAACGGATGATAACGAAGGAGATTGGGGAGTGGTGAAATGGGAAAAACGATGCCTTGGGAGAAAATTGCTCGAAATGACATGACATAAATTCGGACTTCGAGCACCCCTATTGTTACCCATCCCATAAGTGTAACAAGGACACGAGAACCGTTCGAAACGGATGAGTAACGAAGGAGATTGAGAGGCAAGAAAGAGTGAAAATGATGCCTTGGGAGAAAATCGCTCGAAATGAGCGGAGATAAATTCAGACTTTGACCACCCCCTATTGTTAACCATCCCATAAGTGTTACAACGACACGAGAACCGTTCGAAACGGATGAATAACGAAGGAGATTGGGGAGTGGTGAAATGGGAAAAACGATGCCTTGGGAGAAAATCGCTCGAAATGACATGACATAAATTCGGACTTCGACCACCCCTATTGTTACCCATCCCATAAGTGTAACAAGGACACGAGAACCGTTCGAAACGGATGAGTAACGAAGGAGATTGAGAGGTAAGAAATAGTGAAAATGATGCATTGGGAGAAAATCGCTCGAAATGAGCGGAGATAAATTCGGACTTCGACCACCCCCTATTGTTACCATCCCATAAGTGTTACAACGACATGAGAACCGTTCGAAACGGATGAATAACGAAGGAGATTGGGGAGTGGTGAAATGGGAAAAACGATGCCTTGGGAGAAAATCGCTCGAAATGACATGACATAAATTCGGACTTCGAGCACCCCTATTGTTACCCATCCCATAAGTGTAACAAGGACACGAGAACCGTTCGAAACGGATGAGTAACGAAGGAGATTGAGAGGAAAGAAATAGTGAAAATGATGCATTGGGAGAAAATCGTCGAAATGAGCGGAGAGAAATTCGGACTTCGACCACCCCTATTGTTACCATCCCATAAGTGTTACAACGACAAGAGAACCGTTCGAAACGGATGAATAACGAAGAGATTGGGGAGTGGTGAAATGGGAAAAACGATGCCTTGGAGAAAATTGCTCGAAATGACATGACATAAATTCGGACTTCGACCACCCCCTATTGTTACCCATCCCATAAGTGTAACAAGGACACGAGAACCGTTCGAAACGGATGAGTAACGAAGGAGATTGAGAGGCAAGAAAGAGTGAAAATGATGCATTGGGAGAAAATCGCTCGAAATGAGCGGAGATATTTGGACTTCGACCACCCCTATTGTTACCATCCTATAAGTGTTACAACGACATGAGAACTATTCGAAACGGATGAGTAACGAAGGAGATTGGGAGTGGTGAAATGGAAAAAACGATGCCTTGGGAGAAAATTGCTCGAAATGACATGACATAAATTCAGACTTCGACCACCCCCTATTGTTACCCATCCCATAAGTGTAACAAGGACACGAGAACCGTTCGAAACGGATGAGTAACGAAGGAGATGAGAGGCAAGAAAGAGTGAAAATGATGCCTTGGGAGAAAATCGCTCGAAATGAGCGGAGATAAATTCAGACTTTGACCACCCCCTATTGTTAACCATCCCATAAGTGTTACAACGACACGAGAACCGTTCGAAACGGATGAATAACGAAGGAGATTGGGGAGTGGTGAAATGGGAAAAACGATGCCTTGGGAGAAAATCGTCGAAATGACATGACATAAATTCGGACTTCGAGCACCCTCTATTGTTACCCATCCCATAAGTGTAACAAGGACACGAGAACCGTTCGAAACGGATGAGTAACGAAGGAGATTGAGAGGCAAGAAATAGTGAAAATGATGCATTGGGAGAAAATCGCTCGAAATGAGCGGAGAATATTTGGACTTCGACCCCCCATTGTTAACCATCCCAGTGTTACAACGGAGATGAGAACCGTTCGAAACGGATGAGTAACGAAGGAGATTGAGGCATGAAACAGGAAAATGATGCCTTGGGAGAAAATCGCTCGAAATGAGCGAGATAAATTCGGACTTCAACACACCCCTTATTCATACCCATCCCATAAGTGTACAAGGAGACGAGAACCGTTCGAAACGGATGAGTAACGAAGGAGATTGAGAGGCATGAAACAGTGATAAATGATGCATTGGAGAAAATCGCTCGAAATGAGCGGAGTGATATTTGGACTTCGACCACCCCTATTGTTACCCATCCCATAAGTGTACAAGGAGACGAGTAACGTTCGAAACGGATGACTAACGAAGCAGATTGAGAGGCATGAAACAGTGAATATGATGCCTTGGGAGAAAATCGCTCGAAATGACATGACATAAAATTCAGACTTCGAGCACCCCTATTGTTACCCATCCCATAAGTGTAACAAGACACGAGAACCGTTCGAAACGGATGAGTAACGAAGGAGATTGAGAGGTAATGAAATAGTGAAATGATGCATTGTGAGAAAATCGCTCGAAATGAGCGGAGGATAATTCGGACTTCGACCACCCCTATTGTTATCCATCCTATAAGTGTTACAACGGACATGAGATCTATTCGAAACGGATGAGTAACGAAGGAGATTGGGGAGTGGTGAACATGGAAAAATGATGCCTTGGGAGAAAATTGCTCGAAATGACATGACATAAATTCGACTTCGACCACCCCCTATTGTTACCCATCCCATAAGTGTAACAAGGACACGAGAACCGTTCGAAACGGATGAGTAACGAAGGAGATTGAGAGGCAAGAAAGAGTGAAAATGATGCCTTGGGAGAAAATCGCTCGAAATGAGCGGAGATAAATTCAGACTTTGACCACCCCTATTGTTAACCATCCCATAAGTGTTACAACGACACGAGAACCGTTCGAAACGGATGACTAACGAAGGAGATTGGGGAGTGGTGAAATGGGAAAAACGATGCCTTGGGAGAAAATCGCTCGAAATGACATGACATAAATTCGGACTTCTCAGCACCCCCTATTGTTACCCATCCCATAAGTGTAACAAGGACACAGAACCGTTCGAAACGGATGAGTAACGAAGAGATTGAGAGGTAAGAAATAGTGAAAATGATGCATTGTGAGAAAATCGCTCGAAATGAGCGGAGATATTCGGACTTTGACCACCCCC
>CM038115.1:28794074-28811172 GCA_001642375.2 Mentha longifolia
GATGAGTAACGAAGGAGATTGAGTTGAAAGAACAGAGAAAATGTATGCATTGGGAGAAAATCGTTCGAAATTGAGCGGAGAGAAATTCGACTTCGACCACCCCCTATTGTTACCCATCCCATAAGTGTTACAAACGACACGAGAACCGTTTAAAACTGATGAATAACGAAGGAGATTGGGGATTGTGAAATGGGAAAAATGATGCCTTGGGAGAAAATCGCTCGAAATGACATGACATAAATTCGGACTTCGATCACCCCCTATTTTACCCATCCCATAAGTGTAACAAGGACACGAGAACCGTTCGAAACGGATGAGTAACGAAGGAGATTGAGAGGTAAAGAAATAGTGAAAATCTCTCGAATGAGCGAGGGATATTTGGACTTCGACCACCCCTATTGTTATCCATCCTATAAGTGTTACAAACGACATTAGAATATTCGAAACGGATGAGTAACGAAGGAGATTGGGGATGGGTAAAATGTGAACAACGATGCCTCGGGAGTAACAAGGACACGAGAACCGTTCAAAACGGATGAGTAACGAAGGAGATGAGTGGAAAGAAACAGAGAAAATGATGCATTGGGAGAAAATCGTTCGAAATGAGCGGAGAGAAATTCGGACTTCGACCACCTCCTATTGTTACCCCATCCCATAAGTGTTACAACGACACGAGAACCGTTTAAAACGGATGAATAACGAAGGAGATTGGGGAGTGGTGAAATGGGAAAAATGATGCCTTGGGAGGAAAATCGCTCGAAATGACATGACATAAATTCGGACTTCGAGCACCCCCTATTGTTACCCATCCCATAAGTGTAACAAGGACACGAGAACCGTTCGAAACGGATGAGTAACGAAGGAGATTGAGAGGTAAGAAATAGTGAAAATCGCTCGAAATGAGCGGAGTGATATTTGGACTTCGACCACCCCTATTGTTATCCATCCTATAAGTGTTACAACGACATGAGAACTATTCGAAACGGATGAGTAACGAAGGAGATTGGGGAGTGGTAAAATGGGAAAAACGATGCCTCGGGAGTAACAAGGACACGAGAACCGTTCAAAACGGATGAGTAACGAAGGAGATTGAGTGGAAAGAAACAGAGAAAATGATGCATTGGGAGAAAATCGCTCGAAATGAGCGGAGTGATACTTGGACTTCGACCACCCCTATTGTTATCCATCCTATAAGTGTTACAACGACATGAGAACTATTCGAAACGGATGAGTAACGAAGGAGATTGGGGAGTTGTGAAATGGGAAAAATGATGCCTCGGGAGAAAATCGCTCAAATGACATGACATAAATTCGGCCTTCGACCACCCCCTATTGTTAACCATCCGATAAGTGTAACAAGGACACGAGAACCGTTCAAAACGGATGAGTAACGAAGGAGATTGAGTGGAAAGAAACAAAGAAAATGATGCATTGGGACAAAATCGTTCGAAATGAGCGGAGAGAAATTCGGACTTCGACCACCCCCTATTGTTACCCATCCCATAAGTGTTACAACGACACGAGAACCGTTTAAAACGGATGAATAACGAAGGAGATTGGGGAGTGGTGAAATGGGAAAAACGATGCCTTGGGAGAAAATCGCTCGAAATGACATGACATAAATTCGGACTTCGACCATCCCCTATTGTTACCCATCCCATAAGTGTAACAAGGACACGAGAACCGTTCGAAACGGATGAGTAACGAAGGAGATTGAGTGGAAAGAAACAGAGAAAATGATGCATTGGGAGAAAATCGTTTGAAAAGAGCGGAGAGAAATCCGGACTTCGACCACCCCCTATTGTTACCTATCCCATAAGTGTTACAACGACACGAGAACCGTTCAAAACGGATGAATAACGAAAGAGATTGGGGAGTGGTGAAATGGGAAAAATGATGCCTTGGGAGAAAATTGCTCGAAATGACATGACATAAATTCGGACTTCGACCACCCCCTATTGTTACCCATCCCATAAGTGTAATAAGGACACAAGAACCGTTCGAAACGGATGAGTAACGAAGGAGATTGAGTGGAAAGAAACAGAGAAAATGATGCATCGGGAGAAAATCGTTCGAAATGAGAGGAGAGAAATTCGGACTTCGACCACCCCTTATTGTTACCCATCCCATAAGTGTTACAACGACACGAGAACCGTTCGAAACGGATGAATAACGAAGGAGATTGTGGAGTGGTGAAAAGGGAAAAATGATGCCTTGGGAGAAAATTGCTCGAAATGACATGACATAAATTCGGCCTTCGACCACCCCCTATTGTTACCCATCCCATAAGTGTAACAAGGACACGAGAACCGTTCGAAACGGATGAGTAACGAAGGAGATTGAGAGGCAAGAAAGAGTGAAAATGATGCCTTGGGAGAAAATCGCTCGAAATGAGCGTAGATAAATTCGGACTTTGACCACCCCCTATTGTTAACCATCCCATAAGTGTTACAATGACACGAGAACCGTTCAAAACGGATGAATAACGAAGGAGATTGGGAGTGGTGAAATGGGAAAAACAATGCCTTGGGAGAAAATCGCTCGAAATGACATGACATAAATTCGGACTTCGAGCACCCCCTATTGTTACCCATCCCATAAGTGTAACAAGGACACGAGAACCGTTCGAAACGGATGAGTAACGAAGGAGATTGAGAGGTAAGAAATAGTGAAAATCGCTCGAAATGAGCGGAGTGATATTTGGACTTCGACCACCCCTATTGTTATCCATCCTATAAGTGTTACAACGACATGAGAACTATTCGAAACGGATGAGTAACGAAGGAGATTGGGGAGTGGTAAAATGGGAAAAACGATGCCTCGGGAGTAACAAGGACACGAGAACCGTTCAAAACGGATGAGTAACGAAGGAGATTGAGTGGAAAGAAACAGAGAAAATGATGCATTGGGAGAAAATCGCTCGAAATGAGCGGAGTGATACTTGGACTTCGACCACCCCTATTGTTATCCATCCTATAAGTGTTACAACGACATGAGAACTATTCGAAACGGATGAGTAACGAAGGAGATTGGGGAGTTGTGAAATGGGAAAAATGATGCCTCGGGAGAAAATCGCTCAAAATGACATGACATAAATTCGGCCTTCGACCACCCCCTATTGTTAACCATCCGATAAGTGTAACAAGGACACGAGAACCGTTCAAAACGGATGAGTAACGAAGGAGATTGAGTGGAAAGAAACAAAGAAAATGATGCATTGGGAGAAAATCGTTCGAAATGAGCGGAGAGAAATTCGGACTTCGACCACCCCCTATTGTTACCCATCCCATAAGTGTTACAACGACACGAGAACCGTTTAAAACGGATGAATAACGAAGGAGATTGGGGAGTGGTGAAATGGGAAAAAACGATGCCTTGGGAGAAAATCGCTCGAAATGACATGACATAAATTCGGACTTCGACCATCCCCTATTGTTACCCATCCCATAAGTGTAACAAGGACACGAGAACCGTTCGAAACGGATGAGTAACGAAGGAGATTGAGTGGAAAGAAACAGAGAAAATGATGCATTGGGAGAAAATCGTTTGAAAAGAGCGGAGAGAAATCCGGACTTCGACCACCCCCTATTGTTACCTATCCCATAAGTGTTACAACGACACGAGAACCGTTCAAAACGGATGAATAACGAAAGAGATTGGGGAGTGGTGAAATGGGAAAAATGATGCCTTGGGAGAAAATTGCTCGAAATGACATGACATAAATTCGGACTTCGACCACCCCCTATTGTTACCCATCCCATAAGTGTAATAAGGACACAAGAACCGTTCGAAACGGATGAGTAACGAAGGAGATTGAGTGGAAAGAAACAGATAAAATGATGCATCGGGAGAAAATCGTTCGAAATGAGAGGAGAGAAATTCGGACTTCGACCACCCCTTATTGTTACCCATCCCATAAGTGTTACAACGACACGAGAACCGTTCGAAACGGATGAATAACGAAGGAGATTGTGGAGTGGTGAAAAGGGAAAAATGATGCCTTGGGAGAAAATTGCTCGAAATGACATGACATAAATTCGGCCTTCGACCACCCCCTATTGTTACCCATCCCATAAGTGTAACAAGGACACGAGAACCGTTCGAAACGGATGAGTAACGAAGGAGATTGAGAGGCAAGAAAGAGTGAAAATGATGCCTTGGGAGAAAATCGCTCGAAATGAGCGTAGATAAATTCGGACTTTGACCACCCCCTATTGTTAACCATCCCATAAGTGTTACAATGACACGAGAACCGTTCAAAACGGATGAATAACGAAGGAGATTGGGAGTGGTGAAATGGGAAAAACAATGCCTTGGGAGAAAATCGCTCGAAATGACATGACATAAATTCGGACTTCGAGCACCCCCTATTGTTACCCATCCCATAAGTGTAACAAGGACACGAGAACCGTTCGAAACGGATGAGTAACGAAGGAGATTGAGAGGTAAGAAATAGTGAAAATCGCTCGAAATGAGCGGAGTGATATTTGGACTTCGACCACCCCTATTGTTATCCATCCTATAAGTGTTACAACGACATGAGAACTATTCGAAACGGATGAGTAACGAAGGAGATTGGGGAGTGGTAAAATGGGAAAAACGATGCCTCGGGAGTAACAAGGACACGAGAACCGTTCAAAACGGATGAGTAACGAAGGAGATTGAGTGGAAAGAAACAGAGAAAATGATGCATTGGGAGAAAATCGCTCGAAATGAGCGGAGTGATACTTGGACTTCGACCACCCCTATTGTTATCCATCCTATAAGTGTTACAACGACATGAGAACTATTCGAAACGGATGAGTAACGAAGGAGATTGGGGAGTTGTGAAATGGGAAAAATGATGCCTCGGGAGAAAATCGCTCAAAATGACATGACATAAATTCGGCCTTCGACCACCCCCTATTGTTAACCATCCGATAAGTGTAACAAGGACACGAGAACCGTTCAAAACGGATGAGTAACGAAGGAGATTGAGTGGAAAGAAACAAAGAAAATGATGCATTGGGAGAAAATCGTTCGAAATGAGCGGAGAGAAATTCGGACTTCGACCACCCCCTATTGTTACCCATCCCATAAGTGTTACAACGACACGAGAACCGTTTAAAACGGATGAATAACGAAGGAGATTGGGGAGTGGTGAAATGGGAAAAACGATGCCTTGGGAGAAAATCGCTCGAAATGACATGACATAAATTCGGACTTCGACCATCCCCTATTGTTACCCATCCCATAAGTGTAACAAGGACACGAGAACCGTTCGAAACGGATGAGTAACGAAGGAGATTGAGTGGAAAGAAACAGAGAAAATGATGCATTGGGAGAAAATCGTTTGAAAAGAGCGGAGAGAAATCCGGACTTCGACCACCCCCTATTGTTACCTATCCCATAAGTGTTACAACGACACGAGAACCGTTCAAAACGGATGAATAACGAAAGAGATTGGGGAGTGGTGAAATGGGAAAAATGATGCCTTGGGAGAAAATTGCTCGAAATGACATGACATAAATTCGGACTTCGACCACCCCCTATTGTTACCCATCCCATAAGTGTAATAAGGACACAAGAACCGTTCGAAACGGATGAGTAACGAAGGAGATTGAGTGGAAAGAAACAGATAAAATGATGCATCGGGAGAAAATCGTTCGAAATGAGAGGAGAGAAATTCGGACTTCGACCACCCCTTATTGTTACCCATCCCATAAGTGTTACAACGACACGAGAACCGTTCGAAACGGATGAATAACGAAGGAGATTGTGGAGTGGTGAAAAGGGAAAAATGATGCCTTGGGAGAAAATTGCTCGAAATGACATGACATAAATTCGGCCTTCGACCACCCCCTATTGTTACCCATCCCATAAGTGTAACAAGGACACGAGAACCGTTCGAAACGGATGAGTAACGAAGGAGATTGAGAGGCAAGAAAGAGTGAAAATGATGCCTTGGGAGAAAATCGCTCGAAATGAGCGTAGATAAATTCGGACTTTGACCACCCCCTATTGTTAACCATCCCATAAGTGTTACAATGACACGAGAACCGTTCAAAACGGATGAATAACGAAGGAGATTGGGAGTGGTGAAATGGGAAAAACAATGCCTTGGGAGAAAATCGCTCGAAATGACATGACATAAATTCGGACTTCGAGCACCCCCTATTGTTACCCATCCCATAAGTGTAACAAGGACACGAGAACCGTTCGAAACGGATGAGTAACGAAGGAGATTGAGAGGTAAGAAATAGTGAAAATCGCTCGAAATGAGCGGAGTGATATTTGGACTTCGACCACCCCTATTGTTATCCATCCTATAAGTGTTACAACGACATGAGAACTATTCGAAACGGATGAGTAACGAAGGAGATTGGGGAGTGGTAAAATGGGAAAAACGATGCCTCGGGAGTAACAAGGACACGAGAACCGTTCAAAACGGATGAGTAACGAAGGAGATTGAGTGGAAAGAAACAGAGAAAATGATGCATTGGGAGAAAATCGTTCGAAATGAGCGGAGAGAAATTCGGACTTCGACCACCCCCTATTGTTACCCATCCCATAAGTGTTACAACGACACGAGAACCGTTTAAAACGGATGAATAACGAAGGAGATTGGGGAGTGGTGAAATGGGAAAAATGATGCCTTGGGAGAAAATCGCTCGAAATGACATGACATAAATTCGGACTTCGAGCACCCCCTATTGTTACCCATCCCATAAGTGTAACAAGGACACGAGAACCGTTCGAAACGGATGAGTAACGAAGGAGATTGAGAGGTAAGAAATAGTGAAAATCGCTCGAAATGAGCGGAGTGATATTTGGACTTCGACCACCCCTATTGTTATCCATCCTATAAGTGTTACAACGACATGAGAACTATTCGAAACGGATGAGTAACGAAGGAGATTGGGGAGTGGTAAAATGGGAAAAACGATGCCTCGGGAGTAACAAGGACACGAGAACCGTTCAAAACGGATGAGTAACGAAGGAGATTGAGTGGAAAGAAACAGAGAAAATGATGCATTGGGAGAAAATCGCTCGAAATGAGCGGAGTGATACTTGGACTTCGACCACCCCTATTGTTATCCATCCTATAAGTGTTACAACGACATGAGAACTATTCGAAACGGATGAGTAACGAAGGAGATTGGGGAGTTGTGAAATGGGAAAAATGATGCCTCGGGAGAAAATCGCTCAAAATGACATGACATAAATTCGGCCTTCGACCACCCCCTATTGTTAACCATCCGATAAGTGTAACAAGGACACGAGAACCGTTCAAAACGGATGAGTAACGAAGGAGATTGAGTGGAAAGAAACAAAGAAAATGATGCATTGGGAGAAAATCGTTCGAAATGAGCGGAGAGAAATTCGGACTTCGACCACCCCCTATTGTTACCCATCCCATAAGTGTTACAACGACACGAGAACCGTTTAAAACGGATGAATAACGAAGGAGATTGGGGAGTGGTGAAATGGGAAAAACGATGCCTTGGGAGAAAATCGCTCGAAATGACATGACATAAATTCGGACTTCGACCATCCCCTATTGTTACCCATCCCATAAGTGTAACAAGGACACGAGAACCGTTCGAAACGGATGAGTAACGAAGGAGATTGAGTGGAAAGAAACAGAGAAAATGATGCATTGGGAGAAAATCGTTTGAAAAGAGCGGAGAGAAATCCGGACTTCGACCACCCCCTATTGTTACCTATCCCATAAGTGTTACAACGACACGAGAACCGTTCAAAACGGATGAATAACGAAAGAGATTGGGGAGTGGTGAAATGGGAAAAATGATGCCTTGGGAGAAAATTGCTCGAAATGACATGACATAAATTCGGACTTCGACCACCCCCTATTGTTACCCATCCCATAAGTGTAATAAGGACACAAGAACCGTTCGAAACGGATGAGTAACGAAGGAGATTGAGTGGAAAGAAACAGATAAAATGATGCATCGGGAGAAAATCGTTCGAAATGAGAGGAGAGAAATTCGGACTTCGACCACCCCTTATTGTTACCCATCCCATAAGTGTTACAACGACACGAGAACCGTTCGAAACGGATGAATAACGAAGGAGATTGTGGAGTGGTGAAAAGGGAAAAATGATGCCTTGGGAGAAAATTGCTCGAAATGACATGACATAAATTCAGCCTTCGACCACCCCCTATTGTTACCCATCCCATAAGTGTAACAAGGACACGAGAACCGTTCAAAACGGATGAGTAACGAAGGAGATTGAGAGGCAAGAAAGAGTGAAAATGATGCCTTGGGAGAAAATCGCTCGAAATGAGCGTAGATAAATTCGGACTTTGACCACCCCCTATTGTTAACCATCCCATAAGTGTTACAATGACATGAGAACCGTTCAAAACGGATGAATAACGAAGGAGATTGGGAGTGGTGAAATGGGAAAAACAATGCCTTGGGAGAAAATCGCTCGAAATGACATGACATAAATTCGGACTTCGAGCACCCCCTATTGTTACCCATCCCATAAGTGTAACAAGGACACGAGAACCGTTCGAAACGGATGAGTAACGAAGGAGATTGAGAGGTAAGAAATAGTGAAAATCGCTCGAAATGAGCGGAGTGATATTTGGACTTCGACCACCCCTATTGTTATCCATCCTATAAGTGTTACAACGACATGAGAACTATTCAAAACGGATGAGTAACGAAGGAGATTGGGGAGTGGTAAAATGGGAAAAACGATGCCTCGGGAGTAACAAGGACGCGAGAACCGTTCAAAACGGATGAGTAACGAAGGAGATTGAGTGGAAAGAAACAGAGAAAATGATGCATTGGGAGAAAATCGTTCGAAATGAGCGGAGAGAAATTCGGACTTCGACCACCCCCTATTGTTACCCATCCCATAAGTGTTACAACGACACGAGAACCGTTTAAAACGGATGAATAACGAAGGAGATTGGGGAGTGGTGAAATGGGAAAAATGATGCCTTGGGAGAAAATCGCTCGAAATGACATGACATAAATTCGGACTTCGACCACCCCTATTGTTACCCATCCCATAAGTGTAACAAGGACAAGAGAACCGTTCGAAACGGATGAGTAACGAAGGAGATTGAGTGGAAAGAAACAGAGAAAATGATGCATTGGGAGAAAATCGTTCGAAAAGAGCGGAGAGAAATCCGGACTTCGACCACCCCCTATTGTTACCTATCCCATAAGTGTTACAACGACACGAGAACCGTTCAAAACGGATGAATAACGAAGAGATAGGGGAGTTGTGAAATGGGAAAAACGATGCCTTGGGAGAAAATTGCTCGAAATGACATGACATAAATTCGGACTTCGACCACCCCCTATTGTTACCCATCCCATAAGTGTAATAAGGACACAAGAACCGTTCGAAACGGATGAGTAACGAAGGAGATTGAGTGGAAAGAAACAGAGAAAATGATGCATCGGGAGAAAATCGTTCGAAATGAGCGAAGAGAAATTCGGACTTCGACCACCCCCTATTGTTACCCATCCCATAAGTGTTACAACGACACGAGAACTGTTCGAAAGGGATGAATAACGAAGGAGATTGTGGAGTGGTGAAAAGGGAAAAATGATGCCTTGGGAGAAAATTGCTCGAAATGACATGACATAAATTCGGCCTTCGACCACCCCCTATTGTTACCCATCCCATAAGTGTAACAAGGACACGAGAACCGTTCGAAACGGATGAGTAACGAAGGAGATTGAGAGGCAAGAAAGAGTGAAAATGATGCCTTGGGAGAAAATCGCTCGAAATGAGCGTGGATAAATTCGGACTTTGACCACCCCCTATTGTTAACCATCCCATAAGTGTTACAACGACACGAGAACCGTTCGAAACGGATGAATAACGAAGGAGATAGGGAGTGGTGAAATGGGAAAAACAATGCCTTGGGAGAAAATCGCTCGAAATGACATGACATAAATTCGGACTTCGAGCACCCCCTATTGTTACCCATCCCATAAGTGTAACAAGGACACGAGAACCGTTCAAAACGGATGAGTAACGAAGGAGATTGAGAGGCAAGAAAGAGTGAAAATGATGCCTTGGGAGAAAATCGCTCGAAATGAGCGTAGATAAATTCGGACTTTGACCACCCCCTATTGTTAACCATCCCATAAGTGTTACAATGACATGAGAACCGTTCAAAACGGATGAATAACGAAGGAGATTGGGAGTGGTGAAATGGGAAAAACAATGCCTTGGGAGAAAATCGCTCGAAATGACATGACATAAATTCGGACTTCGAGCACCCCCTATTGTTACCCATCCCATAAGTGTAACAAGGACACGAGAACCGTTCGAAACGGATGAGTAACGAAGGAGATTGAGAGGTAAGAAATAGTGAAAATCGCTCGAAATGAGCGGAGTGATATTTGGACTTCGACCACCCCTATTGTTATCCATCCTATAAGTGTTACAACGACATGAGAACTATTCAAAACGGATGAGTAACGAAGGAGATTGGGGAGTGGTAAAATGGGAAAAACGATGCCTCGGGAGTAACAAGGACGCGAGAACCGTTCAAAACGGATGAGTAACGAAGGAGATTGAGTGGAAAGAAACAGAGAAAATGATGCATTGGGAGAAAATCGTTCGAAATGAGCGGAGAGAAATTCGGACTTCGACCACCCCCTATTGTTACCCATCCCATAAGTGTTACAACGACACGAGAACCGTTTAAAACGGATGAATAACGAAGGAGATTGGGGAGTGGTGAAATGGGAAAAATGATGCCTTGGGAGAAAATCGCTCGAAATGACATGACATAAATTCGGACTTCGACCACCCCTATTGTTACCCATCCCATAAGTGTAACAAGGACAAGAGAACCGTTCGAAACGGATGAGTAACGAAGGAGATTGAGTGGAAAGAAACAGAGAAAATGATGCATTGGGAGAAAATCGTTCGAAAAGAGCGGAGAGAAATCCGGACTTCGACCACCCCCTATTGTTACCTATCCCATAAGTGTTACAACGACACGAGAACCGTTCAAAACGGATGAATAACGAAAGAGATAGGGGAGTTGTGAAATGGGAAAAACGATGCCTTGGGAGAAAATTGCTCGAAATGACATGACATAAATTCGGACTTCGACCACCCCCTATTGTTACCCATCCCATAAGTGTAATAAGGACACAAGAACCGTTCGAAACGGATGAGTAACGAAGGAGATTGAGTGGAAAGAAACAGAGAAAATGATGCATCGGGAGAAAATCGTTCGAAATGAGCGAAGAGAAATTCGGACTTCGACCACCCCCTATTGTTACCCATCCCATAAGTGTTACAACGACACGAGAACTGTTCGAAAGGGATGAATAACGAAGGAGATTGTGGAGTGGTGAAAAGGGAAAAATGATGCCTTGGGAGAAAATTGCTCGAAATGACATGACATAAATTCGGCCTTCGACCACCCCCTATTGTTACCCATCCCATAAGTGTAACAAGGACACGAGAACCGTTCGAAACGGATGAGTAACGAAGGAGATTGAGAGGCAAGAAAGAGTGAAAATGATGCCTTGGGAGAAAATCGCTCGAAATGAGCGTGGATAAATTCGGACTTTGACCACCCCCTATTGTTAACCATCCCATAAGTGTTACAACGACACGAGAACCGTTCGAAACGGATGAATAACGAAGGAGATAGGGAGTGGTGAAATGGGAAAAACAATGCCTTGGGAGAAAATCGCTCGAAATGACATGACATAAATTCGGACTTCGAGCACCCCCTATTGTTACCCATCCCATAAGTGTAACAAGGACACGAGAATCGTTCGAAACGGATGAGTACGAAGGTGATTGAGTGGAAAGAAACAGAGAAAATGATGCATTGGGAGAAAATCATTCGAAATGAGCGAAGAGAAATTCGGACTTCGACCACCCCCTATTGTTACCCATCCCATAAGTGTTACAACGACACGAGAACCGTTCAAAACGGATGAATAACGAAGGAGATTGTGGAGTGGTGAAAAGGGAAAAAATGATGCCTTGGGAGAAAATTGCTCGAAATGACATGACATAAATTCGGCCTTCGACCACCCCCTATTGTTACCCATCCCATAAGTGTAACAAGGACACGAGAACCGTTCGAAACGGATGAGTAACGAAGGAGATTGAGAGGCAAGAAAGAGTGAAAATGATGCCTTGGGAGAAAATCGCTCGAAATGAGCGTAGATAAATTCGGACTTTGACCACCCCCTATTGTTAACCATCCCATAAGTGTTACAACGACACGAGAACCGTTCGAAACGGATGAATAACGAAGGAGATAGGGAGTGGTGAAATGGGAAAAACAATGCCTTGGGAGAAAATCGCTCGAAATGACATGACATAAATTCGGACTTCGAGCACCCCCTATTGTTACCCATCCCATAAGTGTAACAAGGACACAAGAACCGTTCGAAACGGATGAGTAACGAAGGAGATTGAGTGGAAAGAAACAGAGAAAATGATGCATTGGGAGAAAATCATTCGAAATGAGCGAAGAGAAATTCGGACTTCGACCACCCCCTATTGTTACCCATCCCATAAGTGTTACAACGACACGAGAACCGTTCAAAACGGATGAATAACGAAGGAGATTGGGGAGTGGTGAAATGGGGAAAACGATGCCTCGGGAGAAAATCGCTCAAAATGACATGACATAAATTCGGCCTTCGACCACCCCCTATTGTTACCCATCCCATGAGTGTAACAAGGACACGAGAACCGTTCAAAACGGATGAGTAACGAAGGAGATTGAGTGGAAAGAAACAGAGAAAATGATGCATTGGGAGAAAATCGTTCGAAATGAGCGGAGAGAAATTCGGACTTCGACCACCCCCTATTGTTACCCATCCCATAAGTGTTACAACGACACGAGAACCGTTTAAAACGGATGAATAACGAAGGAGATTGGGGAGAGGTGAAATGGGAAAAACGATGCCTTGGGAGAAAATCGCTCGAAATGACATGACATAAATTCGGACTTCGACCACCCCTATTATTACCCATCCCATAAGTGTAATAAGGACACGAGAACCGTTCGAAACGGATGAGTAACGAAGGATATTGAGTGGAAAGAAACAGAGAAAATGATGCATTGGGAGAAAATCGTTCGAAAAGAGCGGAGAGAAATCCGGACTTCGACCACCCCCTATTGTTACCTATCCCATAAGTGTTACAACGACACGAGAACCGTTCAAAACGGATGAATAACGAAAGAGATTGGGGAGTGGTGAAATGGGAAAAATGATGCCTTGGGAGAAAATTGCTCGAAATGACATGACATAAATTCGGACTTCGACCACCCCCTATTGTTACCCATCCCATAAGTGTAATAAGGACACAAGAACCGTTCGAAACGGATGAGTAACGAAGGAGATTGAGTGGAAAGAAACAGAGAAAATGATGCATCGGGAGAAAATCGTTCGAAATGAGCGGAGAGAAATTCGGACTTCGACCACCCCCTATTGTTACCCATCCCATAAGTGTTACAACGACACGAGAACCGTTCAAAACGGATGAATAACGAAGGAGATTGGGGAGTGGTGAAATGGGAAAAACGATGCCTTGGGAGAAAATCGCTCGAAATGACATGACATAAATTCGGACTTCGACCACCCCTATTGTTACCCATCCCATAAGTGTAACAAGGACACGAAAACCGTTCGAAACGGATGAGTAACGAAGGAGATTGAGTGGAAAGAAACAGAGAAAATGATGCATTGGGAGAAAATTGTTCGAAAAGAGCGAAGAGAAATCCGGACTTCGACCACCCCCTATTGTTACCTATTCCATAAGTGTTACAACAACACGAGAACCGTTCAAAACGGATGAATAACGAAAGAGATTGGGGAGTGGTGAAATGGGAAAAAACGATGCCTTGGGAGAAAATTGCTCGAAATGACATGACATAAATTCGGACTTCGAGCACCCCCTATTGTTACCCATCTCATAAGTGTAACAAGGACACGAGAACTGTTCGAAACGGATGAGTAACGAAGGAGATTGAGAGGTAAGAAATAGTTAAAATGATGCATTGTGAGAAAATTGCTCGAAATGAGCGGAGTGATATTTGGACTTCGACCACCCCTATTGTTATCCATCCTATAAGTGTTACAACGACATAAGAACTATTCAAAACGGATGAGTAATGAAGGAGATTGGGGAGTGGTGAAATCGGAAAAACGATGCCTTGGGAGAGAATTGCTCGAAATGACATGACATAAATTCAGACTTCGACCACCCCCTATTGTTACCCATCCCATAAGTGTAACAAGGACACGAGAACCGTTCGAAACGGATGAGTAACGAAGGAGATTGAGTGGAAAGAAACAGAGAAAATGATGCATTGTGAGAAAATCGCTCGAAATGAGCGGAGTGATATTTGGACTTCGACCACCCCTATTGTTATCCATCCTGTTACAAGGACACGAGAACCGTTCGAAACGGATGAGTAACGAAGGAGATTGAGAGGCAAGAAAGAGTGAAAATGATGCATTGTGAGAACATCGCTCGAAATGAGCGGAGTGATATTTGGACTTCGACCACCCCTATTGTTATCCATCCTATAAGTGTTACAACGAAATGAGAACTATTCAAAATGGATGAGTAACGAAGGAGATTGGGTAGTGGTGAAATGGGAAAAATGATGCCTTGGGAGAAAATTGCTCGAAATGACATGACATAAATTCGGACTTCGAGCACCCCCTATTGTTACCCATCTCATAAGTGTAACAAGGACACGAGAACTGTTCGAAACGGATGAGTAACGAAGGAGATTGAGAGGTAAGAAATAGTGAAAATGATGCATTGTGAGAAAATCGCTCGAAATGAGCTGAGTGATATATGGACTTCGACCACCCCTATTGTTATCCATCCTATAAGTGTTACAGCGACATGAGAACTATTCGAAACGGATGAGTAACGAAGGAGATTGTGAGGTAAGAAATAGTGAAAATGATGCATTGTGAGAAAATCGCTCGAAATGAGCTTAGAGATATTTGGACTTCGACCACCCCCTACTGTTACCCATCCCATAAGTGTTACAACGACATGAGAACTGTTCGAAACGGATGAATAACGAAGGAGATTGGGGACTGGTGAAATGGGAAAAATGATGCCTTGGGAGGAAATTGCTCGAAATGACATGACATAAATTCGGACTTCGACCACCCCCTATTGTTACCCATCCCATAAGTGTAACAAGGACATGAGAACCGTTCGAAATGGATGAGTAACGAAGGAGATTGAGAGGCAAGAAATAGTGAAAATGATGCCTTGGGAGAAAATCGCTCGAAATGAGCTTAGAGATATTTGGACTTCGACCACCCCCTATTGTTACCCATCCCATACGTGTTACAAGGACACGAGAACCGTTCGAAACGGATGAGTAACGAAGGAGATTAGGGAGTGGTGAAATGGTAAAAACGATGCCTTGGGAGAAAATCGCTCGAAATGACATGAGATAAATTCGGACTTCGACCACCCCCTATTGTTACCCATCCCATAAGTCTTACAAGGAGATCTGAACCGTTCAAAACGGATGAGTAACGAAGGAGATTGAGAGGCATGAAACAGTGAAAATGATGCATTGGGAGAAAATCGCTCGAAATGAGCGGAGAGATACTTGGACTTCGACCACCCCTATTGATACCCATCCCATAAGTGTTATAAGGAGATGAGAACCGTTCGAAACGGATGAGTAACGAAGGAGATTGAGAGGTATGAAACAGTGAAAATGATGCCTTGGGAGAAAATCGCTCGAAATGAGCGGTGATAAATTCGGACTTCGACCACCCCCTATTGTTACCCATCCCATAAGTGTTACAAGGACACGAGAACCGTTCGAAACGGATGAGTAACGAAGAAGATTGTGAGGTAAGAAATAGTGAAAATGATGCATTGTGAGAAAATCGCTCGAAATGAGCTGAGTGATATATGGACTTCGACCACCCCTATTGTTATCCATCCTAAATGTGTTACAACGACATGAGAACTGTTCGAAACGGATGAGTAACGAAGGAGATTGGGGAGTGGTGAAATGGAAAAACGATTCCTTGGGAGAAAATCGCTCGAAATGAGCTTAGAGATATTTGGACTTCGACCACCCCCTACTGTTACCCATCCCATAAGTGTTACAACGACATGAAAACTGTTCGAAACGGATGAATAACGAAGGAGATTGGGGACTGGTGAAATGGGAAAAATGATGCCTTGGGAGGAAATTGCTCGAAATGACATGACATAAATTCGGACTTCGACCACCCCCTATTGTTACCCATCCCATAAGTGTAACAAGGACACGAGAACCGTTCGAAATGGATGAGTAACGAAGGAGATTGAGAGGCAAGAAATAGTGAAAATGATGCCTTGGGAGAAAATCGCTCGAAATGAGCGGAGATAAATTCGGAATTCGACCACCCCCTATTGTTACCCATCCCATAACTGTTACAACGACATGAGAACTGTTCAAAATGGATGAGTAACGAAGGAGATTAGGGAGTGGTGAAATGGGAAAAAACGATGCCTTGGGAGAAAATCGCTCGAAATGACATGAGATAAATTCGGACATCGACCACCCCCTATTGTTACCCATCCCATAAGTGTAACAAGGACACGAGAACCGTTCGAAATGGAGGAGTAACGAAGGAGATTGAGAGGCAAGAAATAGTGACAATGATGCCTTGGGAGAAAATCGCTCGAAATGAGTGGAGAGAAATTCAGACTTCGACCACCCCCTATTGTTACCCATCCCATAACTGTTACAACGACATGAGAACTGTTCGAAATGGATGAGTAACGAAGGAGATTGGGGAGTGGTGAAATGGGAAAAACGATGCCTTGGGAGAAAATCGCTCGAAATGACATGAGATAAATTCGGACATCGACCACCCCCTATTGTTACCCATCCCATAAGTGTAACAAGGACACGAGAACCGTTCGAAACGGATGAGTAACGAAGGAGATTGAGAGGCAAGAAATAGTGAAAATGATGCCTTGGGAGAAAATCGCTCGAAATGAGCGAAGATAAATTCGCACTTCGACCACCCCTTATAACATACCTGATACGAACCTTCGCAGATCCGTATAACTTACGCACGCGGAAGACTGA
>CM038115.1:28816870-28829562 GCA_001642375.2 Mentha longifolia
AATGGAAAAACGATTCCTTGGGAGAAAATCGCTCGAAATGAGCTTAGAGATATTTGGACTTCGACCACCCCCTATTGTTACCCATCCCATAAGTGTTACAACGATACGAGTACCGTTCGAAACGGATGAATAACGAAGGAGATTAGGGAGTGGTGAAATGGGAAAAACGATGCCTTGGGAGAAAATTGCTCGAAATGGCATGACATAAATTCGGACTTCGACCACCCCCTATTGTTACCCATCCCATAAGTGTAACAACGACACGAGAACCGTTCGAAACGGATGAGTAACGAAGGAGATTGAGAGGCAAGAAATAGTGAAAATGATGTCTTGGGAGAAAATCGCTCGAAATAAGCGGAGATAAATTCGGACTTCGACCACCCCCTATTGTTACCCATCCCATAACTGTTACAACGACATGAGAACTGTTCGAAACGGATGAGTAACGAACGAGATTGGGGAGTGGTGAAATGGAAAAACGATTCCTTGGGAGAAAATCGCTCGAAATGAGCTTAGAGATATTTGGACTTCGACCACCCCCTATTGTTACCCATCCCATAAGTGTTACAACGATACGAGTACCGTTCGAAACGGATGAATAACGAAGGAGATTAGGGAGTCGTGAAATGGGAAAATGATGCCTTGGGAGAAAATTGCTCGAAATGACATGACATAAATTCGGACTTCGACCACCCCCTATTGTTACCCATCCCATAAGTGTAACAAGTACACGAGAACCGTTCGAAACGGATGAGTAACGAAGGAGATTGAGAGGCAAGAAATAAGTGAAAATGATGCATTGGGAGAAAAATCGCTTCGAAATGAGCGGAGATAAATTCGGAGTAGTCGACCACCCCTATTGTATACCATTCCCTAAGTGTTACAGGACGACGAGAACCGTTCGGGAACGGATGAGTACGAAGGAGATTGAGAGGCAAGAACATTGAAATGATGCAGGATGATCATTGGGAGAAAATCGCTCGAAAATGAGCGGAGATAATGTCGGACTTCGACCACCCCCTATTGTTATTACCCATTCCAGTAAGCTGTTACAACGGACAGTTGAGAACCTTCGAAACGGATGAGTAACGAAACGGAGATTGAGTAGGATTTGAACAGTGAAAAATGATTCCTTGGAGAAAATCGCTCGAAATTGAGCTTAGAGATATTCGGAACTCGACCCCCCCCTATTGTTACCCATCCCATAGTGTTACAACGGATATTAGTACCGTTCGGAACGGAGGAGTACCGAAGGGAGATTAGGGAGTGGTGAAATGGGAAAAACGATGCCTTGGGAGAAAATTGCTCGAAATGGCATGACATAAATTCGGACTTCGACCACCCCCTATTGTTACCCATCCCATAAGTGTAACAACGACACGAGAACCGTTCGAAACGGATGAGTAACGAAGGAGATTGAGAGGCAAGAAATAGTGAAAATGATGCCTTGGGAGAAAATCGCTCGAAATGAGCGGAGATAAATTCGGACTTCGACCACCCCCTATTGTTACCCATCCCATAACTGTTACAACGACATGAGAACCTGTCGAAACGGATGAGTAACGAACGAGATTGGGAGTGGTGAAATGGAAAAACGATTCCTTGGGAGAAAATCGCTCGAAATGAGCTAGAGATATTTGGACTTCGACCACCCCCTATTGTTACCCATCCCATAAGTGTTACAACGATACGAGTACCGTTCGAAACGGATGAATAACGAAGGAGATTAGGGAGTCGTGAAATGGGAAAACTGATGCCTTGGGAGAAATCGCTCGAAATGACATGACATAAATTCGGACTTCGACCACCCCTATTGTTACCCATCCCATAAGTGTTACAAGACACGAGAACCGTTCGAAACGGATGAGTAACGAAGGAGATTGGAGAGGGAAAGTGAAAATGATGCCTTGGGAGAAATCGCTCGAAATGAGCGGAGATAAATTCGGACTTCGACCACCCCCTATTGTTACCCATCCCATAACTGTTACAACACATGAGAACCGTTCGAAACGGATGAGTAACGAAGGAGATTAGGGAGTGGTGAAATGGGAAAAATGATGCATGGGAGAAAATCGCTCGAAATGACATGAGATAAATTCGGACTTCGACCACCCCCTATTGTTACCCATCCCATAAGTGTTACAAGGAGACGAGAACCGTTCGAAACGGATGAGTAACGAAGGAGATTGAGAGGCATGAAACAGTGAAAATGATGCCTTGGGAGAAAATCGCTCGAAATGAGCGGAGAGATATTCGGACTTCGACCACCCCTATTGTTATCCCATCCTAGATGTGTTACAACGACATGAGAACTGTTCGAAACGGATGAGTAACGAACGAGATTGGGGAGTGGTGAAATGGTAAAACGAATCCTTGGAGAAAATCGCTCGAAATGAGCTTAGAGATATTTGGACTTCGACCACCCCCTATTGTTACCCATCCTATAAGTGTTACAACGACATGAGAACTGTTCGAAACGGATGAATAACGAAGGAGATTGGGGACTGGTGAGAAATGGGAAAAATGATGCCTTGGGAGGAAATTGCTCGAATTGACATGACATAAATTCGGACTTCGACCACCCCCTATTGTTACCCATCCCATAAGTGCAACAAGGACACGAGAACCGTTCTAAATGGATGAGTAACGAAGGAGATTGAGAGGCAAGAAATAGTGAAAATGATGCCCTTGGGGGAAAATCGCTCGAAATGAGCGGAGATAAATTCGGACTTCGACCACCCCCTATTGTTACCCATCCCATAGTGTTACAACGATACGAGTACCTTCGAAACGGATGAATACGAAGGAGATTAGGGAGTGGAGAAATGGGAAAAATGATGCCTTGGGAGAAAATTGCTCGAAATGACATACATAAATTCGGACTTCGACCACCCCCTATTGTTCCTATGAAGCACGGGGACGAATACGAATTACGGGTACGATACGATACGGGGACATAAATACGTCAATTTTCAAAAAATGAAGATACGATACGTCAAAATACGTTTTTAGTTTTAATTATATATATTTATATATATTAAAATTCATAATTCATTAAGAAAATATGCAAATACCACATAATCCATAATAAAACTAAGTACATCTCACATAAAACGATGTCTAATATATAGTAATAGTAGAAAGCCCAAATGCCCAATTAATTGAACTCCAGCCCAAATGCCCAAATAATGAATATATAATATATAATTACCCTACTGAATATATATTATTACTAACTACCCAAAAGCCGCCGCTACCAAATAAGAATAAAGAGAGTCGGGGGCGATGACAGCCATGGAGCGCAGCAACGGCAGACGGATTGGAGTGGCAGCGACGCGGCGCACGGAGCGATGGAGAGGCGCCGGGCAAATTGCTGGGTGGCGTCGGTTTCTAAATTGGCAGCAACCTTTCCTTCTCCGGTTAGAGCGGCGCGAGAGAACAAAACATAAGTTAGTGGATTCTAGAAACGTATTTGACTTTTGTTTGCGTATTTTGACCGTTCTTGGGGCGTATTTTATTATTTAATAAATTAAAAAAAAAAAACATTTTTCAGACGTATTTCCTCACGTATTTAAGCGTATTCGTATCCGGGACGTCCCCGGGACGGGACGGCACCCTCTTTGACGTCCCCGTGCTTCATAGATTGTTACCCATCCCATAAGTGTAACATAGACACGAGAACCATTCGAAATGTATGAGTAACGAAGGAGATTGAGAGGCAAGAAATAGTGAAAATGATGCCTTGGGAGAAAATCGCTCGAAATGAGCGGAGATAAATTCGGAATTCGACCACCCCCTATTGTTACCCATCCAATATGTGCAACACGGACACGAGAACCGTTCGAAACGGATGAGTAACGAAGGAGATTGAGAGGCAAGAAATAGTGAAAATGATGCCTTGGGAGAAAATTGCTTGAAATGGCATGACATAAATTCGGACTTCGACCACCCCCTATTGTTACCCATCCCATAAGTGTAACAACGACACGAGAACCGTTCGAAACGGATGAGTAACGAAGGAGATTGAGAGGCAAGAAATAGTGAAAATGATGTCTTGCGAGAAAATAGCTCGAAATAAGCGGAGATAAATTCGGACTTCGACCACCCCCTATTGTTACCCATCCCATAACTGTTACAACGACATGAGAACTGTTCGAAACGGATGAGTAACGAACGAGATTGGGGAGTGGTGAAATGGAAAAACGATTCCTTGGGAGAAAATCGCTCGAAATGAGCTTAGAGATATTTGGACTTCGACCACCACCTATTGTTACCCATCCCATAAGTGTTACACGATACGAGTACCGTTCGAAACGGATGAATAACGAAGGAGATTAGGGAGTGGTGAAATGAGAAAAACGATGCCTTGGGAGAAAATTGCTCGAAATGGCATGACATAAATTCGGACTTCGACCACCCCCTATTGTTACCATCCCATAAGTGTAACAACGACAGAGAACCGTTCGAAACGGATGAGTAACGAAGGAGATTGGGAGAGGCAAGAAATAGTGAAAATGATGTCTTGGGAGAAAATAGCTCGAAATAAGCGGAGATAAATTCGGACTTCGACCACCCCCTATTGTTACCCATCCCATAACTGTTACAACGACATGAGAACTGTTCGAAACGGATGAGTAACGAACGAGATTGGGGAGTGGTGAAATGGAAAAACGATTCCTTGGGAAAATCGCTCGAAATGAGCTTAGAGATATTTGGACTTCGACCACACCCCTATGTTACCCATCCCATAAGTGTTACAACGATACGAGTACCGTTCGAAACGGATGAATAACGAAGGAGATTAGGGAGTCGTGAAATGGGGAAAATGATGCCTTGGGAGAAAATTGCTCGAAATGACATGACATAAATTCGGACTTCGACCACCCCCTATTGTTACCCATCCCATAAGTGTAACAAAGACACGAGAACCGTTCGAAACGGATGAGTAATGAAGGAGATTGAGAGGCAAGAATAGTGAAAATGATGCTTGGGAGAAAATCGCTCGAAATGAGCGGAGATAAATTCGGACTTCGACCACCCCCTATTGTTACCCATCCATAACTGTTACAACGACATGAGAACTGTTCAAACGGATGAGTAACGAAAGAGATTAGGGAGGGTGAAATGGGAAAAATGATGCCATGGGAGAAAATAGCTCGAAATGACATGAGATAATTCGGACGTCGACCACCCCCTATGTTACCCATCCCATAACTGTTACAAGGAGACGAGAACCGTTCGAACGGATGAGTAACGAAGGAGATTGAGAGGCATGAAACATGAAAATAGCATTTGTGGGAGAAAATCGCTCGAAATAGCGGAGATAATTTGGACTTCGACCACCCCCTCTTGTTACCATCCCATAATTGTTTACAACGAACATGAGAACTGTTCGAAACGATGATTAACGAACGAGATTGGGAGGTGGTGAAATGGAAAACGAATTCCTTGGGAGAAAATCGCTCGAAATGAGCCTTAGAGATATTTGGACTTCGACCACCCCCTATTGTTACCCATCCCATAAGTGTTACAACGATACGAGTACCGTTCGAAACGGATGATAACGAAGGAGATTAGGGAGTGGGATGAAATGGAGAAAAACGATGCCTTGGGAGAAAATTGCTCGAAATGGCATGACATAAATTCGGACTTCGACCACCCCCTATTGTTACCCATCCCATAAGTGTAACAAAGACACGAGAACCGTTCGAAACGATGAGTAACTGAAGGAGATTGAGAGGCAAGAAATAGTGAAAATGATGCCTTGGAGAAAATCGCTCGAATGAGCGGAGATAAATTCGGACTTCGACCACCCCCTATTGTTACCCATCCCATAACTGTTACAACGACATGAGAACTGTTCAAACGGATGACTAACGAAAGAGATTAGGGAGTGGTGAAATGGGAAAAATGATGCCATGGGAGAAAATCGCTCGAAATGACATGAGATAAAGCGGATGTCGACCACCCCCTATTGTTACCCATCCCATAAGTGTTACAAGGAGACGAGAACTTCGAAACGGATGAGTAACGAAGGTGATTGAGAGGCATGAAACAGTGAAATGATGCATGGGAGAAAATCGCTCGAAATGAGCGGAGAGATATTTGGACTTCGACCGCCCCTATTGTTATCCATCCTAGATGTGTTACAACGACATGAGAACTGTTCGAAACGGATGAGTAACGAAGAGATTGGGGAGTGGTGAAATGGTAAACGAATCCTTGGGAAAAATCGCTCGAAATGAGCTTAGAGATATTTGGACTTCGACCACCCCTATGTTACCCATCCTATAAGTGTTACAACGACATGAGAACTGTTCGAAACGGATGAATAACGAAGGAGATTGGGACTGGTGAAATGGGAAAAATGATGCCTTGGGAGGAAATTGCTCGAATTGACATGACATAAATTCGGACTTCGACCACCCCCTATTGTTACCCATCCCATAAGTGCAACAAGGACACGAGAACCGTTCGAAACGGATGAGTAACGAAGGAGATTGAGAGGCAAGAAATAGTGAAAATGATGCCTTGGGAGAAAATTGCTCGAAATGGCAGGACATAAATTCGGACTTCGACCACCCCCTATTGTTACCCATCCCATAAGTGTAACAACGACACGAGAACCGTTCGAAACGGATGAGTAACGAAGGAGATTGAGAGGCAAGAAATAGTGAAAATGATGTCTTGCGAGAAAATAGCTCGAAATAAGCGGAGATAAATTCGGACTTCGACCACCCCCTATTGTTACCCATCCCATAACTGTTACAACGACATGAGAACTGTTCGAAACGGATGAGTAACGAACGAGATTGGGGAGTGGTGAAATGGAAAAACGATTCCTTGGGAGAAAATCGCTCGAAATGAGCTTAGAGATATTTGGACTTCGACCACCACCTATTGTTACCCATCCCATAAGTGTTACAACGATACGAGTACCGTTCGAAACGGATGAATAACGAAGGAGATTAGGGAGTGGTGAAATGAGAAAAACGATGCCTTGGGAGAAAATTGCTCGAAATGGCATGACATAAATTCGGACTTCGACCACCCCCTATTGTTACCCATCCCATAAGTGTAACAACGACACGAGAACCGTTCGAACGGATGAGTAACGAAGGAGATTGAGAGGCAAGAAATAGTGAAAATGATGTCTTGGGAGAAAATAGCTCGAAATAAGCGGAGATAAATTCGGACTTCGACCACCCCCTATTGTTACCCATCCCATAACTGTTACAACGACATGAGAACTGTTCGAAACGGATGAGTAACGAACGAGATTGGGGAGTGGTGAAATGGAAAAAACGATTCCTTGGGAGAAAATCGCTCGAAATGAGCTTAGAGATATTTGGACTTCGACCCACCCCCCCTATTGTTACCCATCCCATACGTGTTACACCGATACGAGTACCGTTCGAAACGGATATGAATAACGAATGAGCTTAGTGAGTCGGAAATGGGAAAATGATGCCCCCCCTTGGGAGAAAATTGCTCGAAAATGACATGACATAAATTCGGACTTCGACCCACCCCCTATTGTTACCCATCCCATAAGTGTAACAACGACACGAGAACCGTTCGAAACGGATGAGTAACGAAGGAGATTGAGAGGGAGAAATAGTGAAAATGATGCCTTGGAGAAAATCGCTCGAAATGAGCGGATGATAAATTCGGACTTCGACCACCCCCTATTGTTACCCATCCCATATGTTACAACGATCACGTTCGAAAGTGAGTAAAAGAGAAGGAGGGTGAATAATGCCTGGGAGAAAATGCACGAAACTGAGATAAATTCGGACGTCGACCACCCCCTATTGTTACCCATCCCATAACTGTTACAAGGAGACGAGAACCGTTCGAAACGGATGAGTAACGAAGGAGATTGAGAGGCATGAAACAGTGAAAATGATGCATTGGGAGAAAATCGCTCGAAATGAGCGGAGAGATATTTGGACTTCGACCACCCCTATTGTTATCCATCCTAGATGTGTTACAACGACATGAGAACTGTTCGAAACGGATGAGTAACGAACGAGATTGGGGAGTGGTGAAATGGTAAAACGAATCCTTGGGAGAAAATCGCTCGAAATGAGCTTAGAGATATTTGGACTTCGACCACCCCCTATTGTTACCCATCCCATAAGTGTTACAACGATACGAGTACCGTTCGAAACGGATGAATAACGAAGGAGATTAGGGAGTGGTGAAATGGGAAAAACGATGCCTTGGGAGAAAATTGCTCGAAATGGCATGACATAAATTCGGACTTCGACCACCCCCTATTGTTACCATCCCATAAGTATAACAACGACACGAGAACCGTTCGAAACGGATGAGTAACGAAGGAGATTGAGAGGTAAGAAATAGTGAAAATGATGTCTTGGGAGAAAATAGCTCGAAATAAGCGGAGATAAATTCGGACTTCGACCACCCCCTATTGTTACCCATCCCATAACTGTTACAACGACATGAGAACTGTTCGAAACGGATGAGTAACGAACGAGATTGGGGAGTGGTGAAATGGAAAAAACGATTCCTTGGGAGAAAATCGCTCGAAATGAGCTTAGAGATATTTGGACTTCGACCACCCCCTATTGTTACCCATCCCATAAGTGTTACAACGATACGAGTACCGTTCGAAACGGATGAATAACGAAGGAGATTAGGGAGTGGTGAAATGAGAAAAACGATGCCTTGGGAGAAAATTGCTCGAAATGGCATGACATAAATTCGGACTTCGACCACCCCCTATTGTTACCCATCCCATAAGTGTAACAACGACACGAGAACCGTTCGAAACGGATGAGTAACGAAGGAGATTGAGAGGCAAGAAATAGTGAAAATGATGTCTTGGGAGAAAATAGCTCGAAATAAGCGGAGATAAATTCGGACTTCGACCACCCCCTATTGTTACCCATCCCATAACTGTTACAACGACATGAGAACTGTTCGAAACGGATGAGTAACGAACGAGATTGGGGAGTGGTGAAATGGAAAAACGATTCCTTGGGAGAAAATCGCTCGAAATGAGCTTAGAGATATTTGGACTTCGACCACCCCCTATTGTTACCCATCCCATAAGTGTTACAACGATACGAGTACCGTTCGAAACGGATGAATAACGAAGGAGATTAGGGAGTCGTGAAATGGGGAAAATGATGCCTTGGGAGAAAATTGCTCGAAATGACATGACATAAATTCGGACTTCGACCACCCCCTATTGTTACCCATCCCATAAGTGTAACAAAGACACGAGAACCGTTCGAAACGGATGAGTAATGAAGGAGATTGAGAGGCAAGAAATAGTGAAAATGATGCCTTGGGAGAAAATCGCTCGAAATGAGCGGAGATAAATTCGGACTTCGACCACCCCCTATTGTTACCCATCCCATAACTGTTACAACGACATGAGAACTGTTCAAAACGGATGACTAACGAAAGAGATTAGGGAGTGGTGAAATGGGAAAAATGATGCCATGGGAGAAAATCGCTCGAAATGACATGAGATAAATTCGGATGTCGACCACCCCCTATTGTTACCCATCCCATAAGTGTTACAAGGAGACGAGAACCGTTCGAAACGGATGAGTAACGAAGGTGATTGAGAGGCATGAAACAGTGAAAATGATGCATTGGGAGAAAATCGCTCGAAATGAGCGGAGAGATATTTGGACTTCGACCGCCCCTATTGTTATCCATCCTAGATGTGTTACAACGACATGAGAACTGTTCGAAACGGATGAGTAACGAACGAGATTGGGGAGTGGTGAAATGGTAAAACGAATCCTTGGGAGAAAATCGCTCGAAATGAGCTTAGAGATATTTGGACTTCGACCACCCCCTATTGTTACCCATCCTATAAGTGTTACAACGACATGAGAACTGTTCGAAACGGATGAATAACGAAGGAGATTGGGGACTGGTGAAATGGGAAAAATGATGCCTTGGGAGGAAATTGCTCGAATTGACATGACATAAATTCGGACTTCGACCACCCCCTATTGTTACCCATCCCATAAGTGCAACAAGGACACGAGAACCGTTCTAAATGGATGAGTAACGAAGGAGATTGAGAGGCAAGAAATAGTGAAAATGATGCCTTGGGGTAAATCGCTCGAAATGAGCGGAGATAAATTCGGACTTCGACCACCCCCTATTGTTACCCATCCCATAAGTGTTACAACGATATGAGTACCGTTCGAAACGGATGAATAACGAAGGAGATTAGGGAGTGGAGAAATGGGAAAAATGATGCCTTGGGAGAAAATTGCTCGAAATGACATGACATAAATTCGGACTTCGACCACCCCCTATTGTTACCTATGAAGCACGGGGACGAATACGAATTACGGGTACGATACGATACGGGGACATAAATACGTCAATTTTCAAAAAATGAAGATACGATACGTCAAAAATACGTTTTTATGTTTTAATTATATATATTTTATATATATTAAAAATTCATAATTCATTAAGAAAATATGCAAATACCACATAATCCATAATAAAACTAAGTACATCTCACATAAAACGATGTCTTAATATATAGTAATAGTAGAAAGCCCAAATGCCCAATTAATTGAACTCCAGCCCAAATGCCCAAATAATGAATATTATAATATATAATTACCCTAATGAATATTATATATTATAACTACCCAAAAGCCGCCGCTACCAAATAAAGAATAAAGAGAGTCGGGGGCGATGACAGCCATGGAGCGCAGCAACGGCAGACGGATTGGAGTGGCAGCGACGCGGCGCACGGAGCGATGGAGAGGCGCCGGGCAAATTGCTGGGTGGCGTCGGTTTCTAAATTGGCAGCAACCTTCCTTCTCCGGTTAGAGCGGCGCGAGAGAACAAAACAATAAGTTAGTGGATTCTAGAAACGTATTTGACTTTTTGTTTTGCGTATTTTGACCGTTCTTGGGGCGTATTTTTATTATTAAATAAATTAAAAAAAAAAAAACGTTTTTCAGACGTATTTCTCACGTATTTAAGCGTATTCGTATCCGGGACGTCCCGGGACGGGGACGGCACCCTCTTTGACGTCCCCGTGCTTCATAGATTGTTACCCATCCCATAAGTGTAACATAGACACGAGAACCATTCGAAATGTATGAGTAACGAAGGTGATTGAGAGGCAAGAAATAGTGAAAATGATGCCTTGGGAGAAAATCGCTCGAAATGAGCGGAGATAAATTCGGAATTCGACCACCCCTATTGTTACCCATCCAATATGTGCAACACGGACACGAGAACCGTTCGAAACGGATGAGTAACGAAGGAGATTGAGAGGCAAGAAATAGTGAAAATGATGTCTTGGGAGAAAATAGCTCGAAATAAGCGGAGATAAATTCGGACTTCGACCACCCCCTATTGTTACCCATCCCATAACTGTTACAACGACATGAGAACTGTTCGAAACGGATGAGTAACGAACGAGATTGGGGAGTGGTGAAATGGAAAAAACGATTCCTTGGGAGAAAATCGCTCGAAATGAGCTTAGAGATATTTGGACTTCGACCACCCCCTATTGTTACCCATCCCATAAGTGTTACAACGATACGAGTACCGTTCGACACGGATGAATAACGAAGGAGATTAGGGAGTGGTGAAATGGGAAAAACGATGCCTTGGGAGAAATTGCTCGAAATGGCATGACATAAATTCGGACTTCGACCACCCCCTATTGTTACCCATCCCATAAGTGTAACAACGACACGAGAACCGTTCGAAACAGATGAGTAACGAAGGAGATTGAGAGGCAAGAAATAGTGAAAATGATGCCTTGGGAGAAAATCGCTCGAAATGAGCGGAGATAAATTCGAAATTCGACCACCCCATATTGTTACCCATCCCATAAGTGTAACACGGACACGAGAACCGTTCGAAACGGATGAGTAACGAAGGAGATTGAGAGGCAAGAAATAGTGAAAATGATGTCTTGGGAGAAAATAGCTCGAAATAAGCGGAGATAAATTCGGACTTCGACCACCCCCTATTGTTACCCATCCCATAACTGTTACAACGACATGAGAACTATTCGAAACGGATGAGTAACGAACGAGATTGGGGAGTGGTGAAATGGAAAAACGATTCCTTGGGAGAAAATCGCTCGAAATGAGCTTAGACATATTTGGACTTCGACCACCCCCTATTGTTACCCATCCCATAAGTGTTACAACGATACGAGTACCGTTCGAAACGGATGAATAACGAAGGAGATTAGGGACTAGTGAAATGGAAAAATGATGCCTTGGGAGGAAATTGCTCGAAATGACATGACATAAATTCGGACTTCGACCACCCCCTATTGTTACCCATCCCATAAGTGCAACAAGGACACGAGAACCGTTCTAAATGGATGAGTAACGAAGGAGATTGAGAGGCAAGAAATAGTGAAAATGATGCCTTGGGGGAAAATCGCTCGAAATGAGCGGAGATAAATTCGGACTTCGACCACCCCCTATTGTTACCCATCCCATAAGTGTAACAAGGACACGAGAAACGTTCGAAACGGAGGAGTAACGAAGGAGATTGAGAGGCAAGAAATAGTGAAAATGATGTCTTGGGGGAAAATCGCTCGAAATGAGCGGAGATAAATTCGGACTTCGACCACCCCCTATTGTTATCCATCCCATAAGTGTTACAAACGATACGAGTACCGTTCGAACGGATGAATAACGAAG